>CM029471.1:18007010-18607010 GCA_017140325.1 Eucalyptus leucophloia subsp. euroa | reverse complement strand
AATTACCCAAAGCTAATTGTTTTAGCACCGAAAACCTTAGATCGATACACATGTGGCAAATTTACCTCCGACTAATTTTTTGACCACTAATAACCCATATTTGTGATAAATTTACCCTCCATTAATATATACTAAATTATATTAATACCACGAAAAATCACAAATTGGTATATATAACAAACGAATGGTAAAATCTCAAACTGGTACACCTGTTAATTATCACATGTATTTAACTTACTAATTTAACCATAAAATATAACATAAACTAGCAAATAGTAAATTTATCAAGGATTTTTTATGATAAAAATTTAACTTAAGATAAATTTATCATTTATATATCAGTTTAGAGTTTTTTTTTTTTTATAGTATAAGTCTTTTCTTTGGGCTCACTTATTTTATGATAAGTATTTATATGCGGAGTCAAACCTTCAAGAGAAAGCGTGGATCTGCTTTAGGCCGAACAAAAGAAAGCTTGTGGGCCCAGTGATAATGGAAGGAAAGAAAATAAAAGGGCTTTTCTGAAGAATAGACGCCACCTCCAGTACAGAAACGGTGCAGCTTTTGGGCCGCACGGAGTGGCCGTGAACATGATGGATCTTATGCCGTGAGGTTCACATGTAATTGGGTTGTTTATTTCTAAAAACTTTGGACTTGAATATAATTTAGATGTGAGAGATACTCAAGCATTAGAGCAATTGTAACTCTAACTCACCCATTTTTTTTTTAAGTGAATTATTTATTATTAGCTCTCTTTATAAATATATGTATCAATACTCCGACTAAATCACCTAAACTTTTTATATCCTTTATTATTTTTCGTTTATTTTTATAATGATTTGCATTCATTTAAATTGTTAGAGCTTACATCACGTACCATAACACGAGTTGTGTTTAACATTCATCGCATGGCAGTATTTAGAAAAAAAAAATTTGACACGTACATCTAATAAATTTAATGGTTTGTACTCGAGTTCCAACTCTATAATCACGGCGCGCCTGTGATTCAATAGTTGATGTGCCGGGAGATTGCGCTTGCTTACGCGATCGAACGAAGAACGGAAAGGAAAAAGGTCGAGGACGCTTTGGTTATGTGAAGCGACGGCAGTCCAACGTCGGCGTCATCTTTTCCACCGTGGGAACGCAGCCTTCCACCGGCGGCATCATCTTTTCCAGCTTCTCCATCGTGGGGTCACTGAAGCCTTTCTTCGAGGCCTGCGCAAGTCTACGCGTGCCTCCTTTTCCTGATTTCAGATTCTCTTTTTTCAGTCTTCTTTTTGGACTTTGGGAAACTGGAAATGGCGGAACTAAAAGCCAAGTCAATCCCAACAAAGTGTCGGGTTCTAATTCGGCTCGATCGATGCTCGATGCTCGACATCGGACCATTAAAATTTCTGCTCGAGCTTGGCTACATTAGAATTGTCGTAGCTAGAAATATCACCTAGAGAAGAGTAAAAAAGTGATTTAAGCAAATCTTGATAAATTAACATGGAAGCGAAATAGTCAATTTGAGTATTATCAAATTTGAGTGAAGTCAAAGTTTGAATATTGATAATGATATGATGATGTTCACCAATGCACAGAATTCAATCAAAATAATAAACAAGAGTTAAGAGATAGAAAAAATTTAGTGATTTATCTTAAAGCAAGCCTATGTTTACTCTCCCAGTTGGATTTTACTAGTCAATCAATAAGAGATTCTATAAGTGAATGATGATACTCAAATTTGCAAAAAATTCACTATTTCAAACAATTATTCTTTTAATGCCTCTCAGAAGTACAGTTTGAGCTCATGAAAAATAACCATATAAGATTGGAATTCCCTTAAACTTTGGAATTTATGATTTTGGACTCTCTTTCTCTTCAACATCTTGGCCTCCTTCTATAGTCCTTGCTTTTTAATCTAACCGTTCGACAATTTTCTAAAGGTTGCTTCTCCAAACAACCCCTTGGACAAAAAAGATTGAGTAGCTTTGAGAGTTAAGATCTGAATCTCCATTGGTTTGGTCGCCTATATAAGCAAATATTGGTTTTCACAAGTAGAGTCTTTCGACCAAGGGAACCAACTTGCCTTTGAAATGTTTGTCAATCAATCAAGATGTCTTCCTTAAAGCTTTCGTTGCAAGACATTCTTTAAGATTGAAGATCAATCAATAATTTTGATGTTGGAAATCTGAGCCAGATCATTAGTTGTGATGATGGAAAGTAGTCAGGTTTGTGTCTGAACATATAATCATAGAGAGATTTCGTAATATGATGATATTCAACTTTGGCATAGAATGTAAAGACATCGGATGATATGATGATATCAGCATATAAGCTTTGCCAGTATCCTCACTTTTGCTATGATGATATTTACATGTAAATTATGCTGATATCCTCATTGTTGCTATGATAATATTCATGCAATAATTTTGATGATATCCACGAAGTAATTGTCTTAAACTTCAGCCATGACACACGAATGACAATAGATAGATTTTAAATATAATCAAGATGGATATGGATTTTTCCTTCATAAGTAGTTCCAAAAACAATATACTTCTGCATTTATCATATTCAAAATTAAATAATGAATTGTTTTGTCAATTTCAAAATATATTAATAGGTTTCCTCAACAAGAATATCCATATAATCAAGACTTGAGTTGATCGAGTCATGAAAGAGTTCAAGCTCGAGCTCGAGCTCCATATTGAAAGGCTCAAATGTTATCGCCATGTTTCTTCATGTCGATTTGTACAATAGTAAACTGTAAGAGTTTTCCTAATGTAGACTAAATTAATTGATATTGTAATTTACTGTTTTTACAGTTACCGTAAAACAGGGTTGTTCTAAGGTGAGATAAAATGTTTCTTAATTAGTCTAATATGGGTTAGCTAGTGTGGGCCGAGTTGAGCTGGCCCGTAATGAGGGGGATTGGCTGGAAACTTTATAAATAGTGCTCAAGTCTTTCCTCTAACCCTAATTCTCACATGTATCATCACCTAATGGGCATTTACCTAACGCTAAACGTGAGGGGGCCGCCTCATTGAGTCAGTGATACGGAGGGCAATAGAGGAGAATGACTTGATGCGTGGATCCCCTTGATGAGTGGGTAATCCATTTTCTGCTTCCGCTTTATGTTTAATGGATCCCAAAACAGATGCGTTAATCTTTCTACCCAATTATGCATGTTCTTATTCTAGTTATGGAGATCTTGGGTTGCACAATTTGCGTCCAACATGTGGTATTAGAGCAACCATAACCCTAGAACTCGAACGCATAAGTTTTTTGCCCTAATTTGTGATTTTCGAGATTTTTTGCTCAATAAAAATAAAATTAAATCACAAATTCGGACTGGGCTCAACGATACGAGCAAGAAGGTTGGCGGCGCATCGTCGGGGCAGGCCTCACGCGCCCCCACACACGGCCATGCGTCGGAGACGTGCCCCACGCGCCCTCACACGCTCCCAAGCGCGGGGCGTGTGTCGCGCGTGCGCTCCACGCGCCGCACACTCAGGGAGCGCGTGCAGGTGCATGGAGCATCAGATCGGCGCGCGGATGGCAGCGTTGGACTCTTATGGCCGTCCTCTATCTTGTGGTGAATTTATTTTACATGTTTGATGGTTTTATGGATATGAAAATACATACAAAACCCTAAATACGTGTATTTTTAGTATATTTTTGTGTATTTTTCTTGTATTTTCTGTGATTTTGAAAATATAGGTGGTGGGTTACTAGTATGTTATCACATAAACATTATGAATGTGTGATTCATGAATAAAATCAAACTTTATTATAAATTGAAATTGGCTTAATGAGATACAATTAGTGTAGGATAGTATTTTAGCTATGTATTGAGGTGATGAGAAATAGTAAAGGTTATGAAACTTTTGTTTCTCAAGTATACTCATTGATACGCTGCTAACTTTTGAAGGATGGACGTCTTAAGAACCTGTGACAAAACTGATTGTACTGATTAACACATCTGTTGAATGTGGATAATGCATGTCAATTAAGTTACTGCATATTATACATGAACTCATCCGGTCACTTGTTAATATCTATCAAGTTGAATATTTTTTATAGTTAAGAAGTATGACAGCATTTATACAGAGCAATTGTATCTACTGTTATAGTTTAGATATTTGGTTATGTGTTTTGACTCAATTTATAGGCCACTGGTTGGTACAATGATAATTTGTTACTTAAAATTGGCTAATAAATCAGCTATTGGCCTTTGAGTCATGTTTTGCCTTATGAAACTCATGAGCAATAGTTGATGAGCTATCAAGCTTATCAATCTGGAGTACTCTATATTGCTATTGATGTTAACTTATGAGGGATCCTTTGGATCGGCATTCTTTTAATGTTGTTCTAATAATCAGTAATTGGGGTACACAAAAGATGCTTGCTTTTATGTTATGACAATTTTCTTGTGTTGCTGTGATCGGTGATCTCATTGGAATCTGTTTTTCATGTTTGCTATTTATATATATATAATAAAGATTTTATTAATGAACAAAGCAATGTAATTAGTATAATATGTGATTTTGGTGATATGTTACCCCTATCACTAAAGTTAAAATCACATGTATATGATGTATGTGAGTAGTAAAGTTTATATCCCTGGTACGAGAGAGTTTCAAGGATTCAATTGAGTAGTGACCACCAAAGTGGCACGCTTAATTGGGTTTGAGAAATTTTAGTCTCGTATGCTGATTGGGATGTCTCCTGATCTAATGCGTAGTCAGGGATGTCTCCTGATCTAATGCGTAGTCATACTCCTAAAGGAGGTGATTGTGTATTAGTTCATGGAGGGATATATGATGGTGTGATAGAGGATTGACTAATCCTAGTGATTCATTTGCCCAAAGGTAATGAATTCACGAAGATTAGAATATATTCTCATCACCGCTATTATGTGGGGAGTGTACAATTGCATATCATATATTCTGCTCAAAGGTAATTATATGATTATGCGTGTAACTCTCTGGATGTGTACTTATACGTTAAGTTACACGGTGCTCACATGATACTAATTATATATATTACTTATTTTTCAGTCACCTTTTCTATAATTAATATCTTCATTATTATTGAGGTTTTTACTGCTTCAAATTTTAAGTAGTGGACATATGATTTGCTGCTTAAAAAAATAGCAATATAATTTGCTTATACCACCCGCGGTGGTGGCGTCGTTGGTTGAGCAAGGGACCTCTAACGCAAAGGACCCGAGTTCGACTCCCGGCGTTGTCGTGAATTAAGTTTCAGCCGTGACTTACCCGGGGCACGTGGGTGGTGGTTTCCCCGTGTCTCCCCAGAGTTTACTCTCCCCGCGAAGCGTTCCAAAAAAAAAAAAAAAAAAATATATATAAGGAACATATATATATATATATATATAAAATTTGCTTATTGTCCATGAAGCGTTCCATTAAGGAACACTTGAAAAGTGGCTTGTCTACTGACTACACTACTAAAAGATGATGGAAGCCTTAGTGGCTTGTAATTATGTCTTGTCTAATATCGAATTTAAGACACATATGCAAATATTGTATTTAAGTTCTAATGACATATACATCTTGTATATGGTTAAAATGTTGCTTCCAAAAGTTTTCTATTTAAGGAAAATGACCGAGATAAAAAAAAAAAAAACAATTACAATTAGTCTTAAAAGATTGTCAGGCTTAATAGTGGCTGTGAGTATTTTTGCTACTATGACAATGCGAAATAATTTAAAAAGTCATTTGTCAAATACTTGATAGATTCTGAGGTGGTAACTTAATTATTATATCTGAAAATCCTGACAAAAAGATTTGGCCGAAAGGCATAAATGCACCATATTGAACATGGTGATGAGTATAATTAGTAAGACTAATTTATCTAGTCTTTTGTGGGCTGATATTTTGAAAGTAACCTTTTCACATACAAAAATAGTTTCATAAACTTCTTTTGAGTTATAGACTGGACATAAATTACTTGAATCATATGAAATTTAGAGGTGTCATGCAAAAGTGAGGTTATTTAATCCAATATTAAGTGCGTTGGAATTCAGATCCACTCGGAATTATTTTGTGTCTTATCTAGATTGTTAAAGGGGTATTGATTTTATGATCCTAAAGAATGTGCAAAAATTATGGAATCACATACTCTAAAGTTTCTAAAGATTAACATAATTGTAGATGATAGCCGCTCTTAGACTATTAAAAATAATAGTATGATGGAGGTTACTGTGTTTTTGTCTTTACCTATACAGATAATTATGAAATCTCCTGTACCATAGACTAAACTTGTTGAGATTTAAGATACTATTCTTGATATAGTTTATAATGAAATTTCTTAAACCTCTCAAGTACAGAATGAAGTTGTTGTAGTTTTATTAAGGAGATTTGTTAGGGAAAGATGATCAGTTATACCATCAGACTATATAGTCTATTTGTGAGAGCATGATTACAATATTCAATATATGGTTGATGTAATGGCATATTTATAAATGTCGTTTCTTATTCTCAATCAAGTATGTGATTAGATGCCATAAAAAGGCGATATACAATCTATGAAACATCATAGAGTTTGGAAACTAACTTACTTGCCTAAAGATCATAAGTTCATTAGTTGCAAATTGACGTACAAAACTAAAAGAATTTCAAAGAAAAAGTGTGGAATTTAAAGCCAAATTGGTAGCTAAAGTTTTCACTCTGAAAGATGGGTGGATAGTTAATAGTGAAAAAATAATTATTTCTTTTTACTATTTTTAAAGATTCTTTTAGAGTGAACGTGGCATTAATAATTTATTTTGATATGGAGTTACGCCAAATAGATACAAAATCTATATTGTGCAATTGGAGGATTTTGCAACAGATGTTTCAAGTAAACTTGTGTGTAGACTAAAAAGTTTTATTCATAGTCTTAAGCAAGTTTCCAGACAATATTATTAAAGTTTCATAGTATTATTATTTTGTTCAATTGCGAACAAAGTAATTCAATATACTGTAAGGTCAATGGGAGGAAATTTATTTTTTTCTCATACTCTATGTACATGATATTTTGCTTACAAGTTGTGACCTTGAGACATCTTATATCCTTTGTACTGTGGTCTGTGAGGATTGTTTTTTGCCATATTATATTAGATTTTCTCGGATGACATTTCCTGATTGTATATTGGAAATATTTAATATACATCATTGCAAGTCAGGAATTGCTCCTGTTGTTAAGGGTAATAGACTGAATCTATCACATTGTCCTTATTTAGATATTGAGAAAATTTAATTAAATGGTGTACCTTATGTTAGTGCACTTAAAAGTATAATGTATGCTCGAATTCGCACTAGACTAAATATCGTCCTTGTGACAGGACTTCTAGGAAGATATCAGTCAAATCTAGGATGTGATCACTAAGTTGCTGCCAAGAAGATTTTAAGGTACTTAAATAAAACAAGAGATTATATGCTAATTTACAGACATGTTCAATTCTTGCAGCTAGTAAGGTATTCAGAAGTTGTTAGGATGACATAAAATTAATAACGGAATACATATTTATTTTTTTTTGGTAAAAGTAACGGAATACATATTTATGTTAGTAGGAAGTGCAGTAAATAAAGTTTTATGTTATCTTCTACTATGTAAGCAGTGTTAGTAACATTCTTTTAGGCTGTTACTTGGGCTATTAAGCTCCAGAACCTCATGACAGAGTTGATCATTTTAACTTTATGGATAGACCCATACGGTTGTATTGATATAACAAATTTGCAATATTATTTATTTACTACAAAGGTCTCAAGGGGTCTAAATATATGGTGGTCAACATTTTTTACCAAAAGCAAACGGTACAGAAATGTGACGTTTTAATATAACATATTTTCACAGATGATGTGGTTGCAGATCCACTAACTAAAGGCCTAAGCCCGTGTGTATTTGAGCAACATGTCGTTATTATGGGCCTAGGAGCATCATGAGATGCTATTATTTAGTGTGAGCTATTTTGGCTTTACTATGATAAATGTTTCATTTGTGTTCGTTACACTTTGTAACGGTTTGATATGTATCAACTTTTGTATTCAATAAAATATTTTTGAATGTGCTGTTATTATGTTGAATACATATTGATAAAGTTTCAAGGGATTATATAAACCTTGAGTGAAGGCTAGGGGCATCCGTGCATCCGGTTATTAGCCTTATGCATATGTCTTGTGATACATAAAAAAATGTTAACCATAAGAACAAGACATATGTGGGTTCATTGGAACCATAAAGCATTCTCTAGTGGCACAAGTTTTTGTGACACCTAAGGTAAGAGAATGGTGACTGACAAATGGGATCTCTCTATGAGAGATGTTATCCATTTGATACACTACCATATTGAATCCATATCAATAAAGTTGAGAGCACTCGTGACCATGGAAGACTCTGTGTGTATACATGCAGTTACTACCATGATTCGGTGTTTAAGACTTTATGGGATAGGATTAACTATTAAGAATTATCTCTAGACCAAATGTGCACACATACAGTACGATTTCAATTAATATAGTCCAAGTAGGAGAATGTAAGAGTTTTCCTAATGTTGACTAAATTAATTAATATTGTAATTTACTGTTTTTACGGTTACCGTAAAACATGGTTGGTTTAAGGTGAGATATAAGGTTTCTTAATTAATCTAATATGGGCTGGCTAGTGTGGGCCGAGTTGAGCCTGGCCCGTAACGAAGGGAATTGGCTGGAAACTCTATAAATAGTGCTCAAGTCTCTCCTCTAACCATAATTCTCACATGTATCCTCACCTAAGGGGCGTTTACCTAACGCTAAATGTGAGGAGGCCGCCTCATTGAGCCAGTAATATGACTTGATGCGTGGATCCCCTTGATGAGTGGGTAATCCATTTTCTGTTTCCGCTTTATGTTCAATGGATCCCAAAACATGTGCGTTAATATTTCTACTCAATTATGCATGTTCTTGTTCTGGTTATGGAAATCTTGGGTTGCGCAATTTGTATCCAACATAAACTTCTTTCTGAAAAGAATAATTAAAACTCGATTAGGCTAGAGAGCCTATCCAGTCAAGTCTCGCGAAATCAAACTCAAGCTCCTCTTGAGATACACGAGTGGCTCAAGCTGGACCTCAACTTAAAATCAAGCATTTTGATCTAGAGAAAAATCATCAAACGGAGTCCGAGCTACTCCTGAGTAGCCTCTCGGTCGCTCATTGTATGCATGAAAGTGAGTCCTTTAGTTCTTTCCAAATCAAAAAAAAAAAAAAAAATTGTGGGTACTTTCAAAATGATATGTAACGACCGTCTTCTCAATTAATCATGAGAAATCGTAAAGTATTGCAGGCTTTCATTTATTCCTCTGGAAAAAAATATTTCAAAGACACCATGATCAGATGGATGGATGGATGGATGGCACTACTTAGATGGCCCCAGTTCACCCCAGACCAATGATCGTAACCGCCAAAAGTAGTGAGATCTGTGATGTCAGATTGAATTTTGCTTGGTCCAACAGATAAGAATATGTCATGTACAATTATGTGACATTCTCATAGCACCTAATTATATCTCTCTTTTTCACCACTTGAGAAATCACAAGCATATTGTAGTATACTAGTTACATTATTAGTTATTCTATATGAAAAGTTATATACTGTTATAGTGAAAACAATTGAATATCGTAATTATTCATTTTTTCGTTTGTAATTGTATTAATTCATTTAATTTTATTAGAAAAAATCACTTTTCCCTCTTCATTATGTGATTTGACTGTCACTTCCCAAGCGAAACAAGAAGTTAATGGAACTTTTTACATTGATAAAGATATCTGACCACCCAAAAGAAAACACAGGCCAAGAGAAAAACTGATTGATGGTTACTTTTGTCAATCCTTGATCAATTTTTGTGGAATTCCAAGCATGCTTCACAATGTCTTGAACTTGACTCGTCGAAGTGCTTTAGTAAAGATGCCTGCGAATTGATCCTCAATTTTGGAATACTTGAGCTTGATATCTTCATTATTTTGCGCTTCTCATTTGAAGTGATATTTGAAATAGGAATGGCGGACTTGTTGTCACAAAATATTGAAATAAGTACTATATGTGTTCCTCGTTTGCCCTTTAAAATTCATCAAAACCATAATGTTTGACTGGTGGTAGAAGCGGCTGTGACATACTCAGGTTTTTTAGGTGATGAACTTTGCCACTAAGTCTTGTTTTTGGGATGCCCATAAACGTCGCCTTGTTCCAACCCAAAAAAAAAAAAAAAAAAAAAAAAAAACTCCTTTGGACTCAGATGAAGATGAAGATAGCAGCCCCAGTAACATATGGTACTTGGTTGCACATCATGCAACTTCAAAATTGATACATTTGATGGCTCTTCCTATCCAGTTAGCACAGGTCCCTTGCAGCTCCGCAATCCCAACTCATCAATATTAGATTAACTCTAGTTCCCTGTGCCCTAAAAACTTATGTTCACAAATCCTTACTGTCACACTTCAATTCCACAAGAATAGGGCATGACAAAGCCGTCTTTTCTCCAAAGGACGCAGCCTCAACATAATTAAAATTCAATATCAAAATATATACATCTATATATATATATATATATATATATATATATATATTATATATATTTGAAAAAAAAAAAGTCATTTGATTACAATATTAAACTTTCTATAATCCACCAACACGATATACACACATATTCAACAAACCTAACTCAAAAGCTCCATGCAATCCATACCCAAAAGTTTCCACTATCCAAAAGTCTTCCTGCTAACAATAACGCTCATGACCTACTAATGGCTCGCTGAAGAACCTGAAAAACAAGTAAATGAAAGGAATAAGCTACTATGACTCAGTAAGTAATGCATTTCTTCTAAATAGATTGAACAATCACTATGCAATGTTATAAATCAATATCAAAACTCATCTTTCAAATTCAATATATGATATACGTAAAATATTGAAAATGTATGATAACTTTCCAACAAAACTACATATGTACAAGATTAGTCAACAAGACCTACTTAATAATAATAAACAACCGTCATAGCCTAATCCATTGACTAATCTCATCAAATCACACGTTGATGGTCAATTCATTAACTAATGTAATGCTCATCATTAAACTATGGTCACATTTAACACCGTGAAAAGGGTGACCGACTTTTCTCCCCTTGGCTAGGTTTACCACCGTGGTTTGCCCTAGAAGAACATCCCAAAACAGTATGCATACCCCTCAATGGGCTCTCATCACAGTGATATGAGCAATATCAATTAACATTTTTCTCTAGCAACTCACAATCAACATCAGAAAACTATTTAACAAAACATTTTGAAACCAATACGAATAGCTTTTTTTTATTTTTTATTTTTAACTTTTTTTAATAAAGGCAATTTCCTTCACACAACATTTAATGTAAGCAATTGAGATATTCCTACAGCGTCAAGAAGTTAATACTTCTTCAGCGTGTTCCTCACCAAATGAAGCACCAAGTTTTAGCCGGGTCCCGTACTTCCTCCAGCCGCCAAAGTATCTTCCTATCACTTTTTTTGTAGGAAGGCCTTTGCTGAACCAAACTCAAGTATTTGGCCATGTTTGGCCTGCTGTTTATATACTCGTCTTCCAAATTCAAGAGTGCCAAACGAGCTAGCACCGGAATGAACATTACGTATGCCATGCTGAACTCTTCCCCGCAATATAAGCCGTCTTGCTCAACCCGTCTGCTATCTTTGAACTCTTCCCCGCAATATAAGTCTTGCTCAAACTGTCCTCAATTTCATTAAGAAGTCTAATTAGAATAAAGGAAGTATTCCCGATTCGGTTAACAAATACACACAACGAACTCACACCAACTCTGTCGTGCTTAGAAACAGTATTGACGGTTCAAGAAAGGGGCAAAACGGGTCCCGCCACTTCTAATTCAGCCATCAATACAGCAAGGAATTCCAACGAAGAACTTCACGAGGCGATCAAGAACGGTCTAGACCACACGGTCGAAAGAGGTTCGACGACCGGATGACATGCGAGAACCAGAACGCCACGCCCCCGCTCCAACGCTCCAACCCCAACTCAAGACCCGCCGAAGTCAACGCGCGCAAGCACGATCAAGTTCACAACAAGAGCCCGCAGCGCAGCGACCAAATTGACCAGGGAATCAAACTAAAACGGAAACAGCGCGCAGCAACGACGAGAGAACCAAACGAAGAAGGACGGCCAAGTGTCGAGCGCGATCGAGACAGATGGGGTGGTCGGACGGAACCTTACCCGAAAGCGTCGACACTTCTAGAGATAACCTCGACTTTTGCTTCCCACAACAGACAACAGAAAACTACAAGAACCAAGACGAATACTAGTAAACTCCAGGAGTTGTTATAAGGACAACACTTTTAAGCCTTCGTTACCGTTCAAAGTCACCTTTCTTTCAAAGACAACCCACCTAAATTTTTCAATGGACAATCTTCTGCGCAGGCACGCGAGGTTTTGCTACACGAACCAAGATGAAGAATTCCGTCACTTACCGAGAGGGTATCCACCCGTGAGCCGAGAGACGAACCCCAAGCCAAGAGCGGATTCGATGCGATCACTTGCTTCGCCACCATGCTCGATCGCCTCATCACCCGTCGCCCACCCCTCGCCCTCAATTTACTCTCCGATTCCTCTTCGCTCCTCAACGCGACGCCGGCATCACCGCCGTCGCCGCTTAGGAGCACCTCCTCCTCTTCCACACCGGACCGCGCCGGCTTTTCGCGCCCAAGTTTCCGCCTTCCGCCGCATCACTCCCGCCGCTCCCACTTCCCTCCTCGATCCCGCGCCGCCGCCTCGATCCGTCTCCGAGCTGCGCCGCATGCATCACTGGAGCCGCTGCTCGAGCGAAGGGGGAGCTCGTCGCTCGAGCGGCGCAGATCGAGCTGCGGCTCGAGCGAGCGTTGCTCCCTTCGGCGCGGCGGATCTGGGCGAGCAACGCCGCTCAAGCCTTGAGCGAGCAATGCTCGCCAATGCTCCCCGATCTGCAGCGAGATCTGGGCGAGCAATGCTCGGCCGGATCTGCGCGGATCTGGCCGAGCAACGCTCGCTCGAGGGACGGCTCGCCGCGCCGAAGGGGGAGCAAAGGCCCGGAGAAGGAGCGCCGAAGGGGGAGCTACGCCGACCGGAGGAGGAGGGCCGAACGGAGAGCAACGCCGACCGGAAACGTACCTCGAGTCGCCGGACTGAGGAGTCGCCGGAGAGTCGGCCGAGTGGGAGCCGCCGGAGAGATGGAAGACACGCCGGAAACGGAAGAACGAAGCTTCAGCCGAGAGGAGCGACGACGAGCACGCACGAAGAGTTCTTCGCTTTGTTCCGAATTTGTTCTTTCGTTTCTTTCGTTTTTGTTCTTTTGTTCCGTCGAAGAAGTGTTTCTTTTCGAAAGAAACAACTTTTTTTCATTTCTTTTTTCTGTTCTTATTCCGTTCCGAAACAAAAAAAAAAAAGAACAAACGCAACCAAACGCGTCACAAAGATCATTTCAAACTTTTTCAAATAAGACTTTCCAATACCCTATTCAATCAACTAAAAGGTTTCAATTCCATTTTATGCAAGAAACATGCTCTCAATAACTCATATCATATTAAAACTCTACTATTTTCGAGACATGAGTTTGTATATTCATAGAAAAAATAGTATCACTCACTTGAGAAAGCCGAAAACTCATTTATGGTAGTTAATCAAGCGGACGCATTTGAATTCCTATAAAACAACACCTACGCGTTAAAGAAAAGCTCGCCCATAGTGGAAATCCATTGTTGTCCGCTATGTGTAGCTCACGGGTTGAATTCGAAAGCGCTATAACTTCCTCCACTGAACTCTGTTTCAAAAAACATACTTATATTCGATAGAAAGCTTTTCAATTTACTACAAGAACCCTAACTTGACTAACACAAAATCTAGTCATAAACAAAATAGAATTCAATCTCGAAGTTATTGTAAACAATTTGTCCTACATGCACAACTAATTTCAAAATTTTGTTTCGGGCAAACCATAAGTTCAATTTAAGTATATAGCTCTTCAACACCCTAAACCATATGTGTGTGTGTAGCCTGACAACTCTTCAATCGAATGCAGCAATTCATAATTAAAATAAATTCAAATTGCATGCCCTAACCTCGACAATTTCCCTGATTAAACAAATAAATGCTTCGATTACTTACTTGATGTTGCAAAATGAAGTTGATTCGGCTTGATGAGTCGTCCAGATTTTGAGCCCGCGAAACTTCACTCTCTCTCGGATGAGCTCCATTTTTGGTAACGTCGCTGGTGGTCTTCCTCTTGCGCCCTCTCTGTTGAAGGGAAAAATAAGATGTTTGGTTTATAGGAGACATGGGCTGGGCTGAGGGCTTGGAGACAAAATATGTGGGCCGAATAGATGGGCTGAGTTTGGTTTATAGGAGACATGGGCTGGGCTGAGGGCTTGGAAACAAAATATGTGGGCTGAGGGCCCGATATTACAATTACAAATTTCACAACCAAGAAAATGTAATCTTTTTACTCAGAAAAGGAGCCACAAAAGAGAGCATAATTTAAAACAGGATTCCGTTTCTTCAAGCTCTTCCTGATAGGCAACTTACTCAAAATGGCCAATCAGCCAATGAAACTATGTTTAGCGATATTAGAAGCGAACCACACCATTTTGCTGAGGCAGTTTCGCAGAGAATCTTGGATCTTGCTCCTAGAACTATCTGTAGTAAACTGCCCTGAAGAAGAAGCTTTCGGATGACCTTATCAGTCAACTCCAAATTAGGAGAAATGTTCCCACTTAAGGCTGCTTGAACCTGTACCGGTCCTTCAGACCTTACAGCATGCCATTGCCACACTCCATTGTCAATGACATCAGCAACCTTTTCTTTGTGAGGAAATCCAATACCATAAATAATTCTGCAAGAAAAAAAATCCAGAAGAGATCCTAAGGATGCGATGGATCCAGCCTTAAAACTGTCTTCTTTCCATCACGAGGGACATATCGTAGTAAAAAATGCAGGTATATCTTACCTCAAGGAAGGCTCCTGCGACTTGGAAATATGGGGCTCATCACAAAGTTATGCTGGAACATATTGAAAAAAAAATAATACCATTCTATGAAATAATAGACTTAAAGAAAGAGATTATCTTTACATCATCATCACTCCTTGATAGGACGTGAGCACGGACCAACATAACACATTCCCCAAAAATAAGTAGACTGCTACTAATTTTTCTTTAATGATTAATCAGTCAGCTGTTGAAATTCTCCAGGGTTCCAAAAAAGGTAAGGTTGACCAACAAAATTGTCAATTAGTTGCATGATTAATTCACTTTTGTCTGTTACGGTGACATTATCAACTGTCCACCAAAGAAGTGATTGAAAAGGGCTAAAAGGTATGATTCTAGAAGACTTTTTGCCTGAAGGTAGTTTCAGTGTCACCCTTCGATCTCAATTCATTAATTTCCATGCTCAAGTTCGTGGATGAAGCAAGGATCCCTGTCTTCTTGAGAACAGGATCTCTATTATCAACTTGTAATGCAAACATAAGGTGAAAAAGGAAATGGTAAAGGGTCTTCTTTTTCATCTCTAGATGCAATTTGATAACTTCCTGCCGACATAGTGAACAATTAGTTGGTTGTGGGAGAAGGAGAATGCTGCAGCAACAGTAATTTACACGTACCAGACTCTGTAAAAGAGACAGAGAATTAGCTCAATCAATGAATCAGGGAAAATTTAACACAAGTCTATTGCATCTAATCTACATATGAACTTTTCTTATGAGCACAAAATCTATAAGTTAACTCATATACCAGACTATTAGCCTTTAGGTGTCATCTATCTACTGATACAGGAAACATCTTGATTTCTCAAGTTCAGTAGATTACACAGTTCACATGTGGTGGCATGTAACTAGCGAGCTTCAACTACAGTAGTCGTAACTACATTGACAGAACATGTTCTGCTACATCTTGTCTTAATATCTCCATTGTAGGCACTCGTCGATGAACATGGGCTCTTTCGAGGATGGACGTACCACAACAGCATTCCCCAAGATGAAAACCACTGTGGACATGGTCTATCCGATGCATATCTTTGCATGCACAAAACCAATTTGAATGCATCTCGATACCATTAACTCAGAATATGTCTTGTCTATTGATTTGTCAACAATGTCCATGCATTTTCCTCTTTTCCACAGCTCCCATACCTGGAAATAACACATACCAAACACCTCGGATTTTGACAATGCGAATGTAGAGCCTGGTCAATTGCATAGCGTTGAATTATGTAAGAGTTTCGTACTTACATGGCCAATTAAATTGCAGAAGGGGTTCATATGATAGTACCCACTACTTCTTTGGCCTGTAATGATCTCTAATAACAAAACTCCATAACTGTACACATCTGATTTTATTGAAAACCAGCCTTGTAGGGCATCCTCTGGTGCCATGTACCTGCTAAATAAGCCAGATTGGAGAGAAATAATAATCTCATTCACCGTATAAACTTCCTTGTTGAAATTTGGGACACATAACAGAAGGTTAAAACTTTAGTATGAAAAAATGAAAATAGGTGGTCCAAGTTCTTATTCTTTGTTCTGATTTCTCATTGTTTAATCAGGTGAAGCAGAATTAAATTCTCCACAAAAAAAAAAAATAAATAAATACTATGTCCCGACCACGTGCTTCATTTGTCCTTCAATTTGGTCTCCTCCACATATCCTCACTAACCCGAAATGTGAAATCTTGGGGTTCAATGCACCATCCAGTAAGACATTACTAACTTTCAAATTTCTGTGAATTATCCTCAAGGTCAAATCCTGATGTAAATACATGAGTATCCGAGCTAGCCCATATGCAATGTCATACCTTTTACCCCAATCTAGAAGTGATCTCTTTGTTTCATCTGGACCAAATTTGCGGGTTTCTGCAAGTTGTTATCCATAATTCTAGCTGTAGAACTGTAATTCTTGCCACTGGAAGAGAGGACATACCAAAAAGTAATGAATTTAAGCTTTTATTGGATAAGTACTCATAAATGAATAGTTTTTCCTCTTCTTGAATGTAGCAACCTAAGTTTTTCACTAGATTCCGGTGTCAAAGTTTGGCAATCAATCTGACTTCATTCTTGAACTCTTCATTTCATTGTCCAGAATATTTCGAGAGTCTTTTAACTGCTATTTCTGTTCTGTTATTCATCACATCCTGTGAAAATGACAACATCACAAGAATAAATTTTTAGACCTGTTAGATGAAGCCAGTCACTTTAAAGCTGTTATGAGTAGATTTTAAGATTTATCACGTAGTTAAACTCGTCAGGAGGACGTGTCTGTTTACGCTCATTACATGTCGTATGACCTCGAAAGATAAAGAAGCAACATGACTTGTGCTGTTCTCTACTTCTCCCTCATCTTTTGTTAGTCGCTTCCGGGGTTTGTGATGACTGGAGGATCAGAATGGCTACAGAGACGCCTCCATAGAATAGTGGAAGTAGCCCGATTGCAATAGCTTTCGAAAATTCCAAAATAGAAGAAGGTGCTTCACAATAAAACTGGTTCACTTCCGAGCATTTCATTTGAGGACATCAATCCCCCTAAGTGACAGACAAATGAAAAGTTGGTAGAAGACACATATTTAATATTATTCAATAACCTTTTGGATTCAGTTGAATAGGGAGATTGATTACCTTATATACAGATCCAAAACCGCCTTGGCCAAGCTTATTGACAGAGGAAAAATTGCTTGCGGCTGCAGCTACAGTACCAAAATCAAAGACTGGAATTCTGTTATTTGTCTACCTTCGCTGTCAAGGTCTTTCAGACTCAGAAGTTCGTTGTAATATGTTGAACTTGTAACAACGCTAACAAGATTATTATGCCCTCTGCTATCTGCCGTCACTCAGTCAAATAAAATGCTTGATAAAAAAAAAAAAAAAAATGTCGCCCTCAGCAGCACATTCTTTTGTTGCCATTCTGGCCAATTTGGGAAATTTTTTGTAGAGGAAGGGGCAATAAAAATATTCCCTTCAACAATGACCTTATTTCTCGTTCCTTAAGGTCAATTCACATAAACTTGATTTCAAGACGAGTTACAGTACAGCTTTATTTGATTATCAAGCACTGTTTGTGCAGCTTTGTTGATCAAGGTTTCCAGTATTGAAATAAACCACCCTTTAGCCTAAAATCCTGGCTAGATTAGCTCCAGTAGTCTAATCAATTTCTCATCCCTAAACATCAAAATAATTACTTATAAAACAGACTGAGTAATATACAGCAAAAAAATCTTCTATACCTCTTTTCCTCTTCAGCGGAAGGTAATACATATGGGGGCCAAAAAGCGGCAACACTACTGCAGATACCAATATAAATACCACCATTGCCTTCTTGACAAGAGTACTCCTTTTCCTATACCGAGCTGTACCGAGCTGTAAAAGAAGCTCAAGGACATGTCATGCGCAAATGTTACAGAAAGGGATGTAACAAGTGCAGTTTACTATACAAACTATCAGAAGCAAAGAGTTTCATCAAGAAGAGATCAGGAAAAATTGGGATAATAATCACAACCCACAACAACAGCAAAAGTATTTGAAGTAGATATTAGCAATGAGTACATAAGTTAATTGAATCAACCTGCACATATAAATCTTGACCCAAGTCTGAAAATGATCTTGTATCCACTAAATCTCCATACCATTTGAGACATCCGCATTCCTGCATGCTTTCAATTGCATTTGAATAAGCTGTGCAATTGCAATCCCTCAAGCATTCCTGCTCACGCTGCTTCAAGCTCAGGCTCAGGTCGACATGTGCTGTTGAAGTGTCTGGCAGCTTCAGCCGTTTCACCTTCACAAAACCTTCCCCACTTCGACACAATGATGCGCCTTGCCTTCTCTTGCACCCACCTGATTTGTCCCTTAGGTAACAATCACGCGGAGACTTGGGCTCAAAGCTGGGCAAGCATGTGCAGTCTAACTGATCAGCGTCGTTTGCACCACAGTAGCTACTAGGCCCACACTTGCTATAGTAGTCACACTGCTCCTTTAGAAAGTAAGGGAACTCGCTCCACTGCTTCTCTTCATCATCCCATATGAACTGTTTAACTGACTCATGCACCACAATTCTAACGTTGACCGTTTCATTGACAGTGGCATACATATTTGAAACTTCTGTCGCATTATTCACAATTGTGATATTACTAAAGGTGAAATTGTAAGCCATCTTGTGAACCCCACCATGCGGTCTCCCAATTATTGGTCCGCTCCACCAATATGGAGCTCGACCCTTGTAAAGGAAGAACTGTGGGTACCCCTTCAGTTCTAACCTGAATGAACAATTGCCATCATCTTCGGGTTTCCAAGATGTCAGGAACCAGTTCAAACCGGTTCTTGGGTTCAACCCAAGCTTCACGGATGGAAGAAAGGTGTCTGTGGGATGATCAAAGCTCTGCCAAATAACCCCTTTGGTCAAATCATGATTCAAAACCAGATTACCTGAATACGAAAGCTGAGCAGTAGCAGAGTCTTTTGAAGTCATGGAGGAAACATTGGTTGACCAAATGGGGATGTTTCCATCGTTTGCATGGATCACTAAGTTTCCAAAATGATCAAATGCAAGAACTCCTGAAGTATCGTTCACCGGATTTTCTCTGTCAGCAACCCAAACAATGGTTTGCCCCGGTAGTGCATAGTACCAATTCCCAACATAACGAAGGCTTGAATTACCAGGACTGAAGAAACCGAGACCAAATTTTCTTCCTTGGGAGATTAAAGACATCATCATCTTTCATGGTGTCGTTTGGGCCAAGGGTGTCCAAAGAATTAATCAAATGCATCAGAAGGAATAAAATCAGGCTATATAGTGACGCTGTTCGAGTGTTCATGCTGTACTTAGATGGGGATGCAGCGTGCTTAGGTTTTTGGCGAGAAAGCAGAGATATGGCTTTTGCTTTATAACCAATAAAACGGAAACTTCTCATTGTAGTTGAGGTTTCGATTGATGAGTGGAACCACCATTCGTGGCCATCCTTGTCGATTGAAAATTCACTACTAAATAATATGAAGCGGGGACTTTGACATCACCGTCCATACTTGACTCTTCTTCTTCCCTCTCTGGATGCTCCTTTTTCTTATCAAATAGTTTTCTTGCATTAATTATGTTAAAATGTGTTTCGAATTTGAACCCCTTTGAATAAATACCCAGTCTAAAATTAATTAGACTGACCGCCTTTCTCTACACGTGGGATTTGTTGTTTCGTTTATGTTCATCCGCACACGACTTTCAATTAAGGTGCCAAAGACAAGTGTGTTTTTATCGATCACGCGTGACTTTGTGATCCTAAAAGAAGGACAACATAAATGGAGACAGGGAGGGGCCGCATGCTTCCAAATGGAGCTCTCCCTCGTGCAGCAACTTGCTTGACCCCTTCATATTTGCATGCCGGAGACACAAGTGGTGGCGTGAGAAGAAGGCTATGGACATCTTGGTTGTGGAAATTAAACAAGGCAAAAGGGTACACCAGCCTCCGTCTTGATAAATGCAGGAGGAGCTCTGTTTAAAGGGCCAAAGACGGAGGAGTTTTAGAGTGTGCCTTGGAGCACCGAGAGGAGACAGAACTCTGAGACTACACAGAAGAGAATGAAGAAGATGTGTGGAGAGTTCTTCAATAGAGAATTCAGAGTGGTTTTCTTGTTGTAATTACGCCCAAGAGATTTAACCAGGTGAGATTTCACTTAAAAATTGCTAGGGTCTAAACAGTGAATCAGTCATTAAGTGTAATTATAGGGGCTGGGAAACACCAAGAGGGTGTGTGTTTGAGTACTTGAGTGATTGTGTTATCCATTGTATCACTTGTTTCTATAGTAAAATTGTGTTCTTCTCCCTATGGACGTAGATCACACCAACCAGTAAATCTAATGTCTTCTTTCCATCACCAATGACATACTGTGTTATGGTATGCAGATAAGTTTTACCAAAAGGAAGGTTGTTTTGACATGGAGTACTGGGGCTTTTCATGATTGTGTGCTGGAAGAAATTGGAAAAGGAAAAAGAAGAACAGTATTCTACTAAATAAGAGGCTTAAAGAAAGAGATTGTCTTCTAATTATCATCAATTCTTGTTAGGATAGCAGCACGCATTGACATAACAGATTCGCCTAAAATTAGTAGACCAATGATAAATTCTCTTGTATCATTAATCAGTTAGATGACAGAACGCTCAGGTTCAGACAGAGTAAGGTCAACCTACTACAGTGTCATTTAGGAACACGATTCATTTACTTATATTTGTTATGGTGACATTAAGAGCTGTTAACCAAAGAAGTGAGCGAAAAGAGATAAAATGTATAATACTAGAGGACCCTTTGCCTAGAATCAGTTTCAACGTCACCCCTGGCTCTTACTTTATTCATTTTCATATTCAAGTTTGTGGGTGAACTAAAGGATTCCCGTTAAGCACGGTCATTGAACTTGTAACGCAAAATTAAGGTAAATAAAGAGAAGGTTGAGGATCTTTTTCTATCTCAAGATGCAATTTGATGACTTCCTGCCAACATAAAATGAGAGCAGCAACAGTTATTTACATGTACATCTTTCTGGTTATGAGACAATGAATGAGCCCACTTAATAAATTAAGGAAATTTTTAACAGAAGTCTATTGTATCTGATCTATTTATAAACTTTTCTCATAAGCACAGGAACAACTGCCTCATACATGACACCATTAGCCTTTAGGTGTCATCTTTCTACTCATACAGGAAGTATCTCATTTCTCAACTTCAGTAGATT
Organism: Eucalyptus leucophloia subsp. euroa; assembly: GCA_017140325.1. Taxonomy (NCBI): domain Eukaryota; kingdom Viridiplantae; phylum Streptophyta; class Magnoliopsida; order Myrtales; family Myrtaceae; genus Eucalyptus; species Eucalyptus leucophloia. The sequence goes on along the minus strand of CM029471.1, from coordinate 18,585,264 downwards.
ACACAGTTCCCTTATGAGGGCATGTGACTAGCGAGCTTCAACAACACTAGTTGTAACTCCGTTAACAGAACATGTTCTGTTACATGTCAACTGAATATTATTGCGGGCACTCTCGTCAATGAACGCTGGCTGTTTCGGGGATGGAAGTAACACATCAGCGTTCCCCAACATGAAAACCACTGTGGACATAGTTGGTCTATCTGATGCATACCTTTGCACGCACAAGAGACCGATTTGAATGCACCGCAATACCATTTCCTCAGAATATGCATTGTCCATTGATCTGTCAACAATGTCCGTGCATTTGCCTTCTTTCCACAGCTCCCATATCTGGGAAGAACACATACCAAGCGCCTTGGATTGTGAAAATGCGAATGTAGGGGTTGGTCAAATTGTGCATTGCATTGAATAATATGACACTTTCATACTTACATGGCCAATTAAATTGCAAAAGGGGCTCATATGATAGCACCCATTATTTCTTTGGCCTGTAATGATCTCCAACAACAGAACTCCATAACTGTAGACATCTGATTTTATTGAAAACCGGCCTTGCAGAGCATACTCCGGCGCCATGTACCCACTATGGAAGCCACAACAGAGAAGTAATCAACATCTCATTCACCATATGAACTTCCTTGTCAAATTTTAGGGAAGATAATTCAAGGTTGAAATTTTAGTATGAAAGAAAATAGTTGGAACCAAGCTCATCTTATTTGTTCTAATTTCTCACTGTCTAATCAAGCAAAGCAGAATTTAATGCTCAAGAAAAACACTTACTATGTCCCGACCACACGCTTCGTTTTTCCTTCAATTTGGTCTCCTCCACATATCCTAGCCATCCCAAAATCTGAAATTTTGGGGTTCAATGCAACATCCAGTAAGACATTGCTAGCTTTCAAATCTCTGTGGATTATCCTCAATGACGAATCCTGGTGCAAATACATGAGTCCTCGAGCTACACCATACGCGATTTCGAACCTTTTTTCCCAATCCAGAAGTGATCTCCTTGTATCATCTGGAATTTGGGGATTTCCTCAAGTTATTATCCATAATACTCTGTGTAGCACTGAAATTATGGCCCACTGGAAGAGAGGACTTACCAAAAAGGAATGAATCCAAGCTGTTGTTGGGCAAATACTCATAAATTAACAGTTTCTCGTCTTCTTGAATGCAGCAACCTATGATTTTCACCAGATTTCGGTGCTGGAGTTTGGCAATCAATCTGACTTCATTCTTGAACTCTTCATTTCCTTGTCCTGAATATTTCGAGAGTCTTTTAACTGCTATTTCTGTTCCGTGATTCATCACACCCTGTGAAAATGAACACATCGCAAGAATAAGTATTTAAACCTGAGAGACGAAGCTGGTCGCTTGAAAAGCTGTCATGAGTGGATTTCAAGATTTATTAGGCTGTTAAACTTGCCAAGAGGATGTATCATTTACACTCACTATAAGTTTTATGACTTACAAAAATGGAGAAGCAACATGTTACATGACCAATGAAAATAAAGAGCAGCATGACTTGTGCTGTTTTCTACTTCTTTGCCCTCGTCTTTTATTAGTCACTTCCTTCCTGGGTCTGCGATGACTGGAAGATCAGAATCGCTACAGAGACACCTCCATGGATATAGTGAAGGTAACCAGATTGCAATACCTTTAGACAATTTCAAAATACAAAAAGGTCCTTCGCAATAAAACTAGCTCATTTCTGACAAATTTATTCAAGGACATCAATCCCCATAAGCATAAGATAAATGAAGTCGGTAGACTTCATAAAGTTAATACTCAATAACCATTTGGAATCAGTCAAATAGGGAGATTAATTACCTTATATACAGATCCAAAACCGCCTTGGCCAAGCTCATTGACTGAGGAAAAATTGTTTGTGGCTGCAGCTACAGTTTTAAAATCAAAGAGTGGTAGATCTTTTTTTTGTCTACCTTCACTGTTGAGGTCTTTCAGACCTGGAAGATCATTGAAATATGCTGAGCTTGTGGTACCACTAGCAAGAGGATTACGCCCTCTTCTATCTGCTGTCATAAAGAGGAATAAAATGTTTAAGAGATGAAAGCAATAGTGTAATGCTTCTTTTTTTATTGTTCTGGCAAATTTAGGAAATTTTCTTTACAGGGACGAGCACTACAAATTTTTACTCCAACAATGTCCATATCGCTTGTTCCTCAAGATCAATGCACATAGGCTCAATTTCAAGATGAACTGCAATACAGCATTCTCCATCTATCTGCGTCTGTGCAGCTTCATTGGTCAAGGTTTGCAGTGCTGAAATGAACCACCCTTTAGGATAAAATCCTGGCTAGATTAACCCCAATTTGAATTTAATTGATTTCTTAACCCTGAAGATCGAAATCAATACCTACTTGTAAAATAGACAGTTTTTAAATATAGCAGAAAAAGCTTATATTAAGGCTGATCACCCACCTCTTTTCCTCTTCAACATGCGGCAGTACATAAGGGAGCCTAAGAGCAGCAACAGTAGTGCAGATACCGATAGTGCCACCATTGCCTTCTTCACAAATGTACTCTTTTTCCTATAGCGAGCTGTAGAAATAAGGCATGAGAAGTGTGCCAATGACATTGAACTAGCACATATTATCGAAATTAATGCAACAAGTGCAGTTTATAACATGAACTATCAGAAGCAAGCAATTTTGTTAAGACGAGAAGTAGAAATTGGGACAACAATTACAACCCGAGAACAGTAGCAAAAATATTTGAAGTAGATATCTGCAACGAGTACCTAAGTCAATTGCATCCACCCGCACATATATATCTTGACCCAAATCTGAATATTCTCTTGTATCCATTAAATCTCCATACCATTTAAGGCATCCGAATTCCCCCATAGTTTCATTTGCACTTGAATAAGCTGTGCAATTGCAATCACTCAAGCATTCCTGCTCACACTTGTTCAAGCTTAGGTTCATGTCGACATGGGCTGTTGAAGTGTCAGGCAACTTCACCCGTTCCACCTTCACGAAACCTTCCCCACTTCTACACAGTGACGTGTTTTGCCTCCTCTTGCACCCACCTGATCCGTCCCTTAGGTACCAATCGCCCGGAGACTTGGGCTCAAAGCCAGGCAGGCATGTGCAGTCGAACTGATCTGCATAGTTTGCACCACAGTTGCCATTAGGCCCACACTTGCCGTAGTAGTCACACTGCTCCTTTGGATGGGAAGAAAACTCGGTCCACCGCTGCTCTTCATCGTGCCATATGAAGTGTTTAAGGAGCCCTGACTCGCATGCCACATATCTAGGGACAACTGATGCATTGGCGACGCCATACATCAGAGAAACCTCCATCGCGTTAATCGTAATTGTGATATTATAGACAAAATCATTAGCCATCTCGGGAACAGCACCCTGCTTTTTCTCAATTATTGCTCCGCCACGCCAATACGGAGCTCGATCCTTGTACAGGAACAACTGTGGGTACCCTGTTGATTCAAACCTGTATGAACAACTGCCCGGTGCTGGATCATCTTCGGATTTCCAAGATGTCAGAAATCGTTCCAAACCAGCTCTCCGGTCCAACCCAAGTTTCATGGACGGAAGATAGGTATCCGTGGGATAATCAAAGCTCTGCCAAACAACCATTTTGCTTAAATCATGCTTCAAAACCAGATTACCTGAATCCAAAAGCTGAGCAGTGGTAGAATTATCTAAATTCATGGACGAAACATTGGTTGACCAAATGGGGAAGCTTCCATTGTTTGCATTGATCGCCAAGTTTCCATAACGATCCAATGCAAGAACTCCTGAAGTATCATTCAGGGGATGCTCTCTGTTAGCAACCCAAACAACGGTTTGCTCCGGTTGTCCATAGTACCAAATCCCCAGGTAATGCGAGGTTGACTTTCCTGGGCTGAAGAAACCAAGAGCAAATTTTCTTCCTTGGGAGATTAAGACATCACCATCTTTCAAGGTATCATTTGGGGCAAGGGTGTCCGAAGAATCGGTCGAATGAAGCAGAAGAAACAAAACCAGGATGTGCAATGACACCGTTCGAGTGTTCATGCTGTACGTACATGGGGATGCAGCTTGCTTATTTTTCGGCAAGATAGCAGAGATATGGCGTTTGCTTCATTACCATCAAAACAGGAACATCTCAATGTACCCCAGTGGAAAATGTGCCATGAAGCGGCGACTTCAACATCACCGGTCCAAGCTTGACTTTTCTTCATTCCACAGGAAGGTTCTCCTTTATTTATTATATAGATTACTTGCATTACTTGAACACCAGCGCACCTTTAGCTTTTTTTTCAATGCCTGCTGTTGATTCAAGATACATCATCACACAGGAAGGTGTACTCCCAGTCCCGGGAACCCGAGGGAACGCCATTAATTGCGCTAGTCAACATCTTTTTTCCTTTCACTTTTGAAAATCTCCCGAAAGGTCCAAGTTGATTAGATGCTGTTGCTCGTTGCTATTGGCTGCCGAGTATATTTAATTAAGTTCATGAAGGATGGTCAAACAGAAAACGCGGTTCCTACGTAGATGCTGGAAATGAGCAATTTAAAACGAGATGAAATCATTGTGAAGGAAGGTTCGATAAAATAGAGAATATATGTGATGATGATGATAATGATCGTAGAGCGAATTAAATAAATAACTATTCACTTTTTAAATTTTAACCCTTTGATTTTATAATTAGAAAGTCTGATTTTAAAATTCAGCTGATAAAAGGGAAATTTCAACACCCTCTTTTACGTGTGAGCCGGGTCGGGTGAACGAACACATGAAATAAATTGTGGCAAAACATGATTATGATATCTTATTGGAATGTTCAATTCAAAAGCTTAAGTCAATAAATGAAGGCAACCACATGTTTATAAAAACTAAGCATATGAACCCCATGGTCAAGCGACGTGAGATATTTCAATCTTATAATAAAAAAAATTACAAACTATAGAATAATCACTCATGTTATTGATTTAGGTTATCAATTTAAGGGAGCAACAGATTCTAACATGTGACATTAGAAAACAGGATCACGCTGCACATCTTGTTTTCCGTTTTCGCTAACAATTCGCTGATAGGCATTTATACTTAGGGTAGATTTGTTGTTGCCCTGAGGCACGCCTCAGCCAAATCTTAACCCTTTGATTTTATAATTAGAAAGTCTGAATTTAGAATTTAGCTAATAAAAGGGAAATTTCAACACTCTCTTTTATGTGTAAGCTGGGTCGGGTGAACGAACACATGATATAAATTGTGGCAAAACATGATTTAGATATTATATTGGAATGTCAAATTCAAATTTTAAGTTAATAAATGAAGGCAACCACATGTTTATAAAAACTAAGCATATGAGCCCCATGGTCAAGCGACGTGAGATATTTCAATCTTCTAATAAAAAAAATTACAAACTATAGAATAATAACTCATGCTATTGATTCAGTTTATCTTTTTTAAGGGAGCACCGGATTCTAACATGTGACATTAGAAAATGGGATCACGCTGCACGTCTTGTTTTCTGTTTTGGCTAACAATTCGCTGATAGGCATTTATACTTACAGTAGATTTGTCGTTGCCCTGAGGCAGTACAGTCACGCCTCAGCTATTTCCATATTTTGAAGTGAAGGATTTAATGACATATCAAGTTTCAAGACTCCTTGTTGCTGATCATTGTTCAAGGAATAAAGCAGGCACAGCTGTTAACTTACCCAGAAGTAGTAACACTCTGCATGAATATCTAAATCTTATGCATCCTTTATAACAAAAAAAACAAAAATAATATGAAGAACCTGTACACATCTGCACCCTATATACTTTTCGTGTGTAACGTATGTATAACCTGTTACTCTTCTCGTTGCTCGACTATTCTTATCATGCTTTCATCTGCTCTGTAGAGCTGTGACAGTTACATCATTGGAAAAGTTAAGTATTTTAACACTAGAGGAAGAGTCGGTGCTCATAGCGAAGCTCTCAGCACTAAGTCCCGGTTCCTTAGGTTGAGGAACATCAGAAGTCTCGCTGCCTAACATAAGCACGACCGATGACATTGTTGGCCGGGCTTCGGGTCGCTGCTGCACGCACAAGAGTCCTACCTGGATGCACCTCAGCACTTCCTTCAAAGGAAATTCTTCCTCCATCAGGACATCTACTAGTCCAAGTGCATTCCCCTCGGTCCATAGTTTCCATGCCTGATAATATGTTAATAACAAGTTATTACATATCATTGAACAACAGAAAGATTGAAGACCTAGCATCCAATCCGAGCCAAGCATAAGCAGGGGAATACTTACATGTCCAATGAGATTGAGGTCGTGGTCCGGGTGATAAAATCCCCAATTCTTGTGGCCGCTCACAATCTCCAGTAACAGTACTCCAAAACTAAACATGTCTGATTTTACTGAAAAATGGCCTTTCATCGCATACTCGGGAGACATATAACCGCTGTAAGGCAGAAATAGAGCATCAGAATATCCACAAATTTTAAAAAATATTCCTTGAAGCTAACAGTAGAATAACTTACTATGTCCCAACTATTCTGTTGGTCATTTCTCCAGCATTTTCTACAGTAAATGTTTTTGCAATTCCAAAATCTGAGATTTTAGGATTCATCTCGCTGTCTAGTAAGATGTTGCTTGGTTTGAGGTCTCGGTGGATAATTCTCAACCTGGAGTCTTCATGGAGATAGAGAAGTCCACGGGCAATCCCCATGATGATGCTGAAGCGTGTCTTCCAGGCCAAAAGTTTCCGTCTAATTGGATCTTCACAAAATTTGAGATAAGTTATAGAGGGAAAAAACTGTACAATCTCAAGCAGGTTGAAAAAGTGCAAATGGGGTGAAGGTCACACCGAAAAGGTGGTGGTCCAAGCTTTTGTTCGGCAAGTACTCGTAGATTAACATTCTTTCATCTCCATGAATGCAGCATCCTAGAAGCTTCACAAGATTCCGGTGTTGAAGTTTGGCAATCAGTATGACCTCGTTCTTGAACTCTTTCAGGCCCTGCCCAGAGTTCAGTGAGAGCCTCTTCACAGCAACATCCTGTCCTGTAGGCAATACACCCTGGCAGATAGCATATTACATGTTAGTAAGATCGAAGTAGAAAAGAATCATAAAATCATCTTCTCGTATTTGGAACCATCTTCATGCTGTTGATACGAGAGTCATTTAACATCCCTATATACTTTGGCCAAAAAAAGTACCTTGTATACTTCACCGAATCCGCCCCGCCCAACCTTGTTTTGGAAAGAGAAATTGTTTGTGGCATCAGCAACCGAAGCAATATCAAGAAGGGGTAATTCGAGGTCTTCCTCCGGACCACCATCTCCTGAATCTCGATAAATTAAGTACTCAGCTGCGACAGAGGACATAAATCAGCCATCAGCATAAACAAACCTATAATTATGCACCACAGTTAAGGGAATTAAAGCAACTTTATGAAGCATTTGTTTCCTCAAAGTTGTTATCATTTGCTTCCTTGAAGTCATTACTATTCACTCTAACTTGCCGATCAGGACTCGAAAATAATTATACGAGAGAGTGTTCTCTCACACTGAAGCTTGATGTGATGCTAAGCTAACCAATGTTTTCTTAGGCCCTCATTAAGGATATTAATAGATTTATAGGCCTTTCAGGTATGGTTTCATTGAAGGAAATTTTAGCATGATAAGCAAGAAAGGAACATGTAAAGAAATAGAGTCATGAACATAATTTCAGCAATTTCTTAATTTCCTTATTTATAATGAGAGAAGCAAGAATCATGCTGTTTGCAAGAATAGTTTTATGCCATGGTAATGAATTTACCTCTCATCCTCTCTTTCCTTCTTCGGAGAGCATACCAGCCAATGAATGCTAGTATAAGCATTCCACATACAGTCGAGACAGATATGCCAATGGCAATTACCATACGCTTTCTCCTCTTAGCTCGAGCAATTGCATCTATTCATTGAAAAATTTCAAAATAATCATATGCTGTCAAACTCAAACAGAGAGCTTAGTAACCACACGTCAATAGTTCTCATCTGTGCTACTGTGTTCTCCTCATCGCAGATTATTCAATACAGAAATGTCTCTTGTACTCGTTTTTTATCTAACATCAAGCATATACCAATGTGTAGAACTAGGACATGCCATGTGATTGAACATACAGAAAGAAGCATTTCTTAATGAACTTACAGGGCTTAGAGATCCTATTTAAGTGACAGATCTTAGTGCATGCGACGGAAACACAACAGTGATCGAATTTGAATCCCCTCAATGAGCATATTAACTATAACCATGTCATCACATTCACATAAAGCATTTCCAGGCAAGGACATAGATTTCCTTGGCAGCTATTCAACCGAAAACCTCTTTAAAGCTACCTAGTGATGGCGAGTGAAAATCAGTAAGAGCTAGATGGATCAGTACCTATCTCTGCCTTTGCCATTCGTATATATATGACATCTCCGCCTGAAGGATAGTTCTTCATGTCAACCAAATCCCCAAACCACAAAAGACAGTCCCCACCATTTCCGTGGACATCTACCCTAGTGAATGCCATACAAGAGCAATTCTTCAAACATTCCATCTCGCATTCCTCAAGGTTCGAGCTGCTATTCCCATACAGACGTGAATTATCTGGCAGCTTCAAACTCTTGTACTTCACAAACCCGTCACCATTTCCACAACTCAAATTCCATACCCGGGAGCACCCACTGGTCCAATCAAGGGGGCTCGAATTGTTTTTCCTGAACCCCTTCAAGCACCTGCAATTTTCACCAGTGGATTCATAGCAAGTCCCATATGGCCCGCAGATGCCATAATTATCACAATAATCCCTCTGTAGAGTAACCAAATTTGTCCATTGATTGTTCATCCAAGCAAGATATTGAATCGCACCCTCCGGGGTCACAATGAATCTCGATAGGGTCGAATTTTCGACCACCGTGTATGTGTAATACACCTCTTCAGGGCTGGAAATGAACATTGGATTGAACACCTCATTGGCCTTGAGCTCATTACTCCCACTGAACCTCTCGCCATTCCAAGGCCCCCATCGATACTGCTTCTGGCTCCCTTTCCACAGAATCAATTGCGGAGCATCCGGCGGCTCGAGGCTAAATGTGTACTGGCCGCTCAAGGGATCGGATTCTGAGGCCCATGACGTCATGTTCCGCTTCAAACCGGTCCTCAAATTCCACCCCAGTTTCATCTCCGGCAGCAGAGTGTCAGTTATGTTATCAAAGCTCTGCCAGAGATAATCACCTGAACCATCAGAAGCACTTGCATCACTCAAAACAAGATTGCCATTGTCCAGGAGCCTCAAGAATGGCTCATCCACGGCCCCAGCTGGGGTCACAGACCAGTAATTCATTGACCCATTTCGGAGAGACACTGATCCTTGCGAGCTCAGCGCCAACTCTGCCGAGGAATTGGTGATTGGGTTGTTCCTGTTGGCCACCCAAGTGACTTGGAGAGGTATGTTCTTGTACCAAATGCCCAGATACCTGGCACTCGACTTGTTAGGACTAAAGAAGCCAAACTCAAAGACTTGCCCAGATGAAACCAAGGTCTGTCCATCTCGCAGCGTCTGGTTGGCCGACAGAGTGTCTGCGGCTTGTGCCAGCGGCGATGCTAGAAAGAAACAGAAAGCGAGAAACAGAGCAAAGATCATGGCTCTGTTGACGGCGAGAGGAGGTGGACGATGCGTGGAGTTGCTGCCCTGCGAAGGGGGAGCGCATATCGAGGTCTTTTCTGGTGCGGGGGGAGAGGGATCGCCGTTCACGGTGTGATGCTTTGAATAGTCAGAGAGGTGGATCTAATCGTCGCGGGCACGCGGCGACAACATCTTTCCATTTGCGGACGCCTAAGCTTGGAACGGTCAAAGGTGGCGAGCGTGCGGGTGCGCAGATGAAATTTATCAAACTCGTCGAAAATAGATGAACACGAGGAGCACCTCGCGTCTTCATTCGTGACAGCGAACTCGTCTCTCGCTTTGGTTCCAGAAGTCAAAAGGGATGACCCACCCGATCGACCGGCCTGGTGAAATAGTCTTGACACGAGGTCATCGTTCAGACAGTGCATCCTCGTTCCTCATTCAAGGACCGCTTTCATCAATCCGTCCCCAAGCCCCTACCTCCCTTCCTTCCTTCTCTCTCTCTCTCTCTCTTGAAAGCTCACTTAACTGCAACAAATATGACCCGGAAAAATCGCATTCCAAGTCCCTCATTTGATATTTTTCGTAGAGTAATACTAATGTACTAAGGTATATACGGCTTTATTTGGTTCGGCATTTTAAATGAACTTTGAGACTTTAAAATCCCTTAATCAAATGTAAATAATTTTGTTCATTTTTTGCTTGGTTTTGGGGAAATACAATTGCATTTCCCATAGGATTTTAAAGGTCTTTAACCCAAAGTGGGTCAGGAATCTTTTTGGAAGTCATATTATTGGAATACAAGTCTTAGTGCCGTCACTACTCATCACTATTCATCTTCTCCGTGGCTTTGGATAGAGAAGCCAAATAGAGGCTGGCACCATTAGCCAAGGGGTAGCGTGCGGTGGCGATCACCATTTGAGGGGTTGCGTGACCCTAGCAATTGTCGCATGGAGGTCGCAACCACCTAGCGACCATCGCTTGGGTGGCCACGACTAGGGGGATTGCCTAAGGTCACATGTCGTCTAGGTCACGTGACTCAAACAATGGTCACCTAGGTTTCATGACTCAAGCGATGCCTAGATCACATGACTCAAGTAACTCTTGAGATCGCACAATCTTAGGCGAGACTATTTGGTGATGACTAATCTTTTTATCAAACAAAATGTAATTTTTACCAAACCGTATTTATTTTCAATGCACTTTAAATTGCATTTCGAAAAATCTCTTTAACTAAAAAATATTTACATTTTTTCAAGGATATTTTACTAAAACCGAACCAAATAGGGCCACATCTTTATGACTAGATTGCTACGTAAATAATTTTGGCTATAATCGGTAGAAAAATAGTCCGAGGGAGCTCACCTCTTGCTTAAGTTCCGGAGGTCAAAAACGAAGACCCCTACTCTACCAAAGCCTGTTGAATTGTCTGACTGGGAGCCGACGTGTGAACAATGCATCGCCGTCCCATCAATGCCCTCGGCAAGCCTCTTTCTCTCCCTCTCTCTCAAAAGGTCACCTGCCAACATTAAATATCACGAGGACAAAATAACATTCCAAGCCCCTCGTTTAATATTTTTGTAGAGTAATACATTAATATATATTTATTTCATATGATTGTATTTTACATCAGTAATTTTCAATAAAACTAATTAGAAATGACTATATTGAAATTTCTCATTAAAATTTAGAATTAAACTGATAAAATTAAAAAAAATTTAAATTGAATTGACATTTATATTATAAATTTAGCATTGATTAGACAATTTGCTCAAGGAATGGACGAGTGGACGATATAAAATAATCTTGATGGCGGAAGAATGGAGAGACTATTGTAATAAGCTCATGCATCAATTTGTATGTAAATGTCTTGGTGGCTTGGGAAAGTAATGTTTTTACCAGAATTTTTAAGAACATCAAGGATATGTCTAGGATTTCTTTTCAATTTTCAGCAAAAATAATTAGGTGGACAGGTAAAACGCACATCTAAGCTGTATAAATCTAATGGAATTTATGTAAAACCTAGTGGACTTGCCTCATCAAATGGTGCTCTAAGTCTCATATTCAGAGGGAGAGGATATTATGAAGGACAACCGTCCCTTAAATGGTCATCACCTCGCATTTCTTCTTCAACATCTTCTAGGCTGAATTCCACATTATTTTTATGTCCAAAGAGAACTTCTCATCTTTCCTTCCCTGCGTCATGTACATGATCTCCAACTCTTATGCCCGAGAAGAATGATTTGCTATATTCAACATACCATGTATGGTGGCCATGGAATCATAAAACTGGCGGAGATCATCTCGCACACATAAGTAAATGTGGTGGTACACTCACATAGAAGAAAATCCCATTGCAATTAGGAATTAGCTGTTGGATTAGGGAGGTGTTCGTGTTGGCATTATATAAGGTGATATGAAGATTTAATAAAAAAATGTCAAACTAATTCACCACTCTCATTATTTTGGTGACGACATTTTAAGAAATCATGTGGGAATAGCAACTTCTTAAATGTTAGAATTCGACAACATAATTCTCATTGACCCAATCGCTAGTGACAATGCATCCTTCAATAGCCAAGCCTAGGCCAGCCCATCAAGATCCCTAGATCATTTAGCCTGCCAACCAATGGTTTGTGCTTAGGCATGGGCCTAGTTGGCTAGGATCGGCATGATCCAATGCCCACCCCTAACCAGTGGGTATGAGAGGTTTGCTAGTGCTCTTTATCCTTTTGTATAGAGAGAAGCGTGACATAGACAATATGTCGGGCTATATGTGGATGCCAGCATGCTCAAACGAATGACATCATTGTTTGCATTAGTTGACACCATAAGGAATTTTAACGGAAGGATTACATTGAGTAAATTTTCAAATATTCAAAGATCACATCAAAAAAAAAAAAAATCAAAGTTCACATTGAATATTGAGAAGATGTTTAAGCACATTTTGTGTCGTCATCTCTTACTTATTCAAGAGGTAGAAATATTATTTTAAAGGCCTCAACAATAGGAAATCTTGTACTTCATGACACATCCAGGTCGTTACGTGATTGGCAGAGGACTTCCGATGTTGAAATTCAATAAGACAACTCCATTACGACATTCACTAGATTCTAGGAAAAACTGTTCATAAAGAATGGAAAAGGCATCCTTCGCCGCACATGTAAAATATTTCTGGTCAAAAGGTCAAAAAATCAACTGTTTTTTGCTATAATATTGTTTGTGGCAGGTAATGGCAAGCGATTATAGTATTCTTTCTAGAAGACATTAAATTTGTCGGTACGATTGACTTGTATCGGCCAGCAGTTTGAATGGAAAAATCATTTCTCGCGGCTCTTGATCTTATCTTCTACCTTTTTTGCATTTTATATTATTTTTTTTTTTCCTGCTCAATTATTATATTGAAGCCATAGCTTTTTTTTCTTTTAATATCCAAATCCACCGAAGTCCTCCTTCGCTTATGCTATTCAGATTCACACAACGCCAGTGCCTGGTGGGATTAAAAACTGCTATTTAGACGTTAATACTTGAAGGGGCTAGCCCAAGACCTCAATACCAGGGCCCCTTAAGACACTTTAATAATAAGTGGGTTCAAACTCTCCACCTTGACGATGAGAGAGAAAATGCATACCAACTGTGCTGCTTGTGAAGCCATAAGTTGATATAACCATGGAAACTTTTTTATTATTTACTCCTTTCCAATTTTTCTAACCCTTCAATTATTCTTTATGGTAGCAGTAAAAGTCACCCTTCATTTCTCCTCTTTTCATTTTTATCCTCATCATTTTAGGTTACTAGAATAAATCCTTACCTCTTGAACTCATAACAAATCTATCGCAAGGCTAAACTCCCTCCAAAATCTATATTTTAATTACCCTTTTGCCCGTTTTAGCTTTGCAGATTTACGAAATTCGCATCAAGGCAGTATTTTTGTTGAGAAAAAAAAGGCTTTTTATTTTCTATTCAAACAAAAAAAAACATATAGATCTTTAATAAATAAAAGAACTTTTATAAAGCCTGATAAATATTTGTCCGGTTTAAAAGATAAAAGACCATAAAGGGATGGAAGAAAAGCCCACAAACAAACTGGAAAAAAAAAGTAGGGACCTAATTGAAACTCGATAAAAAGAATAATCATTTTTATAGATGCTGCTAAAGAACCTCTGAACCTCTGATAGATTTGAAATAAATTTAAAATATCGAATTCTTCTGTTACATGGGATTGAAAGGGTGGATCAAATTAAAAAAATCTTTGAAAGGTTGAGATTTATTTTGTCATTTTGCCTTCTATTTATTCTGAACTGCTTCAATAGTAGTAATTGGAGTTCTGGCAATGCATTCCATTTCTCATCTCTTGGATGTTAGCAATTCACTGTCGCCATGTTTATTCTAATGAAGCTCGTTGTTTCAGTTTCGCAAGGTACGTTGTTCAGTCAACATATATGCTAAGACTTTACTGCTGTTCTGCGCCTAATTTACCATGGAGAATAGTTCTCATTTCTCACACTGACTGAAACATCAAGAGGGTGAAGTTAGTTGTATTGTCAACAACCCATTCTTAAGGGTCTATTGCTATAAATGAAGATGACGATCCTTGCTCTATATATCTTATGTCTGGTTCTGTGCAACGTCCAGTTCTTAGTTTCATCTAATAATAAAAAAATAAAAAAAAATAAAAAAGACAAGAAATTGGTCTGAGCCGGTCGAGAAATCATGATGGACAGAGCATAAGCGATTACTTCAGCATTGAATTACAGTTGCAATTGCAACAATGTCTCTGGTTTCTGTGAACTTCATCACATTGCTAGAGTCACTGTTTTGAGTTGTATTGTGTCAATGTCAAAGACTTGTTCTTCGGACACATATAGACCAATGAACTTCATGTCTGGACCAAAATTGGCAAAATTCCCTCCTCTCTCCCCAACAACAAATACAAAAGAAATTTTTGAAAACCAAAGTATGCTAAATAAAATAAAATAAAAATTGAGCAGAAGGAAGGACTGAGAAAACATATATATGAACAGAAATCTCTGGAGTTTCAGATGTACAAATGTATTGGATCGGGGTATGACAATGATCTCTATCTGGCATCAAGCATTGTGACTGTAACTTGGTTCACAGTGCATGTCCCGTCATGCTTGCTTGATGATGAATCCGTCTCTATAGCCCTTCCTAAGCAAAAGCCGGATTTTTAGGGTGTGGCATCGTTGGGTTTTCGCTGCTTAGCATCAAGACCACAGACGACATGACCGGCCTATCATCTGCATGCTCTTGGACGCACAAAAGGCCGACCTGGATGCATCTCAGTACTTCATTCATCGAGTATGCATCTCCCACTGCTGCATCCAGTAGCTCCAAGCCCTTCCCTTCTTTCCACAACTTCCATGACTGCAATTAACAAGACAACGTTCAGTTATATCTAGTTATAGGACAAAAAAGAAACACTTCACTAGCAATGTCAATCAGATGGCATATATATGAAGTTCTGTTTCGGATAACTATTCATCTTTCGATGGATGAGCATCTATCCATACTTACATGTCCAAGAAGGTTCAGTTCGTTGTTCGCATAATAGAATCCCCTGTTCTTTTTACCACTTATAATCTCCAAGACCAACATGCCAAAGCTGAACACATCAGACTTCTCTGAAAATTATCCGTCCATGGCATATTCCGGGGCCATGTACCCACTGCGGTTTTAAGCAAAATGGAATTAGTGCAATTTCAGAAATGTGATCTTGGAATGTGTTAAATCAATGTTCCATGGTACTTACTATGTGCCAACAACTCTCTTTGTATTCGCCTCAGCCTGATCTCTGCCAAAAATCTTAGCCATGCCAAAGTCCGAGATTTTGAGGTTCAACTCCCCCTCAAACAAGATGTTGCTTTCTTTGAGATCCCTATGTATGATTCTGAATCTGGAGTCCTAATGAAGATAAAGAAGACCTCAAGCGATCCCGCAAATGATGTTAAACCGCCACTCCCAATTTAACATGGAGCTCTTGGTTTTACCTGCGCAGACTAGTCAGTGACAATCCTGAAACCGAAACTTGGAACATTTCCGGTCCATTTTGACAACATGAAAAATAAAGAAGAGTAATTCCAGGAACATACTAAATAGAACCGAGTCCAGACTCTTATGCTCCATGTACTCGTAGATTAGGATCTTCTCGTCCATCTCGACAAAACAGCCGATAAGCCGCACGAGATTTCGGTGTTGAAGCCGAGCAATCAATTGAACCTCGTTCTTGAATTCTTCCATTCCCTGCCCGGAATTCTTGGAGAGCCTTTTGACCGCCACTACTGGGCCTTCTTCAATCCTACACTGAAACACAAAGAAACAAATGAAGCTCTCGAGATGCTTCCTACATTGACATTTATCTTGCCACATTCGGCTTTTGGAAAAGGAGCACTCACCTCGTAAACACAGCCACAACCGCCTTGCCCAAGCTTGTTTTCGTCGCTGAAGTTCTTGGTTGCCAAAGCAATCGCGTTGAAAGCAAACAATGGTAACTCTAGCTCCTCCGGCTTGTTTTCCCCCGTATAGTCTCTCTTACTCGAGATGACTACTTCATTTAACAGAAAATCTTGGCTTCTCTCACGAGCTCCTGGTCACGCGAAGAAGCAGTCATCATCATCAAAATAGTGATTTCTACTGCACTCCGATTCATTTAGTATAAGTTATTGGTAAGTAAGACCCTAGAATTACCTTGCGGTTCGGTGTTTCTTATGTGTGGATTCAGCGAAGTCTTCCTCTTCCACATGAGGAAGGCGGTGAGTGCTAACAACAGAACGCTGCCACCACCAGCAATGCCGACTATTGCTAATGTTCCGAGTCCGTTGCTCGAACTATTTTGAGTGACAAGTCCGCCAAAAGCCACTAATACATAAAAATAAATTCGGAACAATACAAATTTGACCTTATATTCGATATAGATTATTATAGAGATCTCCATAATCGGATAAACTGGAAATCAGATAAACATACTCACCATGACAAGGTAAAATTTACTCCTTTTCCTCACAACAGGACTGAAATAGACAAATAGTACTTGGTCAAAAAATAGCCATATGAATGTTAGGAATTTAATGTTCACGTGAAATTTTGTGCAACCACTATCGACTATTCTAAAACTTAAGTTATTAGATAATTTTGTGTGACAACTGCCGACTATTCTAAAAGATTAAATTATTAAATAAATACATAATTTATTATTTAAATATTCTAATATTCACCCTCAAGCTTAGCCTTGTCTTTTTGCTTAATACTAAATGTGAAATTTAATTGGGAAGACAAATAGGGCATGAAATGATTTGAACTCAAAACCTCCAACTCTAATACCATGTGAGATTTTGTGGAACCATTGTTGACTATTTAAAAACTTTAAAAGGGTTACTGTAATTTCCTTGATTTAACTTTGTTTCCAAGTGAATTCTTGATAACCCGCCACTTTTTTCAATCCAGCTCAACACGACCTAGTTACATCTCGAACCATAGGCAGAAGAATAGACAGAAAAAATACAATCTCAAAATCGTACTAATCCTATTCCGTCTTATGCAAGAAATATGTGGTGAACTTCATGTTTCTACAGCTCAGGTCTCCAAGGAAATAAACTCATCCGTCTTATCCCGAGTAACATAATCAATCAAACAAATTTGGTTCTTGATTGTTCAGAATTCAAACTCCTTTTATTGAAAATAGCCACATGACTGTTAGGAATTCAAAGTCCAATTAGCTTACTTCAAAGAGGGTTCTCGTAATTTCCTTGATTTTACTTTGTTCACAAATGCATTCTCCATAACCAGACAGAAAAATACGATCTCAAAATCAAACTAATCCCGTTCCATCTTATGCAAGAAATATGTCGCGAAATTCATCGGTCTGCATCTCAAGTCTCCCAGTATTATCCCGAGTGACATAATCGAAACAAACAAGTTTGATCCTATTTTAATCATCAACAAGACAACCTGGCATGATCAACAGGGATCTGGTTCGATGAAAAGCTGCCCCCCCCTAAAACCAAACGGGAGATGAATCACATTCAAAAGTGAAACCCTTTTTCAAGGCCCTCCTCAAGCCTACTAGATTTGACTTGGTCTCTTTGCAAAAAAAAAGTCCAAAAAACCAAACACCCCCCCCCCAAAACTTGAAACTCCATGATTAACTAGGGGTGTATGATAACCAAAATTTCTATTCCACAAATAGTTTTTCTGTTCCAAAGTTATTTCTGGAAGAGAAATCCGTTTGATAAATCTATTCAGTTTTTCTATTTCTGGAATAGATTTCTATTCCAGAAATACATTTGGAAGAGAAATCAAAAGCTAAAATTTTCTACTTCTCTATTTATGGAATACAAATTAGAAATAAAACTTCTTCTCATCGTTCGTCAATTGGTCCTTCATTCGTCAACGCTGACACCGTCTACCAATCACTCGCCACCGCCGTCGCCATTGGTCACCCGCCGCCACCACATACCGGCCGGCCATCGCCACCGCCGGGTCACCCATTGCCGCCGTCATCGCCGGTCGCCACATTGCCCGCGCCACCATGCCGTCAGTGTCGGCCGCCGATCGCCGCCCGCCGCTGCCACCGCCGGTTCTTGGGTTGCCCACCTCAACTACTAGCACTTGATCATCGATCGTCGGCCGCGGCCCCTATCACATCACCAATTCTTAGATGGCCCATCGCTGCCACCGGTTGCCGATTACCCCTTTTTCTGCCCGCCGTGTTTGCCGTAAGCCATTGTGACCGCCCGACCATCATTGTCCATCCATCACGATTGCCGACCATCGCCGTCGAAAGGAATAAATTTTGTATTGTTATCAAACAATTTATTTTTATAGTAGAAATTTTGTATCGTTATCAAAAGTTATTTTTGCTAGAAACTCTTCTAAAAATAGAAATAAAAAAATTATTTTTATTCTATAAATTATTTTTAAAACAAAATAGTTGTCATACATCCCTATTTACCATAGCCGCTCGGGAGGAAGCTGAGAGGGAAAGGGACTCGCCGCAAAAGAAAAGAAAGAAATAATTCTGAACCTTGGAAGTCAAACGTGTCGGCCCAAAGGCGCTTTTTAGGATTAGATCGAGGGCATCTGCTGGGTAGGGGCCCACGTGCGCAAACCTCCCCTTTATTAAACCAACCTCGCGGGGGCCCCTCACCGTCATTTAATCAACTTTTTAATCGTGCCATTGTAGTCGCGCAAATATTGGAGGAGTACCTGGGCTACGGTGACGGGCCCAACGGAATTAACCATCACAGACTCCGTGCTTACGTCAGATCATCGTATACACGTCGACCAACCCCCACTACCTCCAAATAGCATGGATCCACGTGTCAATCATGTGATAGGGCAGCCGACCCTCAATTGTGCGACAGTTGTGCCAGGGTCCCACCACCAAGCAAGAGTGGGAGTGATGAGTGGAGTTGGCCCCACTCTTGCTCAATGAAGGTGACATCGGTGCTACCGTTGGATGGGCAGGGGCGTTTGCCCTTATGTAGATCTAGTGAGGACAAGTAGGCTCTTGCTAGCAAAGGAAGGGCGACGGCGACATTCCCATGGCCCTAGCTTTAGTCTGATCATTCACATTCTATCATACTTAAGTCTGGTTGCCTTATGTTATTTTCATGGTATACGGCATTTTACTAGGGCATATAACCTTTGAGTGTACTTGAAGCAAACTTCCTTATATACAACATTTTGTTGTAATTGAAACCAATCATCGCATCCCTTTTTTTCTAAATAATGCATGATGCTTTACCTAGACTTACAACACTCAAATCATTCTTAAGGTCAATTGTCGTATGCCAAGATGTACAAAATCAACCCTATTAATTGTGCGGTGCGACAATGTACCATACACAATCTCACTCATAGTTATCTGATCTCACATTGTTTGCCAAAAAAACAATAATTTCTTCATCTTGGATGATAATGAATGCACTAAAAACAAATAAGATAAGACACAAATCAACGTCTAGAAACGGTTCACATTAGGTAGATTAAAAAATCTAATTTGCATCCTTGACTCCTACAAACACAAGCATGAGACGTGCTAAGACTTAAATCAACAATTACGACCAATCATCACCCCTGAATATGTGGAATCCGTGCATAAGGATGTGAAAAAAATCTATACCAATCGGGCAGCTTATTAACTTATATATTATAAATAGAGTTTTATTACATGCTGGGTTTAAAAATTATTTTGTCATTTTCCTAAGGAAAAGTGGGGCCACCGTGGGGCCCGCACACGTGGCCATTGGCAAACATTGCCGAAGTTAGAGAGTACAGCCCCTACTAGTAAAATTTGATAGCTTTATTTAACTTCTGGAGAATTACTTGTGATAATAATTTACTCATTACTACTTCATTGAAAACTTATATTTTGATGGCCAATGATGCAGAATTCAGCTGCCAAATATGTCGGAATGCGATGAATTTACCTCTGACTACGCCATGTGCACATAACTTCTGCAAAGCCTGTCTAGAGGGAGCCTTTGCTCAGCAAAGTTTCATGAGACAGAGGACATGTGAAGGCAGAAGGACCCTACGTGCGCAGAAGAATATAATGAAATGTCCATCATGTTCAATTGACATTTCCAATTTTCTTCAAAATCCACAGGTGCGGCACAATTATTTTCTCAGGATTTCATTATCCTATTTTAGATGGGGGGACTTCTATGTTGTCATTTGGCATTTTCACATTGGAGCTTGTGTAATACGATGGCTTTGAGATTTTGAAGGCCCTAAAATGTGCTTTAGAATTAAAGATCATCCACAGGAATAGGTTTAAAAGCCAATTGATGATCACGTGGATGGGAATGGTTGAAGCATTTCTACGTTATCAGTCTGGTTAGTATGTTTTGTTGTGTCGGTAGGCTCTCATGAGGCTTTGACATCCATGACAGGTAAACAGAGAGCTAATGGGTGTGATAGAATCACTTCAGAGCCAGGTTCTTGAGGAGGAGGAGGATGAAAACTCCGAGTCAAGTGAGGAAGCTGATGGTGCTCCGAATAATTTGGAAAATGATGCTGAAGATCGTGAAAATGATGCTGAAGATATCAAAAATGATGATGCTGAAAGTGAAATTTCTGAGGAAACTGAGGTACTGCTGAAACCAGAGGCTGAAACTGAAAAGCAGGAAGCCTGCAAGCGGAAGGCTGAAAATCCTGGCAATTGCCTTTCGGATCTCGTCTGATCTGACACTGCAGATGCTGAACTTCCGGTTGACCTCAATAATCAAGAAGATGCTGAAGATGAAGAGGCGAATATGGCTGTGCCAGAGAGCAATGCCAGGCAGCTCCGGAAACGAAAGAACTGCAATGATGTAGTCAGTCCAGTGAAGTTGGATGCTGGAGTCGCAACCAAGAGCAAGCGGGTCAAAATGGCGGCAGCAATTTGATTTTTAGCTATGGTCAAACTCCCCATCCTTGATTCTGAACAAGTTGAATTTCCTTAATTTTTTGCTTTTTGTTTGTAGATGTCTCTTCTCATAGGTCCAAGCAGCTTGATCATGCTTTTTGTTCTTACTTGGTGGTCTAAGGAAAGGATAGTGAAGAACATATCATGGAAGATGTAGGAACCTTAGTCTTTTGTTGTTTTTGTTGGTTCCTATAAAAAGTCTATATCCTATTCTGAAGGCAAGAATGTGGGTGCCACATGAGAGAAAAGAAAAAGGAAAAGAGAAGGGGCCAGGCCTGTGGGTTATTGAATGTTTGTCAATAGGGGCTGTGCTCTCTAACTTCACCCCATCACTTAGTAAATCATTCTAGTTGAGTAATTTTGTTTTCTCTAGCATTGCTCATTAGGACCCAGCGTGTAGCAAAAGCAAAATGCTAGGGAAGGTAGGAGTTGTGTATGAAATTGGTTTACTAAATGACAAGACAGAAACATCCGTCAAAAAGCCAACCCACAAAAAATATATCATATCACTTGATTAATTATAAATTTATTGCATGAGTCATTACATATTAACATCATTTTTAAAACTTGGGAGTCCATCTGACACACAATAATCATTTTTTTTCCAGTTTTTATCAGCAAGACTATGAATACCTGAATAATCCCAACTCCAACCAGGTGTGGCAGTCCCTCATTCCACCAGGGTTTTTCTTTCAGCATTGGAATCAAGAGAATGCACAGATATAATTACTCGAACCGTGGCCTCGAGTAAGAGTGTAGAACACAATTCCCACTTAAATGATCTGGGCTAAACCCTTGTCTGGGCTAAACCCTTGTCTTTATATAACCAAGCGTATCAATTGGGCTAGCTAGCTGTTGACACCTAAATTTTGGCGACCCATTTAGACATTTATCGCATTAAAAATTAGGGGTTAATTTTATTCCTAAAAAAATAGTTAATTGCATAGCATATAGTTTTAGGTGCATTTATTTCTTAATTTGCATTTACATTGGGTTGGTGACAAATGGGTTTGATTTAGTAGTTCTAAGCTTTAATTTGGCAGCTCGGACTAAGCCCACGAAGCAAGTAAATTGGCCCGAGCCCGTTTTCTTTTAATGACAAAAATTACCTAAATGGAGATTTGAAATAATATTACGGTGGATTTTTGGAATTTAAGAAAATCGGGTTGCAATCTTTCCTTTAGGTGATAAAATCAGGGGATGTGGAAAATTAAAAAAAAAAAGTGATATTGCGTGCGAAAAAGAAATCTTCACGGATGCTGATTTGAAAAGGAAAATAAAACCCTAATCTTCAGCCTATAAAAAGGTTTTTCGCGTAGGGTTTCAGGAGGAGGCCACGCAATTGAGACATTCGGCGATATTGAAAGAAAAAATTCAGAGAGAAAAGCGGCGGTCGCGAGAGAGAGAGAGAGGACGGAGGTCGGTGACGTTTAGAGATATACACGGGAGAGAGAGAAAAGAGAAGGAATTCTCTCTGCCAAGTCGAGGAGCCCCACGTTGTGCGAGGCCTTTTGCTACGCGCCACACCCTAGCCGCCGGAGTTACCGTGGACACACGTCTTTGCTACGTCGCCCCCGCAGCGATGATGGATTCGCTGCGTGACCTCTTTGCCTTTGCGACGAGCTGCTGATCTCGGTGCCAACCTCCTACCGTCGTGACGAAGCCTCGACGAACCCAGTTCAACAGAGGCCAATCACTAGAGCAGCCCCCCATCCCCGACGATCCACGATCCGCTGCTTTTGCTATACCACGAGCCAGCGCACCCCAAGGACGCTTGAACCACTACAGCCTAGTTCGGAGTTAGCAAAGACTCCTGCAAGTTCCATCTGGCCTGGTGATGCCCTGAAGTGTTTTCTTCTGACTCGCCGACAATCACCAAACAGGCTTTTGCGCTTCGTTCGTATATATTCTTTGCAGGTTTCGTCGAAGTTCAAAGAGGCCAATATCTCCTGACCGGCGTAAATATCTCGTCGTATTTTCGCGGCCACCGCTTGCGAGCTTGAAGTCCACGGTCAAAAAGAGATATTATAGAATCTCGCTTGAATAATTCTGAGTGGTGGGTTGGTCTTCTTTTTCTAAGTTTTGTCCATATTTTACTATAACATTTTGTGGGCTTTGTGATTTTGTTTCATGCAAGCAAAAGAACGTTTTTTGGCAATGAGATCTCAAAGAATTCGGATGCGTGGCGACTATATACAGTGGGGAGAAGAATAGATGGCATAATGTCCCGCTACCTCCCCGTGAGCCCTGTCCACCGTGTATACCGCCGACCACTTCGCACTGAGTCCCTATTGCTGGCCACTCACTGAGAATTGCAAACCACCGCGGTTCACGAGTTGCCCGTCAACGTTGACGCCAAGCTCGAGCCAGCGTTGATCTTCTCTTCAAACCGATCCGTTGAAGTTTCTACTTTCGCAGGTTCATTGGCTGTGACCCACCCGCATCGCTGCTCACCACTTCTGCTGCGACCCGACGCTAGAAGTCGCCACACCACCGTAACATCTCCGGCTGATCCCAAACATCCCAGCAGCACCACGAATTGCTGAGCCACGCCCCGAAGATTACTACTCTCTGTTTTTGCAGGTTTACCGGTGCCCTTGTCTACGTCCAGCAACAAAACCGTGGCGTCTCACGTGTTCCGAAAAGAGGATAAAGTTGCCGCAGGTGGAAAGGGATCACAATTTGGTCAAATAAGTGCAAGCGGTGAATTTGTCTTCTGTTGAGTTTTGTCTCGTATTTACAACTTGTGGGTTTTATGGTTTCACTTCATGCAAGAAGAAGATTAATTTTAGGCCAGGAGCTCATGAAGAATTCAGACGTGTGTAGATATTCTTTAGTGGAAGAATAGAGAACAGACTTCGGGTCTCTTGACCGCGAGTACACCGCTGGCCAACCTTGGTCGCGGGTCGTGAGTAGCCGTTTGAGGATCGGAATTCGGAAGCCAATATTCGAATTAGGTAAAAATCTTATCTATTTTGATTTTCGAAAATTCCGTTTCCTTATTTGATATATTCGTTGATGCCCATGATGAAAATTTCCGATATGCTAAGATATGTGAAATCTCGAGTAGCCTTCTAAATTAGGAAATCTTCCTAATTTCGCAACGTGCATATGATTGACGGTCCGATTTCATGCTCGAAATACGACCCATAATCGCACGGAAAAATCACCAATCCGATCTCACGCTCGAGATACGATTCGTGATTTTTTCTAAAATTGGCCAATCCGATCTCATGTGCGGGATATGATTCGTCAATTTGTGGATATTGATCTTATCTTGCCTGATTTGCTATCATGTTGTTTGAATCAATTTCGTTTTCATAAAAAAGAAAATAAAAAAAAAATTGAATTAGGATTAGGTTTGTTTTAGAATATTTCTTGTTATCTTGCATATTTAGAATAG
Source organism: Eucalyptus leucophloia subsp. euroa (assembly GCA_017140325.1). NCBI lineage: Eukaryota > Viridiplantae > Streptophyta > Magnoliopsida > Myrtales > Myrtaceae > Eucalyptus > Eucalyptus leucophloia. The sequence continues at coordinate 18,560,816 of CM029471.1, read as the reverse complement.
AGATTTTATTTCGAATTTCAAAAATCAAAAATCAAATCAATCAATTTAGGTTGCTAGTGTTTTTTTACTTAGGTTGCATGTTTAATAATTTGATAATTCTTAATTTCGAAATTAATAAAACAAAAACACAAAAAAGGTCATCATGCATATGTCATGTAGAATTAGGACATTCTTTATACGTCATTGCATATTAGAATAAATGGCATGCTTATTTAGAATAAAAACCATGTGCACGTCATATAGAATTAGGTTCATACAATGCACGTCATTTAGTGATTTTTGTTAGGTCCATTTAAGTAGAAATTGTCAGGTCATTAGATTAATTTAGATTGCATATTTAAGTGTTGCATTTCTTTAATTTCGAATATCATGGAAAATAAAAAAAATTATTTAGAATAAATCATCTCATGCTTAGGATAGACTACATGCTTAGTTATGTATAGCTAAGTCATGTTGCCATGTCATATTATTTCATGATAAATTAGTGGCATGCATTGCATATTGCATGATTTTCATTAATTAAGTGAAAACAAAACAAAAACTGCGTGTTAATTAGAAATCATATTTAGGACTGCTGATGTGAATTCTAAACTAACAACGCAGATGCTTTCGTTGCTATAAGGTAAGTCCTACAATTTATTCATTTGCTTTCTTGAGTGTTAAATTGGTGGTTTGCGCACCTGCATGGTCACCTCACATGTTAAGGAATTAAAATCAATTCAAGTTGCTTGCCAAACAATTTTTTTCAAAATAAAAGATAAAGGTACCGAAAGGGCATTAGAGAAATCTAGTGTAACCAAGTCCCCGTACCCATAATCTCTGGTCGTAGGAGTAAAGTAAATCTCCCATTACTTTACTTGGGTTTCTAATTGGCCCACCAAAAATAGATTAGTGGCGACTCCTAATTGAAAATCAATTGCATGTTAAGAACTCGAATCTAAGTCGCGAATTGGTATGGGCTTGGGAGAGCCCGAGTTAAGTTTAGGCTTAACAATCCATTAGCCAAACCTTAAGTGGTCCAAACCCCGCAAAAAATTGGTCGCGACACTAGCACATATCTTGATATAACCAACCGACAGAAAGAGATCTCACCACGGTTCACGGGGGTAGATCAACTAGGCAGGCGATTCTAATCATGATCTCCAGATACTTCAACTTAACCCCAGACAACAAGGACTACAATCACCAGCCGCTCCCAAGAATGAACAGGAAATATTACAAGGGATTAAAAGAAAGAGAAGATGAAGCTTTACTGAGCAGTTGGCTGCGCAATAGACTCGTCGATTGCTACGTAGCTCTCAGTCCCAGGAATATCAAAGGCATCCATGTTGACAGACGAGTGGAACGAGTTCCTCTACAGATCCGACAGGCCCTCTCGCACTGCCAAGGCTTCTCTCTCGATCAACAATGTGTCTTGGACCTCCTTGAGGACCTCCGAGATCGATGGCCTCATGTGCCCGTTAGGCTGGACGCACATCAGAGCCTTCTCCGCGATCTTCCTCATCGACTGGACGCCGTAGTCCTCACGTAGGTCCGAATCGATGATGCCTTGGATGTCCCTGTCACGCCCCGATCCTTAGGCACGCACACATCCTTCTCACTTGGTCGATTTCATAATACGATATCCCAGAACTATATATCGCCAACCATTTCTTTTATTAAGCACATGCGGAAACAGTTATAATCTCCAGACAATAAATACAGTGGGATAGAAAAGCAAGGCAATATTTTTCATATTGAAACTTATAACCAAACTTTTATACAAAATACAAACCAAAGAACTTCATAACTATTCACATCAATTGGAGCTCACAAAAGAAGATGAAATCTCAATCCATTCAGGTCGTACTTAAGATCTCTCTCGATATTATCTTCTTCTTTCAAAAATCTTCCTCCTCAGGTTTCAACTCAAAGTTCTCCTTCTCAGATTCCTCCTCCTCAGCCCCTCATCGGGATCCTAAAATGATTTCCCCAAACCGGAAAGTTCTCCTTCTCAGATTTCTCCTCCTCAGCCCCTCATCAGGATTCTGAAATGATTTTCCCAAACCGGGATGAGACTACGTCTCAGCGAGTTCTACCCCACTAAGCCTAATTAGTAAACCATTATACTATAGGCTGCCTAAACACACACAGGGCATAGGACTTACCTTGGCCTCAGATCTCACCTGCATATTAGCACAGTTCAATAGGCACCCAAGCAATCACATCACAAATCGATATCTCGATCAATCGACCTAGTCGATCACACGCCAACAAGACCACTCACGGTCATTTCCATTCAATCAATCATTTCACAACATCAGATCAAAGCAATGATCAATCAACCTAGTTGATTACATGTCAACGAAGACCATTCCCCGGCCAATTCAGTTCAATCAATCAATCAATGACAAACGGATCAAATCATATCAGTGATTCCATCTATACTCGATAATTAATCTCAACATTCCAATTCAATATTCCCACTCAAATATAGACTCAAGGCGCTAGAGGTTACCCCAACACAAAGTCTCGCCATTGTGCGGTACTTAGTCATTGACCACAAATAACAATAGTATAAGGGGCTAGAGGTAACTCACACGAAATCTCGTTATCGTGTAGTACTTAATCCTTTACTACAAAACGCAATAGCATAAGGCGCTAGAGGTAACTCACACGAAATCTTGTTATCATGTAGTACTTAGTCCTTCACTACAAAATCAATAGTATAAGGCGCTAGAGGTAGCTCACACGAAATCTTGCTATCGTGTAGTACTTAGTCCTTCACTATAAAATGCAATAGGGTAAGGCGCTAGAGGTGACTCACACGAGATCTTCCATCGTGTAGCACTTAGTCCTCCACTATACATAACAATGCAGCAAGGTGCTAGAGGTAATTCCCATGCGACTCAGGTCGCCATGTAATACTTAGTCCTTAACTACAATAAGCAATGGTATAAAGCGCTAGAGGTAACTCACACGAAGTCTTCTACTTGTGCAGTACTTAGTCCTTTACCTGCTCATAATCCATTGGTTTCCCTCAACACAACATGCATCACATCAACTTCCAATAATCATTTTGCTTCAACTATAAGCCAATACACGATTAATCCATCATGGCCCAATGACATTGTGCCTCGCACTTAACTTTCTCAATTAAAGTAATGTCTTAGCCTTATTTCTTCGTATTAGAAATATCCAATAAAATATCGTGTGTGGGCACACGGCTGGCCTTAGCCAAAATATAATATTTTATTTTCCATAACTCCCACATTTTCTGTGGTCCATTCAAATATTTTTGGCATCATCAACCGATGCCCGGTTATTTTTCAATTAATAACCAGGAGATTATTCAATTAAAGAATAATTTCCAATTTCATAAATAATTCAATTTAGCACAAAATAAAGCTCAATTAAATAAACAGATCATACGACAATCAGTACAAAATTCCGGTCGTCGACCATCTCAATCTTAATTTTCGAAAAATAAATAAATAATTAATTAATTTCGAAAATTAATAATTAATTTCAATAAATCCAATTTAGCTCAAATTAAAGCCCAATTAAATAAACGGGCTGCACCACGATCATCAGCATAAAGATTCGGCCACTAGCCATCCAAGTTGAATTTCTGGAAATTAATTAATTAATTAATTTCGAAAATTAAGTAATTAATATTAAAAATTCAATTTTGCTCAAAATAAAGCCTGATTAAATAAATGTACTTCACCATGGTCATCAGCATAATTTTCAGGTTCCGGACCATCTGAGTTGAATTTTCAGAAATTAAATAAATAATTAATTAATTTAATTCCGAAAAATAATATTTAAATGCCAAAAATCCCACTTAGGCCCAAATCGACAAATTGAAGCCCGATTAGGGGTCGGAAAATTTCCGAGATACTTCCAATAAATAGTAGACCACGTCTACTTGCTAATTGCGTAATCAATTTATCTAAATCGCATCACAATTGACTAATAATTGCTAATTGATTCTAATCTAACAACATAAACATAATTAATTAAAACTAAACCAACCTTAAGCATAATTAGCCAACTAATCCGGGATTAGTGAGATTACTCACCAAATCGCGCGCAAATCGGATCAATCCGACGGGGCGACGCGAGGAACGATTCTTCCCAAAGCATGGCTTGAGATCGGGGCCCGGAAACGGCCCAAAAGCGAGCTTGAACTAGCTGGAAACCCACTTCGTGGGTTGCGGTTCAAGGCTTGCCGGAGCTAATCCGGCGGTTAGGGTGGCGAGGGAAGGCCGGCAGAGGTTGAAGAGACGCCGGGGAGGCTATGCAGTGGTCGGGCGGAGGTAGGCGGTGGCCGGAGGCGGCCGGTCGAGGTGGAACCGAGCCGAACAGAGGCTGGTTCGCTCTAGGAGGTTGCCCGGCACGAGGGAACGAGCTGGAGGTGCACGGCGGCGAGCGACGGGCGCGCGGCGCGGTTCGGCTCCGGTGCGGCGGCGACGGCGACAGGCTGTTGCTTCGGCGAGCTACGGTGAGTCGCTTCTTCTTCTGCTTCTGGTTCCGTTCGCCCGAAGAAGAAAGAAGGGGAAGAAGAGAGAGAGCGAGAGAGAAAGGGAGAGTGAGAAAGAGAGAGAGAAGGGATAAGGACGTTTGACCAGTCAAAGAGGGGAGAGAGAGAGAAGTGAGTCGGTGGAGGAAGCTGTCCGCACGAAGGGGAGAGGAGAGAGAAGAGAGAGAGAGAGAGAAAAAGAAAGAAAAAGAGAGAAAAGGGAGAGAGAGAAAAGAAACTCAAAAATCATATTATTCTTATTTTTCTTTTCTTTTCCCTTTCTATTTTCCTTTGTCTTCAATTTTTCCTCCGATAATTTCTTTCCGAAATTTCGACTCGTCAATAATTTGACGACAATGAGACAGATCCTAAAAATGAATTATGTCACGCTCGAATATTCGATTCCCGAAACCGAATTAAATTTCATGATTAAAATTGATCGGACGCGATTTTAGTCCAATCCAACCGATTATATAGCTTTTAGGAATTTTACCGCGGTTATATCTCTTAACGGCTTCACCCAATAGGTTAGCTAACTCGTGAGTGATCAACTCAGAGAAAAAGGACCATAGGCGCGCCGACGATATGCACATTTCACTTTATCGAAACGGGGTCAAATTTCAGGATGTCACAGTCCCCGCTCTCTATGTGTGGTCTCGCCTATAATTAGAGAGTACAACATGTGAAGGAACGAACACGTGCCGGATTTCGCTTCGAAATTAAGAATGAAGGTTTGAAGAGTTTGCAAGAATATCAATGAATAGGTTTCGTAGTACTTATTACACTGGACTTACCCACTGGACTATGTGGCAACAGTTCACGCTGGAGCTTTTGTTGGAAATTGCTTCTCGACCTGATATCAATTCAAGAAGAATGACGCCAAAACTATAGACATCGTTCTTATCTGTCGATTGCTGGGAGATGCAATACTTGTCAAATCCCCCAAAGATAAGAAGAGAACCATTACATTAAATCATGCCATTTTCTCATAGTTTAAGCTTTATATAGCATTAGAATGAGAGGTCCCGAATTCAAATTTTTCTAGCCCCCATTTACCTCCCCGATTATATATTTTCATGGTTATGTCTTAGGTCAAAGTCCAACCACTGTGTAAGGGAGTGCGTTAACAGTACCATAATATTAAACCATGCTCTCTTCTAACAACTTAAGCTTTTTAGGTTGGACTTCACGTAGTATTAGAGCCAAATTCCACCTCAGTTTATGTCACATGTGTGGTCTTCCCTTGTCAAGAGGTGGAGTGTTAAAATATCCCACATTACTTATCAATGATATATCAAAGGGCCTCATATGCATGTGGGCTCCCTTTATAAAATAATTAAAGCTTTTAGAACAGTTGACTGTGAACCCATATAATTCTACAACCAACTAGTCACTTATATCATTAAAGTATATAATGTACATGGAAAAGCATCAATAAAATTAGGGAAAAGTGCCAACTCATGCATATGCTTATGAAAGTACATACACAAAGTGTCTGATCCTAAAAATCAAAGTCCAGTTAACATTGTATGCCTGAAATTCTAGCACAAGAGGCTGCTTAGCAGCCAATGCATTTACATAGTATATGATTGCATCAATTAGTTTGCTACCATTTTCCCTCTGGAGTTATCAACACTAACAGAATAAGGTTTCCTTCAATGGGATAGCAGCTTCATAAGTGAGTATGAATCAAAGGCATATGGGCTTGGAAGTTGCATTAGTGAGTGGTGACAGATAAGTTGCGAATGCAATTTCCAATGAACATCATTTTCTAATGGCCTTAAGGTGCAAAGTGGAGAAAACTGCATCTCCTCGTTGGGGTGAGAGTAGGAGCATTGAGCCAAGAAGAATGGTACGGTGAGACACAAACATAAGTCTTCACATGTGTAGCCTAAAGCTAGCACAAGGAATGCAATTTCATGGAACATGCTTCCTGAGGGATCCTACAATTATCGAAGAAGCAGGAAGGCTTTTGTCAACACTCAGAAGGGAAAGTGAGGAGGCCGAGACACATTCATGAATAAGTGCAAAGCTTGCCTAGTCAGATTTTTCAAAACATGCCCAAGGTGATGTATTCCCAATTCAAAGATAAAAATCGCATGAACACATAATGACACCATATTAACTTGCTTCAACTTCAAAAAACTATATATCCGTTGAAAAACAGAAGGCGTGACCAAAAAGATGCCTTACTCGGGGTCCAGATACCCAGCAGTTCCTCGAACCGCACTTGAGACATGGGAGACTCCATCAACTTGAGATTTTGAGAGACCAAAATCTGAAACTTTTGCTCTCAAGTTGCTGTCCAGAAGAATGTTGGTACTTTTCAAATCTCTATGTATGATGGCCGGAACACATCCAGTGTGAAGGTACTCGATCCCTGAACACAATAAATAAGATTACCAACTTCGGTAGCTAAAATGACTTCTACAGGGAATTAAACCAGTTTATAGAGGACGACCGACCTCTTGCAGTATCTTCGGCAATCTCAAGGCGTTTGATCCAATTAAAATTCCACTCACGAGTCAATGGACCTTAGAGATAGATATATGGAATTTATATAGACACATGATAACAGGCTCATGGCATGACGAAAGCGTATGGGCTTACCATATAGGTGCTCTTTAAGAGTTCCATTATGCATGAACTTGTAAATTAGCATGTTTCTCCCGTCTTCTTGGCAATATCCAAGGAATTGCACCAAATTCCTGTGATGTATTCTTGAAAGAAGAGTCACCTAGATCACATACAGCATTAGTTATACGATGTAGCTGATAACTGATGCTAATGACAATTTTGTCAGTGCAGAGTACTAGTTTCATGAAAATTAATCTAAGTGACAAAGGGTTGGATGATATCAGATAGTAATTCAAAGAAAAATGCTTCAGAAACATCAACACGAAAGACTTTGCAGCAACTAAAATTTAAGGGCAAAAAAGGGTAAATATACTGAATTCCCGTTAAACGGGCAAGGAGTTATTTCATTATTCACTCCCCTAGGGATTTGAGTTTAGTCAAGAAGATCCCAATAGTAGCACACTGAATTCCCATTAAACAGGCAAGGAGTTATTTCATTATTCACTCCCCTAGGGTTTGAGTTTAGTCAAGAAGATCCCAGTAGTAGTATGTGCCTACACCTTGTAGGTAAAGAAAAGCACATCAACTCGTGACAAATTCATGTGGCAGATCCCGGCAGAGACTACAGAAGCCAAGCATCCCTAATCATAAAGGGTTCAAATTTGATACAATTACCTCATTTGAGAACTCTTGCTTTCCTTGATTGGAATCATTAGTCAGAACCTTGAATGCAATTTCTCTTCCATCTTTCAGTTTCCCATAAAAGACATCTCCAAATCCTCTAGAACCAATTTTTTTCTCAAATTTTTTTGTGGCTTCTTCAATTTCTGATAGCATAAGGCAATGAGCAGCTTCTGTAGGAGCATTACTCAAGGAAGAAACTAGCCGCTGCGTCGGAAATATTTGCATGTTGTCATCTAGCAAAGATTACACGAAAAAATAAGAATTTTGCAGAATAGAGAGGTCAACACAACAAGATGGATACGCCATTCTCTTGATTGCTCCAAACTCATACCATGCTTAGAATTCCTCTTTCCTTTCTGAATAAAGAAACAGAAGGCAATCGTAGCTACCAGGAGAACAGCAGCTCCGACTGATGAACCAATGATAATCTTAGTCTGGCTTCCTCTTTTCCCTCCTTCATGAAGACTCATATTTCCAGTGTAACTGTTGACAGCAGTGTTAAGAAGCTACTGGTAAATAATTGGACAAGGATACAGGTGCGGCAAAGAGTATGGACAAGCAAAAACTCAGTTTGAAAGAATGATGAACCAAGTCCAGATATAAATATCAAGAGGGGTTAAAAGAAAGAAGAAAATGTGAAAAAGCATCGACATAATTTGCCAGTAGAAGCTATCTGTTGTGCTGTAATCCCACATCTGGCGCCAAAACACAAACTGCGCCTAAAATTCCAGGTATGAAAATAGAACTCCTAAAATATGGATCTCTAAAAGACATCCTTTCGCTACAAGAGAAGTATAAATTATATAATGATGATTATATTGTTCTGCAAAAGATTGTGGCAGCTTCAACCATAGATTGAAGCAATTAGAAGGCATGGTACCACCAAAAACTTAGCAAGAGAACAAGCCGTTTGCTTTGCTATAATCAACTGATCAAAAGTTAATCTGGTAACTACAAAACGAAATAAGGTGACAGAATGAAGGATCTCTACAGATCAAAAGGCTAACCCTGACACACCGCTAAAGAATGACACATAATACTTTTGGCTAGATAAGGATCTGAGCTCCAAAATGTCTGTTATCCACGTCTGAGAAACCTTTCGGTCAAATTAATAAGGCCAACAGTAAATACTGGATAATTTTTATGACAAAGTAACAGTGTGTTGTGTGGTCTGGCCAACAGCCATAATTTTTGTGTTATCTACTGCATCATGCCAACAAAAAATAAAAATTTTCCCCTGCTTTTGTTGGTCCTTTGCAATTAGGCCAACATACACGGAATAACTTGATTTAAGTTAAATGTAATGAGATAAAGTGTGATGTGTGCATGATTGCAGGAGCATTCAGCATCACAGTAAGACTTATCAGAGGCTGTACCCACTTCAGATTCAATTTTTTGTTGAGAAGACCAGATGGCACCGTGCCTGATAACTTGTTATTCTGGACGTACCTACAACCATCAAATTTAGCATGTGCATAAGGTTTTTACTCAGACACAGCACAAAAGCCATCACAGAAAATTGTTCACTGATCAACAATTATATCAATACTTCATTTGAGGCCTGAGAATCACATATTGGTCAGATCCACATGTGAAATTCAGAAAGACGATATGCTAGTTCATTGAATTGTCGCCATGGTAAATGAGAAATCCTCATGTAAGTTTAAGAACACTTACAGTTCCTTCAAATTTGGCAGAGTTGCGAGAGAAGAAGGCAGCTCACCAGTCAATTGATTGTTCTCAAGATGACTATCACAAAAGAAATTCATCAGCATTAAATTATCAAAGTCCATTCAAAGAGGACAATCCATGGGGCTTACATGATCTCCAGGTTCATGCATGAAGAAAGATCGGGTATTGAACCAGTGAGTCAATTCCCATTGAGCCTCCTTCAGAAAATAGGCCAAGGCATACTTCAACATTTGGCATGAAAAGTTCGAGCATAGACATTGGAAAGAAATCAACTACTATCGAGTGAAAAGGGAATCTCTACATAAACTTACAGCTCAACCAAGCCACTCAATTTTGTAATGTCTGAAGGTATGTTTCCAGTCAAATTCTGACCAGACAATTTGCTGCAGAAATACAATTTATAACTTCAAAACTTGGTCGTTCATACAGCATTGACATGCTCCTAGAATAAGAGAATGTGTTCACACAAGCACATCACAAGAAATAGACATTTACACTGCAGCTATCAGTGGAGGTGAATCTGAGCTGCAGCGCACCCATGTCCATGGAATTGGCAGGCACGGGTCTCCACCTTCCTGTGCCCAAGCTGCTGAGGTGTAGGGTGAAATTATGCTCAGATGCCAGGTTCTCTCTCTCTCTCTCCGCCCCTGTTAAATCTCCCGATTGCCTTTACTTTGATGAAAGCCAAAGAATCTTGAAATTAAGCCGTGACGTGCCTTCATTATTTTATATTAATTTGGTATGACTAAGTAGTTTTGAGAAGTTCTTTGGGTGATGATTCTTACCCTTAGTTTTCGTTCTTCTAAAGGCTCCTCCTTTTGCTTGCTTATTTCTGTTGTAAGAATCACCTGTCACCGTTTGCTTCGACGTGCTAATTATGCGGTTGCTCTGTTGAGGTTGAGCATTCCTCCACGCATCTGTACATGCAATCTCATGACTGCTGGTCTTTTCCGTGTTTGATTTCGATGTGTTTCTTCTTCCTCTGCTTGTACTGAAGAAACTGTAACGAATCACTCCTGCGTAAAGGAAAAATGTTTGGTCTTCCTGTCTCGTTAAAAATCCTATTTAGCATCTATATGGAAGTTCATAGCACATTCTGTTATGGACTGATGAAGGCAGATGAAGGTGTTCTTTTTTATTTTGATGTTTCGAGTGAGTGAATTGAAGAATTAAAGACCTTCACTGTATATCAAGATTGTTACCTCGTTGCCCTCGTCAATTTGCTGGTAATTTGTATAGCCTGTGATTTGTATTTTTCTGATATATCGACATTAAGAGTATCACAACCTTAAACCTACTTCTGTTAATTTCATAACATATTTCAGGTAAAGAACCGTTAACTTCTTTGAGACATGCATTCAGAATCTGTAACTGGAGACAACATTGCTGCTTTTTTGAAGTCCCTTATTGATGAGACACAGATTTCACGCATATGCTTCACGATTTGCTGATACACATCACTTTTTTGGGTTGGCCAACTGATATACATGATTTCATTCGGCAGGTTTTTTTAGCTTGGATTGCGGAGGATCTCAGAGTTTCACTGACGAGATTGGGCTTTATTGGACTCCAGACGATCAATTCACCTTTGGAGAAAGAACTGACGTTTTTCTTGCAAATGAGACAAGAGCACAATATACGACATTGAGATACTTCCCAGCCGATGACAGAAAGTACTGTTACACTTTAAACGTGACCACTAGGACAAGATACTTAATAAGGGCGACATTCTTGTATGGGAACTTTGACAGCAATAACGTCTACCCAAACTTTGAGATCTCCTTGGGACCTACTTTTTGGTCCAAGATTGTCATTTCTGATGCCAGTACTATAGAAGTGCGAGAGCTCATATTTCTGGGCTCGGATCCTACCATAAGTGTGTGCTTATCTAATGCTACCATGGGCAACCCATTCATATCTACCCTTGAGCTTCGTCAGATCGGTGCTTCGATGTACTTCACTGGCTTTGAAAACCAGTTTTATCTCAGTACCTCTGCCCAGATTAATTTTGGTGCAGAAAGTGAAGAGCCTGTCATCGGCTGGGAACTATCTCAATGTCGTATATTGTGCTCGTCTCATTCGCAAGAGAAACGTCAGTTCTTTCTCCAAAGGTGAATTGATCGTCTGGAGTCCAATAAAGCCCAATCTCGTCAGTGAAACTCTGAGATCCTCCACAATCCAAGCTAAAAAAACCTGCCGAATGAAATCATGCATATCAGTTGGCCAACCCAAAAAAGTGATGTGTATCAGCAAATCGTGAAGCAGACGCGTGAAATCTGTGTCTCATCAATAAGGGACTTCAAAAAAGTAGCAATGTTGTCTCCAGTTACAGATTCTGAATGCATGTCTCAAAGAAGTTAACGGTTCTTTACCTGAAATATGTTATGAAATTAACAGAAGTAGGTTTAAGGTTGTGATACTCTTAATGTCAATATATCATAAAAATACAAATCACAGGCTATACAAATTACCAGCAAAGTGACGAGGGCAACGAGGTAACAATTTTGATATACAGTGAAGGTCTTTAATTCTTCAATTCACTCACTCGAAACATCGAAATAAAAAAGAACACCTTCATCTGCCTTCATCAGTCCATAACAGAATGTGCTATGAACTTCCATATAGATGCTAAATAGGATTCTTAACGAGACAGGAAGACCAAACATTTTTCCTTTATGCAGGAGTGATTTGTTACACAGTTTCTTCAGTACAAGCAGAGGAAGAAGAAACACATCGAAATCAAACACAGAAAAGACCAGCAGTCATGAGATTGCATGTACAGATGCGTGGAGGAATGCTCAACCTCAACAGAGCAACCGCATAATTAGCACGTCGAAGCAAACGGTGACAGGTGATTCTTACAACAGAAATAAGCAAGCAAAAGGAGGAGCCTTTAGAAGAACGAAAACTAAGGGTAAGAATCATCACCCAGAGAACTTCTCAAAACTACTTAGTCATACCAAATTAATATAAAATAATGAAGGCACGTCACGTCTTAATTTTAAGATTCTTTGGCTTTCACCAAAGTAAAGACAATCGGGAGATTTAACAGGGGCGGAGAGAGAGAACCTGGCATCTGAGCAGTGGAGGGCTCCATGAGAACCGAAGTGTAGAAGACGAGCAAGAACAGGAAGAGCCCTCTTCCCATATCCGCGTCTTCTCCGCGAGTCCCACAGAGAGAGAGGGACAGGGAGAGGAAAGATTGCCCAGAAGAAAAAAACGGAGAAAAGCCAGTCCGAACGTGTCAGCAACGTTCGGACTGAAAAAAGAAGACAGTGGGAGAAAGAGAGGGCTAATGGAGCGAAGCCCTTTTTCTATATATTTTGAAGGATCAAGAAAAGGAGTCGCTTTACAGGAGAGAGAGGGGGGGAGGTTTGGTAATGGCGGAAGCTGCAGTTCCATCTGAGAGTTCCCAAAAATAATCCCGTGAGAGGACTCAGCTACTTGCCATTTACAGAAAGAACTACTCAGCTACTTGCCATTTACAGAAAGAACTACTCAGCTACTTGCCACAAATTGCCATCACCTTAAACCGTAAGAAAGGCTTCAAATCCGCTCGTTCCATCTTTGCTTTCCCCGGTCGAGCTTCGTCGTGATAAAAATGGATAGACGGAGTTGTGGTGGTGAGCTGTGCACGCGGAAAGAGGGACTGGAGGCGACAGTGTGGAAGCTGGACTTCGTCAGCCATCCGTTAGTCTTCTTGGGGGGAAAATATTGAGCACGTCTTGTGCTCCAACGTGGCAAATAAGAAGGCCATTTAACTTGCACCACGTGTCCAGCGTGGGCTCCCGTTATAGGGGGACCTCCACCTGCGAGAATCACTATTGACAGAAGTGGTGATCGGGACTTGTTTTGAAGTAGACGAGGACAAAGATGGTTGACTTCCCAGTCCAACCGTTGACCTCAAAAGCGAGTGTAATAAAAATATGGGGATCGGTTGCTTGAATAAAACCGTATTAGAAGTCAGGGTTTCGATTTTTGACATTAACTCATACAATGCAAAAATTTACTTTTGACTATCGTGTAGCTCGATGCTTCACTCTTATTTAATTTAATTTTTGATTTTATTTTTTTATTTAAGACCTTTTCAATGGGATCAAATTATAGTTGAATGAAATCGATAGCCACACCAACCATCAAATATAAATTTGTATCGTATGTGTGGGGGCTATTTTTATTTCTAGATTTTATATCTTTTTTATTTGCCTTTTCAATTTATCGCGACAATCTTCTTTGATTTTTTTTTTTACTTTCTTGATATTCTAGTCATTAACGCATTATTCGTTGGTCAATCCTCCGCGCTAATTTTTATCATAGATTTAATCTATTAGATTATACAAACATTTCCTTCGTAGATGAAGAAACATTAGGTGATGATTGAAATGGAAATTTTAAATACCAACCTACCAATTTGCCCATCTTTTGTTTCTCCCTTTGAATTTCTTTTTTATTTAAACAAGACTTCAAAAGTCCATTTGCATCCCGTTTGCACAACTAGTTTTTATGATTTAGGATGATTACTACATTTTATCTTTTATCTATTTGTAAAAATTTTCGCTCATATTTTTTAACTTTTAATTAATGCAATATGCATAAAATCTTCCAAATGTTATTTTATGATGTCTTCTTAATTTTTTGAAACTTGGAATAGTTATCCTTCATCTTTTAATTTTTTAGGGAATTCATAAGTAAGATTACAGTAGTATAGTAGTTTTTTCTTCTGAGAATTACGGAAGAAAAGAAAGCAACTAGCTACGCAGACTAAAATTTACCATTTCACATCAATATCATATGTCTCAAACCAATCTATCTTAATCTCAATAAATCTTGGTTAGTCTATAAAGATGAGGGTTGAGTTTGTTCAGGTTTCTTCACTCGTATCCAATGGGACAGGTGATGAGCTTACCAAATGAGTAATTGATAATGCATCTTAAGTTGAATATTTCAATAGCGGATGAGATTGGTCCCTGTTTCGTCATAATCCCATTATGCATTCTTTGCCAAACAAAAGATAGGAGCCAATCCAAATGCCACACTCAAAGCCAAAAGATGATTCCAGATAAGAAGGGTTTGCCCCTTTGGCTATGTTTGGTTTTATTTCTAAACAAGATAGGAGGGGACTAGAAGGATATGGAATTTAGGGGATTTTGTTATATCCCATCAACTATTTGGTAATTGTATTAATAAAGTTGAATATAGTCATATTTTATCATATATATTGATTAGTGTAAATGACATATTGATATAAATGCACCACAAATTTTACAAATAGATATGGTAAAAGTATATTGCGATACTTTTGTCTACTTTATTTTTATTTTATTTTCCTTTCTTTTTAAAGTAATTTCTTTTTTATTTCTTTCTTTCCCTTCCATCATTCTCTAATAATTTTTTTTAAAATAGAAAATTGTACTAATACACCTAAAATACTAAAACACCTCAAATATGTAACAAATATATGAATTTATATATTGAATTTATTTTATAAGATAAAATTAAATTCAAATATATAATAAAATTAAGATTAAATTAAATATAAATTGTTATTTTGAATTTATTATATTAGAATTTAAATATTATTTATATTGAAATATAATTTTAAATTTGTTAATTTAATAAGTATGTTATTTGAGCAAAAAAAACTTTCCTATTTTAAATATTATAAATTCTATCCACCTTTATGTCACCTCCCCTATGGAATAATTTTATCCGGCCTATATCCTCTTATGTCCGACTTTATCCTATTTTGAACAAATACCAAATGTAGGATAGGATAAATTCTATCATATCCCGAATTTTATTCCCACCACCCAAACATAGGCAAAGGGGAGATGATTCCAAGAGGGGAGAAAAGTCTTTAAAAGCAGGATAACGAGCGTTTACCTGGCCCACCATTTGAGCGCATAAGGGTGTGTTTGTTTTTGTTCATTTTTTTTTTTTTGTTCATGAACACAATTCTTTTTTTTTTGTTCCAAAGAACAAAAAAAGAACAAAAACGCGTTTGTTTGCATTTTTGTTCCAAATCTATTTTTTTGTTTCCGAAAACAAATTTGGAACAGAAAAAAAAAACTTGTTTCTTGTTCCTAGAACACTTCTAAGAAACAAATTTTCTCTCTCATATTTTTTTCTTTGGCCAGTCGCTAGCCTCGGCCATGGTCAGTGACCGGCCGTCGAGGGCCAACGCCCTTGCCGGAGCGTTGCCGGCCCCCGGGAGGCTCGGCCTCACCTTGGCTAGGGGAGCTCAAGCTCGCCCAATTTCAGCGAGGCCGTCGGCCCTCATTGGCCGGTTGCCGGCCATGGCCAAGGCCGGTGAAAGACCAAAATGAAGAAAAAAAAAAGGAAAAATATAAAATAAAATAAAAATATTAAAAAATTAAAAGAAACAAAAAAATTATACAAGTTTACCAAACGTGTTCCTGTTCTATTTATATTCCATGAATAAGTTTACCAAACGCGTTCTTCTGTTAAAAAATTGTTCCCCAGAACAGAAATAGTTTTTTCTATTTTTGTTCTCTAGAACAATTTTTGAACAAAAACGTTACCAAATGCATCCTAAGTCACACGTCTCTTTTTCTTTTTCTGCCTTTTGACATTGAATCGTAAAAAGTTCCCGCTCTAAACTATTTATGTTTCTACTTGCTTCGCTTTGAGCAAGCTCCACACCTTCTGCGTATCTCAATTGCATAGCAAAAGAGGAGACATTCCTATGGGGATCCTTCATGGGAACATCAGTCCCCAGTTGATGAGCCTGATATACAAAACAAGAGAATCAGATACCCAAACCCAAAAGGAAAAGATAAACAACTACATAAGAGATAACAAATACCAAGGTTCTTATCTCGAGAAGGAATATGCACGAACAACACAGTACACAACATTGAGGATTTGGACTAAACATAAAGCTCAACCAAACTTTCTGATAACAAATTCTATGTTATCCTTGACCTTAGAAGTTTTGGGAGCTGATCCCTGTCCTCCCACTAGCTAATCCCATCCTTCCACTCTCCTTACCAACTTGAATTTTTTCAGTTCCACCTGATTTCTCCTAATCTATATATTCTACTAACCCAATCAAGATGCCAATATATCCTACAGGTTATATCCATGACCAATGAAATACAATTTCGCACAAGACACTTGAACCGATTCAAGCGTTTTTCATACAATGTCTCCAACTTCAGCTCCTCCAATACACCACAGAAGCATCCACAACGCTGATAAATTGCCAACCAAATGGCGCGAGAACCAAAGCAACACAAAGTCATTTCCGAGCCCAGATAAGTCATTAAGGGCCTGTTTGTTAAAAATTATTTCTGTTCCTTGGAACAAAATTTTTGTTCCTGGGAACAAAAAAGGAACAGAAACGCGTTTGTTTGCGTTTTTGTTTCAAATCTATTTTTTTGTTCCCAGAAATACATGTAGAACAGAAACAAGAAACAAAAAATTTTTGTTTCTTGTTTTTGGAACAAAATTTAAGAACACTTTTTCTCTCTCGTCCATTTTCTTCTCTCTTTTTTCTTCTTCTTTTTTCTTTCTTTTTTCTTTGGCCGGTTGCTAACCTCGGTCATGGTCGACAACCGGCTGTCGAGGGCCGGTGACGCCATCGAGGGCGGGCGATCTCGCCGAAGCGTTGCCGGCCCCCGGCAAGGCCAAGCGTCGCCGGCCCCTGTTGAGGCTCGACCTCATCTTGGCTAGGCGAGCTCGAGCTCGCCCGGATCCGGCGAGGCCGACCTCGCCCAACCAAGGCGAGGCCGAGCCTTGCCGGGGCCGGCGAGCCTCGTTGTGGCTAGGCAAGGCCGCCGGCCAAAAGAAGAAAAAAGAAAAAAATAAATAAGAAATAATAAATAAGAAAAATAAGAAAAATAAGAAAGAAAATAGAAAAAATAAAATAAAAATATTTAAAAAGTACAAGAAATAAAAAAAATTATACAAATTTACCAAACGTGTTTTTATTCTTTTTATATTTTTTGGAACAAATTTACCAAACGTGTTTTTTTGTTCAAAAATTGTTCCCTAAAGCAGAATTACTTTTTTATATTTCTGTTCCTAGAAATAATTTTTAAATAGAAATATTACCAAACGCACCCTAAGTATATCATGCGTACGACATGAGATGATAAGCTCACCAACAATCCAATCTCAATTCTACAAACTACCATTTGCGGCCGGCCTAACTTTTTCCATTCTCTTTTATCGAATACAAATTGCAGAATTGGCGCCAGATAATCACCAACCACTGCCGCGCAAGTACATATTCCTAGAAACAGAAGGAAGGCCAATGATCGGCGAGGATACCTGGAGAATGCGCCGGCGACGCTCGGGATCGAGAAGAGCAAGGCGGCGTGCAAGGGGAAGGAGCTCCTGGCGGAGAGCGAGAGCCTCGGGGACGTCCCTCATGCACAGTAGGCCGGGGCAGCCGGGGCCGAGAGCCTCCATCATGCTCCCCCGGATCGAGTCGAGCTGCCGGAGCTCTGCCTCCGGCGAGGAAGAAGGCAACGGCAGACGGCGGCGAGGCAATGACAGGAGGACGAGGTCGGAGTAGAAGAGCTCGTAGGGTTGCATCATCGTCACCGACGCTGCTTCCACTTGCTCCATCACGTTCGTACGTATCTCGCCGTCCTCCACCGGAGATACTGAAGTGACAACCGGGAAGAATTTCGGCGGAGGGCGCGTTGCAAACTTTGGGTCTCTGGACGCCTCTGCTAATATTTATTTTCAATTTTCTTATTCTAGAAATTAATGAGTATTCAAAACCCTTCAAATTTAAAGAAAAAAATATTAAAAGTCTCTAAACTCGAAGTAAAAATGTGCTTAAATTACTTTCTCGCATTATTTAAAGTTTGGTGTAACATGTAACAGTTAATAGACATACCAGTTTATGACTTTTGTGATATTAATCCAATTTAATCAAAATTAAAAAAAATTAAATTTATCATAAATATATCAAAATAGGGAATATACCAATTTAGAATTATTGATGATTGAAAAATTAAATTTTAGTAAAATTATAATATATGTATCAGGTTTTTCATAATATTAGGGTCTGTTCATTTCGCGGAAAATGAGCCATTTCTGAAAAATATTTTTCCATAAGTTATTTTCTAGAAAAATATCAATATTTTCTGATGCTTGGTTATAACCTAAAAATGTTTCGGAAAATATTTTCTGGTGTTCGGTAAGGAAAATATTTTCCGATCCCCAGATTGGCAAGCGTGAGCGTCAAACTTGAGGCTTGCCAGATCGACAAACGCGAATTTGAGATCGACAAGCTTGAGGTTCACCTGGTCCAACGACTAGACGAGCACGAGTTTGAGATCGACGAGATTGGTTCATCTAGTCCGACAACTAGCCAAGAAAGATGAAAATGGGAAACAAAGAAAAGAAAAAAAAAAGAGAAAGGAAATTAAAAATAATTTGAATTAAAAATAAAATAAAAAATAATTTGAATAAAAAAAGAAAAGAAGAATAAGAAAGGGGATGAGAAAGTGAGGATTTGTAAAGTGTGAGATAAAAGAGATCAAGTAAGGAAAATGTTTTCCCCTACTTTAGAAGACTTTTTTTCCTTATGGAAAACATTTTCTTCAAGAAATTCATTTTCCGTAAAACGAACGCCGGAAAATCCGAAAAACATTTTCCCGGAAATTATTTTCTGTGAACGGAGCCTTAACCTTTTCTTTTTTTATCATTTTTATGACAGTTTTTACAATTTTATGCCCAATCAGAAAAAAAAAAAAATCCAAAATGAAACACACTGGAATTGAATCATTCATTGAAGGATCGACACACAATTAAAAAGGAAATATGCCATTGTTCTTGCTGTGAACACAAAATTAGAGATGTAGCAAAGATTTGAAACCGAAACAAAGATTTTCTCCATGGACCTTTACGTGAATCTTCATGTACCATCTGGTTCTTTTAAAAAATTCAGGAATCATGATGAGTCGCGGCCATGATCGACTCACAAAGCATGAACACAAGTATGAAGCTCGAGTCTTGCATGTTGCGCGGCAAGAAACAGTAGATCTCTGCATAGACACCGATGCTCGACAATTATTCAAGCTCCAAATCACGATTTACTGAATAGAATCGCTTCCGGGAAGATATCAACCCTTAGACGGATGAAGTTTAGATCACCCCCTTGATGCATGGCCAGCAGTCTGGCATGACTGAACCTTCCATCTAGGAATGTCAAAGGCAATCCAAGAACATCACATTCAATGGATACAGATATCCAAATACATTAAGATTCAAGAACCCACATCAACAAGACCACCCGAAGTAAGTTCCCAGCACATACCGGCGAATTTCTATTTCTCCACACTCCATACATACGGCATACTACCTCATAATCTAAGACACGTAAACCTAAAGACGCCAAAGAGGTCATGTACAAGTATATTACCATTCCCCCAAAACCAGCAGCTCACTTCACTATGGTATCCTTAAAGCTCTTGGCCAACCAGATAGCAGTTTCTCTGGGCGAGACCTTCTTGGGTCCGAATGGCTTTAGCAACACGCCAAGCTCATCAAACCTCTGCTGCTGCAACAGCCGCGCACTGAATTCCAGCAAACCTTCCAATGCCTCAGCTTGCTGCCGGTACAACGAGGTGTCAAACCAGTGCTGCCGCAACTCAAAAGATGAATGCCTTGCAACATCAACTTCATGGTTATGCTTAGCATGGTGGGCCTTATCGAGAATCTGGACTGTGCACTTGTCCTTAGTGATTGAACGGACGGTCTCAGGTGAGGCGGATGAGCACTGAGGAGACGTTGAAGAATTTCTTGGAATGGGTAAAAGGGAGTCTTCAGGAGATGTTAAGGAAAATTCTGCTATCTTGTCAATTCGTGGGGTATTGACAGAGACATCTGGAGACTGGATTCTGTGAAGGAACCCTGCACTTGTCCTGTATGGAGTTGCAGAAGCCACGGATGTTGCTGATAATGGAAGAGAGACTCTGCGTGATGGTTGAGAAGTATTTCTTGGAGTGCGTGACTGCAGATGCAAAAAATTATTGGAACACGAGATCCAAAAAGGAGAGTTAATTTTTGCACAAGCAATGAATACAGCAAAAAAAAAAAAAGGAAAATCGGCTATGCTTTTAAAATGTCAAAGCAATTCTCTCTGTCAAGTTAGAAAACTTCTAAGATGCACTTCCCCTTCACTAAAACCTTAGGCCTTGCATAATGTCATATGAATAACTATAGCAACAATGTGATAGATATAGACAAAGGCTGACAGCTGTCAAGTTTGACAAGGCACGCATGTAATACAACAGAAGCCGGGGAAAAAGAAAAACCAAAAAAAGAGTGCCGCGTCAAGGAAATTTCCTGAAATAGCTACTAATTTATGAATTTGATGACTGGAGATGGATAGCCCTCAGAGGACACTGCATATGCTGAAGAAAATAGAACGAGTTCATTAGGTCTTCATCCTTCGTTTATAACTTACCACCTCGCGTTTTGGAGCCACGTGGGATGTCTTTGACAGAGTTGCTGCTTCCTGGGAGCAGCAGTAGTTTTAGCTGGGTTCAATCTTGGGCTTTTGGCTATGCTTGGAAGCTTTGCGAATTTGGAGTCAAAGATCACATCTTCTTCTGAGGAATGGTCGACCGATAACTCTGCAAACTTATCAGTAATAATGGAGAAATTCCGTGCTCTTCGCATAGAGTAGAAAGACTCGTGTTCAGTTCCAGAAATGCTAGGATTCAAGGTCCGGTCATTACTGAACGACCACCGCTTTTCTCTATCTAATAAATGGAAACAGGTTCTGGCTCCACAAATCTAATTTTCTTCATATAATTAGACTGACACCATTCCATAGGGTAAGTACTCCTTCTCAGACTATTCAATTTGAGATGAACTTTAAGAACATAAGGTTGAAGATGGGGATGATTGAGCAACTCTGCAGCCTGTGAAAGACAGCATGCTTCAACTTTGTGAGTTAATAGAACAAGATAGAGGTGAACAATGCCCCATGTCATGCTGAAACAACCTAAAACTAAGCAATCAAATGGAAATAGAGAATAAAAATAGTGTACAATAAAAACATCATCTTCAAGACAAAGTCGACCTCAAAAGGAACGCATAAGACAACAACAAATGTAAGTGTGAGAGAAGCAGGAAGAGGGACGTACACTGGGCCTTAGCTCAGGATTTTTCCGCAGCATACTCGTGATGAGCCCTCGCCTGAAGAACAATAAACAGGATGAAAGACCAGATTAATACAGCATGACCAATTTAATAATTCACAACATGCCAATAACTTCAAGTTACAAGCAATTCAAAGAGATAAGTAGCCATTGATGCATAATGGTGTTCCATAATATGGACTGTAAGGGCAAGATATCTACAGGTACATAGAGAGAACTCACAGGGCACCAGTGTACATTGTTGGCAATGGAGCCACGATAGATTTATTTATCTTGTTAATGAGAGCTCGCATATCCTGTTCAGCAAAGGAGACAATGGAAAATTTAAATGTTTGGACAAGTATAAGTTTTGAAGAAAATTTAATGAATCCTTAAAACTTTGTAAAGCTCTCCATGCATCTTAAACTATTAATTGCAGTTCATGGTTTGAGCTCAACATGCACTTATTTAACTCTCTTCAGAAAATGAACAAGCAAACCAAACCATATATAACATGGCTTCTCTGCAATCTAAGCACTAAAATAATATCTGCATTCTGAAGCACTAAAATAATACTGAGAGCATGAGCTCCACTGCAATTCAGAGAAATAGGCCAAACAACACTAAGATCGGAAAGCACCACGGAAATATTGCTCTGTCTATGCAGAAAACCTTACAACAATACAATTTTCCAAAAAAAAAAAAAAAAAA
This sequence comes from Eucalyptus leucophloia subsp. euroa, assembly GCA_017140325.1. Taxonomy (NCBI): domain Eukaryota; kingdom Viridiplantae; phylum Streptophyta; class Magnoliopsida; order Myrtales; family Myrtaceae; genus Eucalyptus; species Eucalyptus leucophloia. The sequence goes on along the minus strand of CM029471.1, from coordinate 18,538,520 downwards.
AGAACTTCGCCAAGATTGAAAGGTTAAAATAAGGACCACACAATTTGACAACTGATAGGGAGAACAGCTTTACTGAGGTTAGTTTACTTCAAGAGGGACATAAGATAAGTTGTAACACAGAGAACTAACATAATATTATCAAAAACAATGTCTGGAAAGCTGTGAGGAAAACGTAGTGAGTATTATTCAAAAAATTTAATATATATACATAAAAAATAAACCCTAAAAGTGGTAAAGACTCATTTAACCCTCATTACTTCTAACACTCCCCCTCAAGCCGGAGCATAAATATTAATCATGCTCAGCTTGTTACAAATATGTTCTATCCTCCCATTACCCAAGGATTTAGTGAAAATGTCTGCAAGTTGTTCGCTGGTTCGAATATGACTGGGAAGAATTACTCCACTTTGCAATTTCTCTTGGATAAAATGACAATCAACCTCAATGTGTTTTGTTCTCTCATGAAACACGAAGTTGAAAGCTATATGCACTGCAGCTTTATTATCACATTATAGAGTCATAGGTAATAAATCTTTAAAGCCTAACTCAGTCAATAACTGTTGAATTCACACTAATTCACATCATTGGAGCAGGCAACAACACTTTGTTTCTTACTTTTCCATGATACTAGATTTCCTCCGACTAAGGTACAATACCCAGTAGTTGATCTTCTATCATCTGGAGACCCAGCCCAATCAGCATAAGAAAAACCTTCAGCCCTGATATGACCATGGTTTTGGTAGATAATTCATTTTCCTGGAGCTTCCTTCAAATACCTCAATATCCAAATAACTACATCCCAGTGAGATGTACAAAGGGAAGACAAAAACTGGCTTACTACACTGACAGGAAAAGCAATGTTTGGTCGAGTAACTATAAGATAATTCAGCTTACCTACTAGTCTTCTATATCTCTCAGGATTATTAAGAATATCTCCTCCATCAACAACTAATTTAACCCCTTGTTCCATGGGTGAATCAAGAGGCTTTGATCCCAACATACCTGTCTCAGTGAGCAAATCCAAGACATATTTTTGCTGTGACATAACAATACCTTTCTGTGATTGCGCCACTTCGATTCCTATGAAATATTTCAATTTTCCTAAGTCCTTAGTTTGAAACTGTTGTTGAAGATAGGTTTTTAGCTTAGCTATACCAACCAAGTCATCTCCCGTGATGATAATATCATCAACATACACAATTAAGAATAGTTTACCTCTCCCTAATTGTTTATAAAAGAAAGAATGATCATTTTCACATCTTGATAGCCCAAATGACAGTACAACCTCAGAAAATCTTCCAGACCATGCCCGTGGAGATTGTTTCAAACCATATAAAGACTTTTTTAATTTGCAAATTAATCCAGACTCCCCCTGAGCAACAAACCCAGGAGGTTGCTCCTTATAAACTTCCTCATGAAGAGTGCCATGCAAGAAAGCATTCTTAACATCAAGCTGAAATAAAGGCTAGTTATGCGTTGCAGTAAGAGAGATCAAAATACGAACAGAGGCAAGTTTGGTAACAGGAGAAAATGTGTCTAGATAGTCAACCTCATACATCGGAGCATACCCTTTAGCAATAAGTCTTGCTTTTAAACGAGCAAGAGAACCATCGGGATTAACTTTTACAGCATACATCCATCGACAACCAATAGCAGTTTTGTCTAGAGGAAGTAGTACTAAATCCCAAATTTGATTAATCTCGAGAGCCTTTAATTCTTCTTCCATTGCTGTCCTCCAGCCAGAACTTTGTAATGCCCCGACGACAGACTTGGGGATAGGATATTGTTCAACAATAGTTAAAAAGGCTCGAAAAGTAGGAGACATAGAAGAGTGAGAAATAAAATTTGCAATAGAATGTTGAGTACAAGTACGTGTACCTTTGCGATGAGCAATAGGAAGATCAAGATTAGATACAAGAGAAGGGTCAGCTAATGGTGGATCTGGAGCAGAAGACTACGTAGTAGTGACAGGAGGAGCGGGGGGAGCAATAGTAGCAACACGAGGACGTCGAGCATAAACCTAGAGAGAAGGTGGTTTCTCTGTAAATATTGGTGATACATTTGGAATAGTAGAGCGAATGGTGGTCACATACAATTCTTCATCCAATTCAGACACATCAATTGGAACATTATGATAAGAAGTGGATTCAAAAAATGAAACATCAGCTGTTACAAAATATTTTCTCAGTAATGAGAATAACATTGACATTTTTTAGTAATTTTTTTTTCATTTTTTTCGTTTTTTTAATTTCTTTCTTTTTGTCAATCGCCAACGACTAGCTACAGGTCATGGCCACTTGATTGAGGATCAACCTCATTAGATCTAACAATAGGGGGTCTCACTTATGTGCACTTGGCTAGGCCAACCCTCGCTTGTGGCTAGTTAGGTAGGCGAAATTGGTGACTGGCCACCTCGAAAAGAAAAGAGAAAAAAGGAAAATATTGAAAATGCCTACATCAATGGCAATCGCATCACATGAAATGACCGATGTCCACATCGGTGATGCACGACCTAAATTAATTAGATAAATTAAATTGGTATTAATATGAAAAAAAAATTAAAATTAAATTGTCCAATTAAAAGATTTATAACTAAATTAGTATCAATTCAATAAATTTAAAAATTTTTGAATCAACAAAAAACAACCGTTCACAACCTTTGCCCATTCGTATTAGCCAAATCCGCGTTTCGAAGGCATTTCCTAGACATTTCAGTGAAACCCGCGGAAGTTAGGGTCTAAACTCAAAAGTGAGGAGAACAAACGCCAACTACCCTCTTCAATAATGGCGTGCGTGCACGATTTCGCGTCTTTTATTGCCAAAAAAGAATGCCCCCATTTAGTACTAACGATTCCCTTTGGGGGCTTTGACAAACATTAATGGGGGCCATTCACCCGATGCCCCCAAAGCAAAAGTCGCAATCCAATCAACCAACGTCGTGATCATAATCATATCGGTATGGCACAACAATCGCAACCCCCCACCAACTCCCCCACATAAATCCATTTCCAATCATCCCTAAATAATTGGGGCATGTGACCCTATGATCAATTGAAAATCCCCTTAATGGTGACCTTAATTAGTTCACCCGTGCACATCCAATCCTTATCTACACTCAATTTGATTGTAAAGTAGATTGGACAGTGGAGGGTCCATTGAGGTGAGCTTCCTTTGCCTAATCTTCCAAAGAACGAAGCAGCTTTAACCAGTACAATTCCGAGTTTCAATTAGCTGATAATCCACCCGTCCATCAAGCAAAAGCTTCGCTACCAATCATGCAAGAACTTAATTGCAATATTTAAGCAATTGCAAAAAGGAACCTAATCAGATAAAGAAAGGGCGAGAAAAATTATGATGTCAAGTCTTCAACATGAAGTCAAGTACTCGATAAATTTTGTGAACATGAATTTCATAACCTCAATATACTATGTTGATTGATTTGTTTATTGGATACCCATCTGGAAAACATGAAGGGAATGTTGAATTATCTGATAAAATTATTTATTAATTTAGTTTCATTATGATGCTAAATCAATTTGATTTTGAAAGAGATTTGGACATTTAATCTATGACTTGCATTTCGATTTGACGACTTCCTTTCATGAAATTTGATGGGTTGTAACATAATGATTGAGAACTCTCCATTGTATCACTTGTCGGTGCCGATAAATGGTCAAAAATACAAGGACGCTGTCTATAGAAAATGTATTGAACTCGATCATTTTTTTTTTTTTTTTGTCGAAAGATACGATATATTAGAACATCGGAAGATTACAACCAGAAGAAACTACATCCACATACACTAGGTCCAATAGAAAGAAAGGGGGGAAAATATTCCAGTTACAGGCCATATCCAATCTACCATCGGCCTTAGCAGCCCCGTTTACCACTGCGTTGGCCTCCCTTCTACAGTATCGAATCTTCAAATTATGGTAAGAGGGAAGCAGATTGGCGACCTTAGCGAACAACACTCGTTCCTCCCAGGGCGGCGTTCCGCTCTCATTCACCGTTTCGATCAAGGTCAAGTAGTCCGATTCAATAACCAGATGTTCATTGTTGAGGCCTTGTTGCAGCAGATGGCGGAGAGTAAAGCTGAGTGCTTGTACCTCCGATTGAAGCACAGAGGCCGCTGGAAATTCTCCAGTAAAAGCATTCGTAAGTGTGCCCTTATAATCTCGACTGATGCACGCCATAGATCCTGTGCGACTGCCTGGCTTGTCAGCCCCATCTATGTTACATTTTAGGGTGCCACGATCAAGGGGGTCTCCATAGGTGTTCGGTGTTGAGCACAGAAAGCACCGGTTTTTTATGGCTAGAGGCAGAACCTTTGTAGATACGGGTCTGTGTTAGGGCGTCTTTAACGGCGATTTGGGGATTTGGTTGCTGATGTTTGAAGACAAAGTTATTGCGGCCGCGCCAAATCTGCCATAAAACATGCATAATAGTCTCTAGTCCAGGTAATGTTTTCTGAGCTGTAACCCTTGCTGTGATCCATGTATCAAGGCGATGAACTAAATGAGGAGTAATCAGAACATTGAGATCAAGATGATTCCAAACTGCCCTGGTCCATGGACAATAGAAAAAAAGATGTTCTATAGTTTCCGGAACATGTTGAATGCATAGATGACAAAGAGGATTAGGTGTGATGTGTAGATGAAACAAATTTACTTTCGTTGCAAGTGAGTTATGGCACGCTGACCATAGAAACATACGGATTTTTGGTGCTGTTTGCATAGTCCATAGTCGCCGCCAAAGTATGCTGGGAGGCCGGAATGATGTAGAGGCTTCATTTTCCCTGTTGTTGCTTACTGTGTTGATGATAGAATTGTAAGAACTTTTCACTGTATGAAGACCATTCTTTGTTGCTATCCAAACGAACTGGTCAAAAGCAGAATGTGGTCTTAGAGGGAGTCGAAGGATTTCATTAATAATCAGACCATCATAAAACTGCTTGAGAAGAGTAAGGTTGGTGGTGAGGGTCAATAAGATCAACCACTAACTCCGGTTCCTCTCTTGCAACTAGTCCTACTAGTTTTCCAATAGATAACCACTGATCCTCTCATATTCTAATTGTTTTGCCATCACCAACAGACCATCTCATATTAGGGATAATTGCGTCTCGACTAATAAGAATGCTTTGCCAGCCCCAGGATGGGCGTTACCCTTTATCCGTGTGTAGGAAGTCTTGATTAGGAAAATAAAGGCCCTTAAAGATCTGACTCCATAAAGAGAGAGGTTGATGAATTAATCTCCAGGCTTGCTTACCCAACATTGCCTTATTAAAAGCTATAAGGTCCGAAAACCAAGACCCCCATTATGCTTGCTGATTTTTAGTTCCTCCCATTTCTGCCAATGCACCCCTTGCCTTCTCTTGTCATTCTTCCACCAAAAGCTGGAAATTCGTTGTTCAAGCCCTTTACAAAGAGATAAAGGAAGCTTGAAGATAGAGATTGCATATTGTGGAATGGCTTGCACAACAGATTTAAGTAGGATTTCTTTACCCCCTTTAGATAACAGTCGTTCTTTCCACCCTTCGAGCTTTGCATTTGCTCGAGCTAAGATCCAAGAGAACATCTCTCGTTTTGATCGTCCCCGGTCTGAAGGTATTCCCAAGTATCTACCATATCTTCGCAACATCGGCACTTGGAATTCGCTTGCTAAATTTTCCTGCAAACTCATAGGACAATGTTTACTGCAAAACATGCCAGATTTATTTCTGTTGATGACCTGTCCCATGGCGAGACAATACTGATTCAAAATATTAGCAAGGTTTTGACATTCAGTGAGCGTCCCATCTAGAAAAAAGACTCAGTCATCGGCGAAAAATAAGTGTGAGAGAGTCGAACATGACCTGGCTAGCCTGATCCCTTTAAGATGGCCTCCTTCGACTGTTTGGGAAATTAAAGTGGAAAGAACATTTGCCACCAATATGAAAATGTAAGGGGATAGTGGATCACCTTGACATAGTCCCCTTGAAGGCTGAAAATACGGTAGTTGTTCCCGTTAAAACAGACACTAAAAGGTGGGGTAGTTATGCATTGCATCACCCATGTAACCCATCGTTGATGAAAACCCAGTTGTATCAAATAGTCTTTGAGGAAATCTCACTCAACTTTATCATACGCCTTTTACATGTCTGTCTTAATTAGTAGCTTGTACTTTCGCTTCCACTTACTTGTTTTGAATTAATGCAGAACTTCCTGAATGATCAAAATATTGTCTTGGATCTGTCGACCACTGACAAAAGCAGCCTATTCCTTAGATATTAAATCAAGAAGCCATGGTTTCAAGTGATTAGCGATAACTTTAGAAATGATTTTATATGCATAGTTGCATAGGCTAATGGGCCTGTACTGATCCAATCTTTCAAGGTGATGGGTTTTCGGAATCAGAGCAATAATGGTTCTATTTAGATTGCGGGGCAACACTCCTGAAGTAAAGAAATCTTGCACTGACCTCAGAAGATCATCCTTGACAATATCCCAATGCGTCTAGTAAAAAAGACTGCTCAAGCCATTCGGGCCTGGAGCTTTAGAGACATCCAACTGGAAAGTTGCCCTGCGCACCTCTTCAAGAGTGACCAATGCAGTTAATCGATTGTTTATATCTGGAGTGACAACTATAGGGCATTGATTCAAAATAGGGTCGTAGTCTCAATACCCAGCTGATGTATATAAATTTGTGAAGAAAGTAGTCGTCATCTTCTTTAGTGTTTGAGGATCCCACAACCATTCCTGATTAACATCCTGTAGCATAGTTATCCTGTTCTTTTGGCGTCTTTGGATAGTAGTTGCACGAAAAAATTTAGTATTCTTATCTCCCCAACACAACCAATTGATTCTGGATCGCATGGCCCAAAACTATTCTTCTTGTTGCCATATTCTGCGAATTTCATCTCAGAGAAGAATAGCTACTTCTTTATCTTGGCTGTGAATAGATGAGCGATTGGTAATCACTTCAAGCTATTGGTGTAAAGCACTAATCCACAAATGGTCATTTTGAAATTTTGAGCAACTCCAGCCTCTTAAAGCCATAGAAACAGCTTGTAATTTGTTCAATAGCGTAGGATGTCGTACCTGAACTAAGTTCCATGCCTTATAGATAATTTCTTGGCACTCGAGATCCTGGTTCCAATAAGCTTCAAAAACAAAAGGTCTTCTGCATTTTCGAGTAGGTGCTGTTGTAGTTAGTAGTAGGGGACTATGATCAGAACCCACAGTCGGCAAAGCAATTACTTCAGCCTCAGGATATAACACTCACCATTCTAGTGTACACGGGACCTGATCTAGACGTTCCTTGATTAGTTCATCCCCCGTTCTATTATTCATTCAAGTGAATGCACAACCTTTGCTTTCCACTTCCATTAAGGAACAATCATCAATGAAGGCTCGAAAGGAACAAAAACGAAAGGAAACAGATGGTCTCTTTCCTATCATTGAAATCCTCGGCACATATCTAAGTCAAAGTGTTGGAATTGCTAATCATTCTTAGCTCTTGCCATAATAGCCGCCGCCTATGGTATGAATAGGGGGCATGGACACAGGTAATGCGTGTCAATCTGTCATCAATCAATTCTCGACATATCATATCAACATAGTCCTCTAAAGAGTGAACTATAGTTAAAGTTAAGCTATCATTCCATAGAATTGCTAGACCCCCTTTTTGACCAACTAGGCTTCAAACAAAGCATACTGGAAGTGTAAACGACAATGTAAACATTGGAGTACAAGTTTGTTATTCTTGGTTTCCATTAGGAAAACCAAGTCGGGCTTTTCCTTGGCCTTTAAGGCCTTAAGGGCGTGAACTGTCAGGGGATTACCCAAACCTTGATAGTTCCAAAAGATTAACTTCATTTGTAGGTGGGTGGCTATTTTGGGCTAGCCACCAATGCCCATTGTGCCGTCTCTTCTACAGCATATACAGGAGTATCCATGAGTTGAGTATCGTCAAATTCCGAAGAGGCTGAATGGCGCATCTCATAGGGGGAAAACCTTTTTTTTTGTTTTTTAGATGTTCCCACTGTAGCGATAGTTCATGTAGTCTTTCTCTGTTTCTGTTGTGCCATGTTCATGGGTTGTGTCTGAATTGCTTTTAACTTTGCTGATGCAAGAACCAAATCAGTAGTGGACTAAGCCCCCTGTACTAACTTTGTCAAAGGGGATTGTTGATGAGGGACAGCAGCTAGTGACTTTATATGAGTTTCCGGAGGAGGCAGTAGAGGGAGATTCGGCTGCAAACCAGGGGGTATTTCAGGTATAGTCTCATCCATCTACACTGTAGTGTCCTGTGGGTTATGGAATGTTTGCCAATAGGGGCTGTGCTCTCTAACTTTGGCGCGTAACCCAGTAAATCATTCTAGTTGAGGAAGACGGAGGAGGCTTGGGCTGTGTACACCCGGTCCCCATTTCCTCACCGTTCAACCGTTGGGGTCTTAGGTTATCTCTTTTGGTCTATGTTATTGGCTTGTGAGTTATCTCTCACATTTTCCGTGGTGAATTTAGTGATTTCCGTTTCTTTTGGTCATACTTCAAGAGTTCTTGTCTTGAATTTTCATTTTTCTCAAACCTTGTTTTGTAGAGGAGCTCTAAGCTAGTCTATATCACGAGCTTCGAACTCTGTCTAGGACTATAAGAAATTTCATTAATCTCCGACAAGTATAAGAAAACATGACATGTTCATTTAAGTTTACTCTTTCATATTTGCAATTTTTGAATTTCTAGTTCAATTTCTGTCAAATTAAAACAGTGAATGATATTAACAAATGTTGAATTAATAGTTTAATATAAAATAATTCTATACTCTTTTTATTATTATTTATTTATTTATGTATTTATATATAAAAATATATATTTAATATATAACGTGTCGGAATATGTCGGAATTCTTTATTTTTTGAAAAATGATATGTCGGTGTGTCGTGTCATGTCGTGTCATGTATCGCGTGTCCGTGTCGATGCTACATAGTCAATACCTACCTGTAAAATAGACAGTTATAAATATAGCAGAAAAAGCTCATATTAAGGCTGATCACCCACCTCTTTTCCTCTTCAACATACGGCAGTAGATAAGGGAGCCTAAGAGCAGCAACACTAGTGCAGATACCGATAGTGCCACCATTGCCTTCTTCACAAATGTACCCCTTTTCCTATAGCGAGCTGTAGAAATAAGGAATGAGAAGTGTGCCAACGACATATTATCGAAATTAATGCAAGAAGTGGAGTTTATAACATGAACTATCAGAAGCAAGCAGTTTCGTTAAGACGAGAAGTAGAAATTGGGACAACAATTACAACCCAAGAACAGTGGCAAAAATATTTGAAGTAGATATCCGCAACGAGTACCTAAGTCAATTGCATCCACCCGCACATATAAATCTTGACCCAAATCTGAAAATTCTCTTGTATCCATTAAATCTTCATACCATTTAAGGCATCCAAATTCCCCCATAGTTTCATTTGCACTCGAATAAGCTGTGCAACTGCAATCACTCAAGCATTCCTGCTCACACTCCTTCAAGCTCAGGCTCATGTCAACATAGGCTGTTGAAGTATCCGGCAACTTCACCCGTTCCACCTTCACGAAACCTTCCCCACTTCTACACAGTGACGCTTTTTGCCTCCTCTTGCACGCACCTGAACCGTCCCTTAGGTACCAATTGCCCGGAGACTTGGGCTCAAAGCCGGGCAGGCATGTGCAGTCGAACTGATCTGCATTGTTTGCACCACAGTTGCCATTAGGCCCACACTTGCCGTAGTAGTCACACTGCTCCTTTGGATGAGAAGAAAACTCGGTCCACCGCTGCTCTTCATCATGCCATATGAAGTGTTTAAGGGAGCCTGACTCGTACGCCACATATCTAGAGATAACTGAAGCATTGGCAACGCCATACATCAGAGAAACCTCCATTGCGTTAATCGTAATTGTGATATTATAGACAAAATCATTAGCCATCTCGGGAAAGCTACCCTGCTTTTTCTCAATTATTGCTCCACCCCGCCAATACGGATCTTGACCCTTGTAAAGGAAAAACTGTGGGTACCCTGTTGGTTCAAACCTGTATGAACAACTGCCTGGTGCAGGATCATCTTTGGATTTCGAAGATGTCACGAATCGGTTCAAACCAGTTCTCCGGTCCAACCCAAGCTTCATGGACGGAAGATAGGTATCTGTAGGATAATCAAAGCTCTGCCAAACAACCACTTTGCTTAAATCATGTATCAAAACCAGATTACCTGAATCCAAAAGCTGAGCAGAAGTGGAATTATCTAAAGTCGCGGACGAAACATTGGTTGACCAAATGGGAAGCTTCCATTGTTTGCATTGATCACCAAGTTTCCATTGCGATCCAATGCAAGAACTCCTGAAGTATCATTCAGGGGATGCTCTCTGTTAGCAACCCAAACAACGGTTCGCTCCGGTTGTCCATAGTACCAAATCCCCAGGTAACACGAGCTTGAGTTACCTGGGCTGAAGAAACCGAGAGCAAATTTTCTTCCTTGGGAGATTAAGACATCACCATTTTTCAAGGTATTATTTGGGGCAAGGGTGTCCGACGAATCAGTCGAATGAAGCAGAAGAAACAAAACCAGGATGTGCAATGACACCGTTCGAGTGTTCATGCTGTACTTACATGGGGATGCAGCTTGCTTATGTTTCAGGCAAGATAGCAGAGATATGGCGTTTGCTTCATAACCATCAAAACAGGAACATCTCAATGTACCCCAGCGGAATATGTGCCATGAAGCGGCGACTTCAACGTCAACGGTCCAAGCTTGACTTTTCTTCATTCCCTCGCGGGAACGCCATTGATTGCGCTAGTCAACATTTTTTTCCTTTCACTTTGGAAAATCTCCCGAAAGGTCCAAGTTGATTAGATGTTGTTGCTCGTTGCTATTGGCTGCCGAGTATATTTAATTAAGTTCATGAAGGATGGTCAAACAGGAAACGCGGTTCCCATGTTGATGCTGGAAGAGGAGCAATTTATAACGAAATGAAATCATTGTGAAGGAAGGTTCGATAAAATAGAGACTATATGTGATGATGATGATAACAATTGTAGAGCGAATTAAATAAATAACCATTCACTTTTAAATTTTAACCCTTTGATTCTATAATTAGAAAGTCTGATTTTAGAATTTAGCTAATAAAAGGGAAATTTCAACACCCTCTTTTATGTGTAAGTTGGGTCGGGTGAATGAACACATGATATAAATTGTGGCAAAATATGATTTAGATATTATATTGGAATGTCAAATTCAAAATTTTAAGTTAATAAATGAAGGCAACCACATGTTCATAAAAACTAAGCATATGAGCCCCATGGTCAAGCGACGTGAGATATTTCAATCTTATAATAAAAAAAAAAACTACAAACTATAGAATAATAACTCATGCTATTGATTCAGTTTATCTTTTTTAAGGGAGCACCGGATTCTAACATGTGACATTAGAAAACAGGATCACGCTGCACGTCTTGTTTTCTGTTTTGGCTAACAATTCGCTGATAGGCATTTATACTTATAGTAGATTTGTCGTTGCCCCGAGGCAGTACTGAGGCAGTACAGTCACGCCTCAGCTATTTCCATATTTTGAAGTGAAGGATTTAATGCCATATCAAGTTTCAAAACTCCTAGTTGCTGAACTTTTGAGTCATTGTTGAAGGAATAAAGCAGGCACAGCTGTCTTACCCAAAAGTAGTAACACTCCGCATGAATATCTTAATCTTATTCATCTAAAAAACAAAAATAATATGAAGAACCTGTACACATCTGCACCCTATATACTTTTCGTGTATAAAAGTATGTATAACCTGTTACTGTTCTCGTTGCTCGAGTATTCTTTTCATGCTTTCATCTGCTCTGTAGAGCTGTGATAGTTGCATCATTGGAAAAGTTAAGTGTTTTAACACTAAAGGATGAGTCGGTGGTCATAGCGAAGCTCTCGGCACTAAATCCCGGTTCCTTAGGTTGAGGAACATCAGAAGTCTCGCTGCCTAACATAAGCACGACCGATGACATTGTTGGCCGGTCTTCGGGTCGCTGCTGCACGCACAAGAGTCCTACCTGGATGCACCTCAGCACTTCCTTCAAGGGAAATTCTTCCTCCATCAGGACATCTACTAGTCCAAGTGCATTCCCCTCGGTCCATAGTTTCCATGCCTGAAAATACGTTAATAACAAGGAATTACATATCATAGAACAACAGAAAGATTGAAGACCTAGCATCCAATCCGAGCCAAGCATAAGCAGGGGAATACTTACATGTCCAACGAGATTGAGGTCATGGTCCGGGTGATAAAATCCCCAATTCTTGTGGCCGCTCACAATCTCCAGTAACAGTACTCCAAAACTAAACACGTCTGATTTTACTGAAAAATAGCCTTTCATTGCATACTCGGGAGACATATAACCACTGTAAGACAGAAATAGAGCATCAGAATATCCACAAATCTTAAAAAATATTCCTTGAAGCTAACAGTAGAATAACTTACTATGTCCCAACTATTCTGTTGGTCATTTCTCCAGCATTTTCTACAGTAAATGTTTTTGCAATTCCAAAATCTGAGATTTTAGGATTCATGTCACTGTCTAGTAAGATGTTGCTCGGTTTGAGGTCTCGGTGGATAATTCTTAGCCTGGAGTCTTCATGGAGATAGAGAAGTCCACGGGCAATCCCCATCATGATGCTGAAGCGTGTCTTCCAGGTCACAAGTTTCCGTCTAATTGGATCTTCACAAAATTTGAGATAAGTTATTGAGGGAAAAACTGTAGAATCTCAAGCAGGTTGAAAAAGTGTAAATGGGGTGAAGGTCGCACCGAAAAGGTGGTGGTCCAAGCTTTGGTTCGGCAAGTACTCGTAGATTAACATTCTTTCGTCTCCATGAATGCAGCATCCTAGGAGCTTCACAAGATTCCGGTGTTGAAGTTTGGCAATCAGTATAACCTCGTTCTTGAACTCTTTCAGGCCCTGCCCAGAGTTCAGTGAGAGCCTCTTCACAGCAACATCTTGCCCGGTGGGCAATATGCCCTGGCAGATAGCGCATTACATGTTAATAAGAGCAAAGTAGAAAAGAATTATAAAATCATCTTCTCATATTCAAAACCATCTTCATTGAGTTAATATGAGAAAAATGTGACTTTTTAACTTCCTAGTATACTATGGCCAAAAAAAGTACCTTGTATACTTCACCGAACCCACCCTGCCCAACCTTGTTTTGGAAAGAGAAATTGTTTGTGGCATCAGCAACTGCAACGATATCAAGAAGGGGTAATTCAAGGTCTTCCTCCGGACCACCATCTCCTGAATCTCGATAAACTGAGTGTGCAGCTACAACAGAGGATATAAATCAGCCATCAGCATAAACAAACGCGTAATTATGCACCACAATCTAAAAAATATGACAAAAAGTCCTGTATATCCTGGGGGTTTGTTGAGCAAAGGGAATTAAAGCAACCTTATGAAGCATTTGTTTCCTGAAAATGGTTATCATTTGCTTTTTTGAAGTCATTACTATTCGCTCTAACTTGCTGATCAGGAGCCGAAAATAATCATCAGAGATAGTGTTCTCTCACACTGAAGCTGGATGTGATGCTAAGCTAACCAATTCTTTCTTAGGCCCTCATTAAGGGTGTTAATACGTTTATAGACCTTTCAGGTATGCTTTCATTGAAGGAAATTTTAGCATAATAAGCAAGAAAGGAACATGTAAAGATAAAGAGTCATGAACATACTTTCATCAATTTCTTACTTTTCTTATTCATAATGAGAGAAGCAAGAAGCATGCTGTTTGCCACAAATAGTTTTATGCCGTGATAATGACTTTACCTCTCCTTCTCTCTTTCCTTCTTTGGAGAGCGTACCGGCCAATGAACGTTAGTATAAGCATTCCACATACCGTCGAGACAGATATGCCAACGGTGATTGCTATACGCCTTCTCCTCTTAGCTCGAGCAATTGCATCTATTCATTAAAAAATTTCAAAATAATCATATGCTGTCATACTCAAACAGAGAGCTTAGTAACCACATGGCAATAGTTCTTATCTGTGCCACTATGCTCTCCTCATCACAGAATATTCAATACAGACAAGTTTCTTGTACTTGTTTTTTTTATCTAACAACAAGCATATATCAATGTGTATAACTAGGACATGCTCTGTGATTGCACCTCCAGAAAGAAAAATTTCTTAATGAACTTCCAGGGCTTAGAGATCCTATTCAAATGACAGATCTTAGCGGACGTGACAAAAACATGAGTGACCGAATTTGAGCCTCCTCAATGAGAATATTAACTATAACCATGTCATCACATTCACATAAAGCAATTCCAGGCAAGGACATGGATTTCCTTGGCAGCTATTCAACTGAAAACCGCTTTAAAGCTACCTAGTGATGGCAAAAGAAAATCAGTAAGAGCTACATGGATTAGTACCTATCTCTGCCTTTGCCATTCGTATATATATCACATCTCCGCCTGAAGGATAGTTCTTCATGTCAACCAAATCCCCTAACCAAAAAAGACAATCCCCGCCATTCCCATGGACATCTACCCTAGTGAATGCCATACAAGAGCAATTCTTCAGACATTCCATCTTGCATTCCTCAAGGTTCGCGCTTCTATTCCCCAACAGACGTGAATTATCTGGCAACTTCAAATCCTTGTACTTCACAAAGCCATCACCATTTCCACAACTCAAATTCCATTTCCGGGAGCACCCACCGGTCCAACCAAGGGGGTTCAAATCATTTTTCCTGAACCCCTTCAAGCACCTGCAATTTTCACCAGTGGAATCATAGCAAGTCCCATATGGCCCGCACATGTCATAATTATCACAATAGTCCCTCTGTAGAGTAACCAAATTCGTCCATTGATTGTCCATCCAAGCAAGATATTGAATATTACCCTCCGGGGTCACGATGAATCTCGATAGGGTCGAATTATCGACCACTGTGTATGTGTAATACACCTCTTCAGGGCTGGAAATGAACATCGGATTGAAGACCGCATTGGCCTTGAACTCATTACTCCCACTGAACCTCTCTCCATTCCAAGGCCCCCATCGATAGTCCTTCTGGCTCCCTTTCCACAGAATCAACTGTGGAGCATCTGGCAGCTCGAGGCTAAATGTGTACTGGCCACTCGATGTATTGGCTTCTGAGGCCCACGACGTCATGTTCCGCTTCAAACCGTTCCTCAGATTCCACCCCAGTTTCATCTCCGGCAGCAGAGTATCAGTTATGTTATCAAAGCTCTGCCAGAGATAATCCCCTGAACCATCAGAAGCACTTGCATCACTCAAAACAAGATTGCCATTGTCCAGGAGCCTCAACAATGGCTCATTCACGGCCCCAGCTGGGGTCACAGACCAGTAATTCATTGACCCATTTCGGAGAGACACTGATCCTTGCGAGCTCAGCGCCAACTCTGCCGAGGAATTGGTGATTGGGTTGTTCCTGTTGGCCACCCAAGTGACTTGGAGAGGTATGTTCTTGTACCAAATGCCCAGATACCTGGCACTCGACTTGTTAGGACTAAAGAAGCCAAACTCAAAGACTTGCCCAGATGAAACCAAGGTCTGTCCATCTCGCAACGTCTGGTTGGCCGACAGAGTGTCTGCGGCTTGTGCCAGCGGCGATGCTAGAAAGAAACAGAAAGCAAGAAACAGAGCAAAGATCATGGCTCTGTTGATGGCGAGAGGAGGTGGGCGATGCGTCGAGTTGCTGCCCTGCGAAGTGGAGACGCATGGCGAGGTCTTTTCTTGTAGAGGGATCGCCGTTCACTGTGTGATGCTTTGAATAGTCAGAGAGGTAGATTGGATCGTCGCAGGCGCGCGACGACAACATCTTTTCATCTGTGGACGCCTGAGCTTGGAACGGTCAAAGGTGGCGAACGCGCGGGTGCGCAGATGAAATTTATCAAACTCGTCGAAAATCAATGAACACGAGGAGCACCTCGCGTCTTCATTCGTGACAGCGAACTCGTCTCTCGCTTTGGTTCCAGAAGTCAAAAGGGATGACCCCCCCGATCGACCGGCCTGTTGAAATAGTCTTGACACAAGGTCATCGTTCAGACAGGGCATCCTCGTTCCTCATTCAAGGACCGCTTTCATCAATGCCGTCCCCAAGCCCCTACCTCCCTTCCTTCCTTCTTTCTCTCTCTCTCTCTCTCTCGAAAGCTCACTTAACTGCAACAAATAGGACCAGGAAAAATCACATTCCAAGTCCCTCATTTGATATTTTCATAGAGTAATACTAACATACTAAGGTATATACCGCTTCATTTGGTTCGGCATTTTAAATGAGCTTTAAGACTCTAAAATTCCTTTAATCAAATGCAAATAATTTTTGTTCCTTTTTTGCTTGGTTTTGAGGAAATACAATTGCATTTCCTATAGGGTTTTAAAGACCTTTAACCCAAGGTAGGTTGGGAATCTTTTTGAAAGTTATATTATCGGAATACAAGTCTTAGTGCCATCACTACTCATCACTATTCATCTTCTCCATGGCTTTAGACAAAGAAGCCAAATAGAGGCCCGCGACCGTTAGCACTTGAGGGGTTGCGTGACCCTAGCAATTGTTGCATGGAGGTCACGACCATCTAGCGACCATCGCTTGGGTGGCCACGACCAAGGGGTTGCCTAAGGTCACATGTCATCTAGGTCACGTGACTCAAACAATGGTCACCTAGGTCTCATAACTCAAGAAATGACTGGATCATGTGACTCAAGCAACTCTTGAAGTCACACAACCTTAAGCGAGACTATTTGGTGATGGCTAATCTTTTTATCAAACAAAATGTAATTTTTACTAAACCGTATTTATTCCGAATGGACTTTAATTGCATTTTGGAAAATCTCTTCAACTAAAAAATATTTGCATTTTTTCAAGGATATTTTATTAAAACCGAACCAAATAGGGCCACATCTTTATGACTAGACTGCTACGTAAATAATTTTGGCTATAATCGGTAGAAAAATAGTCCGAGGGAGCTCACCTCCTGCTTAAGTTCCGGAGGTCAAAAACGAAGACCGCCTCCTCTACCAAAGCCTGTTGAATTGTCTGACTGGGAGCCGCCGTGTGAACAATGCATCGCCGTCCCATCAATGCCCTCGGTAAGCCTCTCTCTCCCTCTCAGTCTCTCTCAAAAGGTCACCTGCCAACATTAAATATCACGAGGACAAAATAACATTCCAAGCCCCTCGTTTAATATTTTTGTAGAGTAATACTTACATATTAAAATGTATTTATTTCATGTGACTATATTATTACATCAGTAATTTTCAACAAAACTAATTAAAAATGACTATATTGAAATTTCTCATTAAAATTTAAAATTAAACTGATAAAATTAAAAAGTTTTTAAATTGAATGACATTTATATTATTAGTTTAGCATTGATTAGACAATTTGCTTGAGGAATGGACGAGTGGATGATATAAAATAATATTGATGGCGGAAGAATGGAGAGACTATTGTAATAAGCTCATGCATCAATTTGTATGTTAATGTCTTGGTGGCTTGGGAAAGTAATGTTTTTACCAGAATTTTTAAGAACATCAAGGATATGCCTAGGATTTCTTTTCAATTTTCAGCAAAAAGAATTAGGGAGACAGGTAAAACGCACATCTAAGCTGTAAAAATCTAATGGAATTTATGTAAAACCTAGTGGACCTGCCTCTTTAATGGTGCACGAGGGCTCATAATGTGACGCTCTAAGTCTCATATTCAGAGGGAGAGGATATTACGAAGGACAAGGACAACCGTACCTTAAATGGTCATCACCTCGCATTTCTTCTTCAACATCTTCTAGGCTGAATTCCACATTATTCTTATGTCTAAAGAGAACTTCTCATCTTTCCTTCCCTGCATCATGTACATGATCTCCAACTCTTATGCCTGAGAAGAATGATTCACTATATTCAACCAACCAAGTTTGATGGCCATGGAATCATAAAACTGGCAGAGATGATCTTGCACACATAAGTAAATGTGGCGGTACACTCACGTAGAAGAAAACCCCATCGCAATTAGGAATTAGCTATTGGATTAGGGAGGTGTTCATGTTGGCATTATATAAGGTGATATGAAGATTTAATAAAAAAAAAAAAGTCAAACTAATTCACTGCTCTCATTATTTTGGTGGCCACATTTTTAGAAATCATGTGGGAATAGCAACTTCTTAAACATTAGAATTCAATAACATAATTCCCATTTCTCATCGACCCAATCGCTAGTGACAATGCATCCTTCAATAGCCACACCTAGGCCAGCCCATCAGGATCCCTAGATCATTTAGCCTGCCAACCAATGGTTCGTGCTTAGGCATGGGCCTAGTTGGTTAGGGTTCGCATGATCCAATGCCCACCCCTAACCAGTGGGTATGAGAGGTTTGCTAGTGCTCTTTATCCTTTTGTATAGAGAGAAGCATGACATAGACGATATGTTGAGCTATATGTGGATGTTAGCATGCTCAAATGAATGACATCATTGTTTGCATTAGTTGACACCATAAAGAATTTTAACGGAAGGATTACATTGAGTAAATTTTCAAATATTCAAAGATTACGTCAAAAAAAAGAAAATCAAAGTTCACATTGAATATTGAGAAGATGTTTAAGCACATTTTGTGTCGTCATCTCTTACTTATTCAAGAGGTAGAAATATTATTTTAAAGGCCTCAACGATAGGAAATCTTGTCTTCATGACACATCCAGGCCGTTGCGTGATTGGTAGGGACTTCTGATGTTGAAATTCAATAAGACAACTCCATTACGACATTCACAATATTCTAGGAAAAACTGTTCATAAAGAATGGAAAAGGCATCCTTCCGGTCAAAAAGTCAAAAAATCAACTGTTTTTCGCTATAATATGGTTTGTGGCAGGTAACGGCAAGCGATTATAGTATTCTTTCTAGAAGACATGAAATTTGTCGGTCCGATTGACTTGTATCGGCCTGCAGTTTGAATGGAAAAATCATTTCTTGCGACTCTTGATCTTGTCTTTTACCTTTTTTGCATTTTATATTGTGTTTTTTTTCCTGCTCAATTATTATATTGAAGCCATAAGGTTTTTTTTTTTTTTTTAATATTCAAGATCCATTGGAACCCCCTTTTGCTTACGCTATTTGGGTTCACACAACCCGCCAATGCTCGCTGCCTCGTCACAAGCCGCTATTTAGATGTCAGTACCTGGAGGGGACTAGCCCAGAACCCCAACACCAGGGCCTCCACTTAAGACATTTTAGCAACAAGAGGGTTCGAACTCTCGATCTCAGCGATAAGAGAGAGAACGCACGCTAACTGCGCTGCCCGTGATTGGGTTTGAAGCCATAAGTTGATATAACCATGGGAACTTTTTTATTATTTACTCCTTTCCAATTTTTCTAACCCTTCAATTATTCTTTATGGTAGCGGTAAAAGTCACTATTTGTTTCTCCTCTTTTCAATTTTATCCTCGTCATTTTAGGTTACTAGAATAAATCCTCACCTCTTGAAACTCATAACAAATCTATCACAAGGCTAAACTCCCTCTAAAATCTATATTTTAATTACCCTATTGCCCATTTTAGCTTTGCGGATTTACGAAATTCACATCAAGGCGGTATTTTTGTTGAGAAAAAAGCCTTTTTATTTTCTATTCAAACAAAAAAACTTATAGATCTTTAATAAATAAAAGAACTTTGATAAAGCCTAATAAATATTTGTCCGGTTTAAAAGATAAAAGACCATAAAGGATGGAAGAAAAGCCCACAAACAAACTGGAAAAAAAAAAAAAGTAGGGACCTAATTGAAACTCGATAAAAAGAATAATCATTTTTATAAATGCTGCTAAAGAACCTCTGATAGATTTGAAATAAATTCGAAATATCGAATTCTTCTGTTAAATGGGATTGAAAGGGTGGATCAAATTAAAAAATCTTTGAAAGGTTGAGATTTATTTTGTCATTTTGCCTTCTGTTTATTCTGAACTGCTTCAATAGTAGTAATTGGAGTTCTGGCAATGCATTCCCCTTCTCATCTCTTGAATGTTAGCAATTCGCTGTCACCATGTTTATTCTAATGAAGCTCGCTGTTTCAGTTTCGCAAAGGTACGTTGTTCAGTCGACATATATGCTGAGACTTTACTGCTGTTCTGTGCCTGATTTACCATGGAGAATAATTCTCATTTCTCACACTGACTGAAACATCAAGAGGGTGAAGTTAGTTGTATTGTCAACAACCCAGTCTTAAGGGTCTATTTCTACACATGAAGATGATGATCCTTGCTCTATATATCTTATGTCTGGTTCTGTGCAACGTCCAGTTCTTAGTTTCACCTAATAAAAAAATAAAAAAGACAAGAAATTGGTCTGAGCCGGTCGAGAAATCATGATGGACAGAGCATAATCGATTACTTCAGCATTGAATTACAGTTGCAATTGCAACAATGTCTCTGGTTTCTGTGAACTTCATCACATTGCTAGAGTCACTGTTCTGAGTTGTACTGTGTCAATGTCGAAGACTTTTTCTTCGGACACATATAGACCAATGGACTTCATGTCTGGACCAAAATTGGCAAAAACCCCCTCCTATCTCCCCAACAACAAATACAAAAGAAATTTTTGGAAATCAAAGTACACTAAAAAAAAAAAAAAATTGAGCAGAAGGAAGGACTGAGGAAACATATATATGAACAGAAATCTCTGGAGTTTCAGATGTACAAGTGTATTGGATCGGGGTGTGACAATGATCTCTATCTGGCATCAAGCATTGTGACTGTAACTTGGTTCACAGTGCATGTCCTGTCATGCTTGCTTGATGATGAATCCGTCTCTATAGCCCTTCCTAAGCAAAAGCCGGGATTTTTAGGGTGTGGCATCGTTGGGTTTTCGCTGCTCAGCATCAAGACCACGGACGACATGACTGGCCTATCATCTGCATGTTCTTGGACGCACAAAAGGCCGACCTGGATGCATCTCAGTACTTCATTCATCGAGTGTGCATCTCCCACTGCTGCATCCAGTAGCTCCAAGCCCTTCCCTTCTTTCCACAACTTCCATGACTGCAATTAACGAGACAACGTTCAGTTATATGTAGTTACGGGACAAAGAAGAAACACTTCACTAGCAATGTCAATCAGATGGCATATATATGAAGTTCTGTTTTGGATAATTATTCATCTTTTGATGGATGAGCATCTGTCCATACTTACATGTCCAAGAAGGTTCAGTTCGTTGTTCGCATAATAGAATCCCCTGTTCTTTTTACCACTTATAATCTCCAAGACCAACACGCCAAAGCTGAATATGTCAGACTTCTCTGAAAATTGTCCGTCCATGGCATATTCAGGGGCCATGTACCCACTGCGGTTTTAAGCAAAATGGAATTAGTGCAATTTAAGAAATGTGATCCTGGAATGTGTTAAATCAATGTTCCATGGTACTTACTATGTGCCAACAACTCTCTTCGTATTCGCCTCGACTTGATCTCTGCCAAAAATCCTAGCCATGCCAAAGTCCGAGATTTTGGGGTTCAACTCCCCGTCGAGCAAGATGTTGCTTGCTTTGAGATCCCTATGTATGATTCTGAATCTGGAGTCCTGATGAAGATAAAGAAGACCTCGAGCGATCCCGCAGATGATGTTAAACCGCCGCTCCCAATTTAACATGGAGCTCTTGGTTTTACCTGCAGAGACTAGTCAATGATGATCCTGAAACCAAAACTTGAACATTTCCGGTCCATTTTGACAACATGAAAAGTGAAGAAGAGTAATTCCAGGAACGTACTAAATAGGACAGAATCCAGACTCTTATGCTCCATGTACTCGTAGATTAGGATCTTCTCGTCCATCTCGACACAGCAGCCGATAAGTCGCACGAGATTTCGGTGTTGAAGCCGAGCAATCAATTGAACCTCGTTCTTGAATTCTTCCATTCCCTGCCCGGAATTCTTCGAGAGCCTTTTGACCGCCACTACTGGGCCTTCTTCAATCCTACACTGAAACACAGAGAAACAAATGAAGCTCTCGAGATGCTTCCTACACTGACATTTATCTAGCCACATTCGGCTTTTGGAAAAGGAGCACTCACCTCGTAAACACAGCCAAAACCGCCTTGCCCAAGCTTGTTTTCGTCGCTGAAGTTCTTGGTTGCCAAAGCAATCGCGTTGAAAGCGAACAATGGTAACTCTAGCTCCTCCGGCTTGTTTTCCCCCGTATAGTCTCTCTTACTCGAGATGACTACATCATTTAACAGAAAATCTTGGCTTCTCTCACGTGCTCCTGGTCACGCGAAGAAGCAGTCATCATCATCAAAATATTGATTTCTACTGCACTCCGATTCATTTAATACAAGTTATTGGTAAGTAAGACACTAGAATTACCTTGCGGTTCGGTGTTTCTTATGTGTGAATTCAGCGAAGTCTTCCTCTTCCACATGAGGAAGGCAGTGAGTGCTAACAACAGAACGCTGCCACCAGCAGCAATGCCGACTATTGCTAATGTTCCGAGTCCGTTGCTCGAACTATTTTGAGTGACAAGTCCACCAAAAGCCACTAATACATCAAAATAAATTCGGAACAATACAAATTAGACCTTACATTCGATATAGATTAGTATAGAGATCTCCTTCAATCTGATAAACTGGAAATCACATAAGCATACTCACCATGATATGGTAAAATTAGCCATATGAATGTTAGGAATTTAATGTCCACGTGAAATTTTGTGTGACCACTATCGACTGTTCTAAAACTTAAGCTATTAGATGATTTTGTGTGATCAATGTCAACTGTTCTAAAAGCTTAAGCTATTATATAAAGGCTTAGTTTATTATTTAAATATTCTAACATTCACCCTCAAGCTTAGCCTCATCTTTTTGCTTAATACTAAGTGTGAATTTAATTGGGGAGACAGATAGGGCCTAAAAAGATTCAAACTTGAGACCTCTAGCTCTAATACCATGTGAGATTTTGTAGGACCACCATCGACTATTCTAAAAGCTTTAGAAGGGTTACTGTAATTTCCTTGATTTTACTTTGTTCACAAGTGAATTCTTGATAACCTGACACTTTTTTCAATCCAGCTCAACACAACGTAGTTACATCTTGAACCATAGGCAGAAGAATAGACAGAAAAAATACAATCTCAAAATCGTACTAATCCTGTTCCGTCTTATGCAAGAAATATGTGGTGGACTTCATGTTTCTACAGCTCAGGTCTACGAGGAAATAAACTCATCCATCTTATCCCGAGCAACATAATCTATCAAACAAATTTGGTCCTCGATTGTTAGGAATTCAAACTCCTTTATTGAAAATAGCCACATGACTGTTAGGAATTCAAAGTCCAATTAGCTTACTTCAAAGAGGGTTCCCGTAATTTCCTTTATTTTACTTTGTTCTCAGATGCATTCTCCATAACCAGCGTTTTGCAATCCTAGCATGACACGACCTAAATTACATTAGCAAATGGAGAACCGGGAAACTCCTCAAAACAAAGTCAGAAGAACAGACAGAAAAATATGATCTCAAAATCATACTAATCCCGTTCCATCTTATGCAAGAAATATGTCGTGAAATTCATCAGTCTGCAACTCAAGTCTCCCAGTCTTATCCCGAGCGACATAATCAAAACAAACAAGTTCGATCCTATTTTACTCATCAACAAGACGACCCGGCATGATCAACAGGGATCTGATTCAATGAAAAGCTGCCCCCCCTAAAACCAAGCTGGAGATGAATCGCATTCAAAAGTGAAACCCTTTTTCAAGGCCCTCCTCAAGGCTACCAAATTTGACTTGGTCTCTTTGCAAAAAAAGCTCCAGAACCAAACCACACCCCCCCGCGGCGGAACTTGAAACTCCATGATTAACTATTTACCAGAACCGCTCGGGAGGAAGCTGAGAGGGAAAGGGACTGGCCGCAAAAGAAAAGAAAGAAAGAAAGAAAGAAATCTGAACCTTGGAAGTCAAATATGTCGGCCTAAAGGCACTTATTAGGATTAGATCGAGGGCATCTGCTGGGTAGGGGCCCACGTGCGCCAACCTACCCTTTATTGAACCAACCTCGTGGGCGGCCCCCACCGTCATTTAATCAACTTTTTAATCATGCTCCAGAAAAGAAAAAAAATCATGCCATTGTAGTCGCGCAAATATTCGAGGAGTGCCTAGGCCACGGTGACGGGGCCCAACGGAATTAACGTCGACCGACCCCCACCGCCTCCAAATAGCATGGAGCCACGTGTCAAGCGTGTGATAGGGCAGCCGACCCTCAATTGCGCGGCGGTCGTGCCGGGGTCCCCACCACCGAGCAAGATGAGTAGAGTTGGCCCCACTCTTGCTCGGTAAAGGTGACATCGGTACTACCATCGGATGGGCAAAGGCATTCGCCTTTATGGAGATCTAGTGAGGACAAGCATGCTCTTGCTAGCAAAGGAAGGGCGATGGCAACATTCCTATGGCTCTAGCTTCGGTCGAATCATTCACATTATGTCGTACTTAAATCCAGTTGCCTTATGTTATTTTTCATGCTATACAGCATTTTACCAAGGCGTATAACCTTCGACTGTACTTGAAGCAAACTTCCTTATATGTTATTATCTAATGGTATAAGATGTTTTATAAAAAACTGTACAACATTCTGTTGTAATTGAGACCAATCATCGCATCCCTTTTTTTTTTTTCTAAATAATGTACGATGCTTTACTTAGACCTACGACACTCTTTGTTCATAAGGTCAATTGCTCTATGCCAAGATGTACAAAATTCAACCCTATTGATTCTACAGTGGGACAATGTACCATAGACAATCTCAGTCATAGTTATTTGATCTCACATCATTTGCAAAGAAAACAATAATTTTTTCATCTTTGATGATAATGAATGCACTAAAAACAAATAAGATAAGACACAAATCAATGTCGAGTAGGTAGAAACGGTTCACATTAGGTAGATTAAAAAATCTCATTTGTATCCTTGACTCCTATAAAGACAAGCATGAGACGTGCTAAGACTTAAATCAACAATTACGACCAATCATCACCCCTGAATACGTGGAATCCGTGCATAAGGGCGTGAAAAAAATCTATATCAATCGGGCAGCTTATTAACTTATATATTATAAATAGAGTTTTATTACATGCTGGGTTTAAAAAATATTTTGTCGTTTTCCTAAGGAAAAGTGGGGCCACCGTGGTGTAATGCACTACGAAGCACGTGCCCTCCCAACAGGAACTCCTCTGTGTGAAAGGCTCACCAACCTTTTCGGTGGGACCCACGTCGAATGAAGCCAACCCCCCACCCGTCCCCAGGTTGTTTCTGTCTAATTGATGTTTTTTCCGCACCGACTGGTCGCGACACATATAATTAAGAGGGCGTTCACATTTTCCACAAGAAGTTGGAAAACTTGGGCGCATTTTGGTCTTATAAGACCCCTAGACTCTCCATCATTTCAAATTTCAGAAAAAATAAAATTGAAATTAAATAAATTAAAACATGGGCTGTCGGTTGATCAAGAGAACTATGAAGATAATGATGAAGCACAGTTTTTTCTTCTTCTTTTTTGAATTAATGGAGGCTAAGACTATGGTTTAAGGCACTGATCATGTAATTAAATTTCCCTTGTGGGCTTTTCTAATTTAATTTCCTAACAAGCATGACACCTAAGGAATTGGGATCTATTGCTACATCAATTAATTCACGTACCACGCAGGATCAAGCAATCAGGATGATTCAACGAGCAACACGGAGGAAATCAAGACAACAGGGAATGTAAGAGAGAGATCGAAGGAACACAAGGACTTACCGATGTCAGAAGCAGATAGCTTGACGTAGAAATCCTGTCCGCCCCCGACATAATGCCTCATGTCCAACAGATCGCCGAACCACATCACGCAGCCTGCCTCGCCGTTGCTGATGTTCGCGCTCGAGTAACCGGTGCAGGAGCAATTATTGGCGCAGCCCTTCTGACAATCGTCGAGGCTCATCTCCATGTCCACGACCGTGTTGCTGCTCTCCGGCAGCTTCATCCCCTTCATTAGCAAGAACCTGTCGCTCGAGCAGTCCAGTTGGGTACTCCTTACGCACCCGGCCGACCCGTCTCTCAAGTTCCATGCCTGCAGGTTCTTGGGGCTGAACCCCGGCGTGCAGTTGCAGATCGGGGAGGCGTTGGTGTCGCAGAACCCGTAAGGACCGCACTGGCTGAAGTGGTCGCACTGGTCTTTCGGGGCTTCCCAGAACATGCTCCAGGACTTGCTGTCCTCGACCCAAGTGAACCTCTGGAGGGTCCCTGCCGAGTTCACGGTCAGCCTCGAGATTATGTTCGGGGTGTTCACCTCGAAGGAGTAGTACACTTGCTGTTGATCGGAGACAAAGGTGAAGTCCATGGTGCTGGAGGACTGCATCTCCGGGACCCCGCTGAACCGAATCCCGTTCCACGGGCCGCTCCGGTATAGCTTCGTGCTCTTGCCCCAGAGAAAAACTTCTGGGTATCCATGGTAATCGATTTTGAAAGAGAAATCCCCTGAGGACGGGTCTTGCGGGCTTTTCCAAGAATTCAAGAACCTGTCGAGGCCCTGGGTCAAGTCCCACCCTAGCTTCATCTCGGGCAGGAGGGTGTCCGTGGGAAAATCGAAGCTCTGCCACAGGTAGTCGCTGCTGCTCTCGTCACCCGCTTCTCTGACGACGAGATTGCCATTGTCCAGGAGCTGCGCGACAGGGTTCACCGGGCTCGAATTGGCCCTGGTTTGGTTCGACGACCAGAGGACGGTCTTGTTCGCCTGATCAAGAATGACCACGTTGTTGCCCTTGTCCCCAATCTTGAAGACGACAGAGGACGAGTTGGCGACGGGGGCGTCCCTGTTGGCCACCCAGACGTACGTCCTGTCCTGGATGTTCTTGTACCAGATGCCCACGTAGTAGGTGGCGTTGTCCGGCGTGAAGAACCCGAGCTGGAAGACGTCATTGGCGGAGGCGAGGGTCTGGTCGCTGGCGATCGATTCGTTCGCGGCGATGGTGTCCAAGGAGGTGGTGCTGGCGGCGAAGAAGGTGACGATGGCTAGGAAAGTGAAGCAGGAATGGAGAGCCGCGGCTCCACTCATTCTCCACTAGCGGGTGCTTTGGCGAATTTGATGACCTCTCTCTCTCTCTCTCTCTCTCTGTGGAGCATCTGCGGTGTTCTGTTCTTGCCTTCATGTTCAAGACATCTGGTGTGGATTGATAGGGAGAGAAGGGAAATGACAGATGCGTGTGACCCCAATTCCCGTCTTTTTTGTCCGTTCCCTTGAATTTAATAAGCCAAAAAAGCCTTTATAAAAGTAGCACAACGTCTACGGATTTTTTAAAAAAGAAATGCGTTTCAAAGGTTTGAATCGTGTAAAACCTTGGGCCTTGGTTGGGCTTTTCCAAGGTTGTTTTCCTAGGTCAAATTAGGAAGGTCACCTAACTCCTCTCGTCCAAATAATTCTCGCGGCCTTTTTTTCTTCCTCTTACGAAATTATGAAAAAGATTCAAGTGAGAAAACTACTCTCGTCCTCGCCCACCTAAAAAAGAAGAAAGAGAAAGAGAAAAATGTGCTTTCTACATGCTTTTACTTCCGTTCATTACTTCGCAAATTGCGGTTTACTATTTTAAACTGAATCAGTACAGCTTTATGGAAATCAAGAGTTACCATCTTACGTGAATAACCGATGGATTGATTTAAAGTTGCCCCTAACTCCTCTCGGCACACATAATTCTCATGGCCTTTTTTTTCTTCCTCTTACGAAATTATGAAAAGATTCAAGTGAGAAAACTACTCTCACCCTTGCCCGCCTAAAAAGAAGAAAAAGAAAGAGAAAAATGCGCTTTCTACGTGCTTTTATTTCCGTTCATTATTTCGCAAATTGTGGTCTACTATTTTAAACTTGAATCGGTACAGCTTGATGGAAATCGGGAGTTACCATCTTACGTAAACAACCGATGGATTGATTTAAAGTTGCCCCGCCAAGCGGAGCCAAATGTCGAAAGTACAAGGACAGAGAGGTATAGCGGATGGCCCTCTCATGTTTGTCTCCTACTTTGTCTCTCTATGCAGAAGATTCAATGTATATCAGCTAAATTCTAAGTGTGTCATTTTTGTTTGCTTGTGACTGTGGCCGCTCTCTCAATTAGAATTACGTTCTCATTTGACACGAAAAAGATTCCTTGGGCATCGCATTTCTTCCGTGATTCTTGCTTACGCAATCCGACAATGGCGACATCGGCAAAGTAGGTTGCTGACTAAGTTACAAGGACTGTAATTTACTTAAACTGTCGCTCTGCATGTAACTTTCGTAACAACTAGGGTTTTGTATTTATGAAACCAGCACGAGCTTTCTCTAGCTTGGGTATCGCCCTATGCATCGTTTGATAACCAAAAAAATCCCCTACATTTTTTGTTTCTTTTTGGAGTCAAATTGAATTTCTAATGGAGGAATTTCAAGGGTATTTAGAATTAGATAGATCTAGACAACATGACTTCCTTTACCCACTTCTTTTTCGAAAGTATATTTACGCATTTGCTCATGATCATGGTTTAAATAAATCGATTTTGTTCAAAAATGCAGGTTATGATAATAAATCTAGTTCAATAATTGTGAAACGTTTAATTACTCTAATGTATCAACAGAATCCTTTGATTTTTTCAGCTAATGATTCTATCCAAAATCAATTTTTTGGGCAAAACAAGAATTTTTATTCTCAAATTATCTCCGAGGGATTTGCAGTCATTGTGGAAATTCCATTTTCTCTAAGATTAGTATCTTCCTTAGAAAGGAAAGAAATAGCAAAATTCCATAAATTATGAGCAATTTATTCCATATTTCCTTTTTTGGAGGACAAATTTTCACACTTATTGTATCGAATGTACTAATACCCTATCACATCCATCTAGAAATCTTGGTTCAAACCCTTCCTACCGGGTGAATGATGCCTCTTCTTTGCATTTATTATGTTTCTTTGTCCACAGATATTGGAATAGTCTCATTACTCAAAAGAAACATATTACCAATTTTTCAAAAGGTAATCCAAGATTATTCTTGTTCCTATATAATTCTCATATATGTGAATATGAATACTTCTTTCTTTTTCTCCGTAATCAATCTTCTCATTTACGGTGAACATCTTCTAGAATCTTTTTTGAGCGAATATATTTCTATGTAAAAATAGAACATTTTGTCAAAGTCTTCTTTGATAATGATTTTTAGTGCATCCTATGGTTTTTCAAAGATCCTTTCATGCATTATGTTCGATATCAAGGAAAATCAATTATGGCTTCAAAAGATATGCCTCTTCTGATGAAGAAATGGAAATATTTCCTCGTTAATTTATGCCAATATCATTTTTACGCTTGGTTTCAACTAGGAAGGATCGATATAAATCAATTATGCAAATATTCTCTTGACTTTTTGGGCTATTGTTCAAGCATGAGACTAAATTCTTTAGTGGTATGAAGTCAAATGCTAGAAAATTCATTTCTAATAAATAATGCTATGAAGAAGTTCGAGACAATAGTTCCAATTATTCCTCTGATTGGATCATTGTCTAAAGCAAATTTTTGTGACACATTAGGGCATCCCATTAGTAAACCGACCCGGGTTGATTCATCATATTATGATATTATCAACCGTTTTTTTGCGTATATCCAGAAATCTTTCTCATTATCACAGTGAATCCTAAAAAGAAAAAGAGTTTATATCAAGTAAAATATATACTTCGACTTTCTTGAGTGAAAACTTTGTCTCGTAAACACAAAAAGACTGTATGCACTTTTAAAAAAAGATTAGGTTCAAAATTTTTGGAAGAATTCCTTACGGAGGAAGAAGTTGTTCTTTCTTTGATCTTCCCAAGAACTTATTCTACTTCACGAAGGTTATATAGAGGGCGGATTTGGTATTTGAATATTACTTCTATCAATGATCTAGTCAATTATGAATGATTGTCTATGAGATCATGGAAATGTAAATTATCCCTAAATAATGAAGAGATAACAAAAAAAATTCATTCATGTTTTTATGAAATATTTATGTAGTAAGAATTAAGTTAGGTTTGATCAACTGAGTATTCCATTTTTCTTAGAGTCCTTTCTAGGGAAGACATTGAGTTTTCGATGTATACATAGGGAAAGCCATGTGCAATGAAAAATGCAAGCATGTTTTGGGGAGGGATTTTTGTTACATATTTTAACAAAGAAATTATCTACTCTATCCAACTAGTTCCGGGTTCGAGTCCTGGGCAACCCATTTTATATAGAATATCGAAATTCTATATATCCGCATTATCTTTTTGTAACTCACTTCATCGATATTCATTCAGATTCAAAAAATTCGGATAACCAACATCAATGTCCATCGCTCTTGGGTCGGTCGTTGTGCTGACGGAGTCAATGGGGAATAAGCAAAGTGTCTGGGCCCATTTCGTGTTGTTCGTGGCTCACGAGTCATTTTATTTCTTCAATAGAAAATTATCAGCAAGACCTAACAATCACAAGAACGAATTACAAGCACGACTTTCGTTTTTTCTTATGATCATAGAAGAACGTTGAACGAAAAAGTCATGGATGGACGCCACCAGCGAAATCTTCAAGAATAGAAAAGTACCCACTATTTTAGACTATACTTATATCAATTCATTAGTTAAATAATATAGTTCATCCATATAAAAATAACATATAGTTGAACTGTCCAACGTCATCATTGTAACATTCCAAGTTTGACGTCGGATGGGAGAGTAACTGTTAAGTTACATACAAGCAAATAGACACTCCCAAACAACTTGTGTGGTTTGTCATCGTACTCCTGGTCTTTACAATCACTTTAGCATGCCATTTGGTTTTTATACAATATATGCATTATTGCCGTGTCCGTAGAGTTGGAATGGTAGGAAGAACGGCAGATCAATTTAGAACTTGGCCCCCACTATATTCTAATTTTGTGTGCCTACTCAACAACCATCGGCCTTTTTCTTTTTTGTGGTTGCCTTCGATGTGGTTTCTTCAATGCTTCGTTTTAAATAATATTCTTTCTTAGTCAATCAACCGATCTGATTGTGCCCTTAATTTAATATATGTATATATGTATGTTATAATAAAGCATCCATCAAGGTTGAATTCCTACTGTATGTGCCAAACCTTCGTGATATCATTCGAACCATGAACCGACAGACATGTTTGAAAGTTGCTGCAAATGTCATCCTTTTTTGGCTTTATCTGCCGGAACAAATTGACGGTAATTCCATATCGAGAGCCCATCAAGAACGGGCAAAGAGAAAGAAAAGATGTTAAAGAAAATTAAAGCAAGTTAGGAGCATCTCTTGCTTTTGACACTTGTAGTTTGAAGATGTCAAGAAGGTGTTTTTTTTTTTCTTCCCCTTTCTTCTTCCTTTGGACAGCAGCTGGGCAGGCTGGCCTTGCCTGTCACAGGTGTGGCTTAGTGAGGGTTGGCCTCGCCCTGATCAAGGTAGCCTTGCTGGTGCCACTTTTGCCCAAACGATGCCCTAGCCTAGGTGAGGGCTGCTGTTGCTAGATTTAGCAAGGGAAGCCGTTGCTAGAGCTTACCCTCACCTGACCATGCCTCACTTGTTGCAGGTGAGATTAGCTGGTCATCGACAAAAGGAAGAATATTTTTTTTTAATGACTTTTTTTTTTTATAATGACCTTTTTTTTATTTTTTTCTCCGTGTATTTGACGATATCATTCCAACCATAAATTGACAATCATTTTTGGAAGTTGTTCATAACGTTATGCTTCTTTATCTTTATCTGCCGGACCAAATTGGCGGCAATTACATGTCTAGAGCCCATCAAGAGCGGGGGCGGAGAAAGAAAAAGACGTTAAAGAATGCATAAGAGTTGCCTCTCTTGACCTCTTCAAACTACAAGCGTTAAAGAAAGAGATGCTCCTATCTTGCTTTCATTTTTTTTAGGGCCACCATCCATTTTTTTTTTAGCCTTATTATTTTTTTTTTGGCCTTATTTTCACCCTCGTTTTGGTCAAGAAGCTTATTTTTTCAGTAATTGACTGAAATACCTCCCCCTCTCCCTCTCTCTTCAAATTGTTAAGAAACATTGAAAAGTTTAATTTGTTAGAAGTATATTCAAATGTTAAATATGTCTATACGTAAGTCATTTTGAAACAAAAGACAATCACGAACGCAGAAAGGGAAACTTCTTTTCGTTCTACTTCTACCATATAAAAAATAAATCAATATAAATAATATATTTTATCTCATAGCAAGATAATCAAAACTTTAAAATATGCTCAAAAATTTCCTTTATATAGTTTGATATGAGTTTGAAAGTGAAGGTATAACTAGATTTGCCACCCTCGATTTAAAATGTGGAAATCTAAAAAAAAAAAAAAAAAAAGATTTGCCACCCTCGATTTAAAATGTGGAAATTAAAAAAAATACAAAATAATTGATTTAATAATTTGAAAATAAAATTTGTTTAACTTTAGAAACCTACAAAATTATTCTTTTGAAAAAAGTTTGGGGTAAATTTGTCACACCCACAAAGATCACTACAAAATTATTTTGATCGACAAGATAATTGTATTGAAATTTCATTTTCAACTTTGAAATATATATTTGCTTAAAATACTTGAATAAACAATAGGCAATTAATTGTTACATCATAAATTGTCATAAATAAAAAATTTCAATCTTCTATATGGCTTTTGTGATATTATAGCTAAGAACCATCTCTAGGCAAAATGATAAGTGGACTTAGGATAAGATTATATCTTGTTTGGTGTAATAGGGCATTTGTATTATGAACCGATGAGAGAGATGATATATATTAAGTGTGTTTTGTTGATTAGCCTGATAAAAAAAGAAACAATACATTAGAGAGAGAGAGAGAGAGAGAGAGAGAGAGAGAGAGAGAGAGAGAGAGCTTATTTTGGTCAATTAACTAATTAAAATGAGTTTCAAGGGGACAGAAATAGTGCAGCCCTTGTTTTTTATGCTTGAACTATGGAGAGCCGCAAGTCTTGGTATTAGGCAAATATGACATGACATGGCAATTTCATCTATGGGATTGAGATGGTTTAAGTTTAGGGAGCCAATTCAATTATGAAACTTATCTATTTGAAATAGTTATCTCATTAGAGTTGTGAAAATATTCACATTACATCAAAATGTGAACTCTTACGTTGGCCATTGCACCTAAGCCTAAATTTAGTCGCTAGGTTTGGATAGGTAATTAAGTTATGTGTATTATTGGAGTTGTGAGACCAAAAATGAACTTACCTAGGTTTAGATAGGTAAAGTGGCAAACACGTGAAAAGAATTCATGAGAAATTATGGAAGTTGCCCCAATTGAGATTTGGTCATCAACACGTAATCTTGTGACATATTTGATCTCCAAACTAATATTCGGTCACGACCTCAGCACAAATTGTTTATTACCAGTCCAAATATCGGTGGATGATGGTACCTGAGCGTCGGAGATGAACATGGGGCGCTGGCTAAGGCGCTTGACCTCTTGGTCGACCGTTTATCAACAGGACTTGTCGCAAAATAGCATATTTCTTCTTAAGGTTTGATCATGGTGTTGATTGAATCATCATGTGGCGCTACCAAGGCGCTTGACTACTCAGTCATTTTTTTTATTTTTTTATTTTTTGGGGTCAGAAAAAATGTTTTAATATAAACTCAAAGAGTTTAGCTTTGACACCCTAAGAATCAACATTGATGGGTCCTTCTCGTTGGGATCGACGATTGGAGCCATAAGCTGTGTTTGCAGAAATAAACATGGAAAATTGGTGCATGGATTTGCAAGATTGGTAAGCGTGAACTCAGCCGAGCAAGCTGAAACCTTGGCCACGGTTGAAGGCCTAAAACTTCTCCACACCCGAACGGAACAAAGCTTTCTGCTACAGTCAAACAGTGAATACTATTAAAGACACTCAAAGGAGAAGTACAAGTTACGTGGGGTTCTAGAACCACTTATCACCGAGGCTAGGAGTTTTATTTTGGGCTTCTCTAATTTAAGTCTGGCCCATTGCAGTAGAGAATCAAATTTAGTGCGGACCGGTTGGCAAAAACTCATACGAATGGTCATTACCTTTCAATTGGTTGTCCAACCCCCTTGAAGCCTTGTGGGCTTTACTCTATTTTGATTCAAGTCTCTTGTACTCAGTCATGGTTAATAAATAACATTTGATGCGAAATAGCATCCTTTTCTAAAGGCCGATGGAATATGGTGGGACAAGTTGTCAATTGAATCTTTAAGTGAGTGACCGATTTGGGATCATGATGTCGATTGAGTCTTCACATGGTAGCAAGATTTATTGCAGAATAGCATCATTTTCTAAAGGCTGATGGAACATTGTGAGGCAAGTAGTCGATTGAGTCTTCATATGGTAGCAAGATTTATTGCAAACTAGCATCCTTTTCTAAAGGTTTAGGGAACATTGTGGGGCAAGTGGTCAATTGAGTCTTCACGTGAGTGACCAATTTGTGATCACAATGTCGATTGAGTCTTCATATGGCACTACCAAGACGATGGACCACTTAGTCATGGTTAAAAAACAATATTTATTGCAAGGTGACATCCTTTCCTGAAGGCTTATGGAACATCGTGGGGCAAGTGGTCGATTGAGTCTTCACATAAGTGATTAATTTGTCATTCCGGTCTCGACTGAGTCTTCACGTGGCGCTGACTGAGGTGCTTGGGTCTTCACAAGCGTGGGTTGCTTGAGGTCCACCGGTAATCCCAGACGCTTTTGTTTGGCTCCTTCTTTTTCCAGAGAGCAATTTCCATCTCGAATTGACCGTTCTCATGCTTCTTTTGGGCTATTCTCCTAGTTATCATTTTGTCTATAATTCTCATTTCTTTCTAGAAGATCTCCAATTTTCGCTTATATTCTAGTAAACTAACAATGATATAGTAGAAATTATTGCACTGAGTTAAGTGACGCAAACCTCGTTAGAAAACAACTCAAGTTTGTCTGGAATTTCCAGGTGTCGTGATTGATTTTGTTCACTGTAACACCATGAACGAGTTTGTAAGTATTTCTTGAAGAAACTCATCAGTTGAGATGAAGTGTTTCTTTTCATTGATATGTTATTTAATATATATAGCGATATCACCACCTATAATTATGGTGAAAGTTAAAGACAAAAGATAACAATTTTATGTACATTGAAATTGAATATAAAAGACAAATAAAAAAAGATTTTTAAATGATCAACTCATTGATACTCTACTTGATTTATTATCTTCACATTGATTTGTAGAAGATTCTGCACCATAAACATTTTGATTTTTACCCTTTTGATTTGTCACTTCAATGCTCCCCTTCAAACCGGTCAATAGGGAGAGGACTAGAGACCAATTTGATTTTAATTACATGGAAATTGAATAAAAGACAAATCAGA
Source organism: Eucalyptus leucophloia subsp. euroa (assembly GCA_017140325.1). Lineage (NCBI taxonomy): Eukaryota > Viridiplantae > Streptophyta > Magnoliopsida > Myrtales > Myrtaceae > Eucalyptus > Eucalyptus leucophloia. The sequence goes on along the minus strand of CM029471.1, from coordinate 18,503,150 downwards.
AAAAAAAAATCTCCAAATTATCAACTTATTGATACTCTACTTGATTTGTTATCTTTATATTAATTTTTAGAAGATTTCGCATTGCAAACATTATGAATTTTTTCCCTTTTGATTTGTTATTTCAGTGTGTCTTTCTTGGCGGGAACTTATCAATGGTGGTCCTTGGTCGAATGTGATTATGTCCTTGTGTTAATGATGAGTTGGGTAATATGGAAAATATCCTAATCTGGATACTTTATCTGCTTTACTTCAGACGCCTTTAGAGAGAGAGAGAGAGAGAGAGAGAGAGAGAGAGAGAGAGAGAGAGTAGCGTGGAAGATTATCTTTTGATAATTTATATGTTTGTCAAGAATCAGCCATCCACTTCGCCTATTAGCCTATTGAGCCTCGCTTGCTTCTGGCTGACATTTCTCCAACCAAGATCCAAAGAAAACCAAGAAAGCCTCAAGTTTGGGTACCATGGAGCAGGATATGTAGTTATAATCATGTAATTGGCATTATGTAGTAGCGCTTGCGCTAAGGTTCAAGAATGTCTACGCAAACCGTCTCGTGTCATCTGCCTTCGATAGTGGTAAGCGTGACATTGTAGTTAGGAAACCAAGAATGAGGTTAAAAAGTTTGTGCTATTAATCATCATCTCTTAAAAAAACAATGTACAGATTGTTTGAGAAATTGGTTCTGCATGATGAAGGTGAAGATAATGAAGATGTTCATCGAGGATGAAGATACTGAAGTGTTTTGCGATGAAGTTTCCACGGACACATGAGATTTGATGGGTTGATGCACCATTTGACGAAGAACGTTTTATGCCTTACGCAATCATATCCATTTTAAGAGAGTGGATGCTTTTGGGCTACATCGAGTTCAAGGTTTGCTGTTACACTTGTAGGCTTCCTCTGTTTATGCTCTTTTTATGTTATTACCCTGTATACTGGCCCAAACCCACACTGTCGAAGCTTTTTGATATTACTGACGTTGCTTGTTGCCACAACTAATGCTTAAAAATACAGCACAAGCTCCTAAAGATTAACTTTGGCCAAGTTCTCCCCAAGCTTGGTGTCATGCTTCTCCATCGGAAAAGTGCTTCTTGCTAAAGAGCAATTACTGTAGTGAGTTGAAGTTAGCGGATTCTTTATTGTCTTAAAAACTAAATATGACATAGAAGTTTGTCTAATAGTTTTCACAGTGCCTGATGCTTTAGTTGCTAATGTGATCTCAGACAATTGGAAATCTGGAACAAAAGACACAAAATTCAACATGACCACACGCCCAAACAGAAGAAAAAGTTGTCCCCAGAGTCCTAGTTTCATACCATATGATTGACATTACCGCGAAAGTCTTGCTTAATGGCATTCCTTTCTTGTATGAAATAGCCTACTTCATCAAACTGAGCTTCTTGCTAAAGAACAATTGTTGTACCTATTAGAGATAATTAGGATAAAGCTCTAGGATATTTTCCTATAATAGAGAAAATTATAATATTTCTATTGGTTTTCTAGTATCTCTAAATATTGTGCGATATCTCCTTTGATTATATATATCTTGATTGATATAGGCCATAGATAGGCTAATGTACTCTTCATTAAATATATTGAATTATATGAAATTCCTCAAATTTGTCTTCCACATTATTACTGTCAACTTAGTATTAAAATTAGAAGTCATGAGTTCAAATCTTTTTAGGCTCTATTTGCTTCCTCAAATAAATATACATCTTACAACTAGACAAAAGACCAAATTGGACAATATTAGAATATTTAAGTAATAAAGGTAAAGCAAGGTCAGGAACAATGAATCTCTTTATGATGAACATATCCATTTTGCAAGTTCATTATTACGTGTAGTTCCTACAAAGGATCGGACTAATGAAGTATACAACACTTGAATTTTCGATGTAAATGCTACATAGTTGGTTCTCATCATTCAGAGACTATTAGTGTAATAAGAGCATCTGTCAACAAAATGATCACTCTAAGATGATCATCTCATGGCTATTGAGAATGAATCAAATAAGATGATTCTATTTCTCATTCTTTTTGGCTTGTTCTACTTTCATTTAATAAATTAAGTTTTTAGAATAGTTGATAGTGATCCCGCAATCACGTAATATCAAAGCCTCCTTTCTTGAGGCAATCCTTCGCACACAGTGCACAATTAGAAATTCCCAATTCTATTTTTTTTTTCTTGCTTTATCATTCTCAACAATGCATCCATGCACCCCAAGCCAATAAATCCATACTTGCCACTCGACACTACACACCCAAGTCCATTTCTAGAGCTAATATTGTTTCTTGTCATTTCTTTTCCAATAAGTCCTAGTATCCTTTACTCAATTTGTATTCAACAATGTTCATCACATTCGATAGCCAATGTCATCTACAAAGCCCCATTATATGAGGAAGCCAAGTTACTATTTTATCAGCAAAGCCAGTTGTGTCAATTGCTTGCTATTTCCATCCGATTCTCAGCTTGGTCATTACGATGCTAATTGCACAAATTGTGTCTTCAGTAACTATTTTGAAAGCAATGCTAGCCGCATCAACCGTTTGCAATTACAATGCCAACCACATGGCTGCATTGTTTAGTTACTATTTTAGGTAGTAAAGCTAGCCGTATTGATCACTTGCTATTTTACCACTACTCATATAGGAGAACCAACTTCACCACCAGACTTGTAACGCTCAAAACGAGCCTGATCTTTAAATATACAGTGGAATTGTTTTTTTGCTGATTTTTGTCTAAACTCAAGAGTTGAGTTTGAGGGAGGATGATATAGATAACTAGGATAATGCTCTAAGATACATTCCAATATTAGAGAAAATTAGAATATTCCTATTAGTTTCTTGTATCTCTCAAGATTGTGTGATATCTCCTTTGATTATATATATCTTGATTAATATATGTTATATTTGATTATCTCTCAAAAAGCCTATAAATAGACTGATGTACTTTTCATTAAATATATCAATTTTTATACATAAACTCTTCAATTTTTTTTCTACAATTCTCAACTGTACCAACACAAAATTAGCCAAATATTTGCCCCATAACTTTGGAATGACACAAACAAGCAAGGGCTGTCTGCCCCCCAACTTAAAGTAATTTGCTAATTCACAATTTTATGTTCATACATTTCCAAGCAAGATTGAACTTGATTAAGGAAAAAAAGAAAAGAAACACAAAGACTCTGCTTTAACAACAGTACATGTAAATAGGATCACGCTAGTGCATTATTCACTCCATGTCCAAGACACGAGCTGGCTATAGTTTGCATCTCTGAGCTGAACTTTCGAACGTGTTGGAGGCATCCTCTTTTTATCTGCCTTCAAGAGAGGTAAGAGTGACATGGTTGGCAGAATATTTCTTCTGGCTTTGTCTGGAGGGACCTGTGTCGGTGGTTGTTTGCCTCTCGATGAATGCAGGTTTGTTTGGACTAGGAAGACCAACAATTTCATTGTTAATCATTGAAATAACAGTTGAAATGGCAGGCATGTCTTTTGCGAGTTCTTGTGTACAAAGCAGCCCCCCGTTTATGCACCTTGTGATCTCAACCTCAAAGCATCCAACAGAAATTTTAGGGTCCACCACTGCAAGTACATTGTCTTCCTCCCAATATTTCCATGCCTGCCAAAAAACAGAATTCAAGGCCAATTATTTTTGGAATTTGAGTAGATGGAAATAGGTTGATCTCTTTGTTTGTAACAGCTTACCAATCCTAATAGGCTCAAGGACTGATCTTCCTCATTGAAGCTAGTGTTTTGTCTTCCACTTGCAATCTCCAACAATACTACTCTAAAAGGTAAAGACATCTGATTTTTATTGAAGACCGCCCTTCCATCGCGTATTCTGGAGCCATGTAACCACTCCATTCCATGAAATGCCTTCATATTTCTTATGCTAGGTAAAATGATAAAAATCAGTGTGAGACTCATAATATAAGAAATACTGACTAGGTTCCCATAACTCTTAGTGTATCTGCTTGATCTTCTTTTCCCCCAAATATCCCAGCCTGCTTGATCTTCTTTTCCCCAAATATCTTAGCCATTCCAAAGCTGAAATCCTTGGATTGAGCACTTCATCTAACAGGATATTACTTGTCTTAAGATCTCTATGAATTATCCATAGTCTGGAGTCATGGTGAAGGTACAGTAGCCACCGTCTTCTCCAATCCATTTGCTCTCATTTGAGTGGATTTGAAATAGACAAGAGAGGTGAATTCATAAAATAACGTGTTAGTTTTATTAATGGAGAAGAGTGAAATGCACAGAGGTTCCTATGTAAACCGAAAATGTGAAGTACGTGCAATAGGTACAGCCAGATGCTGTTTAAACAGCTAAAATTAAAAATTACACTTCCCTATAAAATGGCCTTCGACGATAGGTCGAGGGAATGTTGCAAGAAATGGAATATTACCGAAAAGAAATGTATCCTAGACCCTTGTTTGGCACGAACTCATAAATTAATAGTTTCTCATCTTGCTCGGCACAGCATCCAAGGAATCGAACTAGATTTCGATGTTGGACTTTGGAAATCACGACCATTTCATTGATAAATTCCTGCTATCTTTGTCCCGAGGCACTTGATAGTCCTTTGACTGCTATTTCTTTTCCATTTAGCAATCTCCCCTGTACAAAAAGACTTAAATGAGCTGCTGAAATTAAAGAAGAAGAAGAAGAAACAACTGAGCTGCTGCCTCTTCATGACAGAGTATTGCCCTATATACTGCCCCCAAACCACCTTCTCCGAGCTTGTTCGCGTCACTAAAGTTGCTTGTTGCTGCGGCCAGCTCTTCTAATTTATATAGCGCAAGCTACTGGGGATAAACTTTGCTCAAGCTCTTTCCAAGCATATTCTCAGTAGAAGCCTCTGAAAATTGTTCTCCGTCTATACCTCTTCGTTTCTTTGACTTCTTCCAGGCGAAGAAAGTACCAATACTGAAAATAACTGTTGCCACAACAACTGCAGCCGCTATAATTGCTCTCAGATCTCGTTTTCCTTCTGCAGATCAAAATACGGACATACAATGATTTAAGAGATTGAACAGACATTAAAGAAAGTACCGTTTAGCTACCCTTAATAGATCACAACTCCACCTCGCCTATCACATAGATTGAAATTCCCTAACCATCTAGCAGTAAGTCACTTTTACCATATTAATCAAGAATTAAATTTAGGATTTACCAAAAAAAAAAAGAATTAAATTTAGGAATGAACTAACCAAGTTTTGGATGGGTCAGTCGGACAAAAAGAGTTGTTCCTCCATAGGAAAACTTCCATGTGTCGATTAGGTCTCACCTTCCTCCAGCACATGCAACCAACTCCGCATCATAAGCATATGTTGCACACGAGCAAACTAATTCCCTCTTTGCATTCATGACCACAAGATTACCATCATTGGATATGGTCATGACCCTAGAAGAGTCTAAAATTGGATTTTCCCTCTTCGCTACCCAGAGAACATTATATCTAGGAACATTATTGTACCAAATCCCCACATAGCGATTTGCAGAACCATTAGGGCTAAAGAATCCCATTCTGTAGAGACCTTCACTTGATGTTGTACTTCCAGGGTCTTGGATATCCTTAGTTGCTGTGATGACATCTCCTCCAATGCAAAATTCTACAACATAATGAGACAATAGAAAGAGACAAAAATCGTGCTTTTCCCAGAAATACCATGATGACAACTTGCATCTTTTCTCCTCAACAACAACCTATAACACGACACGCTGCTGCAGCACTACTGGCTTTGGTAGTGAGGGCACCAAGAACACAACGAACCGCAAGTGAATTTGAGGACAGAAGATGAAAATCAGAATTCTGCAGAGGAAGACCTAGTGGTTGAAGTTGATGGCGGTTGCCCACTTCAAGAGATACCCTCATGGCCTAATTATCATTTGCATAGTCCCTGTCTAACGGACTTCAGGACCTGCATGAAGAAAGCGGTATTGCCTAATCTGATTTTTCTAGCTAATATAGCCCGACAGTTTTTCGCAAAGTTTAAGATTGTGGTCTCTACTGTTCAGCATAGGCGTTGCATATTGGATCTCTTATCATCTTCACTTAAATCACTTGTTGTTCATATCGACGATTTTCTTGTTCTTGGTCATGATATTCTTAGGATAGGTTCAGTCGACTTTCATTTTCTGCTTAGCGTCTTAAATTTCATTTGAAGTACGAGCATCTCGAATATAGCATTTGAACTCATGTAAAATCAAATGATTTTTCACAAATTATTAAAAAAAAAAAATCTTTTAAGGGAGAAAAAGTCATTTGAAGCAAGCCCTTAAGAATTCTCCCATCAACCCATCAGTCAACAAAATTGGGTCTTTAAGAGTTCACCCTCGATTTTTTTTCTCTAAATTTGAAAACATTTGAAAATCTCATGATGCGTTAATTTGTGCAGCATCACAATTTAACGCATCAATATCTCGAGCACTCAAAGTTATTACTTTGAATCAATGTTAACTTCCTTTAGTCAGTTGTTGGGTTAATCTCAACTAACTACGTCATGGGCTGATTGTTTCTATTAAGCACCATTAATTAATGTCAATCGGCAAAAGAAATTATTCAGTGTATATTAATTTAAATAAAAGAAATTTAAGAAAAGTTATATCTTGCTGGCATTTTCACCCAGGTACCCTTCTGAAAATACCAACTTTGCCAATCTGATGGCTGAACTGCATTAGCCCAAATTACTCTCTGTCTTCAAGAAACACGAACAAACCTCTAATTTCCCCCTAAACCGCACATACTGAAACTCTAATCTTTCTCCACCTATTCGCGGTCTCAGTGGCTGCGGATGACTCGTGTTACGAAAGTGAAGCCCTCGCCAAGCAGCGCGTGAGAGGAGGAGGAGGAGGAGGAGGAGGAGGAGGATGAGGACGACGACGACCGGACATCACATCTTCAGTGACTCGTCATAGCATATGAGTTATGTAGGATGGAATAAAGCGACGAAGACTGAACGGTGGGTCAAGCCGTCCCCCCTGTGATCACATCGCCACGGCCCCAGCTATCTCAATTTGCTCGCACGAGACAACGAAGGATGGGACGGTGGGGAAGGAACGAAAGGACATGTCGGAGGAGACTGCCTTTTGGACACTTTCCGAATTGGATCATTGCTGTCAGTTTCGGCGGGCAAGAAGAGAGACAACGCCCGAACCAAGCCGTGTGAAAAGGACTTGAGCCTTCGGAGGTTGCCCCCGCCGTTGGGCATGGTTCGGTGTCCGGCCCGTTTTCTTGATGAGGCCGACATGGATTCACCGATTATTGTTGTAATAAACCTGATCAATAAGCGAAACAATTCTATTTTAGTATTTAATGTTTTGTTCATTCCATTTATTGGGTCTAAATGAGCTTGGCGAGGCCAAATGAGTCGATTAAAATTAAGACTGGAATTAACTTTCCGGACTCTGTTTGGACAGAATTGAAAGTATATGTTTATAACTTTTTCACAATCCCACAAAAAATTAGAGACTTTCAAATTAAGAAAGTAAGCATTTACCTATTTGTCTATAGTCATTAGTAATTCTTTTATGTAACTAGGGAATTTTAGTAAGGATATATTCTTCAATATGTTAGAAGTAACTATTTAGTAAATTTTTTGACATGATTAATAAGTTTACATAACAATTTATAGGTAAGCAACAATATCTGTAGATGATTAATAACTTTTATGGGAAAAAGTTATTGATTAAGTTGTTGGACCATGTAGAACGAGCAACCTTTCATGTAAAATTGTAGATTTTGATTAACTAGTAACTTTTTCAAGTGATTGATAATTTTTAAGGGAAAAATACTTTCAACCTAACAAAATTAGCAATCTTAAAATATATTTCAATATATTAGTAATCACAGCAAGTAAATCTTATATTAAGTTCAATGATCTTCATAAAAGAAGGTTGTTTTCCATATTTCTTTAGCTATTACAAACCAGTGGCAAATTACTTTTTACCTTTAAAATAAATTGGGTCAATGCAATTTTTCCCAATACACTTTCACGATTGTTTACTCAACCTTGGAAACTTCTTTTGTCTATGTTAACACACACGCTATGTTCTTTTTTGGTCTCAATCAGAGCCAAAACTGCTTCTCGGGTTTCTGATTGTAAAAGAAAAAAAAAAAAAAAAAAAAATTTATGTTGGAAAGTGTACTTCTCATTACTCGGGTAACGATTGCTGGAAGGCTAGAATCGAAAAAAAAGAAGAGCCCACAGGGATTTAGGAGGTTTGGACAACCAATTAAAGACCACATCTTTATGGGCTTTAACTAATCAATTTGCAGGATAAGTACACTAGGCGTGCCTTAATTTTTGTACGACGTTCACTTGAAATAACATTTTTTCACTCACTTGAGTGCTGTAAATTTGAAAATCAACCACTTGAGGGCCATCAGCGATTTGCCTTACCAAAAATTTTGACGTGAATGTTGATTGTTCCGCATGGCTTCACTGACACCGACATAAACAAATTTTAAAATATTTTTAATAATTATTATTTTTTGAATTTCTTTTTTGCCTTTTCTTATGGTGGCTTTGGAGGCCTCACCTAGATTGGTCAAGGGTCACCTCAGCCTTGGCCATGAAGGCAGAGGCGAGGCGAGGTGTTTCCTTCATAGTAGGCTGGTGAACATTGTCAATCCTTAAATAAATTAAAAAAAATTAAAAAATTAAAAATCCATGCCGGATGGGATATTATTAAAAAAAATCCATGTGGATGATTTGTTGAAAATGACACTTAAATGATTGATTTTATCCCATGTGGTACTTAAGTAATCGAAAATAAGTTATAATACTTAAGAAGTGCCATACGAAAGTCATCTCAATTCTGCTATACTTGACCCCAATCTGTCACCTTATTCGCATCTTGCTGCAATGGGCGAGGGATAGATCATCAAAGCCCAGGAGCTTCCTCTTAGCTACACTAATAAGCGCCTCCCCATCCCAAGCAAACTAATTTGCTCGTGTCACTTCTTGTATCAGAACTAAGGAGTTTGACTCAAGTTGAAGACTTGGATGGTTTCATGTGCCGAGGAAATATAGGGTTTCTACTGGAGCGTTTGCTTTCACCTGAGCTGCTGAAGTTACTCGCATAGATTTTGTGAATCCGTCCACCAAAACACCCCTAGTCATGGCACACACGGCTAATCGCTCCTTCTGTCGAGCCCTTTCTAAAGGATCCATCAATGTTTACCTCAAGGGCTCCTTACCGCGGACAGGGCAAGATTTGAAGTGAGTCTCTTCCAATATAGTCGTTTTTCCCTGCCAAGCTGTTTCATTTGTTGATATTATGATGCATGGCCCAAGCCCAACTCACGAGATGTTGCAAAAGGTAAAATTATTTCTAGATTTTCATATATGCCAATGAATTAAAACGAAAAGTTCAAAGCTAACCAAGGTACTCTGGAAACAGCCATTCTTCAATTCTAGTAAGACCACGACTATTGATAAGGATCTGGAACGTGAGGTTTGACCAAACCTGGCATGTCCAAGTGCATAACAATAGTAGATGCTCCAGAGTCTCCAACTGTCGACTGCACAACTCACAGTATCCTCTTCGGTAATACTTCTCCCAAATATATTTGCTTTTGTTGGTAATGCATTCTTGCATATATTCCAAATGAAGAGCTTGATTTCTGGAGTGGTATTGGCCCTCTAAATCTTTGCCCAGAGACTTTGAGTGGTTTGATTAGAGGATGAAGCCAAGTATTGGCACTATTTTTCATTTTCCTGGCATATGTTATACCCACTTTTCATTTGAGTATACCCCAGACTTTGTGTTTGTCCAAATTAGTTTGTCTTCCTATTCACGTGCATTCAATCGAATCGGTAGGATTTCCTGTTTATTTCTTCATCAAATAGTTCATTCAAAGCTGGTATCTTCCAAGTTGAGTTATCTCAATTAATCAGTTTTGCCTCTTTATGAGGCTCATCTCTATTAGTAGGGTTGCCAATCATTCCTCTGGAAATCCATTTGTCTTCTCTAATTTTGATGTTTTCCCCGTTTCACACTGACCACATGACCAGAGGCTTAGAGGAGTTTGATTACGAGGATGAAGCCAAATTTGGCCCTACTTTTCGTTTTCCTCCTTGCATATGTTATACCCACTTTTCATTTGAGTACACCCCCGACTTTGTGTTTGTCCAAATCAGTTTATCTTCCTATTCACGGGTATTCAATGGAATTGCTCGAATTTCAATTTTTAGTTCTTCATCAAATAGCTCATTCAAAGGTGGTATCATCCAAGTTATCTCGATTAATCAGTTTTGCCTCTTTATGAGGCTCATCTCTATTAGTAGGGCTACGAATCACTCTGCTAGGAATTCATTTGTCTTCTCTACTTCTGATATTTTCCCCGTTTTGCACTGACCACATTTTTTTTTTGACTATAATAAGGCTTTTGCCAGCCTCATGATGGTCGAATTCCCTAGCACCTCTCCAATAGTCACAGTTCGGGAAGTAGAGTTCTTTGGGCCCGTTTGGTTCAACTTTGGGGAAATGCTTTTGGCCAAATGCAAATATCTTTAGGGTAAAGGGGTTTTTGGGAATGCTCGGATGTTTGGCAAATTATGCTTTGGAAAGTAGCTTGTACAAAAATACCGTTTGGCAAAACTTATTACAAATGGGCTTTTGCTTTTAATTTTTTTAAAAAAAAATTTGAAAATCAAATCCGACGGCTGGTGGTGTCGGACGGCTAGATCTGGCCATCTGGCTGCTTGAGGTCGTGACCTTAGGCGATGCCGTCGCTGAGACCTCAGGCGCCTGGAGGCGCAGAGGCCAGATTTGGCTGTCCGGTGGCCAGAAGTCGTGCGGACCCGTGGCGGGACCTTAGGTGACACCGCGCGCCACTGAGGCGCGACCTCAAGCGCTTGAGGTCATAGAGGCATCTAAGGTCGTCCGGGGCAAGATTTGGCCTCCGGACTGCCAGATCTGGTGGCCTAAGGTCGCGCGGACCTCAAGCAACGTGGACCTCAGATGGCATCACTTGAGGTCATGCGGACCTAGGTGGCGTCGCTTGTTTTGCTCGGAACCAAGCAACGCCGCTTGGTTGCGCGTTGTGCCACCCCCAGACGGTGGTCACTGGCGATGCACGACCCTCAGGCGGTGGCGACGGTGGCTGCCGGAGAAGCCCGATGGCCGGGAAGAAGAAGAAGACAAGAAGAAGAAGAAGACACGGGGAAGAAGAAATATGAACAGTAGGTGTGACATTTCCCAAATGCCGAATCCTCAATGCTGCCCCTCCCCAACTTTTAGCATTGAGCATTCGGAATGCTCATATTTGGGCAAAAGAGCTTTCAAAAAATTTGCCAAACACCAAAAATTTCCCCCCCAAGGGGCTTTAGCTTCAAAATAAGGAAGGAACCAAACTTTCTTTCCCAGCATTTCTCTATTAAATGTTATCAAAATCTATAAAGCCTAAACCCCCATTATCCTTTCCCAGTTTGAGAATTTCTCATTTCCTTTGATGTAACCCGATTCTATTCTTACTATTATTCAGCAGCGCTTGGCAATTTTTTGTTCCATACTTTGGCAAATAGAAACAAGGATTTTGAAAATCAACATTGTATATTGCAAAAGTGCTGGCACCACTACTTTTACAATAATTTCGGCACCACTACTTTTACAATAATTTCTTTTTCAACCTTAGATATTAAATGCTCATTCCAACCTTCCAACTTCATGTAAACTTGTGACAAAATCTAAGCAAATATTTATTTATTGGATTCACCACAAGGATAAGGCATTCCCAAATATTTACTTATTTCACAATTTTTGGGACATGAAGTTTGTTAGCATGTTGTGTAACATTTTGAAAATTCGACCCCTCCGAATATATGCAATTGGCATTTTGTCGACTATGGTCATTTTTCTCTGAGTTGATCACTCATGAGTTAACTAATCTATTAGGTGAAGCCGTTAAATGATATAAATGGAATAGACTCGAGAATTCAATCGGAAGTCGACTGCTCAACCATAATAATCGGTAAAGGTTAATACGACACCGTTATAATTGAATTGTAATCGGATATAGGTTGATTTGACGGAATCACGTAATTGAATTACGGGTGATTTCATGTGATTGCAAAATTCGCGTCGAACGGCACTAACCCGATTTTCTATCGATTTTATACTTGGTACCCATGATTGAAACCTTGTAATTTTTACGACAACCGAGAGTTGTCTATGAGTTGGAGATACACAAAGGTGGATTGAAAATTATCAACCACGGGTCAAATGTACTAAAATCTCTAAAAACTACCCGATAAGTTAGGTTGTATTAAAATTGCGTTCGGTCGATTTTAACCACGAAATGGAATTCGATTTCATGAATCGGATGTTCGAGCATGTCACAATTTATTTTTAGGATATCATCTCATCATTCGGAGAATTTTTGTCAAGTTCGGAATTTTTGTAGAAAATCAATTTCAGCAAAAAGGAAATTAAAGTGAAATTCGTATGAGCTGCTGTCATGGGACTTTTGGCCACCAAAATGAATTGTTTTGTGAAGAATTAGAAGGAGAATGCCTATTGGATGATGCCTTGACTATTGTGGCTGAAGACTTTTGAGGCTCACACTTGAGTGCATGTGATATTTTTCAAGCCATGTTATTGGCCAAAGCCTTAACTTCATTTCTCTTCCATTCTCCCTCTCTTTCCCCTGCGTGCGTGCCTTCTTTCCCCAGCCAACCCCTTATGTTTTCTTCTTCTTCTTCTTCAAGTCTCCTTTATTGCAGCTCATGTCTAGCCTTGCCACCTGTTGCTCCAGCAACCAACCATCAGAATAGCCACCAAGTCATCATTGCTCCACCGCCTACCACCCTTAGCAGCCTCCACTGCTAGAACTCCTCTCGTCCAACCCTCATCATTGCCCACTTGACTACCTTCATCTTGCCACTAGCCAGCTCGCCTCATGCGTCCAACTGCCGTCCGAAACCAGCTTGTTGCAGTCGCCCATTCCTTGACCGTCCACCTTAGCCGTCGTTGCCTCTAGCTCGCCGGTTTAGCGGCGCCACCTCCATCCATAGCTCAGCCCATCCACAAAACCATAACCACCCCTTCAACTGTGAGCTGTAGGGCTGGTTTTTAGCCCCGGACGGTCCTCCATTGGTGACGCCGTAGTTGCAAGATATCACCGCCTTCGCGCCGCCGTTGCCATTAGCTTGCCACCGTTGAATTCTGATGAGTTAATGCCCTAGTCTCGGATTATGATGTTAATTGCACTTAGTGGTTAGTTTAATGTTAATTATTATTAGTGTTAATCCTAGTTAGTGTAACTAGTTAGTTAGGATGACTAGTTAGATTAAATAGTTTGGTTAGGGTGATTAGTTAGGTTAGTTGGTTAGCTTAGTTAGGTTAATGTAGTTAGCCTAGTTAGGTTAGTTTAGTTAGCTCAATTAGGTTAATTCGATTAGCTTATTTAGATTAATTAAGTGGATGAGTTTAAATAATTTGCAATTTAATTAATTAATTATATAACCATTGGGATTTACCCCGAGTGGCCACCCTTCCAACTTGGAAGGGAGAGATGGGGGGTTCGAATCCCCACATTTTCGGGGGTTAGGGTGAGGACGCATTATTTTTAGGAGTGGGTTTCGACTCCCACGCCCTACAAGGAGGCAGAGCAAAAGTCTGAGAGTGAGCATTATAATAGGATAGAGTAAAGCTGGCCAAAAAATAATAATTAATTATATTTAGCGTAAATTGTGACGGAATAGCCGTTTAGTGAAATTTTACGCTGATCGTCATTGATAAATTTATATGTGAAATTGACAACTTAATTCTGCAATTGAGTGTTTGGTGTTTGTTATGAATTATTATTGCAAAAATCTGATTTTATGGTATTTAATTATAAAAATACGGGGTGTCGGTTTTTGATGCCGAAATTTTATATAGTATATAAATCATGGAATTTTGAAATGAGAGTGTACCATGCTCATTGACTCAATTTAAATGTGTGACCACGTACAATTATTTTACCGAGAATTTTTTAATATGAAGAAAATTGGCCAAATCCATTATTTGAAATTGAGGTATTTGAGTGCAAAGCACGGTATTCTTGGCCAAGTATGGATGTGCGTGTGATCACTATCGGAACCCGTCATCCAACGGGAGTTGGGGAGCGATGCCTATTAAGTTTGGATGCCCTATGTCAATGGATGCCGGTTGTAGTGGAGGCTGGGCCGATGCTCCTTTATGGAATGCCGTTTAGATATAAACGTTGCCATGCCCGACAAAGCGGAACAATGCTCGGTTATGCCGGATGACCGCCGACTGTTGAGTTGGTTATGGCTGATGAATCGTAATAACTAGGACATGTCTGAGTGATTGGAATAGCTGTGTCTTATTATGGGGCAAAATTGTGTAATACGGAATGTGACATGTTATAATGATTTTCCCTATAATCGGGACCTCTATGATTGTTCGAAAGATGAAATGATATGTTCTAGTTATTAAATTGTGCTTGCTACGTTTATAAGTGCATATGTGATGAGCTAATGTGCGGGACGTGCCGAGGCAAGGTAAGTCTTGTGTGGTGCCTGTTTAGGCTGCTTCTAGGTGAATTTGCATCCTAATCGGGGTTTAGGGTTTTGACTTGTTGAGATTTTATCTCACCTTGTTGTGGTTAACCCTCTTTCAAGGTTGTAGCGTGGAGGATCCGAAGCTTGGGGTGAAAGGGTTCGGAGAGTAGGTGGCTCAGTAGTCTCTTTTTGAGTCAGACCTTTTGTATATAAACTTGCAGGGTTGACCTGGTTTGTTTATAAAGTGTGTTTTGTGAAAATTGGTAGTCCTGCTTTTACTATCCCTATTTCTAATGGTTGTCTAGGTGTTTGTTTAATTTGCTTTTGCTTATGCGTAAAAAGAATGGGTTGGCGACACGTCTTGAGAACGTCGCATTTTAGTTGACCGCCAAGGGATGTGCGTGTGCCCGGGGTTCGGGGCGTGACATGTTGTGCTCAAATCTTTGACGACATTCTTTGCAAAAGAATAGGCCCGACTCGTTCAGATTTATGACTTGGCCAGATGCATAAAAATATTAATTCAAAATCTCTATAGTTTTAGTCCCATTGAGAAAAAAAAATAGAGTTCTCTACAAATAATAAGTTTGCTAAAATGGGACATGATCTCTTCAGTTTTATTCCTTTTATGTCTCCCTTCTCCAAAGCTTTTCATACAGGATAGAACATTAACCACTAAGATGAAAAGATATGGGAAAAGAGGGTCACCTTGACGAAGATCTCAAGAAGGTTGGAAAAAGGGGTTTGATTCTCCATTAAATTTTATGCTAAACAAGGCAGTAGTTATGCATTGCATTACTCATTGGACCCACCTAGGAAAAAAAACCCATTTTTAGCAAATATGCTTCCAAGGAATCCCATTCTATCTAATGAGACACTGTTTTGCATCTCCAACTTGAGTTCAACTTAGAACTTCTTTTTCCGTTTTCATATTCAAAGTTGGTGAAACACTTCCTAGATGACCATAATATTGTCTCGGATTTGTCTTCCACTAACAAAGGCACTCTACTCTATTGAGATCAAATCTTGTAGCTAGAGTTTCAGTCTAATTGCTAGGATCTTGGATATTATTTTGTACACAAAGGTACACAAGATGATTAGCCTATATTGATCCAACTTCTCAAGGTTTCGGAGCTTTGGGATGAGGGCGATATGTGTTTTGTTCAACTCCGGGTTAAGTATCCCTCAATTAAAGAAATTATGCACCTCAACGAAGATGCAATGCTTGAAAATCTTCCAATTGTGATTATAGAATTTCCCATTCAAGCCATCTAGTCATATTGGTTTGGTGGAACCCAATTGCTAAATTGCTTCTGTAACCTCCTTTAAAGTCACATTAAAAACTGATTTATGTCATCCCCTATGATAGTAGGACATTTCTCCAAGAGAAGCTGAAAATTCCTGGATCCTGAGGTAGTAGAAAGCTCATTGAAAAAGAGAATTGTATGGTGTTTTAGTTGGTCTAAATCATGAACCCATTTCTTGGTAGGAGATAATAGTATAGAAATTTTATTCCCTTGTCTTCTCTGAATTATGGTGGCATGAAAATATTTGATATTTTTATTTCCCCATTTAAGCCATTTAATCCAAGATCGTAGCTGTAGATACATCACCGATAATCAGTCTATTTCTTTATATAGACAATGTAATAATTTTGATGGGTGTTGCTCTTATTTAAAAAAAAAAAAAATTTTGGGTGCTGCCGATGCACTTTCCATCCACTAGTAAGGGCCAAATAGTCAACTCATATGGTCCTTTTCCTCCAACTTTCATATCAAGAAAATCACAAACTCATTTTCATTTTCCCTCACCATTGTCACCTAACAAATCACTTACTCTCATTTTTTGTAGCCCTAAAATGTCTAAGAATGGGAATTTCTTAGTATTGTCCCATTTCATGAATAAAAGTATGCTCACCGTGACATCTTGATTTTCAACCCTGTTTTTGATGAAATGAAATGGGCTTTTCATTGATGCGCCTATAGTCTTTTTTCTCTGAGTTGGCCACTCACAAATAACTAATTTATTAAGTGAAGCCGTTAAGGAATCTAAATGCAACATACTTGAGAATTCGATCAGAAATTGATTGCTCAATCGTGTTAACCTGCAAGGGTCAATACAGTACCGTCAAAATTAATCAGAGACTTGAAATAGGTCGGTTTAACAGAGGCATGTAATTAAAGTGTGGGTGATTTTACATAATTGCAAAATTATCGTTGAACGGCACTAAACCGATTTTTATGTTGTTTTTGTACCTTGTACTCATATTTGAAACCTCGAAATTTTCATGACAACCGAGAGTCGCCAATGAGTTGAAGATGTTCAATGTAGCTCAAAAATAATCGACCACATGTCAAACACGCTAAAAATTCCTAAAAGCTACTTAATAGGTTAGGTCATGCTAAAATCATATTTCGTTGAAATTAACCACAAAATTGAACCCGATTTCAGAAATTGAAAGTTCTATCATGTCACGATTTATTTTAGGAACGTCGACTCATCCTCTTAAGAATTTTCGGTGAGCCCGAGATTTTTATGGAAAATTAATTTCAGATGATTCAGAAAAGAAAGGAAATTCGGAAGGACCAAAGTGAGTGGATTTTTGGCCTTCAAAGTGACCTAATTGGTGAAGGGAAATTGTGAAAATTGTGTGGGTTTCCTCCTTAGCAAAATTGGTCATCAAATTGGAGAGATTGGTGAAGAAATTGAAGTCCAAATTGATGAAATTCGTAGACTTGTGTGGGAGTTGCAACATTTGTCATCAAAATTAGTTATTCGTGAGAATTGTGTGCAAGAAAGTATTGGGTGATCAAATGGATGAGCATGTAGACTTTTGGGGACTAGGAATGATGAAATTAGATATTTCACATTGACTTTCAAGGCTTTGTTCCCTCTCTCCCCTTCTTTCTTCCCCCCTCAAAGCATGCGTGAGTCCCCTTTGCTGCCGACCTCCCTCTTCTATCTTCTTCCTCTTCTTCCTATCTTTCACTTTCCCTTTTGCTTGCTGTTGTAGCCCATTATCCAGCGTCCATCCATCACCGCTCCATCCCCATCCCATCATTTCCCCTTATCATCATCAGCTTCATCTCTCCTTCACACTAACACCAGCATCACGACACCTTCTCCATCACCATCCACCGAAGCATATCACCGCACAAATCTTCAACGCCCACTTCCCCAGCACCAACACAGCACCATCATCACCACCTTGCCGTTCCACCATCATAGCCACACGTCCACCTTTCCCCCCTTTCATCTCCATCATCCCACACGTGGAAGTCAACCCGTCAAATTCCCTCAATCGGTCAGTTGACCGCTAATCTCCACACCAACTCCCCTACGGCACCGCCGCTCCACCCGCAAACACCGTAGTCCCATGCCGCAACTTGTGGCCGCTAAGGCCAACCCAAGCCGCACCCATCCAGCCATTATTTTCACCTCCATAGAACCGAAGCAGCTCGATAAGCTCAAACCGTGAGCTTCCTTTGCCGTTTTCGGCCTAGTCCAAGCTTCCTTTGGCACCACTGTAAGCCCAAGTTTCGGCCGTTGTCGCGCTGCCGTCGTCGCCGTGAACCGGTTTTTGCGCTAAACCAGTGAGTTTATGTCCTAAACTCTCATTAGGGGCTAATGATGCTTAGGGTGGATTAGTTGAATTTATTAGGGATTAGTGAGATCCCTAGTTAGCCTAGTTAGCTAGTTAGTGTAACTAGGTGGTTATAGTAATTAGTTCCTAGGCTAATTTAGTTAGGATGGTTAGTTAGTTAATTTAATTAGCTAAATTAGTTTATGTAGTTAACTATTAGATTAATTTAGTTAGAATGGTTAGGATAATTAGTTAGTTTAGTAGAGTAATTTACTTAGTGCACTTAGGTGGTTAAGTTAGCTTATGTTAATTTAATTTAGTGGTTTATTTAATTAATTTTGTAATTTATTTAATTAAATGCAATTTATTTAATTATTTATTTATTTCCATAAATTATACCGGGATAGCCAGTCATTAGAATTTTGTGTTGGTTGTTGTGGTGTATTAGTTTGTGCAATTGAATGATAATTCATGCAATTGAGTGATGATTGTGATTTTTGATTAATTATTTCAAAATTGTGAAATTTTGGTATTTAATTAGAAAATACCAGGTGTTGAGTTTTGACACCAAAAATGTTTTTGAATACTATATCAAATAGTAGGATTTTAAAAAGGAATGATATCATTTTTAAGATTCGATTTGACCGTGTACCCACACACGATTATTTTACCGAATGTTTTTAATATGAAGAAAATAGACCAAGCACATCATTTTAATTGAGGAATTTGAGTGCAATGCATGATGTCCTTGGTCGAGATTGGATGGTTGTGTGACAATTATGAGAACCCGTCACTCGATGTACGTCGGGTGGACGATGCTCCTATGTGGAATGCCCCTAACAATGCCAATGTCGCATGAGGAGGTTGGGTCTTGAATGCCGGTAGACTTTGCTATGCTCGATGGTGCAAGACAACACCCGGTTACACTAGAAGACCGCTGTGTGTTAGGCAGGTTGTGCCTGTGGGGACAGTAATAGATTGGAACGTGTGAATAATTGAGATAAACACCTCATTATGGGACAAAATTGTGTGGCACGGAATGGGAACGCATCATAACAATTTGATCTCATAATCGGGACCCCTATGATTGATTGAGCCATTTGAGACGTTCCAATTGATGTGTGCATTTATTATATGCATCTATTATATAAACTGTACTGACGTGCAAGGAGGTGCTTAGGTGAGGTGAGTTTTCTATAATGTGGTTAGACTACCTCTATGCGTATTACCTTCCTAATAAGGGTTTAGGGCGTAAACTCGCTGAGATTTATTCTCACCCTATCGTGGGTTACCATTTTTAGGTACCTAGTGTGGAGAATCCAAAGCCCAAGGCAGAAGGGTCTGGAGTGTAGGTGGCCTAGGGTTTTCTTTTGGACTTAAACCTTGGTTGTTTATGAAAGTGTGTTTTGTGAAATTTGTTATCCTGCTTTTCTATCCCATGTTCAGTGTTGTCTAGGGATTATTATTTTGCTTCCACATTTGCAATAAAATGAATGAGTTGGTGACGCGTCCTAGGACATCGCAATTTTATTGACCACCGAGAGATGTGCGTGCATCCGAGGTTCGAGGCGTGACACTTACAACTCTCTTCTTTACCCTAATGTTTCTAATTTGGGGGTGATTCAAATGGGCAAGTGACTTGTGCATGCCAAAGAGAAAAGAGAGTTGGCTAACTATTTCGCCAAAACTCTGTTTTTGCGTATGTAGACATTTATATTTCACCTACAATTAGATTGATGACTACATTTTCAGGGTAAGGATGCCGATGCACCTTGATATATACGCCCCAACAAGAAGGCAAGTGTTGAGTTCATTATTTATTATTCTAAAGTGTTAGCAAGTTGGGCCTATTTATGTATTTTACCTATGTAGTTGTACAAGGCTTAACCTAAGCCTATAAATGCTTCTTTTGATCTAAAAAATAAAGTACTCTCTCTTTTACCAACAACACCTAATTTTCCATTTCTGTTTTAATGTCTTGGTGTCAACTCTCCTTTTCTCTTTCACGGCAAGCCCCTATAGGCTGAATTAACTTTGTTTTCAGATTATTTCAAAGGTGATTCTCTGGACAAATACCAAGTATTAACGGCTAATCCACTAAAACAATGTCTAAACATCGTTATTCTCTGTCAGTTCTTTGAAACATTGATTGGCATTTTTACAGTGCCAACAGACATTCTTGTTGAAAACGCTTTCTGTGGTGAGTTGAAGTTAGCAGATTCTTCATTGTCTTAAGAACCATGACAGAGAAGTTTGTCTGATAGCTTTCACAGTGCCTGATGCTTTAGTTATTAATATGATCTCAGACAAATGGAAAAGTGGAACGAAGAGGCAAAATTCAACAAGACCACACGCACAAACATGGAAGAAAAAGTTTTCACCAGAATTCTAGTTTCATTCACCATATGATGGACATTAGTACGAAAAGTCTTGCTTAGTGGAATTCCATTTCTTGTTTCAAACTAGCCTAGTTGATTGAACAGAGCTTCTTGCTAAAGAGCAACTGCTGTACCAACACAAGAATTGCCAAATATTTGCATCCCAGCTTTGGAATGACCCAAACAAGCAAGGCCTAACTGCCACCCAACGTGTAGTAATTTGCTATTCCACAAATTTATGTTCATACATTTCCAAGCAAGCTAGAACATGATTAAGGGGAAAAAAAAAAATACAAAGACTGCTTTTGAAAACAGTACATGCAAATAGGATCACGCTAGTACTCATTATTGACTCCATGTCCAAGACACGAGCTGGCTATAGTTTGCATCTCTGAGCTGAACTTTCGAGCTTATTGGTTTTGGTATCCTCATTTTATCTGCCTTCAAGAGCGGTAATAGTGACATTGTTGGCAGAGTATTTTTTCTGACTTTGTCTGGAGGAACCTGTGTCTGTAGTTGTTTGCCTCTCGGTGAATGCAGGTTTGTTCGGACGAGGAAGACCAACAATTTCATTGCTAATCATTGAAATGACAGTTGAAATGGTAGGCCTATCAGTTGCAAGTTCTTGTGTACAAAGCAGCCCCACATTTATCCACCTTATGATCTCAATCTCGGAGCATCCAACAGAAATTTTAGGGTCCACTAGCGCAAGTACATTGTCTTCCTCCCAATATTTCCATGCCTGCCAAAAAACAGAATTCAAGTCTAATTATTTTTGGAACTTGAGCTGATGGAAATAGGGTGATCTCTCTGTTTGTAACAGCTTACCAATCCTAACAGGCTCAAGGACTGATCTTCCTCATTGAAGCTATTGTTCTGTCTTCCACTTACAATCTCCAGCAATACTACCCCAAAGCTAAAGACATCTGATTTTTCCGAAAACCGCCCTTCCATTGCATATTCTGGAGCCATGTAACCACTGCATTCCATGAAACACTTTAATATTCCTCATGCTAGGTAGAAAGATAAAATCAGTACGAGACTCATCATATAAAAATACTTACTAGGTTCCTATAACTCTTAGTGTGTCTGCTTGATCTTCTTTTCCGCCAAATATTCTAGCCGTCCCAAAGTCTGAAATTCTTGGATTGAGCTCTTCATCCAACAGGATATTACTCGTCTTAAGATCTCCATGAATTATCCTTAGTCTGGAGTCACGGTGAAGGTATAGTAGGCCTCGACAAATTCCATCAATGATGTTGAACCGTCTTCTCCAATCCAGTTGCTCTCGTTTGAGAGGATCTGAAATAGACAACAGAAGTGAAATTCATAAAATTATGTGTTAATTTGTGACCGGAGAAGAGTGTAATGCACAGAAAGAGGCTCCCATGTATACTGAAAATGTAAAGTATGTGCAATAGGTGCAGCCAATGTCTGTTTAAACAGGTAAAATTAAAAACTTGACTTCCCCATAAACTGGTATTCCATGATAGATCGACGGAATACTAAAGAAATGGAATATTACCAAAAAGAAATGCGTCTAGACCCTTGTTTGGCATGAACTCATAGATTAATAGTTTTTCATCTTGCTCGGCACAGCATCCAAGGAGTCGAACGAGATTTCGATGTTGGACCTTGGAAATCACTTCCATTTCATTGATAAATTCCCGCAATCCTTGTCCAGAGGCCCCTGATAGTCTTTTGACTGCTATTTCTTTTCCATTTAGCAATCTCCCCTGTACAAAAGGACGTAAATGAGCTGCTAAAGTTAAAAAGAAGAAGCAGAAATGGAGCTGCTGCCCTCTACATGACACGGTATTACCCTATATACTGCCCCAAAACCACCCTCCCCGAGCTTGTTTGCATCACTAAAGTTGCTTGTTGCTGCGGCCAGCTCTTCCAATTTAAATAGCACAAGCTCCTGGAGATTAACTTTGCTCAAGCTCCCTCCGAGCATGTTCTCACTAGAAGCCTTTGAAAATTGTTCTCCATCTTTACCACCTCGTTTTTTCGACTTCTGCCAGGCGAAGAAAGTACCAATACTGAAAATTACAGTTGCCACAACAACTGCAGTCGCTATAATTGCTCTCAGATCTCTTTTTCCTTCTGCAGATCAAAATATGGACAAACAATGATGTCTGAGATTGAAGCACATATTAAGAAATAAAAAAGAACTGATTAGCTACCTTTCATGGATCACAACTCCACCTGGCATATCACATTGATTGAAATTCCCTAACCATCTAGCAGTAAGTTGCATTACCTGATAGATCAGAAATTTAATTTAGGAATGAACCTACCAAGTTCTGTATGGGCCACTCGAACATAAAGAGTTGTTCCTGCATAGGAGAACTTCCGTACGTCGATTAGGTCTCCACTCCAGTACATGCAACCAACGCCGGCATCATAAGCATATGCTGTGCATGAACAATTACTGAGGCACTGCTCTTGGCACTTGTCTTCAAAAGGAGATGACCAGATTGCATAATTTGGCACTTTCACATTCTCAAGCTTTACAAATCCATCAATTTTTCCTGCTTTAGTACTACCATTTTTCAACCTAGCGCATTGCAGCAATGACTTCTGGATGCATCCGCTGGACCAATTCCCTCTGCTCCATTCTTCAACTTTTTTTGGCTCATAGCCTCTCAAGCAGCTGCAAATTGGTGATTTCTTGGCATCACAGTATCCAAATGGACCACACTTGCCATAAACATCACAATCAGATGCCTGGGTTGACCAATCGGTCCGCCACTTCTTATATTTTTCATCCCAGAATGGCTGCAACAACTCCCCATTTGACCTCACAAAAAAGTATGAAAAATAAGAAACCTCTGCAAAATTGTAAGTCAGATAGACATATCCTTCTTTATCATCCACTAAGGTAAATCCATCAAGATAGACTGATTCCATCTCGGGAATTCCAATGAAAACCTTACCATTCCATGGACCACTCCGCCAATATAGAGTAGTGCCGTTCCAAAGGAAAACTTCAGGAATATTTAGCGGTTCCAGACTAATTGAAAAACTTCCAATCGATGGGTCAGAAGGGCTTTTCCAAGATGTGACTACCTGCTTCTCATTTGTTCTCAAGTTGGTGCTAAGCTTCATTTTCGCATGAATGTATCACACATGGTCTGGAAACTTTCCCATGCCGTTGTATCATTTGTGCTCATATTAGAACTTTGTTTTTGCAAGATAAGATTTCCAGTATCTAATAAATGGGCTTTTGCATTAGCTCCAGAGGAGGAAACGTTTGATGACCAAAGTACTTCCTTTTTCCATCCAATATCACGAGATTACCGTCATTGGATATGGTCATGACACCAGAAGAATCTAGAACAGGCTTCTCCCTGTTTGCAACCCAAAAGACGTTAAGTGCAGGAATCTTGTTATGCCAAATTCCAACATACCGATTGGTGGTACCATTGGGGCTAAAGAATCCCAGTTTGTAGAGACCTCCGCTTGATATGATACTTCCTGGGTCTTGGATGTACTCAGATGCTGTAATGATATCTCCCCAATGCAAAATTTCACAACATAATGAGACAAAATAAAGAGAGAGAATACTCTTACTTTTCTTAGAAGAATCATGATTACTTGAACCTTTCTTCTCAGCAACAACTGATTTTGCTAGCTTTAGAACAGCAGAAGACACAACCTGAAGTTTAGGACAGAAGGTGGAAATCACAATCATAGAGAGAAAACCTTGTGGTTGAAGATAAAGGTAATTTTTCGACTGGAAAAGATGGTTTAAGCATCTCCGTGAAGAAATTTATATTGCTCGAATGGGAACATTTTCCTCGTCAACTATTGCTCTCAAAGTCCTGATTTTTCCTGGCTAGTAAACAGGCCTTTCAAAAATTTTCCACACGGCAGTCTTTGATGTTGAGTCGCATGGTGGATATTATGGACATTGTTAATTTTCTCCAATCAGAACTCTTTCCTCTTTGGTTCTTATGGACATTGTTATTTTTTCTCATAGTGACATACTTGAAGGGTCACTTCACTTTGACTTATGAATCAAGAATATTGATCTAGTGAGCCAATGTAAAGCATTAACTAAGTGGTTGAGTTTCTACATCAGGATTTCCACCCCATTGATGAAGTCAACTCTAGAAAAAACATTTAAGCCTTTGAAAGTGCATGTTGGATATTATGAACATTGTTAATTTTTCTCCAATTAGACCTCTTTCCTCTTTGGCTCTTGTGGACACTTGTTATTCTTTCTCATAGTGACATACTTGAGGGTCACTTCACCTTGACCTATGACTCAAGAATATTGATCTAGCGAGCCAATGTAGGAGCATTAACCAAGTGGTTGAGTTTCTACATCAAGATTTCCACCCCATTGACGTATCTTGATTTAGTCAACTCTGAGATTATTAGCTAAAAATCTACCCCATTGACATTTAAGCCTTTGAAAGTGCATGTTGGATATTATGAACATTGTTAATTTTTCTCCAATCAGACCCTTTGAAAGTGCATTTTATTGTGAACATCTTTATCTCTTATGGACATTTGTTATTCTTTCTCATAGTGACATACTCGAGGGGTCACTTCACCTTGACCTACGAGTCAAGAATATCATTCTATCGAGCCAATGTAGGAGCATTGACTAAGTGGTTGAGTTTCTACATCAGGATTTTTGCCCCATTGACGGGGGTATCCGTAGAAAAAGCATTCAAGTCTTGGAGGATTACCGCTCAGAGAGAGCAAGCCATGGAAATTTTAGATCGTTGCCTTCATTCAACATTGTGGCCCCAATAGCTTTCCCCGTAACTTGTGGATTCATGAAAATTTCAATGGACTTAGTTTCCAGTTGCTTACCTGAAGAGTCACTTCACCTTGACTTATGAGTTAAGTATCTTGATTTAGTGCGCCGACGTGAGATTATTAGCTAAATGCCAGAGTTTCCACATCAGGATTTCTACCCCATTGACCAAGTCAACTTTAGAAAAAACATTCAAGCCTTTGAAAGTGCATGCCACCGAAATTTTAGACTCTTCCATTCATTCAGGATTGTGACCGCAATTGCTTTTCATGAATTGCCACTTTCTTGGTAGATTCATGTGCATTTCCACAACTGCTTTCCATAAGTTGGCATTCGGTTCGGGGTATGTTTGATAACATTTCTCTTCCTAATAACAAATTTTTTTCAAAAATAGTTCTTTTTTATTTTTATTCCCTAAAATAATTTCTGAGTAAAAAGTGTTTGGTAACTACATAAAATTTCGATTCCTAAAATAAAAAAAGAACATAAAGGCATTTTGTGCAACTTACAAACTTTTTTATGATGTAGAATTTCTTCTAATTTTCCAATAATTTGTTTTGAGATTTTTCTTTTTTTTTCCCTTCTTCCTCTTGTAGCCGATTGTTGTGACAGGTGGTGATCGCTAGCGATGACTAGTGATTGACGGACGACAGCGACTAACGACCGACAAGGCAGTGGTAGATTACAAGTCTCCATCAGTTAGAAGAGGAAGAAGAAGAAAAGAATAAAAAAAATGACTTATTTCTAGAAATTGTTTCGGAAATAAGAAACTACTTTATTCTACTTTTTATTTCTATTCCAAATTTATTCCATTAATAATTTTCTATTTCGGGAATAGAAAAATTAATTGATATTCTTAAATAGATTTTTTTTTTTTCCTATTTCAAGGAACAAAATAACCAAAAAAATAGAAAAACAGAAGCGTTACCATTTAGGCTCTTAGTTTCTAGTCATTCACAACTAGTTATACTGATTGAAATCGGGAGAAAGATATTAGAAGTGTCATAAGTTGTGTATGACGCTCATTTTAGTACCAAAATTAGAGAAAAACAATTACTTAAATGACTTCGACAAGAAATTATGGCTAAAAAATTATGCGGCATTTATAATTAAAATTTTATCTGAGGTGGCTTTTTTTTGGCACTAAAGTGGTTACTTTTTAACATGCCACATAACGTCGTTTAGTGATTATATGTTGATTGGGCATGTCGGTGAGCCACGTAAAATCAAGAAATTAATAAAATATGACCACATTGAATTTCTGACGACTCAGATTGAAATTGGCACTTAATTGATTGTTTTGTTTTGTTTTTTTTTTTTAAGTGACATTTAAGTGATTCAAAAAGAACTTTTGGAAGTTAAGTGAGCACCGTCCACAATTTATGGCACTTTTAGTGTCATTCTCTCCAATGAAATTTTACAATCAATCGACAAGGATTGGATGCCGAGTAAAATGAACTATATCATTCTCCCATCAATAGGATTAGTGGAATTTTTTGAGCTAGCCATGTCATTAAATTTATGATGCAAAATGAACATCAGTGAAAACTTGAGGCTATTTCTAGCGTTGCTAAGATTTGGATTCTAATTGGAACAAACAGAAACGTCAAGGAGTAGTTGCGAACATTTGAAGGAGGGGGCTAATTGCAATTCTCCTCACAGTGGAGGGGGGTTGTCTGCAATTTTTCCAGAATTTATCTAACCCACTGGCTCCCGATATGAGAAGTAGAAGCATTATTCCCACCGGAAGGCCCCTACCCCAACCTTTGATCACGCAAATGTGTAGGAAAGCACAATGTTGAATGAAGTCTACCCCATTGACAAAGTCAACTGTAGAAAAAGCATTTAAGCCTTTGGAAGTGCATGCCACCGAAATTTTAGATTCTTGCATTCATTCAAGATTGTGGTCGCAATTGCTTTCCATGAGTTGGCATTTAGTTTCCAATTGCTCACAACTACTTATATTGATTGAAATCTTACAATCAATTGATGAGGACTGCAATGTTGAGTAAAATGAACTATATCATTCTCCCATCAATAGGATTAGTGGAATTTTTTGAGCTAGCCATGTCATTGAATTTATGATGTGAAATGAACATTAGTGAACACTTAAGGCTATTGCAAATTTGAGGGTATTTCTGGCGTTGCCTAGATTTGGATTCTAATTTGGAACAAATAGAAACGTCAAGGAGCAGTTGCGAATATTTGGAGGAGGGGGCTAATTGCAATTCACCCCACAGTGGAGGGGGGGCTGTTTGCAATTTTTCTTGAACTTTATCTAATCCACTGGTTCTTGAGATGAGAGGTAGAAGCATTATTCCCATCAGCAGGCACCAAATTTTTGAACCCCAACTTTTGATGACACAAATATCCGTAGTAAAGAACTACAAAGTGGAAAAAAAAAAAAATAGTTCATGTTTTGCGTTTCTATACATTTCCAAAAAAAATATTGCGTAAAAATAAAACTAGTAACTTGAAACGGTAAGAACAGGACATATAGTGAGAATCGTGCAAAAATTCAGATTATGTCATCTGCCTTGAAGAACACTAAGAGTAACATCGTTGGCAGAACATGTCTTTTGGCTTTGTCCAGAGGAATCTGTGTCTTGGGTAATTTTCCTCGGGGTGAATGCAGGTTTCTTTGGACGAGGAAGATCCACTTCACTGTTGATCATTGAAATAACAGTTGATATGGAAGGCCTATCTTTTGCTCTTTCTTGCGTACAAAGAAGCCCCACATTTATGCACCTTAAAAGCTGAACCTCAAAGCATTTAGCAGGTATGTTTGGGTCCACTAGAGCTAGAACATTGTCTTCATTCCATAACTTCCATGCCTGCAAATTAATCAAACCAATTTACTATTGGAGTTCCAGTTTATGAGAATAGAATGCACTTCCAACTTCTAAATCAATGAGAGCTTACCAATCCTAGAAGGCTCAAGCATTGATCTTCATCATGAAAACTCGTGTTCCGTCTCCCACTTATGATCTCCAGGAATAATATGCCGAAGCTAAAGACATCTGATTTTTCCGAAAATCGCCCATCCATTGCGTATTCAGGAGCCATGTAGCCACTGCATTCCATCAAAGAGGTTCAGTTTCCATAATCTGAGTAGAGAATAAAATCACTAGGAACGTCAAAACTAAAGAGGTACTAACTAGGTTCCCACAACTCTTCGTGTATTAGCTTGATTTTCATTTCCTCCAAATATCCGAGCCATTCCAAAGTCTGAAATTTTTGGATTGAGCTCTTCATCCAACAAGATATTGCCTGCCTTCAAATCTCTATGTATAATCCTTAGTCTAGAATCCCTATGAAGATAAAGCAAACCTCGACAAATTCCATCAACAATGTTGAACCGTGTTCTCCAATCCAAATGTACTCGTTTCAGTGGATCTGCATGGACGTAGAAGTTTAATGCAAAAAATTCATTGTTGCAATTGGAAACGAGTGAAATGCACAGAAGTTTAAAGCCAAACAGGAAACCAATAGCATCTGCAGCGACAACTGTCCAATCATTTTCAAATGGCTAACAGCTAACTATACAAACGAGGCTTCTTGGATATATGGCATGATTGATAGTTTGAGGCAACATTTAAATAAGCGAAATATTACCAAAAAGAAATGTGTCTAGGCTCTTGTTTGGCATGAATTCATAGATTAACATTTTCTCATCTCCTTCAACACAGCATCCAAGCAGTCTAACGAGATTTCGATGTTGGACCTTACAAATGACCACCATTTCGTTAATAAATTCCTGCTGTCCTTGTCCTGAGGCTCTCGATAGCCTCTTGATTGCTATTTCCTGACCGTTTGGCAGTCTCCCCTGTACACAGGGACTAAATGAGCTCCGTAAAATTGACACGCACACACAAACACAATTACATATATAATACTCTACGTGAATAGCTATACCTTATATACTGGCCCGAAACCACCCCGCCCAAGCTTATTGGCCTCACCAAAGTTTCCTGTTGCGGCAGCCAATTCTTCAATTTTATATTTTACAAACTCCTGGAACTCGACTCTGCTCAAGTTCTCTCCAAGCATTACAACTGAAGGGGCTTCTCCACTGGACAAATGTTTTTCCTTACTTTCCTTTAATGCTGATCCAGAAAAATAGAGCTTGTTATTTATTCCTGCAAACTCAGAAATTATTGGCAATTCTAAAATTCAACAGCTGCACTACTCTTTACCTCGTTTTTTCACCTTCCTTGTGGCAAACCATATTGTGATGATAACAATGAGTGTTCCTATGCTGACTGTAGTTGCTATGATTTCTCTCAGTTGTCCCTTTTCATCTGGAGATCAGAACAGAGACATTAATTGACGCCTCAGACTATGTTCATGCTGCCAGTAAGCAATTACTAAACGAATCGTTCTGGAACCCTTGTTTTATAGCTAACAATGAGACTTTGTCATAGTCAAGAAGACACGCAAAATCTGCTCCTTTATCAGAGCTCAAATATGGGCTCAATATCCTTACCAAAAAAAATATATATATATGGGCTTGATATTAGACCCTGCTCGAGCCTATATTTGAGCATGCGCATGTGCAGGCGTGTTGGTTTGCTAATGAAATTCGACAAAGCCTAGTGTATTTATCCATCTAAACTTAAGCTGTACTACCAAATTGATAAGAACCATCATCTAAGAGTGAAGTTAATTTACCGAGTTCTGAGTGGGCCAGCCGAACGTAAAGAGTTGTTCCTCCAACGGAGAACTTCTGTAGGTCAATTAGGTCTTGTATCCAGAACATGCAGCCAACACCAGGGTCAAATGCATATGCTACACATGAACAATTAATTGAGCAATTTCCTGGGCAATCACTTTCCAGTGTAGAATAAAAAATTCCCGAATTTGGCACTTTCATCATTTCCAGCTTTAAAAATCCATCCTTTTTGCTGGCTGTACTGCTACCATTTGCAGTTCCATTGCACTGCAGCAATGACTTCCGAATGCATCCACCGGACCAATTTCCTCTGCCCCATTCCTCGAAGTTTTTTGGCTCAAAGCCTCTCAAACAGCTACAAATTGGTGAATTCTTGGCATTGCAGATTCCGAACGGTCCACACTGGCCGTAGACATCACAATCACTCACTCGAGAGGACCAAACAATCCCCCAGGAACTGCTATTCTGATCCAAGTATGGTTGCACCAAATCCCCATTTGATTTCAATAACAAATATGACAAGTAAGACGCCTCAGCAAAACTGTAAGTCAGATAGACTGTTCCTTCGTGATCGTCCACCAGGGTAAACCCATTAATATAGACTGATTGCATCTTCGGTACTCCAATGAATATATTACCATTCCATGGACCACTTCGCCAATACAGAGAACTGCCATTCCGAATGAAAAGTTCAGGAATGTTATGCAGATCGAGACTCGCTGAGAAGCTTCCAATTGATGGATCAGAAGGGCTTTTCCAAGACGTTAATGCCTGCGTCTCATTTGTTCTCGAGTTGGTAGTCAGCTTCATTTTCTGTAAGAATGAATCGGTCATGTGCTGGAAACTATCCCAGAGAGTCTCTGAATCATTTGCACTAGAGTTAGAGGTCTGTTTGAGCAAGACAGGTTCCCAGAATCTGACAACTGAGCTTTTGCATCGGTTACAGAGTTGGAAACATTTGATGACCAAACTGATTCCCTCTTTCCATTCATGACCACAAGATTACCATCACCGGATATCTTCACAACACCAGAAGAGTCAAAAATTGGATTCTCCCTGTTCGCTACCCAGAGAACATTATGTGTAGGAACATTATTGTACCAAATCCCTACATAGCGATTTGCAGAACCATTAGGGCTAAAGAATCCCATTGTGTAGAGACCTCCACTTGATGTTATACTTGCAGGGTCTTGGATATACTCTGTTGCAGTGATGACATCTCCTCCAGTGCAAAATTTTACAACATAATGAGACACTAGAGAAAGAAAGACCAATCTTGCTTTTCCCAGAAATATCATGATGACAACTTCAATCTTTCCTCCTCAGCAACAACCAATAACACAGCATGCTGCCGCAAAACTACTGCCAATGGTTGAGGACAAAGAACGCCACGAGCCGCAAGTGAATTTGAGGACAGAAGATGAAAATCAGAATTCTGCAGAGGAAGGCCTAATGGCGGTTTCCCACTACAAGAGATACCCAGATGGCCTAATTATCATTTGCATAGTCCCTAGCTAATGGAGTTAAGGAGCTTCAGGAAGAAAGCGGCATCGCGGGATCTGATTTTTCTAGCTAATGGCCCCACAGCTTTTCACAGAGTTCAAGATTGTTTTCTCTACTATTCCGCATATGCGTTGCATATTGGATCTCCCATCATTTAAACCACTTGTTCTTCATATCCACAATCGTCCTGTTCTTGATCATGAGATTCTTAGGATATTTTCAGTCAAATTAATTTTCTGCTTAGCGTCTTCCAATTTCATATAGTATATGCATATTATCATTTGAACTCATGTCAAATCATATGATTTTTCACAATTATTTAAAAAATAACTTACTCAATTAATTAGTGATTTGAACTCATGTAAAATTTATATGATTTTTTACAAATTATTTATTAAAAAAAAAGCCATTTAAGGGAGAAAAACGTCATTTGAAAGAAGCCCTATAATAGAATTCCCCCAAAATAAAAAATAAAAAATTGGGCCTTAAAGAATTCACCCTTGACTTTTTCCTTTTTTTACATTCTTAAAATTCAAAATATTTGAAACTTTCACGATGCACCAACACATGCAGTATCACAATTCAAAGCATGATGGCCTCAAGCATCCAAATTTAATATTTTATATCAATGTTCACTTCCTTTAGTCGATTGCCCGCAATCTCAGTTAACCACGTCAAAGGCTGATTGTTTCTATTAAGCATCATTAATTAATGTCAATCGAAAAGGCAAAAGAATTATGTTAGTGTATATTAGATTAAATAAGAAAAAAATTTAAGAAAAGTTGTACGTTGCTGGCATTTCAACCAGGTACCCTTCCAAAGCTACCAGTCTTGCCATCTGATGGCCGAACTGCATCAGACCAAATTACTCTCTTCAAGAAACACGAAGAACCTCTAATTTCTCCACCGATTCGTGGTCTCGAAGGGCTGCGGACGACGCGAGTCACGAAAGTCATTCCCACGCCAACTTCCAACCACCACTTTACCTGTGGAGGAGGATGAGGACGACGACCAGGCATCACACCTTCAGTGACTCGCTACAGCATGTGAATTGTGTGAAATGGGACTGAGGGACGAAGACTGAGCTGTGGGTCAATTCGTCTCCACTGAGATCACGTCGCCACAATTCTAGCTCTCTCAATCTTTTCGTACGAGACGACGACGGAGGGGACGGTGGGGAGGAACGAAAGGACGTGTTTTGGACGGTTTCTGAATTGCCGTTTCAGCAGGCAATGAGAGAGAAAATGCGAACCAAGCTGTGCGAAAAGGACTCAAGACTTCAGACGTTGCCCCTGGAGTCCCGCATGTTTCTGGGGCCCGGTCGGCTCTCTCGCTAGGGGCCGACCTTATTTCGCCAATTATTGCTTTAATATAAAAAAATAAAAATAAACAAACAAACAAATAAAAATTCAATGCATAAGCTAATCGATTCTATTTCAGTTTCTGAAAGTTCTCATCCACGATCCCTCATAATGAAATGGTTACTGTATTTTATCTTTTGCTCATTAAATTCATTGATCTAAATGAGTTTGGTTAGACCAAGTGAGTGGGTCGTATTTAAGAATGAAATAACTTATCTAGACTCTGTCCATTTAATATATAAACATGTATGTATGTATGTATGTATGTATGTATGTATGTATGTATGTATAAAGATTTTCACATTAAGAAAGTAAGCATCTACTTGTCTATCTATTGTCACTAATAAATTTTTTTATGTGATTAGTGACTTTCCATAACAATACACTCTTCAACATTTCAGAAGTAACAATTTGGTAAATTTTCAACGTGACTAATAAGTTTTCATAACAATTTATGGGTGAGCAACAATTTTCTGTAGATGATTAGTAACTTTTATGTGAAAAAAGTATTGGTTTTATTAAGTTTTTGGACAAATCTAGGTTGAGTAACCTGTATATTTTGATTAACTGGTAAGATTTTTTGAATGACTAATAAATTTTTTGTGGGGAAATTACTTTCAACCTAACAAAATTAGCAAAATCAACATACGGTTAGTGACTTTTTGATTTTTTTTTTAAATTCAATATATTAGTAAACATACTAAGTAAGTCTTACATTGAGTTCATTGATTTTTCATAAAAGATTGTTTTCACATCTCTTTAGCTATTAAAAACTAGTGGATTTTTTCCTTACCAAAAAAGAAAAAAACTAGTGGATTTTAAAAAAAACAAAAACCTGTAGAATTAGTTAGGTTAATTCAGATTTCCCCTATACACTTTCGAGATTATTTCACTCAACCGTGGTAACTTATTTTGTCTATGTTAACACCGTACACTTTGTTCTTTTTTGGTCTTGATCACCCAAAACTCCATCATGGGCCATCATGGGCTTCTGATTGTGCTAGATTTCATTATATGTCAGGTCGAGAGAATCACAAACCCATTTTCATTTTCACTCTCCCATTGTCACCTATCACTTCACTTACCTTCATTTTATTGTGGCCCTAAAAATGTCTTAGAAGCTCGAAGGGAAAATTCATTGTACTTTCCCATTCCATGAAGAAAAATATGCTTACAGCTCAATTTTTTACCCTAATGTTTCTAATTTGGGGGTATTCAAAAGGGCAAGTGACTTGTACATGCGAAAGAAAAAAGACAGACTTGGCTAACTATTTTCGCTAAAACTAAGTATTTTTGTGTATGATTTTTATATAAAAAAGTCGTTGCACCTTAACATTACTAGATACGTACAAAAAACATCATATCTCTATCACTCTGACGATATTATCCCTATCACCGTCACTTTGGATCTGACCAACATTTAATGGGGAGCGTGCACCAGAATTTGATGGTGTTGTTGTATCTATCAATTTTCCCTAGCAACTGGGACCTACTCCACCTTTGCAACCGAGATCTTCTTCTTCTTCTTTTTTTTTTTTTTTTGTTGGTCGAGTGCAATTGAGATCTTTACCACGTGGATTATGTTGTGATGGATGCTGCAACTTGCAAGTGGTTCTATTTTGGCGGTCTTGCTGCCAAACTTGACTGACTTTTATTGATGCATTCTAGATGTTGTTCATATTAATTGAATCTAGCTTACCATACCTTAATCTGCGAGAGCACCGCTTCGACCGGCACTTCATACTTAGCATGCTCAATCAGCGTTAGACCATCAACAACTTACAAAAGTTGGACAGTTCAATTTTCCTAGTTTTGGCTTTAATAGATTTGGTAGTGTTGGAGAAATATTTATGATATTTTATGATTCTTGAATGGTATTGAATATTTTGTTACTTTAGATAATTGTCTTGTGTAGCAAATAAATGGTTTGTGTACTCAACTTGACATTGTACAGAATATAATGATTTTTTATTATCACAATTCTCAAATTGGTATTAGAGCCATTGTTACTTGAGGTGCACCCATCAAGTTTGCTACATGTTGGCCGCCACGAGGTTAGTTGCATTGCTGCTACCTGTTCTCCACCAAGACCAGAACCTTTAGTTGATGTTCGACATACTTCCATTGCTTATTTCGACAAGCCAGCACCACCATCACACTCGCTATCCTCAGACAAGCAAAACCCTAAAATTTCATCACCAACATACACTGGATGCCTCTACACGCGCCACCACGCGCCATCACGTCTCCGACTTGAGGAGCCCATCGTTATTCCATGGTGATTTGGAAGCCTTCCACCGCATAATTGAAAAACAAACACCAATCCATGACTTGTTGTCCTCCGTCAAGGCAGCTCAGGAAGTCTTAGCGCCAACCATCTACGGACAAGGCTCCGCACACCGCCGAAAGGATCTAAGTGTGATATCCGCACGCCTCCTTAGCGACATGTGCCTCCATGAGTCACGGGCCTTCACTTTGCTGGAGTCATCCACTACATCACTTCTGCTTTGTTGACATTATTTGACATGTCAGCGTTATGTCACTGCTGACTGTTGATCGTTGATTTGTTCAAACTGAACTAGACCATTGACTAGTCTACACTTCCATAGTTTCATCGAAGTAGTCCTCTCATGCAAACACTTCGAGTCTACCAAATATGAAGAACTCAAAGACTCTTGATTCTGAGGCCAACATCATCAATAATTGAGATGCTCCTTCTCATAGGAGCTTTTCCACAGGTTTTAGTTGTCTTTATAATTTCATGTCTTTTATGTTACCGTTGTTAGGGAAATCCCTTATAATGTTTTAAAGATAACAAAATAAATCAAAGGCTAGTAAAATGTTTAATGGTTGAGTAATAGACTATGCAGATGATAGAACATGTAAATGATATTATTGAAGTCTATACTTGAAAGAATCATAAGATAGACTCTATGTTGAAGCTGAATTTATTCATAATGTGTTCAAACCTTAAGGCTAAATATGTTTAGAAGTAGAATATATTCAAATTTACGTTTAGATTGTAAAGTCTATTTCAGATGAAAGACACTCGGATTCTACTTTCGGCATAACATACTTAGACTTTATATATAGAACAAGACACAAGTTCAAAACAAGAAAGTCCATAATGAAACATGTTTATAATAAGACAACTTGATAGAACGTAACACAAGCCCCAAACATATAACAGTTAGTGATCTAGTTTAGATTTTATATCAAGATAGATTTTGATTAACTCAATCTAATTGATTGATATTGACAATTGGATCTTGAAGATAAGAACTTTTTAAATGAAAAAATTTTAGTTATGCAAACAAAGATTCTGTTTGTTGGGCAATCGAAAACAATTTGAGATTCTGTTTCTGTCACTCAACGATAACTAAATCTTCTTGATACAGATTTGTTTAATGGATAGATTGAAAGGTGATTTTCTAGATACTGTCCAATGACTACTTTGGAAGTGGAGGAGTATTTAAAGAAATTAAGGACCGATGAACAAGTAAGAGATGGAGCGTGAAATCTATAATTTCAAAGTTTGAGCAAACTTTGATCATACACTTGTTTTTCATGAGCTTAAATGTTTGTGATCATGAGAGAAATACCAAAAAATTGACTTAGTGAGGTAGTGTCTTCCACCACTAAGTGTTTGCACTTAAAGTTGTAATCTCTTATTGATCACATAGTGGAATCTAGCGTGAAGGCTGTTAGCATGAGAAAATGGACATAGACTTAATTTAAGCTGAATCACTATAAATTTCGTGTGCAACATTCTCTTCTCTTAACTCTTCTTATTTAAGTCCATTGCATACTTATAGGTTATTTCAAAAGTCTGTTCCATCACATAACATATTTTGAATATCTATTAGAAATTTGGTAGCTTGTTTATCAGACTTTGATCCTCATTCAGACTTTGCTTGCAACTTATTTTATTCCGCATTTATTTGTCAAGACTTCTTTTAAACATCTATTCATCCTCTCTAGGTGGTAATACTAGCATTTTCTATTAGTATCAGAGCTGCGGTGCTTGTCTTATTGAAGTACTTTTACTTCTGAGCTAAAGATCTTTTATGGCTAGTATATTGGCACCAAGGCTAATTGAAGGGCAAAGCAACACCAAGCCACCATATTTCAATGAAAAAGAATACAATGTTTGGAAAAACAAAATGGATGCATTTCTAAGATCCAGAGATCCCTTGCAATGGGATGCTATGGAAAAATAAATCATTCCCATTGCTGCATCTACATCAAATAGGAATGGGAAAGACAAAGAAACTAAACCCCTTGCTCTTATACCTTAGACGGAGATATCCAAAAGAGAAGCTCTTGATGCAAAAACCATTTATTCCTTATACTATGTGTAACATCCTCAACCTCGAGCCATTTATATGGTAAAAGAGAAGTCCGAACTTGGTTTCACCGGTTAAGCCAAGTTGTGTCTACTTCCTCCAATCATGTCTTAGGCATGAATGTCAAGCCAAATAAGATAGTCGATCGTGGATAAATTTAATTAGTCCATGATAACAAGGCCTTCAAAACTTAGATATTTTTCAAGTTGTATTTAATGCCTTCATCATGTAGTAAATTAAGGAGCACGGACACCTAGCACATTGGGACTTTACATCAAAAGATAAGATTAGATTTGGATTTAAAGCCATTAATAAAGGGGACACCTCAGCCTTGGATAATCAAAATTTCTTGGAAAAACAAGTGTGAACAAATGTGAATGTATTAAATAAAGTGGGGAAAAAGATATCTCTACGGCCTAGGCTCATTAATATCCTAGGATCTAAGTGTGAATAGTAGACTTTGGAACGTACAAAGAAGAGGTCACATGTAGAGAGAGACAGAGAGAGAGAGAGAGGAGAAGGTCAAGACAAATCTAACTTTGGACTAAGACAAGTCTATCTTATCTCTTTTGGACGTTAGCCAATAAATAATCGAAAACAAGTGTTCAAGCTAGTATAGAGCCTACTTATGATCTTGGGAAAGAAGATTGTATAGTCATAAATGACCCTTGATTCAAGGTCAAATGGGAATACTTCTCTTTTCAATTAGAATTTACCTTATTTAATGTTCGAAATTTTTGGACCTTTGTTGTTTGCCAATTTTACAGGGCTTTTTATGTTACAGATTTGGAGAGGTTTTCTGCATGAAAGTTATTCAAAATATCTTGATCTATAACATGATTAAATTTAATATTTTTTTAAAGTGAAATGGTTGGGACAAAAGTCCAATCAATTGCCGTATACAACCTGCTCAGTATAGTGAAAATGGTAACCAACTTACTTTCTCGAATTTTTATAAAATATTTCCTTATGAATTTGGATATGCTTCCTTCATAAAAGTTTTAAACGAAATCCATATCTACAACATATTAAAATTTCAAAGAGTTTTCTGAATATTTGGATTTTGAAATGAGTCTCTCTCTCCAACCATTGAATCTGCAACGGATGAAATTTTGGGTTGTGTTCAATGATTTTCTGCTCTTCCATAGAATGAATTTGGCTTGGATTCCCCATAAAAAAATGTTTTCTAAGATCTCCTCTACAACATATTAAAATTATATAATTTTTCGAGTTTATTTGATAAGGTAATGGTGTTGATTTCGAAAGTTGTTCAAAACTGTTTTTCCTTTGAATGGAGAACCACATGCCCAACTTGGAGGGGAAGGGAGCTACACAACCAACTAAGGAAGAAGCCAATCTAGAGTTTTCTTGGCTTGAAAATAAGAATGTATTAAATGATTTTGGAAGCTAGCTAATTAATGAGCTTAATGAATCACATGCTCATGTGTTTAACTTGGAAACCAAGTTATCCAAAGTCCAAATTTCTTGATGACTAAACCTTAGATAAATCTTAGGGTATGATGGCCCTAGATCATAGCCTTGATAAGCAAGGGAAAAACCAACTAGTTAGAAGAAGACATTATATATTAAAGGGGCTTATGTGTCCCTCAAGTGCTATAGGCAATAACAAGCCTAGATTGAGCCTTGGAGAGTAAGCATATAGATGGAATAATCACAAGCCAACACCAAAGGACCTAGGCACCAACTAGAGAAGATAGGTAGGCCAACTCATTATTTAGGCGTAATCATAAGTTTGCATAAAAATCTAAGAGGAAGAGGCTTATAAATAAGGGAAGGCATCCTCACATTTTGAGGCTTAACCATTCTCTTCTATCCTCTCCTTTCCTCCCTTCTCTTTCATGCCCTTCTCCCTAGACCCCGATTGACCACCAATGTCACGTCCCGAACCTCGAGCGCACGCACATCTCTCGGTGGTTGACTAAATTGCGACCTTCCCAGGACACATCGCTGACCCAATTGATTCATGCACATGTGGAAGCAAAACAAACAAATTCCTTGACAACAAACGAGAATGGGATAGAAAAGTAGGACACAAATCTCACAAACCCACTTTTATAATCAAATTGAGCCAATCTACAAAGTTATATACACAATGTCAAGATCCAAAAAGGACTACTAAGCTAACCCCACTCTAGACCCTCCTACTTGGGGTCCAGGTCCACTATGACACCGTCAAGGATGTCAAGGTCTAGAGGATTAGCTACCTCCTCTATAGGCTCCTCACCCTCGAGCAACTGATTCGCCTCGATATTAGCTATGCTACCGGCATCATGCACGAGGTCAAGCTCAAAATATTCGCCATCGACGATAGGTCCATCAAAACCATCCAAGGGTCCCTCTTGAACCTCGTTAGACCCACGATGAAACCATGCTTTGAATCTATGAGGGACCAACTCAAGTAGGCCCTCATTGACACAAAAGGTAGTAACCACGAGCTCATGAGTCTAATCGGAGTTCCCGTGGATAGGGAATACAGTGCGCTTCTCCTTAGCCTCCCGCAACCAACTAAAACAATGGGGCGCACCTCTATCTAAGGACTTGAAAAGTTAAACCCAAGACGGGGTGAGATAAAGTCTCAACAAGTCTACGCCTTAAACCCCGATTAGGAATATAATACACCTAAAGGTAGCTTATGCACACATCACTGAAAGCTTACCTCATCTCAGCACCTTCTTGCACGTTAGCACAGCTCATATAATAAATGCACACAATAAATGCACTCGATAATTGAAATGCTTCACTTTCATATCTCAAACAATTGCATGGAGTCCCGATTATAAGGTCAAATCGTCATGACATGTCCCACTCCGTTTCACACAATTTCATTCCATAATCAGGCTCGGTTATCTCACTCAATCAAGCATTCCAATTAATTACAGCTCCATGGGCATGGCCTACTCAACGTTCGGTAGTTTTCCAGAATAACCAGGCATCGTCTTGTCCCATTGAGCATGACAATGTCTACCTCTAGACAGCATTCCCAAAGGAGCATCAGTCCGGCCTTTACCGCGATCTAGCATCCGTTGACGTGGGGCATTCCATATAGGAGCAATGCCCACCCAACCTTTCTCGGGTGATGGATTCTAATAGCGATCACACGCACATTCAATTTGGGCCAAGGACATCGTGCTTTATATTCAAATGCCTCAATTTAAATAATGTGTCCGACCTATTTTCTTCGTATTAAAAACACCCAGTAAAGTAGGTGTGCGTGGACACATGGTCAAATCGAACCATAAAACGTGATACCCTCTCTTTTAAAAATCCCAAGAATTTATATAGTACTTAAAAACATTTTCAGCATCAAAAACCAACACTTAGTATTTTTTTTTGATTAAATACCAAAATTCCACATTTTTGTTAAATAATAGATCAAAATTCTTCAATAGCATTCAATTGCACAATTTAACAATTAATTGCACAAACTAACTGCATCACAACAATTAGCATGAAATTCTAATAACTGGCTATCTCGGTATAATATCCGGAATAAATAAATAAATAAATACAAAATAATTAAATAAATCACTAATTAAACTATACACACTAATCTAACCACATAATTGGACTTATTAAATTAATCTACCTAGGCTAAATGTACACAACCTACTAAACTATCTAAATAAATCATCTAACCACCTAATTAGCCTAAGTAATTAATCTAATTTAACTAAATAAGCTAAATAAATGCACTAACCTCACTTAGACTAATCTAAACTTCCCCTAAGCATAATTAGCCTCCTAATTGAGGTTTAGAACGTAAATTTATCGATTTAATGAGCCGATGAGTTCACGGCAATGACGACGCAAAGGCAAGCAAGACTTAAGCCTACAATGACACTAAGGGAGGTCTAGAAAGGCCTAGAAACAGCCTTGGAAGGCTCACAACCAACAAGGGCTTTGGTTTTGTGGCTGAACCAAAGAAGCTAGCGGGGTGGCTTGGTTGGAGTGGGAACGGCATGACAAGTGAACAGAGGCATGTTGGTGACTCGGGGACAGCAACGGTGGCTTCTAGGTGGATAACGAATGAGTGGCCAAGGGCTAACAGAGCTACAACAGGCGGCTAGGGGCTTTGGGACAGCGAGGACACGAGCGGGAGGCACATCGGCGCTCAAGTGGCTTGCGGGCGGTGCAAGTTGCTCGGGCGGACTGGTGATGACGGTGTGCGGCTAGCAGCTTCGGCAAGGGCTTGGCTGGACTTGGCTGGCTCTTTACTCTTAATTCGGCAACAATGGAGAAGAAATGCTGAGGAAGAAGAGGAAGAAGCTGCTGCAGTTGGAAAGGGGGGAAGACAAGAGCCTTTAATGCTCATTCAAAACATCCTAAATACTTGAGTGTGAAGCCCCCAAGGTCCATAGCCCTTATTAGTAGCCACTTCCTCTCCAAAACTTCTCCAAGAAGCCAATGATGATGTCCCAAATGTTGCAACCCCCATGGCCTACGAATTTCATGAATTCCCTCACCAATTTCACACAAAATCTCTCCAATTCAATCCAATTTGGTCCCAAAAAATACCAGCTAAAGTGCCTACACCAAATACATAATTTTTCTCACCAATTGATCCAACTTAAAGGCCAAAATGCACTCAAATTAGCCCATTCAAATTTCTTGAACCAATTTCGCCGAATTTCAATTTTTTGCCAAAATCCAGGGCTTGCCAAAAATTCTTCAAATGATGAGTTGACGTCCCTAAAATAAATTGTGACACGCCGCAACTTTGGAGTTTTGAAATTGAGTTCAATTTCACGGTTAATTTCAATAGGACATGATTTTAGCATGACCTAACATATCGGATAGCTTTTGGAATTTTTAGTGCGTTTGACTCATGGTCGATTATTTTCGATCCACATTGTGCATCTTAGACACATTGGCAACTCTCGGTTATCATAAAAATTTCAAGGTTTTAATTACAGGCATAGGGAACAAAATCGACGGAAAAATCGGTCTAGTATCATTCGATGCGAATTTTGCAATCAGGTGGAATCACCAACACTTTAATTACATGCCTCTATCGAATCAACCTATCTCCAGTCTCTAATCGATTTTAACGATGTCATATTGACCCTTGCAGATTAGCATGGTTGAGCAGTCGATTCTTGATCGAATTCTCAAGTTGGTTGTGTTTAGATTCCTTAATGGCTTCACTTGATATATTAATTATCTCGTGAGTGATCAGCTTAGAGAAAAATACTATAGATGCATCTATGAAAAGCCCATTTCATTTAAATCTAACTAGGGTCAAAAATCAAGATGTCACAACCAAAGAAGCATCTTAGAGCTAGGTCTAAAAAGTAGTAAATAGATTTTCCTAACTCTTTAGTAAAGTGACGTGCTACGATTTTAGGATCATGTCATCATTTGCTTGTGTTGGTTTTGTATTGTTATGCTTGTTGTTGCATTAAGTTCGTTCATGATCCCGCATGAGTGTCGAGCACACCCGGATGATGAGGAGAGGTCTCAATGACTATGGACAAGGCTAAAACCTAACCAAATGGTTCAAAGTCAAGGTCACGAGCCCAAATCACATTCGGCATGAGTTTGATTTAATAAAACACAAGAGTTGTTCATTAGTTCACTTTGCATAGCATGCCTTTGAGCCTTTCATTTGGCTAAAAGTTTAAACATTACATGAATCGGTTGATACTTGAAATGCATAGACACACAATGGACTTATATGCCGATGCTGGGGGATGCCGAGTTGTTTCCTGGGGTAAAGCCCTAGATTTCATCTCGATATTGAGATCGTGAACGATGTCAGCCCGGGTGAGACCAATGCCTGGGGGTTGCCACGGATGTCGTCCTAGTAATGAGATCGAGATGATGCTAGTTGCTAAGAGGGGGGGACCGATGCCCGGTGGTTACCGCAAGAGCCGATTAATTTCGGCTAATATGATACTAAAAAAGAAAAATGAAAGTCCATGTGTGGTCCATGAATAATACATGTGTGATGTTTGCAAAAGCTGGGTTTGTTTGATATGTATTGTTAAGTCCTTGTATCAATTTGAGTATATATTTGAATTGGGTCACTTAGTGCTTGAATGAATTTCATAAGATGCGAGCATCCCTTTTTATGACTGAGATGATCATAAGCCACGGACCCTTGGAAAGGTTGTTCATATGCACTAACTCATTGTCTTTGATTCTTGAGAGCACATAGACAATTGAGAGCCTTTCATATGCATAAGCAAGTCAAGGCACGAACCTTTCTATTGATTTTCCATCAACAAGTGGACGGTGACCTTGTATCCAACGATCAATGGCGAGATGTCCTCCTATAGGAGAATTAGAGATTTCTACTTATTGAGTCATCGACTCACTCTTATTGTTGTTACCATTTTGAGTGTATGATGGATGAACCAGGGTCCAAGAAGGGAATGAATCTAGCATGGAGGCTGCTTTTGGGGGTAGCTCGGTAGAGGAGCTAGGCTACCCTAGCCCTTTTGATTATATATGGAACGAAAATAAGTAGCCTTGGACTAGGATGGACATGTAATCAAAATAGCTTTTGATGGGTGAATATGTATGTGTATGTGTTGCTTTTATTTACTTGGCTTGCATGTGTCTTGCCCGACTTCCATGTGTGTTTGTATGAGATTATTTATGATCGCTCCTGCATGTGCTTAATTAAAGATACAAGACTTTCTGGGCGTTCGACGTTGCCTAGGGCGTCAATGTTAACCCGTCAAGTCATGCTCTCTGTCAAAGATGGGGTGGGGCTATGACACTGTGCCTTGTCTCCTACTGAATATAACATAATTTTCATGTGAAATAGCTAAAAAAGTTTGGGATAGACTTCATGTTACTTATGAAAGGGACTGATCGCATAAAAGAGACAAAAGTAAACTTCCTGCTTAGCCAATATAAATCCTTCAAGATGAAGCCAAGAGGGTTGATTGGAGATATATTTAGACATTTTATAGAAATTGTAAATAGTTTGACGTATCAAGGTCAGCCAATTTTTGTCCCAATAAAGGTCAACAAACTTTTGTGAGGTATTTCAAAAGATTGGAACCATATTAAGACCTCAATCCAGGAGACTTAGAGGATTATGTCACTTTCCGTTGATGAACTTATTGGCACTTTTTAATCCTGCGAAGTGGAACAAATCATTTATGAGGATCCTAAAGATAAGAAGTCCATCGTTATAAAATTTAACACTGATTTTGATGATATAGACTCAAAAAATGACATGGATGACGAAGAACTTGCTTTTATGATCAAGAAATTCAAAAAGCTGAGTAGAAAATTAAGGAAATTCAGTGAAAGA
The DNA here is from genome assembly GCA_017140325.1 of Eucalyptus leucophloia subsp. euroa. Taxonomy (NCBI): domain Eukaryota; kingdom Viridiplantae; phylum Streptophyta; class Magnoliopsida; order Myrtales; family Myrtaceae; genus Eucalyptus; species Eucalyptus leucophloia. The sequence goes on along the minus strand of CM029471.1, from coordinate 18,458,727 downwards.
AAACAATATAAGTAGAACGGGCATAAAAGAATATTGAAAGAAGATTATGAGCAAAGAAATATATGCTTAATGACATATTCAAACTCAGACTCAAATGTAGAATCAGAATTAGATTCAGAATTAGAGTTTGACTCAAACACATTTACAAACTCGGAATTTGACAAGGAAATCAAGGCAAGTCATTCAAAAATTTCTACTAAAGTTTTTAAGTATATAAATGAGTTTTACTCAAATCTCAAATCTTCTCTTAAAAGGATCTTTGAACTAAAAAAGGAGAATCCATGGCTTAGGCAATAGGATCTTTCTCGATTTTTTTTTTTGAAAATTTGCAAAAATATTTTCTACAAACAAAAGTAAGTTGAGATTTAGTTGTCAAAGAAAATGATTCTTTACAAAAGGAATTTTCAAATATTTCAACAAAATTTTCAAAGGGTTCAAAAATATTAGAGCATATCATTTTCATACAAGTATCTTACTATAATAAGTTGGGACTTGGTTCCAAAAAAGAATGTCATTCTTTAATAGATTTTCCTAATATCAATGAGAAACTTAGACAAAGACCTCCTAAACATTCGTACAAGAAGCATTTTCAAAGGATCTTTATAAAACTTGTTGGTCGAATGTCCTCAAGTGTTCAAATTGTTGAAATTCACAACACTTTGAGAAATAATATCCTAAAGTCTGGAGACTTGTTAAAAAGGATTGGGTAAAAACAGCATACTCTACTAACTCTCAAGGACCCAAGAAAATTTGGGTACGATAGAAAAGATGAGTTGTTTTTGCAAGAAATAAAGGAAAAGAAGAAAGAAAATTTGATTAGGAAGGTAAATTTTTTTTCTCATTTTGATTTGACACATAATTCTCATTATTCTTGATATTTGATATATCCTCGGTTGATTCAAATTTTATTATGATCGTATTCTATGATTTGTTTTATTTAAGGAAAAATCGTGTGATTTGTTTTTGTGATTTGTGAGTTGAGATTTGATTTAATAAGTGTGATTGATTTGATATTTTGCTTAGAAACAATTGAGTTTATTTGGTTTGATTTTATGCTGTCAGAGTTTGTCATATTTTCCAAAGTAGAAATTTGTTTTGCGAGATATAATTTATTATGCAAGATATTCTTAGATACTCAAGGATTTTATTCCCTTTGATTTTATCGTGCTTTGACCAAGTGAAAATTTCTTTTTCAAGATATTATTGTGCATAATGTTCTTTCCTTAAATAATATGCTATGATGAATTAAAAATATTTGATTATCTATGGAGATTTTTTGTTTTGCTCTAACGAAAAGGAATGAACCAAATTTATGGATACCAAAAAGGAAATCATTTCATTACAAGAAATTCTATAAGAGAAGAATGATTCTGAATCTATGCAAATTTTTGTGCAATTAAAAAAGTATCTCATGAAAAGATTTGCAATGATCAATTTTAACCAATGGTATATTTCAAACATATACCTTGGGTAAGAGAATAACTTTTTTTTTTTTTTTTATCATCCTGCCTTGCAAATTTTTACTAAATTTTATGAAGATTATAGATGATTGCCTATGAATTATATATGATTTATATTGCAATTATCTCTTGTCATAAACATAAAGCATTGTATTTTTTTTTAATTGCTTGATTTGGCACATGATAGAAATATCTACTTTCTTTTTGCAAAATGCATCAATAATATTTTTTCAAGTTTTTATGCTTAAGGAAATCCCTATGATTGTGAAAGATATTATTGCATATTTATGGATACTCTTGCTATATTCTTAGAAGATATCTTATATCTAGCAAGTTCGATCCACAAATCAAATGAAGATATTACTTGATATTTTTTTTTGCAAAGATTGTCATCTATTATACAAGAATTTGTAAGTGGCAAAAGAATCTTTCATATGGATTTTGAAAAGCTTGATCCAAAAATTGTAGAGGTTTTGTACTATTTTCTAGATGTTCAAAATTCTCTTCTTTGCGCAAAGTTCTCGCAAATTATTGAACAAATGCCTAATGTGTCAAACAAAAAGTTGAGTAGCTCTAAATTTAAATATTTGATTATCTTATATATGCTATTCAATTTATTTATGTATAGAAAATGCATTATATATTACGTAAATATTATAACATTGTATTTGTGCAAAAAGTTTGTTGAGTTTATGCAAATTAAATTTGAGACAAGCTTGATTGAAGAAAACAAATTTCTACATTGAGTACGGATATTGTCGTTACAAAGGAAATAATGGAAAAATATTCTACTCAATGTGCACAAGCCACAATTAGTACTATTAGCAAATATTGTCATGATGACAAGGGGAGAAAGTGAATCCAAACAAAAGGGGAAAGAATTGTGATCACCTCAAAAACGGCAACAAATTGAGGGGGTGTATTGATTAATTATGGAAAAATCTTTTTGAATTCATCATGATCTTAATTATCATGAAAGGTGGGAAAAGGAAGGCTTAGTGGTTGAAGGTGATGGCGGTTTCCCACTAAGAGGTACTCACACAGCCTAACAATCATTAGTCGCTGGCTAATGGACTTGAGGAGCTCCATGAAGAAAGCGGTACTGCAGAATCCGATTTTTCTAGCTAATGGCCCCACAGCTTTTTGCACGGTTGAAGATTTTGTCTCCACCATTCAGCATAGGTGTTCCATGTCGGATCTCCATCATCTTCACCAAAGCAACTTGTTCTTCTTATCAACAATTTTCTTGTTCTTGGTCATGAGATTCTGAAGATACGTTCAGTCGACTTTCATTTTCTGCTTAGCGTCTTAAATTTCATTTGAAGTATGGAGCACCTTGAATTTCATATAGTATATGCATATTCAAATTCGAACTCAAGTAAAATCATCCGATTTTTGCAAAAAAAGACAATTCAAGAGAAAATGCCATTTCAAATAAGCACTTAAGAATTCCCCATTAACTTGAAATTGGTCCATAATTCATCCTCAACTTTTTTTGATCTTCTTATAATTAAAAACATTTGAAACTTTCATGATGCACCACTACTTGCAGATATCACAATTTAATGCATTAAGATCTGGAGCAACCACATTTATTACTTTGTATCAAAGTTAACATCCTTAGTCAATCATAATTTCCCTGAACTATGCCCTGGGCTTGTTATTTCTATTAAGCATCCTTATTTAAAGGCAAAAGAAATTACTTCTGCCATCTAATGCCTGAACCTCATTAGCCCAATTTTATCTTTCTTCTTCATGAACCACAAGAAAAACCTCTAACTTCCCCCTAAAGCGAAAACGGCAAGTACCGAAACCCTAATCTTTCTCCACCTGTTCCTCGTCTCGGAGGCTGCGGACGACTAAAGTCACGAAAGCCAATCCCACGCCAACTTCCAGCCACCATTGCACCCGTCAAGCCATGCGCGAGAGGTGGAGGATGAAGAGGACGAACGGACATCGCATCTTCAGGGATGAACATTAAGTGGGCGGGTCCAGTCGTCTCCACTGAGATCACATGGCTACAGCCCCAACTCTCTCGGTCCACTCGCACGAGGCGGCGACGGAGGGGACAGTGGGGGAGGAACGAAAAGGACATGTCAGAGGGGACTCTGCCTTCTGGACGCTTCCCGAATTGAGTCATCGACTCATCGCCGTCTGTTTCAGTCTGCAAGAAGAGAAACAACGTGCGAACTAAGCCGTTGGAAAAGGACTTAGAGACTTCAGAGTTGTCCCTGAAATCGGTCACGGTTCGGGGTCCGGCCGGTTCTCTCAACTGGGTCAAACCAGATTTGCAAATCATTGTTGTGATAGACCTTATCAATAAGTGAATCATTTCTATTTTAGTGTCTTAAGAATTTCAATCCAAGATTTCTCGTAATGAAAAGGTTAATGTATATTATGTTTTGTTCATTAAATTGAATGGGTCTAAATAAGCTTGGCCAGGCCAAGTGAGTGGGTCATATTTAAGAATTGAATTTACTTATCCAGGTGCTGTCCATTTTGCTATCCTACAGAATCTATATATTAAATATATTCACATTAAGAAAGTAAGCATTTAGGCATCTGTCTATAGTTATTAATGATTTTTTTTTTGGGTGTAACTACTGAATTCCATAACTATACATTCTCCAATAAATGAGAAGTAACAATTTAGTACAATTTTTGCCATGACTAATAAGTTTTCATAACAATTTATTGGTCAGCAGCAATTTTTATAGATGATTAATAACATTTATGTGAAAAAAGCATTGGTTTCTTTAAGTTTGTTTGCTAATGTAGGTTGAGTAACCTTTCATGTAATTGCGTATGTTTCCATTTACTAGTAACTTTTTCAAGTGTTGAGGGGAAAATTACTTCCAGCCTAACAAAATTGGCAATTTTGATGTATAGCTAGTGACTTTTCAAATTTAAAATAAATTGCAACATATTAGTAAGCATACTAAGTAAGTCTTACATTAAGTTCAATGATTTTTGATAAGAGAAGGTTATTTTCACATCTCATTGGCTATTACAAACTAGTGGAAATTTATTTTTAACTTGTACAATAAATTAGGTTAATTTTAGATTTTCCCAATACACTTTCGAGATTATATCACTCAACCTTGGTAACTTATTTTGTATATGTTAACATCATACACTTTGTTCTTTTTCGGCCTCAATTAGACCCAAAACTCCATCTTGGGCTTCTTATTGTACTTGATTTGATGGTGCTGCTAGCTGCACTTTCCATCTACTTGGAAGGGAAGAATAGTCAACTCACATTGTCTTGCAATTTTCATGTCAAGAAAATAGCAAACTCATTTTCATTTTCACTTTCCATTGTCACCTAATACTTCACTTACTCTCATTGTTTTTTTGTGGCCTTGAAAATTGGATAATAACAACACAAGTGTCATAACTTTTATAACTTTCTTTCACTCACTTGAATACTGCAAATTCGAAAAATCAATTACTCAGGTGCCATTGGTGATTTTCCTTGCTAAAAAATTTGATGCGGATGCCAATTGTCCTATGTGGCTTCACTGGTGTTGAGGTAGACAATAAATAAAAAATTCAAAAAATTCCATGTCAAAATGGAAAATTAATAAAAAAAAATCCAGGTGTGATGATTTGCCGAGAATGACACTCAAATAATTGATTTTACTTCGATGTGACACTTAAGTGAGGAAAAAAAAGAAGTTATAATACTCAAGTGAGTACTATATGAAAGTTGTGACACTCATGTTATCCTTATCCTACATATTTTTATTTATAAGTAAAAAGGTTAGAGAGGGCCAATCAATGTAGCTATCCCTCTTAGTTTTACCACAAGGGTCCCATGCAAAGAAATGCCTTGCATTGATGAATTCTTTATAAGACATATTACAAGAAGTAGGTACCATTTATATACAACTAAGTACTTCTCATGAATGAGGCCCATTGAATATAAAATCCAAAATATTTTAAATTTAATTTAAAATATCATCAAAACAATTATTTAATATTAATACATAAGTAGTATTAATTTAAGATTCCTCATTCACCTATCCTTTTTCCAAACCACTGTATGGCTCTTGACTCTAGGAACCTATCGTACCTTCTCCTTATTTTACTCACATAAACTCAAAAATATAAATGTTGATATCTAATTTTTTCTCAAATAGATATTTAAAAAAAATAAATGCACGAAAGAGGCCCGGTTGGGCCGAATCCAACTTGGCCCAACCTGCCTCTCCTTCCTTTCCCGCATGTGCCAAGGCCCGACCCTTCCTTCTCTTTCTAGCCTTTCCTTCCCTTCATCCTGGTTAGTTTCACCGGTTAAGCCAGGTTATGTCTACTTCCTTCGATCATGTCTTATGCATGAACCCCAAGCCAAATAAGATAGTTGATCATGGTTAAATTTAATTAGTCTATGATGACAAGGCCTTCAGAACTTAGATATTTTTCTAGTTGTATTTAATGCCTTCATCATGTAGTAAATGAAGAGCACGGACACCTGGCACATTGAGACTTTACATCAGAAGATAAGATTAGATTTGGACTTAAAGCCATTAATAAAGGGAACACGTCAGCCTTGAAGAATCAAAATTTCTTGGAAAAATAAACGTGAACAAGTGTGAACATATTAAATAAAGTGGGGAAAAGGATATCCCTATGGCCTAGGCTCATTAATATCCTAGGATTTAAGTGTGAATTGTAGACTTTGGAACCTACAAAGGAAAGGTCACATGTAGAGAGAGAAAGGAGAAGGCCAAGACAAATCCAACTTTGGACCAAGACGGGTCTACTTTATCTCTTTTGGATGTTAGCCAATAAATAACCGAGACAAGTGTCCAAGCTAGTATAGAGACTACTTAGGATCTTGGGAGATAAGATTGTATAGTCATAGATGAGCCTTGATTCAAGGCCAAGTGAGAACACTTCTCTTTCAATTAGAATTTACCTTATTTAATGTTCAAAATTTCTGAACCTTTGTTATTTTCCCATTTTACAGAGCTTTTTATGTTACGAATTTGGAGAAACCTTCTTTATGAAAGTTGTTCAAAACATCTTGATATATAATATGAGTAAATTTTATATTTTTCTAAGGTGAAATGGTTGGACGAAGGCCCAATCAATTACCATATACAACCTGCCCAGTTGAGTGGAAACGATAACCAAGTTGCTTTCTCGAATTTTTATATAATCTTCCCTTATGAATTTGGACATTCTTCCTTCACAAAGTTTTTAAATGGCATCTATATCTACATGTTAAAATTTCAAAGATTTTTCTGAATATTTGAATTTTGAAATGAGTCTCTCTCTCCGAACCGTTGAATCTGCTCGATGGATGAAATTTTAGGTTGTGTTCAATGATTTTCTGTTCTTTCCATAAAACGAATTTTGCTTGAATTTCTCCATGAATTTTTTTTATAAGGTCTTCTCTACAACATATTAAAATTATATAATTTTTCGAGTCTGTTTGATAAGGTAATGGTACTAATTACGAAAGTTGTTCAAAATTGTTTTGCCTTTGAATGAAGAACCACACGCCTAACTTAGAGGGGAAGGGAGCTGCACGCCTAACTAGAGGAAGAAACCAATCTAGATTTTTCTAGAATTGAAGATAAGAATGTACTAAATGCTTTTGGAAGCTAGCCAATTAATGAGCTTAATGAATCACATGCTCATGTGTTTAACTTGGAAACCAAGTTGTCCAAAATCCAAGTTTTTTTTTATGACCAAATCTTAGATAAATCTTAAGGTATGATGGCCCTAGATTATAGCCTTGATAAACAAAGAAAAAACCAACCAATTAAAAGAATATATTAGGCATTAAAGGGGCTTATTTGTCCCTTAGGTGCCATAGGCAATAACAATCCTAGATTGAGCCTTGGAGAGTAAGCATATAGGTGGAATAATCATAAGCCAACACCAAAGGACCTAGGCGCCAACTCGGAAAGATAGGTAGGCCAACTTGTCATTTCAGTATAATAATAAGTTTGCATAACAATCTAGGAGGAAGAGGCTTTTAAATAGGAGAATGCATCATCACATTTGGAGGCTTAACCATTCTCTTCTAATTTCTCCCTTCCTCCCTTCTCTTCCAAGCCTCCCTAGACCCCAACCAACCACAAAAGAAGCATCTTGGAGCTTGGTCTAAAAGGTAGTAAGTAGATTTTTCTAACTTTTCAATAGAGCAATCTGCTATGTTTATTGATTTTAGGATCATGTCATTGTTTGCCTGTGTTGGCTTTGTATTGTTATGCTTGTTATATTTCTATTGTTTGTTGTTGTATTAAGTAAGTTCATGATATTGCATGAGTGTCGAGCACACTCGGATGACGAGGAGAGGTCTGAATGACTATGGACAATGCAAAAGCCTAGCCAAATGGTTCAAAGTCAAAGTCACAAGCCCGAATCGCATCCGGCATGAGTTTGATTTAATCAAACACAAGGCTCATTCATTAGTTCACTTTGCATGGCACACGTATTCGAGCCTTGCATTTGGCTAAAAGTTTAAACATAACATAAATCGGTTGATGCTTGAAATGCATGGACACACAATGGACTTATATGTCGATGCTGGGGGAATGCCAAATCGTTGCCTAGGGTAAAGCCTCAGATGTCATCTTGATATTAAGATCGTGGATGATGCCGGCCCAGGTGAGGTTGATTCTTGAGGGTCACCTTGGATGCTGTCCAGATAATGAGATTAGGATGATGCCGATTGCCAAGGGGGGGACCGATGCTCGACGGTTACCGGAAGAGCCGATTAATTTTGGCTAATATGATACTGAAAAAAGAAAAATAAAAATTCACGTGTGGTCCATGACTAATACATGCGTGATGCTTGCAAAAGCTGGGTTTGTTTGATATGTATTGTTAAGTCCTTGTATCAATTTGAGTATATATTTGAATTGGGTCACTTAGTGCTTGAATGAGTTTCATAAGATGTGAGCATCCCTTTTTATGACCGAAATGATCATAAGCCACGAACCCTTGGAAAGTTTGTTCATATGCACTAACTCATTGTCTTTGATTCTTGAGAGCACATAGACAATTGAGAGCCTTTCATATGCATAAGCAAGTCAAGGCATGAACCTTGCTATTGATTTTCCATCGACAAGTGGACAGTGACCTTGTATCCAAAGATCGACGGCGAGATGTCCTCCTATAGGAGAATTAGGGATTTCTACTTACTGAGTCATCGATTCACTCTTATTGTTCTTACCATTTCAAGTGTATGATGGGTAAACCAGGGTCCAAGAAGGGAATGAATCTAGCATGGGGGCCGCTTTTGGGAGTAGCTTGGTAGAGGAGCTAGGCTACCCCAGCCCTTTTGATTATATATGGAACGAAAATAAGTAGCCTAGGACTAGGATGTGCATGTAATCAAAACAGCTTTTGATGGGTGAATATGTATGTGTATGTGTTGCTTTTATTTACTTGGCTTGCTTGTGTCTTGCCCGGCTTCCATGTGTGTTTGTATGGGATTATTTATAATCGCTTCCACATGTGCTTCACTAAAGATAAAAAGACTTTCAAGACATTCGACATTGCTTGGGGCGTCGATGTTAACCCACCGGGTCATGCTCTTGTGTCAGAGATGAGGCGGGGGTGTGACATTGTGCCTTGTCTCCTACTGAATATAACGGAATTTCTTCATGTGAAACAGCTATAAAAGTTTGGGATACACTTCATGTTACTTATGAAGGGATTAATCGTGTAAAAGAGACAAAAGTAAATTTCCTGCTTGGCCAATATGAATCATTCAAGATAAAGCCAGGAGAGTTGATTAGAGATATGTTCGGTCGTTTTACAGAAATTGTAAATGGTTTGACGTATCAAGTTCAGCCAATTTCTACCCCAATGAAGGTTAACAAACTTCTCTGAAGTCTCTCAAAAGATCAGAACCATGTTAAGACCTCAATCTAGAAGACTCAAAGGATCATGCCACTTTCCATTGATGAACTTATTGGCACTCTTCAATCTTACGAATTTGAACAAATTATTTATAAAGATCCCGAAGGTAAGAAGTCTATCTCTTTAAAATCTAACACTGATTCTGATGATACATACTCAAAAAATGACATGGATGATGAGGTAGAAAATGAAGATAATTCAGTGGAAGAAAACAATATAAGCAAAATGGGCATAAAAGAACAATGGAAGAAGATGATGAGCAAGGGAATATATGCTTAATGGCATATTCAGACTCAGACTCAAATTGGGAATCGAATCAAACTCATAATCGAGTCTCACTCAAACACATACTTAGAATTTGACAAGGAAATCGAGGTAAGTCATTCATAAATTCCTACTAAAGTTTTTAAATATATAAATGACTTTGCTCAAATCTCAAATATTCTCTTAAAATGATCTTCGAATTAGAAAAAGGAGAATTCATAGCTTAGGCAACAGGATTTTTCTTAAAAAGAAAATTTTTAAAATTTACAAAAATATTTTCTACAAACAAAAGAAAGTCAAGATTTACTTGTCAAAGAAAATGATTTTTTAGAAAAAGGAATTTTCAAATATTTCAACAAAATTTTCAAAGAGTTCAAAAACATTAGCGCATATTCTTTTCATACAAGTACCTTACTATAATAAGTCGGGACATGGTTTTAATAAGGAAAGTGATTCTAAAATAAATTTTCCTAATGTCAAGGAGAAACTTAGACAAATACCTCCTAGACTTGCATACAATAAGTACTTTTAAAGGATCTTTACAAAACCGGTTGGTCAAAATGCCATCAAATGTTCAAATTATGGAAATTCATAACACTTTGAGAAAGAATGTCCTAAATTCTGGAGACTTGTTAAGAAAGATTGGGTAAAAATAGCACAATCTACTAACTTTCAAGGACCAAGAAAATTTGGTTATCAAAGAAAAGATGAGTTGTTTTTGTAGGAAATTAAGGAAAAGAAGAAAGAGAATTTTGTAAGGAAGGTAAATTTTTTTCTCAATTTGATTTGGGCACATAATTCTCATTATTCTTAATATTCGATATATCCTCGGTTGATTTGGATTTTATTATGATCATATTCTATGATTTGTTTTATCTAAGGAAGAATCATGCGATTTATTTTTGTGATTTGTGGGTTGAGATTTGATTTAATAAGTGTGATTGATTTGATATTTTGCTTAGGACAATAGAGTTTATTTGGTTAGATTTAATGCTCTCAGTTTTTGTCATATTTTGCAAAGTAGAAATCTATTTTACGAGATATTAATTTATTATGCAAGATATTCTTAGATACTCAAGGATTTTATTCCCTTTGATTTTATCATGCTTTGACCAAGTGAGAATTTCTTTTTTAAGATATTATTGTGCATAATGTTCTTTCCTTAAATATTATGTTATGATGAATTAAGAAAGAATATTTGATTATCTATGGAGATTTTTTATTTTGCTCTAACGAAAAGGAATGATCCAAATTTATGGATACCAAAAAGGAAATCAGTTCATTGCAATAAATTCTATAGGAGAAGAATGATTGTGAATCTATACAAATTTTGGTGCAATCAAAAAAGTATCTCATGCAAAGATTGACAATGATCATTTTTAATCAATGATATATTTCAAACATATACCTTGGGTAAGAGAATAATTTTTTTTTTTATCATCCTACCTTGTAAATTTTTATTCGATTTTATGAAGATCATAGATGATTTCCTATGAATCATATATGATTTATACTACAAATATCTCTTGTCATAAACATAAAGCATTGCATTTTTTTTAATTGCTTGATTTGGCACGTAATAAAAATATCTACTTTCTTTTTGTGAAATGCATCAATAATATGTTTTTGAGTTTTTATGCTCATGGAAATCCCTTTGATCATGAAAGATATTATTGCATATTCATGGATACTCATACTATATTCTTAGAAGATATCTTATATCTAACAAGTTTGATTCACAAATCAAAGGAAGATATTACTTGATCTATATATATATGTGTGTGTGTGTGTGTGTGTGTGTGTGTGTGTGTGTGTGTGTGTGTGTGTGTGTGTGTATTTTTTTGCAAATATTGTTATCTATTATACAAGAATTTGCAAATGGCAAAAGAATCTTTCATATGAATTTTGAAAAGCTTGATCCAAAAATTGTGGAGGTTCTATACTATTTTCTGGAGGTTCAAAATTCTCTTCCCTAAACAAAGTTCTTGCAAATTTTTGAACAAATGCCTAATATGTTGTACGAAAAGTTGAGTTGCTCTGAATTTAAATATTTGATAATCTTATATATGCTATTGATTTTATTTATTTACAGAAAAATGCATTATATATTATGTGAATATTATAACATCGTATTTGAGCAAAAAGTTTGTTGAGTTTATGTAGATTAAATTCAAGACAAGCTTGATTGAAGAAAACAAATTTCTGCATTGAATTTCAAAAAGCAAATGATCATTTTGGATGTTGTTGTTACGAAGGAAATAATGAAAAAATATACTGTTCAACATGAACAAACCGCAATTAGTACTATTAGCAAATATTATCATGATTACAAGGGGAGAAAGTGAATCCAAAAAAAAGGGAGAGAATTGTGATCATCTCGAAAAAGGCAACAAATTGAGGGGGAGCATTGATTAATTATGGAAAAATCTTTTTGAATTGATCATGATCTTGATTATTATGGAATGAAGGAAATGAAGGCCTAGTGGTTGAAGGTGACGGTAGTTTCTAAGAGGTACACACACGGCCTAACAATCATTTACATAGTCGCTGGCTAATGGACTTGAGGAGCTCCATGAAGCAGAATCCGATTTTTCTAGCTAATGGCCCCACAGCTTTTTGCAGGGTTGAAGATTTTGTCTCCACTATTCAGCATAGGTGTTCCATGTCGGATCTCCATCATCTTCACCTAAGCCACTTGTTCTTCGTATCAACACTTTTCTTGTTCTTGGTCATGAGATTCTGAAGATACGTTCAGTCGACTTTCATTTTCTGCTTAGCGTCTTAAATTTCATTTGAAGTATGGAGCATCTTGAATTTCATATAGTATATGCATATTCAAATTCGAACTCAAGTAAAATCATATGATTTTTGCGAAAAAAGACCATTCAAGAGAAAGGCCATTTCAAATAAGCACTCAAGAATTCCCCATTAACTTGTGACTTGATAAAATTGGTCCATAATTCATCCTTAACTTTTTTTTATCTTCTTATAATTCAAAACATTTGAAACTTTCATGATGCACCTCTACGTGCAGCATCACAATTTAATGCATTAAGATTTGGAGCAACCATATTTATTACTTTGTATCAAAGTTAACATCCTCAGTCAATCATAATTTCCCTGAACTATGTCCTGGGCTTGTTATATCTATTAAGCATCCTTATTTAAAGGCAAAAGAAATTACTTCTGCCATCTAATGCCTGAACCGAAGTAGCCCAATTTTATCTTTCTTCTTCATGAACCACAAGAAAAACCTCTAACTTCCCCCTAAAGCTAAAACGGCAAGTACCGAAACCCTAATCTTTCTCCACCTGTTCGTCGTCTAGGAGGCTGCGGACGACTAAAGTCACGAAAGCCAATCCCACGCCGACTTCCAGCCACCACTGCGCCCGTCAAGCCATGCGCGAGAGGTGGAGGATGAAGAGGACGAACGGACATGGCATCTTCAGTGTTGAACATTGAGTGGGTGGGTCCAGTCGTCTCCACTGAGATCACATGGCTACAGCCCCAACTCTCTCGGTCCACTCGCACGAGGCGGCGACGGAGGGGACAGTGGGGGAGGAACGAAAAGGACATGTCAGAGGGGACTCTGCCTTCTGGACGCTTACCGAGTTGAGTCATCGACTCATCGCCGTTTGTTTCAGTCTGCAAGAAGAGAAACGACGTGCGAACCAAGCCGTTGGAAAAGGACTTAGAGACTTCAGAGTTGTCCCTGAAGTCGGCCATGGTTCGGGGTCCGGCCCGTTCTCTCAAATGGGTCAACCCGGATTCGCAAATCATTGTTGTGATAGACCTTATCAATAAGTGAATCATTTCTATTTTAGTGTCTTAAGAATTTCCATCCAAGATTTCTCATAATGAAAAGGTTAATATATATTATGTTTTGTTCATTAAAAATGGGTCTAAATAAGCTTGGCCAGGCCAAGTGAGCAGGTCATATTTAAGAATGAAATTACCTATTCAGGCGCTGTCCATTTTGCTATCCTACGACATCTATATATATAATTAAATATATTCACATTTGTCGACGCCTCAAATTTTAATTAATTTTATTTTATCTTATTAATTAATTTTTTATTAATTAATTAAATATATTATCAGATGGGATGCCGGTTCGGCCGGCGGAGGCCGCTTGGCGCACGGGGACCAGCGGTTGAAGCTCCGTCGACTGGCTGCCCCCTCGCCTATAAATAGGCCCCGTTTCCGTCGTCGAAGGGGCATGCCGAAGATCGCAAGCTTGGAAACTTCCTCCCGAGAGACTTCGGAGGAGGTTGAAGAGCGAGCGAGAGGAAGGCGAGCGAGAGAGAACTCGGGTCGCGAGTTCGGGCCGACCTCCCACCGAGAGACTTCGGGGGAGGCTACCGGCAAGCGTGTCCGAGGTGGTCGATCCGGCCGGTGGAGGCTCGGATCTGGCCGGAGGGGAGAGAGCACGAGTGAAGAGGAAGCCTAGATCGAGGAGGAGCGAGGGCCGGATACGAGGAGAAAGGAGGCACTCGCCAAGCCACCACCGCCACCACGAGCCGTGCCCCGACGCTGTCCCGATTTGAGTGAATGGGTTCCGGAAGGTAGGGGTTCCGTCGTCGTCATTGCACCCGCCATCGTTGCACCCGGACCGCTGCCGAGCCGTACTACGGTCCTCCCCTAACGTTGTCCCCAAACTTGCAACGACCCTACGCATCGTCGTTGTGACGCTTTCCACCCTTGACGCGGTCCCCGACGATCGCCGAGACCCCCGTGGTGTTCGGCCGCCGTCGCACCTCACACCGTCACCGTGCCGTTGCACTTGCCGCGACGCCACCGTCGCTCGCCGCGTCGCCACCATCGCCGTGTCACCACCCCGTGACGTCCCGTCATCCTTCATTGGCGCCGCGAAGACAAAAGAAGGGAGAGAGGCACTTGCCGGTCGAACCGGGTCCGGCGAAACCCCCATCGGGGTAGGGTTTTTCCCCCATTCGGGTCTTCGGGCCCGGTTGTGTGCGCTGTTTTTGTGCATAAATGGGCCTTGGTTAGTTCATGGGCTTGGAAAAAGAAAAAAAGGAAGAAAAATCTGAGTCGAGCCCGCAACGCGGGCTCGTCCGCGTGCGGGTCGCCGACTTAAGTTGGACCCAACCCGCGGATCCGACTCGGGTCAATTTTTTATATTATTTTAATATAATATAATATTTAAATAAATAAATAAATAAATATTTTATTTCAAAAAATCAAAAAATAAAAAAATGTTTTTATTTCCAAAAAATGGAAAAATATTTAAAAAATGTTGAAAAAATGTTTTATTTTCTAAAAAATCGAGAAAAATCAAAAATAATTTATTTTCCAAAAATATTAAAAAATATTTTAAAAAATATTTTATTTTCCGAAAAATCAAAAAATCAAAAATATTTCATATTTTCCAAAAAATGCCAAAAATCCAAAAAAGCCAAAAATTCATGAAAAAGCCAAAAAAATTTAGAAAAAGCCTAAAAGACTTTTATTTTTAAAAAAAACCCAAAAAATCCCTTTTGTGTCCAAAAAATTAGAAAATGACTCAAAAAATGTTTTTCCTCCAAAAAATGCATGGAAAATCCCTCGAACATCCAAAAAACCCCAGGGTTTAAACAAGATTAGGTACCGAAAGGGCATTAGTGATTAACTAGTGTAATCAAATCCTCGATCCTAATTTCTCCGGTTACGCAGAGTGAGTATTTCTTCCAATGCTTCATTTGGGTTTCTAATCAACCCACGCTAAATCGATTAGTGGCGACTCCATTTTAAAAATTGATTCACATGTTAAAAACTTAGACTATTAAAGTCGTGAATTGGTGGACTTGGGAGAGTCCGGGCATAACTAATTTCAGCCGAGCCATTAGCCTCCTTAGGCGCCTGTACCTGATTGCCGGCGCCGAAAAAAGAGGTCGCGACGGCTTGGCGACTCCGCTAGGGACTTTGAGGACTTAGGCCATTTTTGTCTTGTTTAAATTCTTTACTGACTTGTTTTTGTTTGTTTATGCAGGTTAGTAGCTTAGAAATTTATTTTAATTTTGCTTAAAATATATTATCTTGTGATTATAAATTTCTATGCATGATTTACTATTTGGCACACACAACCCGGCCGCCGGACCTAGGCCGCCATAGGATTTTTAGGATGGTGTTAAGAAAGATACGGCCTTGAATGCGAGACTGCGATGTAGAGGTTGCCTTTCTTTCTCCCGAATTTCTTAGCTAAGGTTAAGGGGGTATGCTGCTAACGTGAGACTGCGACGGGTGGATGCCTTTTTAATTTCATCAAGCCTTCTGAGTTAGAAATCGAGCTGCACGTCCCATTTGTATGTCTTTATGCTTGCTATTTTACTTAAAAGCAAAGTGATTTCTTTACTTTTACTCAGTCTTTTTATTTGGCCCATGGCAATTTAGGATAAGCTTTTCAAATTCCAGTTTATGTGCGATGGGGAAAGACGATATCCAGTTCATTCCTACTCCTAAGGCGGAACTCTTCAAATGGTAGGGTCAATTGGATCAGCTTGCCCAAGAGCGCATGAAAGCCAAAATCGGTCATCTCCTATCATTGATTCAAATCACTATTTGTCTTGAAGTCATATAGGCTATGGCACAATTCTGGTGCTTGAAGACGACTACTTTTATGTTTGGTGGGTTTGAGCTAATCCCAACTCTGGAAGAATATAGCATCATCACTGGAATGCCTCTCGAGAAAAAGCTTGTTAGGCCATCGACAGGCTTCCTCCCGTGGCAAGGGTTAGCGCGACTTTTAGGAACTGAAATCCATGTCATGAGACAAATTCTTGAAGACAACCGTAGTACCTGCCCATTAGAATTCATGAATGCCTGTTTTCAAAATTAGCCTATGACCCAAAAAAGTGAGATTTTCCTCTTGGGTTTTTTTGGGTTCATCATTTTCCCCCATCAAAGAAATGTCATAAGTCCTAAGATGGCATGGATAGTTGATCAAATCTTGAGGGGGCAAAATTATGTCAACATGATTTTAACTGAAACATTTTTGTCATTTAATCATTTTAAAGAAAACACGGAAAAAATCATGCGGGTCTCTCCGGAAATTTTACAAGTCTGATTCTTTTCTCACCTAAGTGAATTCCGAGGCTTCATGCGATCATCTGGAATGAATGATTTCGAAAATCCATTACAAAAATTTATGGCTTTAGGACCATACATTCCCAATCAAAGTTGTTTAAATTGGATAAATTTCCTAAGAGACTCGGCTCCTGAGGCATTCTAATGGTGTGCTGATTGGTTTTATGAAAATAGAGCTCGCTTTGCTTTCAAGCGCCGCTATCCAATTCTGTTACTCGGCCTCACCGGTGCTTTTTCC
This sequence comes from Eucalyptus leucophloia subsp. euroa, assembly GCA_017140325.1. Classification (NCBI taxonomy): domain Eukaryota; kingdom Viridiplantae; phylum Streptophyta; class Magnoliopsida; order Myrtales; family Myrtaceae; genus Eucalyptus; species Eucalyptus leucophloia. The sequence continues at coordinate 18,441,798 of CM029471.1, read as the reverse complement.
TATTTCCCACAAAGGGTGGCACGATAGTATGGAGCTCTTCAGGAGATCCCGCCATCTTTCAAGAAGAGGGTCCCTCCACTTCTCTTCACTCATCAAAATTTTGAATACATGATTGACATCGTTGAGGAAGCATGGAACAAGTGCCATCGCAAAAGGATCGTGGTACCTGAAGGACTTAAGAGAGAAGAAAAAGCCCATCACGCCTCCATGTCCTATATCCACAACCATCGTATCCCGACAAAATGGAAGCCATCAGTCCCTCACTCAATCAGTGAGAGTAGCCAGCACGAGCAAGCGGAGCTCATGGAGAAGGATTCGGGAATGGACTGGATGCACACCTCAGAGCCGGTCCAAGAAAGCAAGCCTCTGCGCAAGCACAAGACTCCCCATCGCATATAAATTGGCAATCATGTGCCCCTTTTGTGTTAATAGTGTGAAATTTTTGTCCCATTGTTTAGGGACTTTTGTTTAATATCTAATATTTCATTCTGTCTTTTCAATTTCAAGTTTTAGATGTTAGGAGTTGGCAGTCTATAAATCCTCTTTTGATAAATAAAAAAAGCAATTAGACTATTGCCATGGGTCAATCTTTGTTTACTTTCGTGCTCATTCAGTATTTTCGCATCGAGCAGGTAATTATGAATCGCCGGCCACCAATCGCCCACGAATGGCCTCATGCAATAGGGCCCGATTAGAATGATGTACAAAATCGCCTCATTAACATTGAAGACGGCGTAGGACAGATGTCCATTGTCCTTCGACAACTCTTGAGACAAATGAGATCCACTCAGGTTGAGCCCAACTCTATAGTTGCCTCAAACACCGTCATGACGCCTGCGAATTTGCCGAAAAATAGCCAGCACCATAGACAGTTTGAAAAGATCATGAAAAAGTTAAACCAGCTGCAGGAGCAAAATCCCATGGACTTGTCCAATTACGCCGGCATTGAGATCCCTGAAAAACTCAAAGCACCTGAATGCGAAAGGTATGCCGATACCTCCTGCCCAGAGACCTACTTGCAGGCCTACCTGGTCCGAAGGATGATTCAATCATACCAATCGAACTTGACTGGCCCTGCCTTGCGATGGTACATTGTCAGGAAGATTAGTCCCCTTAAAACCTGGAGGGAACTAATTCATATTTTTCACCAAGAGTACAATATTGACATCACCCCTGACATCACCTTGCCCTACGAAGAGCCGATGATCGCGGAGCACGAGGAGTCGTTAGTTGCTGAGATAAGAGAGACACGTGTCAATGAAGCCTTGCATAACAAATGGGCAGCTGAGCAACATCCTGTTACTGGAAAATTTCCCACTAGGAAAGGCAAGAAGCCTTTGTACGAGATCATAGACTCAGATCCTGTTCAAGAGCAGGGCACAACTGGACAACTCCCCAAGCTTACTCCAAGAGCTAGGGTCCAAAGAATACCAACCCCTATCAACTTAGAAAGTGAATCAGACAGTGGAACTCTAATGTCTCTCACTTCCCTTAACATAATCAAGTTAGCAAAACGAAGGGCTTTACTCAAAATGTCTAGACCAGAAGCCAAGAAAAGAAAGCCTAAGCAGATCGATTTAGCATCTACTGACGAGCCACTGCACCAAAGCTTCGAGCGTTCCCAAGAATACAGCTTTGAAGGCCACCATCCTCTAGAGTACAATCCTGAAGACCTCCTGGCCCTAGAATACAATCCCAAGGACTTCCAGCGTTATTTCGACAATGAAACTGACGATTCATCGTATAATTGTTTCCTACTCTCATCCGGGGATGAAGGTCCGTCAGAAGAGGAAGCATATGTCTTTATCCGCTACGATCCTAATGAAGTACTAAGCTCGTCCTCTGACCATGAGGATAGCTTCAATAGTTCATCCTCATTCGGAAATTTTGACCAAGAAGAAAGCAATGGGGTAATCTCGGTAGAGTCCAACTTCCCTGAAATAGAAAAATTCACCACTACAACAGATATACAGTGGGAAAACCAGTGGCCTAACCAAGATACATCAAGCCCGTCTTGCGCTTATAGGATCATGACCCCTGGAGAAATGTGGATACCTAATCTCCGCAAGTATAACGGCATGACTAGCCCCGTGGCCCACTTGCAGTACCTCCATGCTGAAATGAGTCGGTACTACAGCCTAATGTCGTTCACAACCCAAGCCTTCCAAGAGAGTCTTACGGGGTTTGCATTACAATGGTTCATCACAACAGATATTTACCTCGTGAGAGATTAGAATAAGCTGTCTTCTGCATTCCTGCTTCAGTATCAAAGCCAGATTAGGACTGAAGTGCCTTGTCAGAACTTGGTTCACTTCAGAAGAAGACCAATGGAGGATTTTCGAGCATATGCAAGGAGGTGGGAGGCTTTTATGGTGCAAACTTACCCTCAACTAGCTGAAGAAGAAATGATAAAGCTATTCATAGGGGCTTTACCTCGCAGGCATCGTTGTTGGTTGCATGGGTTGCACTTCCATAGCTTCAATGAAGTGATCCTCTCATGCGAATACTTCGAGTCTACTGGAGGCGAGGAACTCAAAGGCGCTTGATTTCAGAAACAACACTATCAAAGCACTCCCTTACACAGGAGTTTTCATGGGTTTTACTTGTTTTTATAATTTCATGTTTCTTATCTTGTCTAGTGTGCTACTGTTGTATTTTCCATTCAAAGTACTCTATTGTACAGTTCTAATATTTTAAGAGCATGAGGCGGTACTCCAAACCAGCCCAGTGATGTTACCCAACCATGAAAAGAAAATATCATCCAAGGAGAATACTGAGGGCTTGGCTTCCTCATGCTTTTTCTCCCCCAAAGATGTATTTTGAAAATAAAAAATATTTCATTACCCAAAAGCTTTTGTTAAAACAAGATGATAAATTTAATCATGTTTGTCTTTCGACTCATTCACTTCATGTCTCGAAGATCATTCCCATCCCCTTTGACTTAGTGTGACAGGGGGCATTTGAAGCAAGCGCATCAGGCGAACTCGCCAAATTCAAAGACACCCTGCCAAGAAAACAAGGGCAAATAGAAGGAATCATCCTACACCAAAAGAGGGTAAGTCTTATTCTCTGAACATAATTTGGAAATGATGTCCTCTCTCTTCTATTTACAGGATACAAAAGATGAAACGTAATAGGTACAGGCATAGAGTTGAGCTCGAAGCATCCATGACATGCCTCACTCCTGCCCAGCTCCATCCTAAGCCAAAAGACTATCTTGTCGCACGACACACCCAAACAGCTAGATGTTACAGTTCCAGCTTCGACAAGCCCGGAAGCACAAGGAATAGATCTTTTCTCTTTCTTTGAATTGGCTACTGTCAACAGAGAGAAAATCTAGACAATCAAAGCGATCTATGGCCCCACACCTTGGACAATGACTTTGGAATCTAGAAACTTCACCCCAGACGCATATTCTTTCAAGGAGTAATTGCCATTAGAAAGCTTGAGATTTTTTATCTCAGATTCCATAGAAGCTTGAGGTACACGACTTTTACCCAATGATGCTATAGTTAAAGACAGAAGGAGAAATTCCACAAAAGGAAGGCGTTGAGGATGAATCAACGACCAACAATCATGCATACATGGTCACAAAGGAGGAAGGCCAATTGAAGGAAATATTGAACTATGCCAAGACGAAGAGGCTGTCATCAGTATACAGAAATCCTTAGGAATTAACAAATACAAGCTTTAGAGAAGAGTGATTTGGTATCGTTTCCAATACTCCCATTATTTGAACCCACTTTTGATATATTTTCCTATTTGATAGGAAGCATCACAACTCAAGAACCAAACTCAATGATCAGGTTTGGCAAATCAATATTAGCCAAGCTAGTACCCACATCAAGTTCACCTGGCTTCGTGTAAAAAGACATGTCATCCAGGAGCCAATTAAGAGAATAATTGACCTAATGAAGCAAGGGACATAGGACTTCGTGTCCCCCTCTCACTTTAGGTTCACCCAATCATATGCAAACCAGTGAAGGGTAAAGTTGTATCGCTTCCAGTTATTCGACTCTTGAAAGAGTTCATGACTAATACATTCCCTCTTGTTTGTTGCAAGATCACCTCACTATCAAAAACAAAAATAACAAATCAATGAGAGGCATGACAAACTCTCCCAAGCAAAATGGCGTCTTAAGTATTGCTAAAGCAAATGACAGAGATCCTTCAGGCCTCAATTCACCTTTAATTTTGACCCTGTTGATTAATCCATTTTCATCTTCTCTTTGGTAGGGGCAAAAGTAGAGATGCCCGATCAGATCCCCAACCCCGGCTGATTCTTCATGTGTCGTATCCCTAATCAATAGGGATAACTATCGACACCCATTTGCGAATAACCCTTTTGATGTTCAAAATTTAACATATTTGGAAACACCATTATGTTAACTCCTAAAGTTGTCAATAGGGTCTTTTTTGAGTCAAAACCATTCACTCGTTTTGAAGAGTTCAAACTCCATCATATTCAAAATGTTGCATGTTGAATTTTGCATGATGATTTTGCCTGTCTAAGTCGCTGATTCCGTTGATGATTATTAGAATAGACAGCTAAATGAAGAATACAAGATTGATTGAACATGGTGGATGAGGTGTGTTAGAATGATGAAAGGCAAGCCATATCCTACACACAGTTCCCCATCTATACACTTGTGAGATGAGTGCAGAAGATTCCATGGCTGTAGGGTAAAGAGTTCTCTCGCGAATGGTACGATAACCAAAATAGTGAGAGGCATTCCATTGCTCACCCCATTGAGCCCAATACACTGGTGAAGCTTCTCTCATGTCCTCGTCAAGAACCACCCCACACTGGGGCAGATCGGAGACAAAGCAGCATCACAAGGTGAGAAGAGAGATAGAAATTTTCCTGCTCGCACTTGCATCAATCTTCGGGTGTCCTTATTGCATATGAACACTCGCGTTAATTTAAGTGCCATAGAATGACGAAGAGCAATTCTTTCTCTATGCACTTATATTCATTGTACAACCTAATTGAGTCTGTAATTTCACCCTCACATGGAGGCAAAACAGAAGTTACTGCCATTTAAGCAGCATAGCGCAGAGCGCCTACTAAAGATGTGAAGACTCAAAAGTCTAATAACGGTGCTTCGATTGAACTTGCTTAGGCCAGTTCCTCCAACGACAAGAATGAAAAAATGGGCATAAAAAAGCAGTGTACCTGGTAAAAGCAAGGTCAATGCCCATAAATGAAAAATTAGAATAAAATAGGGGCATGAAAAAAGCAGTGTGCCTGGTAAAAGTAAGGCCAATACCCCCAGTTAAAAATACTCCCAAGAGAAGTTGCTATTGTGGTCCAAAGAACCTCCATCTAACAGTGAGAAGAAAGATCGGTGACAAATGCCAAGACAGTCACCAACTCTCACCCTTTTACATGTGAGCCGAGTCTACGTCACATTCCCATTGTAAAAGTCTCTTCAGACTAGGGGCACTTCAATTAACGTAAGATTTCATGTGTATATAAGCATCGCTCGAAGAAGTACGAGCAAGATTATTCTATCTCTTTTCACAGGGTTCTTGACTTGTAAACCCGGAGATGATCGTGCCACACTTTCGTCCATCAGCTTTGACCTTGATAGTCCCCTTTGATGAGCCGCCGACCAAGACTTCATTATAGTTTCGACAAAGACCTCTCACATTGGTAAAGTCGTACTGTTTGTGAGAATACTCGAACCCCTACTGACATGATGACAGTGAGATAGTGTGATCCTTATAAATCCTGCATCAATGGTCAGGATAGCCTTCTCCATGAGAGTGAGTGAAAAGTCATTCGGACTGAAAGTCTCTCATCTGGCATGCTCAAAGCATCTACATTCCGAATAAATGTTGTCTTTCAAAATCTTCCCCAGTGGAATTCGAATGATACAAAACTGACAAAATTATCATGCATGAATCGCATTTGAACTCATGAATTTACAGCATATACAATCATGTGTGCATATTGTGCAAATAGCAGACATACTCTTAGAGATCAGAGATATTGCCAGGTAAGCATATCTCTATCCCCATTTGTCTTAAAGTACCTATCACTGTCCAGATACTCTCTTATTAACGCTCAACCTATTCGAGTTGTCCCTTGAGTTTGGGTGCTTGCAACTATTTAAGTACCCCCTTGTTTTTTAGTACCCACCACTTGCCGGGTGCTCCCTCTGTCGACACTCGACCTATTCGAGTCGTCTCTTGAGTTTGGATGCTTGCAACTGTCTCAGCATCCGGTTGTCTTTGAGTACCGGCCATCGTTCGGATACTCCCTTTTCTTGACACTCGACCTGTTCGAGTTGTCCTTAAAGTATTAATGCTTGTGATTGACCAAGTATCCCTTTATCGTTGAATACCTACTGCTGTTTAGGTATCCCCATATCGTCAATGTAGCCACCGTTGTCCAGGTACTTCCTTTTCATGACACTCAACTTGCCCGAGTTGTCCCCAAATAATATAGCAGCTATTCAAGCATTCCATTGCTTTGCTTGGCACCGCCGTCTAGGTATGTTTTCTAATACTTGGACCAGCCTGAGTGTTCCCAGATCATATTATTAAATACTTGTGTTCATCCAAATATTCCAGTACTTTGTACACCTATGGCTATCCAGGTGTCCGACCCCTTTGAGTGCCTGCAGCAATCCAGGTAAGCCTCATACCACATTCAAGTTTATAATACCAAGAGATGAGAGACCTTCACAAATATGCGGGGCACGCCCTCGATATTCCCATTACCAGGAGGTAAGAGACCTTCACGAATATCTCAAGTATGCCCTCAATATTCCAAATTACCAAGAGGTGAGAGACATTCACGAATATCTCAGGTACGCCCTCGATATTCCTAATTACCAAGAGGTGAGAGACCTCCATGAATATCCAAAGTACGTTATCGATATTCCCATTACCAGGAGGTGGGAGACCTTTACGAATATCTCGGGTACGCCCTTAATATTCCCCATACCAGGAGGTGAGAAACCTTCACGAATATCCCAAGTACGTCCTCGATATTCCCATTACCAAGAGGTGGGAGACCTTCACGAATATGCGAGGTACGTCCTCGATATTCCCCAATTGCCAGGAGGTGGGAGACCTTCACGAATCTGCGAGGTACGTCCTCGATATTCCCAATTATCAAAAGATGAGGGACCTTCATGAATATCCTAGGTACTCCTTCGATACCTGCGAACGCCAGGTATCCTTCAAGAGTTTGTACTTGTAATTATCTAAGTACTCTTTCGACACTTGCAAGCAATCGGGTACTCCTTCAACGTTTGCGAAAATCCAGGCACCCTCCAAGAGTTTGTACTTGCGATCATCCAAGTACCCCTTCGACATCTGCAAAGGCCCAAATATCCTCCAGGTTAGTACTTGTGAATATCCAGATACTCTTTCAATGCTTGTGAATGTCCAGGCACCCCCAACAAATCAATGCCCTGAGAAAGGTCGGTGCATCCTCCCGAGAAAGGTCGGGTTCCAACTGGTGTCTTCAACAGAAGTCAGACACCCCGCAAATCGATGCCCTGAGAAAGGTCGGCGCATCCTCTCGAGAAAGGTCGGGTTCCTACCAGTGTCTTTGACAGAAGTTAGACACCCCAACAAATATGATGCCCTGAGAAAGTTCAGCGCATCTCCCGAGAAAGGTCGGGTACCAATTGGTGTCCTCAATACAGATCAGGCACCCATAAACAGATGCCCTGAGAAAGGTCGGCGCATCTCCCGAAAAAGGTCGAGTACCAACTGGTGTCCTCGATACGGATCGCACCCACAAACAGATGCCTTGAGAAAGGTTGGCGCATCTCTCGTCAAGGCGACCGAAGAAAGGTTCGGGTCCTAGACAAACAACTTATTGCTCTAACAGGCGACCGAAGAAAGGTTCGGGTCCTGGAAAAGCACTTCTCCGTCAAGGTAATCGAAGAAAGGTTCGGGTCCTAAACAAACCAACTTATTGCTCTAACAGGCGACTGAAGAAAGGTTCGGGTCCTGAAAAAGCAATTCTCCTGTCATAGCGATCGAAAAATGGTTCGGGTCCGAGACAAACCATTAATTACTCCAATAGGCGACCGAAGAATGGTTCGGGTCCTGGAGGAACAATTTCCCGTCAAGGCGACCGAAGAAAGGTTCGGGTCCTAGACAAATCATTGATTGTTTTAACAGGCGATCGAAGAATGGTTCGGGTCCTGGAGAAGCAATTTCCCGTCACGGCGATCGAAGAATGGTTCGGATCCGAGACAAACCATTGATTGCTCCAACAGGCGATCGAAGAATGGTTCGGGTCCTGGAGGAGCAATTTCCCGTCAAGGCGACCGAAGAAAGGTTTGGGTCCTAGACAAATCACTGATTGCTCCAATAGGCGACCAAAGAATGGTTCGGGTCCTGGAGGAGCAATTTCCCGTCAAGGCGATCGAAGAAAGGTTCGGGTCCTAGACAAATCATTGATTATTTTAACAGGTGACCGAAGAATGGTTCGAGCCCTGAAAAAGCAACCTCTTCATATCACCAGGTAAGATGACGCCTTGATACTTGCCAAACTCGGGGTTCACACCCTATCTCACTCACTCCCAGTAAGTAACTACAGGTATCTTCTTATCTGTCTTAGTATGTGTAAAGTTATATTGCTCTTTTCCGCATAGAGTAATAGGTCCTAAATAAAATATAATCTGCTACGTACGTGTGGATAAAATTTAGGCATCAGTCTGTCTTTGAATGCAATCTGCGAGCTCACCTTCAAAGAGGGGCAGCTGTTGATGCCTCAAATTTTAATTAAGTTTATTTTATCTTATTAATTAAGTTTTTATTTTATTTATCTTGTCTTTTTTCGGAATAATAAACAAATAAAAGCAAACAAAAAAACAAAAACAAAACAAAACCATAAAGAAAGCAGGAAAGCCCTCGCATGGGCCCGTGAGGCCCATTTCCGCGTCAGCCCAGCCCAGCCGGGTCTTCTTCTTCCTCGCGCAGTTGCAGCGCACGCGCAGAGGGCACGACGCTGGAGCGGAGGGGAGGAGCAACAATGACGCATGTGGAGCAGGGGGCAGCTGGCATTGGATAAGAACGTGGGAGGGTAGCTGGCGTCGAATGGGACGCCGTTCGGCCGGCGGAGGCCACTTGGCGCACGGGGACCAGCGGTTGAAGCTCCGTTGACCAGCTACCCCCTCGCCTATAAATAGGCCCCCGTTTCCGTCGTCAAAGGGGCACGCCAGAAGATCGCAAGCTTGGAAACTTCCTCCTGAGAGACTTCGGAGGAGGTTGAAGAGCGAGCGAGAGGAAGGCGAGCGAGAGAGAACTCGGGTCGCGAGTTCGGCCGACCTCCCACCGAGAGACTTCGGGGAGGCTGCCCGAGCGAGTCCAAGTGGTTAGATTCGGCCGGTGGAGGCTCGAATTTGGCCGGAGGGGAGAGAGCACGAGCGAAGAGGAAGCCCAGATCTGAGGAGGAGCGAGGGCCGGATACGAGGAGAAAGGAGGCACCTGCCAAGCCACCACCGCCACCCCGAGCTGTGCCCCGACGCCGTCCAGATCTAAGTGAATGGGTTCCGGAAGGTAGGGGTTCCATCGCCGTTGTTGCACCCGCCGTCACGCATTGGACTGCTGTCAAGTCGTGCTACAGTCCTCCCCCGACGTTGTCCCCAAACCAGCAACGACCCTGCTGCATCGTCGTTGTGACGCTTTCCACCCCCGACGTGGTCCCCGACGATTCGCCGAGACCCCTGTGGTGTTCGGCCGCCGTCGCACCTCACACCGTCACCGTCTTTGTCGCCCGCCGCGATGCCACCGTCGCTTGCCGCGTCGCCACCGTCGCCGTGTCACCACCCCGTGACGTCCCGCCATCCTTCATTAGCGCCGAGAAGACAAAAGAAGGGAGAGAGGCACCTACCGGGTCAGAATTGGGTCCGGCAAAACCCCCATCCGGGTAGGGTTTTTCCCCCATTCAGGTCTTCTGGGCCCGGTTGTGTGGGCTGTTTTTGTGCATAAAAGGGCCTTGGTTAGTTCATGGGCTTGGAAAAAGAAAAAAGGAAGAAAAATCGAGTCGGGCTCGCAACGCGAGCTCGTCCGTGTGCGGGTCGCCGACTGGTCGGACCCAACCCGCGGATCCAACCCGGGTCAGTTTTTTATATTATTTTAATATAATATAATATTTAAATAAATAAATAAATAATAAATATTGTATTTAAAAAAATCAAAAAAATCAAAAAAATGTTTTTATTTCCAAAAAACGAAAAATATTTAAAAAATGTTGAACAAATGTTTTATTTTCTAAAAAATCAATAAAAATCAAAAATAATTTATTTTCCAAAAATATTAAAAATTATTTAAAAAATATTTATTTTCCGAAAAATCAAAAAATCAAAAATATTTCATATTTTCCAAAAAAATGCCAAAAATCCAAAAAAAAGCCAAAAATTCATGAAAAAGCCAAAAAAATTCAGAAAAAGCCAAAAAGACTTGTATTTTTTTTAAAAAAAAAAACCCCAAAAAATCCCTTTTGTGTCCAAAAAATTAGAAAATGACTCAAAAAATGTTTTTCCTCCCAAAAATGCATGGAAAATCCTCGAACATCCAAAAAACCTCGGGGTTTAAACAAGATTAGGTACCGATAGGGCATTAGTGATTAATTAGTGTAATCAAGTCCTCGATCCTAATTTCTTTGGTTACGCAGGAGTGAGTATTTCTCCCGATACTTCACTTGGGTTTCTAATCAATCCACCCTAAATCGATTAGTGACGACTCCATTTTAAAAATTGATTCACATGTTAAAAACTTAGACTATTAAAGTCATGAATTGGTGGACTTGGGAGAGTCTGGGCATAACTAATTTCAGCCGAGCCATTAGCCTCCTTAGGCGCCTGTACCCGATTGTGGGTGCCCAAAAAAAAGAGGTCGCGACAACATTAAGAAACCAAGCATTTAGGCATCTGTCGATAGTTATTAATGATTTTTTTTTTTGGGTGTAACTACTGAATTCCATAACAATACATTCTCCAATAAATGAGAAGTAACAATTTAGTAAAATTTTTTTGCCATGATTAATAATTTCCATAACAATTTATTGGTCAGCAGCATTTTTTATAGATGATTAATAACATTTACGTGAAAAATGTATTGGTTTCTTTAAGTTTGTTTGCTAATGTAGGTTGAGTAACCTTTCATGTAATTGTGTATGTTTCGATTTACTAGTAACTTTTTCAAGTGTTAAGGGGAAAATTACTTCCAGCCTAACAAAATTGGTAATTTTGATGTATAGCTAGTGACTTTTCAAATTTAAAATAAATTGCAACATATTAGTAATCATACTAAGTAAGTCTTACATTAAGTTCAATGATTTTTGATAAGAGAATGTTGTTTTCACATCTCATTGGCTATTACAAACTAGTGGAAATTTATTTTTAACTTGTACAATAAATTAGGTTAATTTTAGATTTTCCCAATACACTTTCAAGATTATATCACTCAATCTTGGTAACTTATTTTGTATATGTTAACATCATACACTTTGTTCTTTTTCGGCCTCAATTAGACCCAAAACTCCATCTTGGGCTTCTTATTGTACTTGATTTGGTGGTGCTGCTAGGTGCACTTTCCATCAACTTGGAAGGGTAGGATAGTCAACTCACATTGTCTTGCAATTTTCACGTCAAGAAAATAGCAAACTGATTTTCATTTTCACTTGCCATTGTCACCTAATACTTCACTTACTCTCATTGTTTTATGTGGCCTTGAAAATTGTATAATAACAACACAGATGCCATAACTTTTATAACTTTCTTTCGTTCACTTGAATACTACAAATTTGAAAAATCAATTACTCAGGTGCCATCAGTGATTTTCCTTGCTAAAAAATTTGATTTGGATGCCAATTGTCCTATGTGGCTTCACTAGTGTTGAGGTAGACAATAAATAAAAAGTTCAAAAAATTCCATGTCAAGATGGAAAATTAATAAATAAAAAAATCCAGGTGTGATGATTTGCTGAGAATAACACTTAAATGATTGATTTTACTTCGATGTGATACTTAAGTGAGGAAAAAAAAGAAGTTATAATGCTCATGTGAGTACTATATGAAAGTTGTGACACTCATGTTATTCTTATCCTACATATTTTTATTTATAAGTAAAAAGGTTAGAGACGGCCCATCAATGTAGCTATCCCTCTCAGTTTTACCACAAGGGTCCCATGCAAAGAAATGCCTTGCATTAATGAATTCGTTATAAGACATATTACAAGAAGTAGGTACCATTTATATAAAACTAATTACTTCTCATGAATGAGGCCCATTGAATATAAAATCCAAAATATTTTAAATGTAATTTTCAACGAAATTGAAATTAAAATATCATCAAAACAATTATTTAATATTAATACGTAAGTAGTATTACTTTAAGATTCCTCATTCACCTATCCTTTTTCCAAACCACTGCATGGCTCTTGACTCTAGAAACCTATCATACCTTCTCCTTATTTTACTCACATAAACTCAAAAATATAAATGTTGATACCTAATTTTTTTCTCACATAGATATTTCCAAAAAATAAACACACGAGAAAGCCCTAGTTGGGCCGTATCCGACCTTGGCCTGACCCACCTCTCCTTCCTTTCCCGCATGGGCCAAGGCCCGACCCTTCCTTCTCTTTCTTTCCTTTTTCCACGCGGGCCCAGCCTTTACTTCCCTTCGGCCTGGTTAGTTTCATCGGTTAAGCCAGGTTATGTCTACTTCCTCCGATCATGTCTTATGCATGAACCCCGAGCCAAATAAGATAGTTGATCATGGTCGAATTTAATTAGTCCATGATGACAAGGCCTTCAGAACTTAGATATTTTTCAAGTTGTATTTAATGCCTTCATCATGTAGTAAATGAAGGAGCATGGACACCTGGCACGTTGGGACTTTACATCAAAAGATAAGATTAGATTTGGATTTAAAGCCATTAATAAAGGGGACACGTCAACATTGAATAATCAAAATTTATTGGAAAAATTAAGTGTAAACAAGTGTGAACAAATGTGAAGGTATTAAATAAAGTGGGGGAAATGATATCCCTGTGGCCTAGGCTCATTAATATCCTAGGATCTAAATGTGAATTGTAGACTTTGGAACCTACAAAGGAGAGGTCACATGTAGAGAGAGAAAGGAGAGGGCCAAGACAAATCCAACTTTGGACCAAGACGGGTCTACCTTATCTCTTTTGAATGTTAGCCAATAACTAACCGAGACAAGTGTCCAAGCTAGTATAGAGAATACTTAGGATCTTGGGAGATAAGATTGTACAATCATAGATGACCCTTGATTCAAGGCCAAGTGAGAACACTTCTCTTTTCAATTAGAATTTACCTTATTTATTGTTTGAAATTTCTGAACCTTTGTTATTTGCCAATTTTACAGAGCTTTTTATGTTAAGAATTTCGAGAAACTTCCTGTATGTAAGTTGTTCAAAACATCTTGATCTATAACATGATTAAATTTCATATTTTTCTAAGGTAAAATGGTTGGGACAAAGACCCAATCAATTACCATATACAACCTACCAAGTATAGTGGAAACGGTAACCAAGTTGCTTTATCGAATTTTTATATAATCTTCCCTTATGAATTTGGACATTCTTCCTGCACAATTTTTAAATGGCATCCATATCTACAACATATTAAAATTTCAAAGAGTTTTCTGAAGATTTGAATTTTGAAATGAGTCGCTCTCTCCAACCGTTGAATCTGCTTGACAGATAAAATTTTAGGTTGTGTTCAATGATTTTCCGTTCTTTCCACAGAACGAATTTTTCTTGGATTCCTTCATGAAATTTTTTTTCGAAGGTCTTCTCTACAACATTTTAAAATTATATAATTTTTCATGTCCATTTGATAAGGTAATGGTACTAATTTCAAAAGTTACTCAAAACTGTTTTGCATTTGAATGGAGAACCACACGCCCGACTTGGAGGGGAAGGGAGCTGCATGCCTAACTAGAGGAAGAAGCCAATCTAGAGTTTTCTTGACTTAAAGATAAGAATGCATTAAATGCTTTTGGAAGCTAGCTAATTAATGAGCTTAATGAATCACATGCTCATGTGTTTAATTTGGAAACCAAATTGTCCAAAATCTGAGTTTCTTGATGACCAAATCTTAGATATGTTGGAGAAATCTTTCCAGAATATTTTGAAACTGACAAAACACTTCTATCAGACTAGTCTGGATAATTGCAGATCTTCTGTTTAAGAGTCTGAAGACTTTCAAATCACCAGACTCAGCATTCAAGACTCAAGACTCAAGACTATTCTCATTGACAGTTTTTCTAATCCAGTGACGAAGGCAATTCAGAGCCGAAGTATTTGGTTGAGGATTTAGTCCTATCCTCTGGAGAAGATCTCTTGGCTGGATAAATATAACGAATTCTTTTATTTGTAATCAAGATCGTTTGAAGATCCGATGGTCGACGAAATATTCTTGGAAGGTTCTATTCTTGGAAACCAAGATCCTGATTGTATGGGCGAACAGGATTGATGGGCTATCGTCAGGTTCCTTTAATAGCTCGAATGATCTTCTTGATTGCTTTCGTCCAACGGATAGATTGGAGGAATTCCTTTGGAAAGTGCCAACGGGTATGATAGCATAAAGGAGTATAAAAGGAAGACGCTCTAGTTATTTTAGTGCATGATCGATAGAAAAATTCCAGAGTCTGAAGCACCTTGATTATTAGTCGATACATTTTGAGCGAAGTTGTATACACAAAGAGTGTCTATACTTAGTGATACCTTGAGCTAGTGTAGTAGATCATCTACACCAAGAAATCAAGGAAGAACAGCACTGTAACATCTCTTTGTTCATAGTGGAATCCAGCCAATAGGCTGTCAGTGCAGAAGAGTGGACGTAGACTTGAAATAAGCCGAACCACTATAAACCGCGTGTTCAATTTCCTCTTCCCTTCTCTCAGTCTTACTTCGATTATTGTTTGTCTCAAATCTATCAACTGTCTAGTATTGTGCAATTATTGAGAAAAATCATTTATACACCTATTCACCCCCCTCTAGGTACTTGTTCTAGCTATATCAAGATAAATTTTAAGGTATGATGGCCCTGGATTATAGGCTTGATAAGCAAGGCAAAAACCAACCAATTAGAAGAAGATATTAGGCTTTAAAGGGGCTTATGTGTCCCTTAGGTGCCATAGGCAATAACGAGCCTAGATTGAGCCTTGGAGAGTAAGCATATAGGTGGACCAATCAAAAGCCAATACCCAAGGACCTAGGTGCCAACTCAAGAAGATAGGCAGGCCAACTTGTCATTTAGTTGTAATCATAAGTTTGCATAACAATCTAAGGGGAAGAGGCTTTTAAATAGGAGAATGAGTCATCACATTTGGAGGCTTAACCATTCTCTTCTAATTTCTCCCTTCCTCCATTCTCTTCCAAGCTACCATAAACATAACAAAGAAGCATCTTGGAGCTTGGTCTAAAAAGTAGTGAGTAGATTTTCCTAACTTTTCGATAGAGCGATGTGCTATGTTTATCGATTTTAGGATCACGTCATCGTTTGCCTTTGTTGGCTTTGTATAGTTAAGCTTGTTGTATTTCTATTGCTTGTTGTTGTATTAAGTAAGTTCATGATATTGCATGTGTGTCGAGCACACCCGGATGATGAGGAGTGGTCTTGATGGCTATGGACAAAGCTAAAGCCTAACCGAATGGTTCAAAGTCAAAGTCACGAGCCCGAATTGCATCTGGCATGAGATTGATTTAATAAAACAAAAGAGTCGTTCATTAGTTCACTTTGCATGGCACACGCCTTCAAGCCTTTCATTTGGCTAAAAGTTTAAACATAACATAAATAAGTTGATGCTTGAAATGCATGGACACACAATGGACTTATATGCCGATGTCGGGGGAATGTCGGGTCGTTGCTTGGGGTAAAGCCTCGAATGCCATCCCAATATTGAGATTGTGGACAATGCCGGCCTGGGTGAGGTCGATTCCTGAGGGTCGCCCTAGATGCCGTCTAGATAATGAGATTAGGACAATGTTGGTTGCCAGGGGGGACTGATGCCCAGTGGTTACCAGAAGAGCCGATTAATTTCAGCTAATATGATATTGAAAATGAAAAATGAAAATCCACGTGTGGTCCATGACTAATACACGTGTGATTGCAAAAGCTGGGTTTGTTTGATATATATTGTTAAGTCCTTGTATCAATTTGAGCATATGTTTGAATTGGGTCACTTAGTGGTTAAATGAGTTTTGTGAGATGCGAGCATCCATTTTTATGATCGAAATGATCATAAGCCACAGATCCTTGGAAAGTTTGTTCATATGTACTAACTCATTGTTTTTTATTCTTGAAAGCACATAGACAATTTAGAGCCTTTGATATGCATAAGCAAGGCAAGGCGCAAACCTTACTATTGATTTACCATTGACAAGGGGACAGTGACCTTGTATTCGACGATCGACGGCGAGATGTCCTCCTATAGGAGAATTAAGGATTTATTCTTACCGAGTCATCAATTCACTCTTATTGATCTCACCATTTCAGGTGTATGATGGGTGAACCAAGGCCCAAGAAAGGAATGAATCTAGCATGGGGGCCGCTTTTGGGAGCAGCTTGGCAGAGGAGCTAGGCTACCCCAGCCCTTTCAATTATATATGGAATGAAAATAAGTAGCTCAGGACTAGGATGGGCATATAATCAAATAGCTTTTGATGGGTGAATATGTATGTGTATGTGGTACTTTTATTTACTTGCCTTGCATGTATCTTGCCCAGCTTCCATGTGTGTTTGTATGGGATTATTTATGATCACTTCCGCATGTGCTTCACTAAAGATAAAAGACTTTTGGGACATTCAACGTTGCCAAAGGCGTCAATGTTAACCTGTCGAGTCATGCTCTCGTGTCAGAAATGAGGCGGGGGTGTGACACTGTGTCTTGTCTCCTACTAAATATAATGGAATTTCTTCATGTGAAACAACTAAAAAAGTTTGAGATAGACTTTATGTTACTTATGAAGGGACTAATCGTGTAAAAGAGACAAAAGTAAACTTCCTACTTGGCCAATATGAATCATTCAAGATGAAGTCAGGAGAGTCGATTGGAGATATGTTCGGTTGTTTTACAGAAATTGTAAATGGTTTGACGTATCAAGGTCAGCCAATTTCTACCCCAATTAAGATCAACAAACTTCTATGAGGTCTTTCAAAATATTAGAACCATGTTAAGACCTCAATCCAGGAGACTCAGAGGATTATGCCGCTTTTTGTTGATGAACTTGGCACTCTTCAATCCTACGAAGTGGAACAAATCATTTATGAAGATCCTGAAGGTAAGAAGTCCATCGCTTTAAAATCTAATGCTGATTATGATGATACAGACTTAGAAAATGACATGGACGACGAAGAACTTGCTTTTATAATCAAGAAATTCAAAAAGCTGACTAGAAAATGAAGGAAATTCAGTGGAAGAAAACAATATAAGCATAATGGGCAGAAAAGAACAATGAAAGAAGATGATGAGCAAGGAAATATATGCTTAATGGCACATTTAGATTCAAACTCAAATTGGGAATCAGAATCAGACTTAGAAGCAGAGTCTCACTCAAACACATACTTGAAATGCGACAAGGAAATCGAGGTAAGTCATTCAAAAATTCCTTCTAAAGTTTTTAAATATATAAATGACTTTGCTCAAATCTCAAATATTCTCTTAAAAGGATTTTCAAACTAAAAAAGGAGAATTCATGGCTTGGGCAACAGGATCTTTCTAAAAAAGAAAAATTTCAAAATTTGCAAAAACATTTTCTACAAACAAAAGAAAGTCGAGATTTACTTGTCAAAGAAAATGATTCTTTAAAAAATGAATTTTCAAATATTTCAACAAAACTTTCAAAGAGTTCAAAAACATTAGCGCATATCCTTTTCCATACAAGTACTTCACTATAATAAGTCGGGACTTGGTTTTAATAAGGAAAGTGATTCTTTAATAGATTTTCGTAATGTTAAGGAGAAACTTAGACAAATACCTCCTAGACTTGCATACAAGAAGTATTTTTAAAGGATCTTTACAAAACTTGTTGGTCAAAAATGCCCTCAAATGTTCAAATTGTGAAAATTCATAACACATTGAGAAAGAATGGCCTATAGTCTGGAGACTTGCTATGAAAGATTGGGTAAAAATAGCACGCTCTACTAACTCTCAAGGATCCAAGAAAATTAGGATATCAAAGAAAAGATGAGTTGTTTTTGTAGGAAATAAAAGAAAAGAAGAAAGAGAATTTTGTAAGGAAGGTAAATTTTTTTCTCAATTTGATTTGGGCACATAATTCTCATTACTCTTGATATTCAATAAATCCCAGTTGATTCGGATTTTATCAGGATCATATTCTATGATTTGTTTTATTTAAGGAAGAATCATGCGATTTATTTTTGTGATTTGTGAGTTGAGATTTGATTTAATAAGTGTGATTGATTTGATATTTTGCTTGGAGACAATTGAGTTTATTTGGTTAGATTTAATGCTCTCAAATTTTGTCATATTTTGCAAAGTAGAAATCTGTTTTACGAGATATTAATTTATTATGCAAGATATTCTTAGATACTCAAGGATTTTATTCCCTTTGATTTTATCGTGCTTTGACCAAGTGAGAATTTCTTTTTCAAGATATTATTGTACATAATGTTCTTTCCTTAAATATTATGTTATGATGAATTAAGAAATAATATTTTATTATTTTATTATCTATGGAGATTTTTTTATTTTGCTCTAACGAAAAGGAATGATCCAAATTTATGGATACCAAAAAGGAAATCAGTTCATTGCAATAAATTCTATAAGAGAAGAATGATTGTGAATCTATACAAATTTTGGTGCAATCAAAAAGGTATCTCATGCAAAGATTGACAATGATCATTTTTAATCAATGGTATATTTCAAACATATACCTTGGGTAAGAGAATAATTTTTTTTTTTTTTATCATCCTGCCTTGCAAATTTTTATTCGATTTTATGAAGATTATAGATGATTGCCGATGAATCATATATGATTTATATTGCAAATATCTCTTGTCATAAACATAAAGCATAGCATTTTTTTAATTACTTGATTTGGCACGTGATAGAAATATCTACTTTCTTTTTGCGAAATGCGTAAATAATATGTTTTTGAGTTTTTATGCTCAAGGAAATCCCTTTAATCGTGAAAGATATTATTGCATATTCGTGGATACTCTTGCCATATTCATAGAATATATCTTATATCTAGCAAGTTTGATTCCCAAATCGAATGAAGATATTACTTGATATTTTTTTTTTTTTGCGAAGATTGTGATCTATTATACAAGAATTTGCAAGTGGCAAAAGAATCTTTCATATGGATTTTGAAAAGCTTGATTCAAAAATTGTGGAGGTTCTGTACTATTTTTTGGAGGTTCAAAATTCTCTTCCTTGCAAAGTTGTTGCAAATTATTGAACAAATGCCTAATGTGTTGTACGAAAAGTTGAGTAGCTCTAAATTTAAATATTTGATCATCTTATATATGCTATCCAATTTATTTATTTATAGAAAATGCATTATATATTACGTAAATATTATAACATCATATTTGTGCAAAAAGTTTGTTGAGTTTATGCCGATTAAATTTGAGATAAGCTTGATTGAAGAAAACAAATTTCTGCATCGAATTTTAAAAAGCAAACAATCATTGCAGATATTGTTGTTAGGAAGGAAATAGTGGAAAAACATTCTGCGCAATGTGCACAAGCCGCAATTAGTACTATTAGCGAATCTCGTCATGATGACAAGGGGAGAAAGTGAATCCAAAAAAAAGGGAAAAAATTGTTATCACCTCAAAAAAGGCAACAAATTGAGAGGGTGCATTGATTAATTATGGAAAAATCTTTTGAATTCATCATGATCTTAATTATTATGGAAGGAAGGAAAAGGAAGGCCTAGTGGTTGAAGGTGATGGCGGTTTCCCACTAAGAGGTACTCACACGGCCTAACAATCATTTACATAGTCGCTGGCTAATGGACTTGAGGAGCTCCATGAAGAAAGCGGTACTGCAGAATCCGATTTTTCTAGCTAATGGCCCCACAGCTTTTTGCAGGGTTGAAGATTTTGTCTCCACTATTCAGCATAGGTGTTCCATGTCGGATCTCCATCATCTTCACCTAAGCCACTTGTTCTTCGTATCAACACTTTTCTTGTTCTTGGTCATGAGATTCTGAAGATACGTTCAGTCGACTTTCATTTTCTGCTTAGCATCTTAAATTTCATTTGAAGTATGGAGCGTCTTGAATTTCATATAGTATATGCATATTCAAATTTGAACTCAAGTAAAATCATATGATTTTTGCAAAAAAAGACCATTTAAGAGAAAATGCCATTTCAAATAAGCACTCAAGAATTCCCCATTAACTTGTGACTTGATAAAATTGGTCCATAATTCATCCTTAGCTTTTTTTTATCTTCTTATAATTCAAAGCATTTGAAACTTTCATGATGCACCACTACGTGCAGCATCACAATTTAATGCATTAAGATCTGGAGCAACCATATTTATTACTTTGTATCAAAGTTAACATCCTCAGTCAATCATAATTTCCCTGAACTATGTCCTGGGCTAGTTATTTCTATTAAGCATCCTTATTTAAAGGCAAAAGAAATTACTTCTGCCATCTAATGCCTGAACCGCATTAGCCCAAAATTATCTTTCTTCTTCGTGCACCACAAGAAAAACCTCTAACTTCCCCCTAAAGCTAAAATGGCAAGTACCGAAACCCTAATCTTTCTCCACCTGTTCCTCCTCTCGGAGGCTGCGGACGACTAAAGTCACGAAAGCCAATCCCACGCCAACTTCCAGCCGCCACTGCACCCGTCAAGCCGTGCGCGAGAGGTGGAGGATGAAGATGACGAACGGACATGGCATCTTCAGTGATGAACATTGAGTGGGTGGGTCCAGTCGTCTCCACTGAGATCACATGGCTACAGCCCCAACTCTCTCGGTCCACTCGCACGAGGCGGTGACGGAGGGGACAGTGGGGGAGGAACGAAAAGGACATGTCAGAGGGGACTCTGCCTTCTGGACGCTTACCGAATTGAGTCATCGACTCATCGCCGTCTGTTTCAGTCTGCAAGAAGAGAAACAACGTGCGAACCAAGCCGTTGGAAAAGGACTTAGAGACTTCAGAGTTGTCCCTAAAGTCGGCCAGGGTTCGGGGTCCGGCCGGTTCTCTCAAATGGGTCAACCCAGATTCGCAAATCATTGTTGTCATAGACCTGATCAATAAGTGAATCATTTCTATTTTGGTTTCTTAAGAACTTCCATCCAAGATTTCTCGGAATGAAAAGGTTAATGTATATTATGTTTTGTTCATTAATTTCAATGGGTTTTAAAAAGCTTGGCCAGGCCAAGTGAGCGGGTCATATTTAAGAATGAAATTACTTATCCATGCGCTGTCCAATTTGCTATCCATTAAGAAAGTAAGCATTTAGGCATCTGTCTATAGTTATTAATGATTTTTTATTGTTTTGGTGAACTACTAAATTCCATAACAATACGTTCTCCAATAAATGAGAAGTAACAATTTAGTAAAAAAATTTTGCCATGACTAATAAGTTTCCATGACAATTTATTGGTCAGCAGCAATTTTTATAGATGATTAATAACATTTTTGTGAAAAAAAAAGTATTGGTTTCTTTAAGTTTGTTTACTAATGTAGGTTGAGTGACCTTTCATGTAATTGTGTATGTTTCGATTAACTAGTAACTTTTTCAAGTGTTAAGGGGAAAATTACTTCCAGCCTAACAAAATTGGCAATTGCGATGTATAGCTTTTGACTTTTCAAATTTAAAATAAATTGGAACATATTAGTAAGCATACTAAGTATGTTGTACATTAAGTTCAATGATTTTTCATAAGAGAAGGTTGTTCTCACGTCACTTTGACTATTACAAACTAGTGGAAATTTATTTTTAACCTTTAGAATAAATTACATTAATTTCAAATTTTCGAGATTATATCACTCAACCTTGGTAACTTATTTTGTATATGTTAACATCATACACTTTGTTCTTTTTCGGCCTCAATCAGACCCAAAACTCCATCTTGGGCTTCTTATTGTACTTGATTTGATGGTGCTGCCAGGTGCACTTTGTAGAAAATTATTCACATGAATAATTAATCAATCAAGAAAAAAGCAGATCCATATATGATTGTAAAACACCAATATCAATAAACACAATGGAATTAAAGTGTACATGTTCGAGCCATTGCTTCACTTAAAGAAAATAGATCAATCTGATAACTAGTTATCTATCGGAATGCCAGATCTTCCTCTCTATGACCTATTTCAGTATAACAGCTTTCAATGGGATTAAAGTAACTAATAGGTATAACCTACCCTTTTATAGGCTAGAGAGGGGACCTAGCAAACCCTAATCAACAGCATGTCAACGGGGCCCTTCCCATTACGAACTTCGGCTAAACACAATTGCCTACACTTTGCTACTCAACTAGGCCCGTTATTAATAGAATGCTAATACCCAATTCAATCATATCATTGTAGGGTTCAACAAATATTGGAATATTCATTAACCCGATTATTTAAATAAAAAAATCAATTAATTAATGTAAGCCCATATTATAGGAAATTTCCAACATTTTCCCACTTGGGCTACGTTAATTAACTTATTTTATTTTGAAAAAGATTTTATATTTGAAAACGACACTATCGGGTTAATAACTGAAAAATTTTGTTTTATGTGGCCACAACTTTTGAAAAATAATATTCCAATAATGGCATCTCAATACCAATCTAATCCTATATAATCTCAGTATAGGACTATGGAGATCAATGTATTATGAAAATGCCACAACACAAGACCTTCCATAATCACATATAATAAGTATTATATTTTCATGGATTATGGGCATAGTAGTGTAGTAAGAAATAGTGCCAACATGTGTCAAAATATACACTATTTCTTATCAGTCCTTAATGCGATTTCTCAACGACATGAAACTGCATTAACGCAACTCTGAAACAACATGAAATATACACTATTTCTTATCAATGACATCCAGTCATCTTTAAACTAAAATTTATTTAAAGATATTGTTTTATACTTCCATTTCTCAATCAATAGGAGAAATGATAACAATAGAATCAATAATAATAACAATAATTGAAAATAAATGCTTTAATAGACATCATAAAAGCATTATCAATATACATATAACTATAATATCCAGAAATACAAATTATATAACTTCCACTAACAAAAGAAATCAAAAGAATCTAAGACACCCATATTCTTTACATGTTCTTTAGACAGTATGGGTCATAAGCCTTTTGTTAGAGGATCAACCAACATGGACTCGGTTCTAATATTCTCAATCACAATGTCTCTCTTTTTGACTAAGTCCTTAACAATATAATATTTGATCTAATTAACATTTCAACCGTGGCATTGTTGTTATTAATAGCAAAAGTAATTGTTTGTCACACATAATACAATAAGATCAATTATGGGCAATAAGTATTTTAACAAAAATAATTAGTACATCATAAACTCCCCTTTGGACAGAGTGTATAAAGCACCATTATTTTTCTTAGCATGAAATTTAGAAAGCAACAACAAGGAGAATTACTTATAATTGTCAATGATCCATTCCCTTTAGGCAGACAAATCATTTAAATTATACATCTCTATGATATCAATATATAGAGACGATAAAAGAGAATTACATATAATCTTCAAGGATCAATCCCTTTTGGGCAGACAAATCCTTTAAATTATATTATCTCCATTATCTCAACATAGAGGGGAATTACACATAACTCTAAAAAATTTATCCCCTTTAGGCAGATAAATCTTTTGAGTCACACATCCCCATCATTCATCTCTAATATATCAATATAGAGGGAAATTACATATAACTTTAAAAAAGTTATCCCCTTTGGGCAGATAAATCTTTTTGAGTCATACATCCCCATCTTTTAATTTTGCAATTTATCTTCATTCAATTTTCAAATTAATATACACAATAAACCCCTTTGGGCATGTAATTGTATATACTAATTTTTATCAACAAAGAACTTCAACAAAGTTTATGCCCAAAATTCATCAAATAATATGAAGCACTTTACAACATGTGCTTCCCAAGATCATATTGCATGTATTAAGCAACAATTTTTCCCGCAATTTTTTTTTCGTGGGTAAAAAAAAAAATGGTTTTAATCCAAATCACTGAATTAACCCAACAAAAGAAAAGATAGGTGCCTCTAGCACTTCAGTCAACATATTTCGTATTAAGTTTAAATTCCTCGTGCACCGAATACCAAACAAAGGCACCCAATTACTTCAGACAGGGAAAACAACTCACCATTCTGTCATCTTTAGTCAATAGGTCCTCATGTTTAAATTAATAAATAAAAGCCCCACCAGCAAATCTTAAGCACTCACATCAAATCCCAAGTACATATAGGCAAGAGACCAAGACAAAACAACAAATTGAAAAGTGAACGTTGATTCTGCAGTAAGAATTGCAATATGTTATGAAAGCATCACTTCCGCAATTTCTTTTTTTTAAAGAGAGGAGCCAACGGCAATATTTTCCCGGAAAATCAAACAAGAACTTTCCTAGAAAAAATCAGACTGAACATGAGAGGGTGGATTGTTGTTTATCTTGGCGAATCGCGAAGCAGGAGGTGGACTGCGATCTCAAGCGAAGCGTGCGAATCGGATTAGAAAAATCTCTCTCAATTTCTCAACAAAATTATATAAATTATATATGGTTGAAAATATATCGACAAGTAGAACAAAAGCCCTATGGTTTCAAGATCAATTAAGCAAAAAATCCACATGAAAAATAATGCCCATTTTTCGGTTCAAAGAGGAAAATTTCGAATTTTGTTCATAAAAAGATAAAATTTGGGTTCTAGAATCATATATGATTGGCTCTTGATACCACATATAGAAAATTATTCACATAAATAATTAATCAATCAAGAAAAAACGGATCCATATATGATTGTAAAACATCAATATTGATAAACACAACGGAATTAAAGCGTACTTGTTTGAGCCACTGCTTCACTTAAAGAAAATAGATCAATCTGATAACTAGTGATTGATCGGAATGCCAAATCTTCCTTTCTATAACCTATTTCAATATAGCAGCTTTCAATGGGATTAAAGCAACTAATAGGTATAACCTACCCTTTTATAGGCTAGAGAGAGGACCTAGCAAACCCTAATCAATAACGTGTCAACTGGGCCATTCCCATTACGGATTTCGGTCAAACACAATTGTCTACACTTTGTTGCTCAACTAGGCCCATTATTAATAAATGCCAATACTCAATTCAATCATATCACTGTAGGGTTCAACAAATATTGGAATAT
This sequence comes from Eucalyptus leucophloia subsp. euroa, assembly GCA_017140325.1. NCBI lineage: Eukaryota > Viridiplantae > Streptophyta > Magnoliopsida > Myrtales > Myrtaceae > Eucalyptus > Eucalyptus leucophloia. The sequence goes on along the minus strand of CM029471.1, from coordinate 18,416,423 downwards.
CCATTAACCCAATTATTTAAAAGAGAAAATCAATTAATTAATGTAAGCCCACATTATAGGAAATTTCCAACACACTTTCCATCAACTTGGAAGGGTAGAATAGTCAACTGACATTGTCTTGCAATTTTCACATCAAGAAAATAGGAAACTCATTTTCATTTTCACTTGCCATTGTCACCTAATACTTCACTTACTCTCATTGTTTTCTGTGGCCCTGAAAATTGGATAATAACAGCACAAGTGTCATAACTTTTATAACTTTTTTTCGCTCATTTGAATATTATAAATTCGAAAAATCAATTGCTCGGGTGCCATCAGTGATTTTCCTTGCCGAAAAATTTGATGTGGACGCCAGTTGTCCTATGTGGCTTCACTGGTGTTGATATAGACAGTAACTAAAAAGTTCAAAAAATTTCATGTCAAAATGGAAAATTAATAAATAAAAAAATCCAGGTATGATGATTTGCCGAGAATGACACTCAAATAATTGATTTTACTTTGATATGACACTTAAGTGAGAAAAAAAATGAAGTTATAATGCTCAAGTGAGTACTATATAAAAGTTGCGACACTCATACTATTCTTATCCTACGTATTTTTATTTATAAGTAAAAAGGCTAGAGAGGGCCAATCAATGTAGCTATACCTCTCAGTTTTACTACAAGGGTCCCATGCAAAGAAATGCCTTCCATTAATGAATTCTTTATAAGACATATTACAAGAAGTAGGTACCATTTATATAAAACTAAGTACTTCTCATGAATGAGGCCCATTGAATATAAAATCCAAAATATTTTAAATTTAATTTTCAACAAAATTGAAATTAAAATATCATCAAAACAATTATTAAATATTAATACATAAGTAGTATTAATTTAAGATTCCTCATTCGCCTATCCTTTTTCCCAAGTACTGTATGGCTCTTGACTCTAGAAACCTATCATTCCTTCTCCTTAGTTTACTCACATAAACTCAAATATAAATGTTGATAGCTAATTTTTTTCCCAAACAGATTTACAAATAAAAAAATAAACGCACGAGAGAGGCCTGGTTGGGCCGAATCCGACCTTGGCCTGACCTACCTCTCCTTCCTTCCCCGTATGGGCCAAGGCCTAACCATTCCTTCTCCTTCTTTCCTTTTTCCGCGAAGCCCCAGCCTTTCCTTCACTTCGCGCGCAACTTGCAAAAGAAAGAAAAAAGGGCAGCAGCAACGGATGAGTGGGGGCAAGGACGGTGAGGACAGACGGAGGCAGGGCTGTGCGTGACACTTGACTAAGAATGTCGTGTGGTACGAGTCTGTGAAGGACAGCTATCATCGCTAAAAGGTGAAGGATGAAGAGCATAAAAAAAGAAAGAAGGAAAGATCCGAGAGAAAGGGGAAGAGAAACAGAGAGAGGGGGGAAGAGACAGGGAAAACGAGTAAGAGTTTGTGTGAGGGAAGAGAGTTGGAGGGAGAGACCGCCAGCCACCGCACGGTCGATAACCCACTCGCCGTGCCTCTTTCCCGCTCCAAAACTCCGATAAGCCTCAACCCCTTTTTGCCTTTTTGAGCATGTCGGACTGGAGCTCGCGGCTGTCTCGGGCCGAGGCGAACTCCGGCCCCGCCGTCCCTCATTTTGCTGTTGTTGTGCGCGTTGTTGTTGTCGCGAGTTATGGTCTTCGGTCAAGTCAAAGATCTCTTGTTTCTGTAGCATATACTACCTATTCGACAAAATGTCCGAATGAGATCCATAGTTTTTTTCTCCAAGTATGGTCTGTTTTAGAACGACGGTGACCCTCTAGTTAGTCCTTGGTGGCCGTCGTTATTACACCCTTGGTCTCCACTATACACATATTGTCCGCTTTGAGTACTAAGTTCTCACAGTTTTGTTCTTCTCGGGGCATTCCATACCTATCCCAAGAAAACTTGTATATACAATTAGAGGGCCCATTGCCTTATAAGGTAGCCCAGAACTCTCTCCCTAGGCGATATAGGACAAGAGAGAGACCCCTTCCTTGCGCACGTCCGAGGACCGAGGCGTGAATGCACCGCCATCCCTCCTCCCCGCACACCGCTGCTCAAGCTGTCACACTCTTATCGCATGCGTACTGCCAAGACAATCTTAGTCCATCCCTCCGTACTGTCATGGATCTGAGTTGTCACACTTTCCACCTCTTAGAAGCATAGCGTCCTCGGCCGTTACACTCTCCTCACCTACGTACTACCGAAGCAATCTTAGTCCGTATCTCCGTACTGCCCCGGGCCTGGGTTGTCACACTCTTCACCCCTTAGAAGCACAGTGTCCTCGCTGTGTCTCCACTGTACACATATTATCCGCTTTAGATACTAAGTCCTCACGGTTTTGTTCTTCTTTAGGTAGCCCATACTACCTAAAAAAAAATGCGTATGTACAGTTAAAGAGCCCATTGCCTTATACGGCAGCCCAGAACTCCATCCTTAGGCGATGTGGGATAAGAGAGAGACCTCTTCCTTGTGCACGTCCGGGGAACAAGGTGCGGACGCACCTCCATCCCTCCTCCCCACGCACTGCCGCTCAAGCCGTCACACTCTCCTCACCCGCATACTGCCAAAGCGATCTTAGTCCGTCCCTCCATACTACCCCGGGTCTGGGTCGTCGCAATCATGGCGGTCCTCAGAGGCTGCAAGCTTCACTGTTTTAGGCGTTTGGCGATGAGGAGGTCGGCCAATGAGTGGCAGCTAAAGTGACTACTCGATGGATAGTGGTAACTTGCGGCAGCTTGAGCTTTGGCCGAGGTTTGTCAAAAAAAAGAAAAACAAGTAGAACGTAGGAGCTTCAAGTGAAGGAAGGGGATGTTGTGGAGAAGAAGAAGAATAGAGAAGGGGAAGGAGAAAATAAAAATAGAGAAGGGGAAGGAGAAAATAAAAGGAAAAGAAAAGAAAAATAAATGAAAAAGGACAAAAGGGGGAAGGCGTTTTGTGAAAAAAGTGCAGTAGAAAAGACAAAATAGGGAAAAGACAAAAAAATTAGTTAAAAAATAATGTTGATATAAAAAAAGAAAAGGTTTTTTAAAAATAGATTTTATCCTTTTTGGGTGAGTTCAGGTCATCGGATTGGGCTAGAAGGTCGGCTTGGGTTTACCCGGTTTGCACCCGTTTTCCCTAATATAATAATAATAATAAATATTAAAAATATATTAAAATTTAAAAAATATTCAAAAAATATTCAGAAAATATTGAAAATTCGAGTTTTTCTTGAAAATTAAGGAAAATTCAAAAACACTAAGAAAATTCCAAAATTCATAAAATTCTAAAAAAAAAAATTCAATAGTGATTAGAAAGACACCCAAAAAAAAATCAAAATCAAAAGTTTTTGGAAAATTCAAAAATTCAATTTTTCTAGAAAAATCCAAAAAAATTCTAAAAAATAAAAAAAATCTTCAAAAAGTTAAAATTAATCTCTTGGTTTATTTTTTCCTAAAAAAAATGGAAGTCTTTCCATTTATAATTATGTTGAAGGGGTTTTAGTTGTCCTTAAAGACGAATACCCTCGATTGTGCAATATTGATACATTGAGTTTGGCTTCTCTTTAGTCTAGTTAAGATTAGCATTTGTCATCTCTATAGTACTAATTCTTTACTCTCCTATGCATTTTATTTAACACTTTCCTTAGTTGCTAATTGTTATTTTAATGATTGCGTACACGCATGATCACTTCACATGTTAGTGGATTGGTCTAAAGTTAATCCAATCTGCCTGATAGAAATCTTTTTTTTTTTTTAAATGAACAAGATTAGGTGCTGAAATGATACTAATTAGTTAATTAGTGTAATCAAGTCCCTGACTTTAGATTCTTTGGTTGCGTAAGAAATGAGATACACTCTCATGTCTCATTTGATTTCTAACCAACCCCAATAGGCTAGTAGTGACTCTTTATTGCGAAATTCTTAAGGACACCCCAATGTCGCGTGAGGTATGGGCTTGGGAGAGCCCGTGCCTAATCATGGGTGTTAGGTCCATTCTTTAGGCAATACCCCTAAATCTATTCCCTCCCTCGAATGGTAGCTCGCTACAATTTAGATTAGGCCAAACATTTAAATGAGCATTATGTGAAAAGGATAAATTCATAATGGCTCACATTTTTTCATTCATTTTTTGATTTCCAATACCCCCAGTTACCTTAGATTGACCACAATATCTCTTGCAAGTCCTAGATTTAAAATTATTTCTTACTTTTATTTCTTCTTTTTATTTGGAAATTCTTATGTATTTTAGAATTGACAAAAAAAATATGTATTTGCCTATGATTTGATTGGATTGTCTTATAATGTAATTACAATTTTTATAATTTTCTTGTCAATAATTAATTATTCCACTTAAGCAATCTTATTTTTCATTTTTGTCAATATAATATTTCCCACCAATTGCCGCTAGAAATCATTAATGTGGTATCTAGTCATTGCTGGCTATCTTGAGTGGCATGATGATGTGGGCAATTTGTTAATTTCCATGTTGCATTTGCAACGACAATTGGCAATAAAGGCTACATTTGAATATCGCACAAATGTGAATGACTATATTGATAAAATTGAAAAGTTAAAACTGATTTGACATTCGTACAATAAATTTAAGACTAAATTGATAATTTTCGAAAATATTTATATAATCACTCATTCTATGAATACATGTATAAGCATTTTTGGGATAAGTACATTAGAAGTGTCATAACTTTCATACAACGATCACTTGAATGTCACAAATTTGAAAATTCAATCACTTAACTATCATTAGGAATTTGTTTTGTCAGGAAATTCAACATGGACGCCAATCATCTTACATGGCATCGAGGGTGCTAACTTGAATAATTAATAAAAAATTAAAAATATCCATGTCAAAATGGGAATTAATAAAAAAAATCCATGTAGGATGATTTGCCGGAAATGACACTTAAATGATCGATTTTTCTCCAGTGTGACATTTAAGTGAGTGAAAAATAAAGTTATAACACTCACGTAAGTATAGTATGAAAGTTATGGCACTTGCATTGTTCTTCTCCTTAGAAAGTGTATTCGAAATGGAAATTTAGAGTACTTGAAAAAAATGGAAGAATATGCTTGTAACTCTCTTCTTTACCCTAATGTTTTTAATTTGAAGGTCATTGAAAGGGCTAAGTGACTTGTGCAAAGCAAACAAGAGAGAGAGTTAGCTAACTATTTTGATCAAAATTGAGTGTTTTTACGTATGCCAATGTACATATTTCGCCTTTAGTCAAATTGATTACTAGATTTCCATGGCAAGGTTGCCATTGCACATTGACATCACTAAATACATACACAAAACCTCATATCTTCACCACCTCGACGTCATTACTCTCGCCGCCACCACCACTTTGGATGTGACCAACAGCTAATGTCAGGTGTGTGCTGATGAACTTCATCAAATTGTTCTAGTTATCAATTTTCGATGTAAACTAGTACCTACTTCACCTTTGCTAGTGAGATCTTTACTGAGTGGATCAAGTTGTGACGCCTATTGCAACTTGCAAGTAATTGGTGGCTTTGTTGCTAGATTTGAGTAGCTTTTATTGACGCATTCTAGATGCTGACTGAATCTAGCTCGTCTTCAGCATATCCTCATTCTTAATCCTCAACTGATGGTAACCTGTCCTTAGGTCAATCTTGGAAAATATCCAAGCTCCCTATAGTTGATTAAATAAGTCATCGATCCTTGGTAACGGATATTTTTTCTTGATCGTCACTTGATTAAGTTGTCAATAGTCGATGCAAAGATGCAACAAATCATCTTTCTTCCTCACAAGCAAAACTGGCACTCCTTAAGGCGATGCACTAGGATGAATAAATCATTTGTCCAACAACTCTTGCATTTATACCTTTAGCTCCTTTAACTCTGATAGTGCCACATAGTAAGGACCCTTAGAAATTGGCTCCATCCTAGGAGCCAACTCAATCACGAACTCTATCTCCCTTTTTAGAGGCAAACCAAGCAACTCCTTAGGAAAAACATTAGAAAATTCCTGCAGTATGGCGATGTCCTCTATTCTTGACTCCTCAACTAATGTATCAACCACGATTGCCAACCTTGGCAACCCACATCCAACAACTGGGTTGCCTCAAGTGAAGAAATTAAAGTAATTGAGAGTCCTCCTCGATTTCCAACAAACTTGAAACTTCTACCTGCTAACGAGTTAAACTTAATCGCTTTACGATAATAGTCCATGGTAGCCCGTTGCTCGGTGAGCCAATCCATACCAATAATAACATCGAAATCAAACATCATTAGCACAATCAAATCTATTCTTTCCTCTCGATCACCAATTACTGACTTGCAAAAAGGACACCTTATCGCAAACAACACTTTATCATTTAACGGGGTGGATATACTAATGACCACTTCCCACTAACTTAATGAATTGCTCAACAATAAATGAATGTGTGGCTCCAGGATCAAATAAAGCATAAGGAGCACGGTCATTCAACAAGATCGTATCTATAAGCACATTCTACAAGTTCTCCACCTCCCTTCAAGTGACAGCATACGCTCTTCCTTGCATCGGAGGCCTACTCAAAATGCCTTTCTACGCATTTTGCGATGCACTCCCTGCTACCTATCCTATCTGCGGCAGTGGAGCCTGCACTCCCATGGGCCTGCGTGAACAATTCTTTACTTGATGGTCGTGCTAGCCACATCCATAGCAAGCTCCCAATCTAGCAGGACACAAGGCTAATCCATATTTCCTTCCACAAAATCGGCACACACCATTCAAGTTGAGTGCCAACTTTCCAATTCCACCCTTTCGGTTGGGAGGGATGGGATACTTTCCTCCCGTCATTGGCCTCTTCCCAAATTGATTGTTATCTCTGTTGGGCACAAACCACGACCTAGATTTGGCTACCCACTCATTTAGATTTCTCTCTTTCAACTAAACCCTCTCATACAATTCGTCATAGTCTTTGAGATTAAGTAGCACAACGGGTCCTTAATCTCTAGCTTTAAGCCATCTCTGAACCTTCTAACTTTGTCCATCGGGTCCTCAATTAACCTCGGTGTGTACTTTGACAACTCGACAAACTTCGCCTTATACTAATCTACAGTCATCTAGTTTTAGCAAAGACGCTGAAACTCAACCATCTTCTGTTCTTGAGCACGGTCTAAGAAATATTTCTTGTAAAACACTTCAACAAAGGCATCCTACTCAGGGACCATCCTCTCAGGAAACATTCTTCCTTCAATGGCCTCCCACCACGTGCTTACATTACCCTGCAGTTGATATATGGACAGGGTCACCTTGTCCTCCTCTGAGCACCTTAGTAGTACAAAAGCCTTCTCCAACTCTTGGACCCAAAGGGTTACAGCCTCGAGCTCACCTACTCCAGTAAGCTTTGGAGGCTTTAGCCTCAGAAACTACTCCACTAGCTTATGCATAGGTTGCTCACCACTCCCATTCTTGGGGGGGACTTCAGTAGGTGTAGTAGCAACAGCAATAGCATTGGCAGCAGTAGCGGCGACGGTGGCGACGACGGCTTGATTTTGAGCTTACTGCCCGACCACGTTTCCCAAGGTCTCTAGGGCTTATAGGATCCCCTCAACCCTAGGATCAATTGGTGCCCTTGCTCTAGCACCCACCTGCATCGGCGCTCTCCCTCTAGCACCAACCCGTCTCGGTGCCCTTCCCTTGGCACTTGTCAGAGCCTCTATGGCCCTTCTTTGAGGGGCTCTCTACTCAGGATCGCTCATCTCACAGGGTCCTACCAGAAATCTACTTTCAAATTCCAACAAGGAAATAGAAATTTGAGCAACCCTCACCAAACAATCAATCAATCACAAACATGAGTATAAGGAAAAATTGTTTTTCCTATCTAACTACTCCAAAACCCATTGCACCTTATCACTCTAAACTTTGACCAGGCTCTAATACCACTTAAACGGGGATGTCATGCCCCGAACCCCGAGCACACGAACATCCCTCAGTGGTCGATTGAATTGCGATGTCCCAGGACGCATCGTCGACCTTTTTTTTTTTTTTCTTTAATCTTTCGATTAAACGCATGCGGAAGCAACTCAAATAAACACCTAGTCAATCAACAAAATTGGGATAGTAAAACACAACAGAAAATTTCCCAAAAGCAATGATCTATTAATGAACTTATTAACCAAAGGAGTTTAACATGTACAGGCCTACAACAAAAGGTAACTCTTACGTGACCTATTAGCAAAAAGGGTCAGAAAGGTCAAGGTTAACTTTTAGCTTCACTAGCTCTAGGTATTGGTCCTAGTATATAGGTGCAAAGTCGGGCATGTGGTCAAAGGGGAACACCTCCATAGGCTCATCTGGATCGGAATCTGGATTCAAAATGACACCATCAAAGATGTCGATATCCATGGGATCCCATACTTGCCTTCCCATGTTCCCGGATGGTGATCCATTAAAACCCTGAAGTGGACCAATTCAATTGCCATTCACCTCCCTAATAAACCACACCTCGAAATTATGGGGCACTACATGAGCAAACCCTTCATCTACCCATACGGTCGTGACCACCAACTCGCGGATCCGGTCGGTCCCCGGGATAGGAAATAGAGTAGTCTCCACATCCATATGATGGGGTGACACTCCATACTACGGACCTAAAAATATTTAACAACAACAGGGTGAGATATAAATCTCAGCAAGTTAATAGCCTAAACCTCAATTAGGAAGCTGATTCACCTTGGGGACAGCCTAAACATGCACCATATATAAACTTAGCTCCCCTAGGTACACCTCTGCATAATAGCACATCTCACATGGCAATAATAGTACAACATACATAAATAACAATCAGAACACATACTAAAATTTCATGCACATTGCCAACACACGTGTTCCAATTATTACTACCTCTTAGGCCACGGTCAACACAAGAGTCAACGGTGTTCCGGCATGACCAAGCATCATCCCACCCCATCAAGCACGACATCATTTAGAACCCCCGCCTAGATGGCATTTCATAAAGGAGTATCGGTCTGGCTTCAACCACGACTAGGCATTCGGACCCCCGTCAAGCATCCGATAAAAATCGGGCATCGCCCCCAAACTCTCGTCAAGTGACGGGTTCGATTAAATAACCACTTAAGCACACCATCAATCAAGCCAATTTTTGTTGCTATTAAAATAATCACTTTGGCAATTTTTGTTTTTGGTAAGGTTATCATTATTTATTTATTTTTTGGTAAGGATCACTTTGGCAATTTTTCATAATTAAAAATCCCAATAATTTATATGTGGTTACGTATTTGAAATCAACTAGTCAAACTTTGCACACTTCTATTTCAAAACCTTATTATTTTATTTAACAAGTAAAATTTGGCGTCCAAACCCGACACCTCATATTTTTCTATTTTCTTGCCTATAAAGCCCTTTCTAAAAATAATAAATAAAATTTACAATTGGGAAATCAATAACATAACATCACACATGCAAACAACCAAAATTACGCACAATCTCATCTAGAAAAATGAGCATAAAATTCTACTTAATGGCTAATCTGTCATTAATTGCACTAATTGCGATTAATTAATTATAGTTAGGCTAATCATAATTTATTAAACTAAAATTGATTAATTAGCCTAACTATAATTAATTAAAAATTAATCGATGTTAACTAAAATAACTACGATCAATTAAATAAGTAATGATTAAATAATTAAATTACAATTAATTAAACTAAACTCAATTAATTAATCTAACCACAATTAATTAATCTAATCATAATTAATTAAACTAATCCAATTAAATTTATCTAAACCATCATTAATCGCAATTAAAAATAAACTAAAATTGACTAATATTAACTACTCTTATCCTTAACTAATCTACCTCCTACACATAATCAACACCCTAATTCATGATTAGGAAGTTAATTCACGGGTTTCCAGTGACGGCAAGCTCGCGGCGATGGCAGCGCAACGGCATCAAGAACATGATGCTCGTGACTCGAATGGTGGCACAAATGGTGGTGATTCGGTGAAGTTGAGCCCACAGCCAAACGAGGGGCTCAGCTTAGGCGGATTGGCAATGTGCGGCGCAAAGCAACGGTGGCACAGACAATGCAAGCAAACGGTGCAAAGAGGCGGTGACATTGGTGCAGCCAAGGGGAGTGGGGCGGCAACAATGGCGGTGATGTAGGAGAACGGTAAAGAAAAAAAAAAAGAAAAAGGGGAGGGTGGCCTCAGCTTGGAAGGGGAAAGAAAAATGGGAAGATGATGGTGGCGTGGTGATGAGATGATGTTGGTAGAAGGGGTGGGGGTGTGGGTGGTGGTGAAGCGGCAACGAGCAAGAGAAAGGAAGAAGAAGAGAAGTTGGGGAGGGGGGAGGAAGAAATGGAGAGGAAAGGAGAATGGAGGAGGAATCGGCAGAAGGGGAAGGGGAGAAGAGAGAGAGAGGAGGGAGAAGAAAGAGTGAAAAAAAGAGAGAGAAAAATAAAAGAGAAGGGGATGGCAGGAGGTGGCGTGAGGGAGGGGAGAAGAGAGAGAGAGAGAGAGAGAGAGAGAGAGAGAGAGAGAGAGAGAGAGAGAGGGAGGGGAGAGAAAGGGGAGAGTGGTAGAGAAAGAGAGAGAGAGAAGAAAACAAAAACGGGGATGTCAAAGAAATGAGAGCACCTCAACTCTGGGTTAAGTATCCCTCAATTAAAGAAATTATGCACCTTAACGAAGATCCAATGTTTGAAAATCTTCCAATTGTGATTATAGAATTGTTCATTCAAGCCATTTAGTCATATTGCTTTGGTGGAACCCAATTACTAAATTGCTTCTGTAACCTCCTTTAAGTCACATTAGCTATTAAAAACTGATTTATCTCCTCCCCTATGACAGTAGGACATTTCTCCAAGAGAAGCTAAAATACCCAGGTCCTAAGGTTGTATAAAGCTCATTGAAAAAGAGAACCGTCTGGTGTTTAAGTTAGTCTAAATCATGAACCCATTTCCTAGTAGGAGATATTAGCATAGAAATTTGGTTCCCTTGTCTTCTCTGAATTGTGGTGACTTGAAAATATTTGATATTTTTATTGCCCCATTTAAGCCAATTAGTCCTAGATCGTAGCTGCACATACATCACCGATAATCAATTTGTTTCTTTATATAGACAATGTACTAAATTTGATGGGTACTGCTGGTGCACTTTCCATCCACTAGTAAGGACCAAATAGTCAACTCATATTGTCTTTTTCCTCCAATTTTCACATCAAGAAAATCATAAACTCATTTTCATTTTCACTCACCATTGTCACCGAACATTTCACTTACTCTCATTTTTTGTGGCCCTAAAAAATCTAAGAATAAAAATTTCTTGGTATTGTCCCATTTCATGAAGGAAAGTATGCTTACAACTCTCTTGTTTACCCTAATGTTTCCAATTTGGGGGTGATTCAAATGGGCAAGTGACTTGTGCATGCCAAAGAGAAAAGAGAGTTGGCTAACTATTTTCGCCAAAATGAGTTTTCGCGTATGTAGACATGTATACTTCACCTACAATTAGATTGGTGACTACATTTTCAGGGCTTCAGGGCAAGGATGCCGTTGCACCTTGATATATACGCCCCAACAAGAAGGCAAGTGTTGAGTTTATTATTTATTATTCTAAGGTGTTAGCAAGTTGGGCCTATTTATGTATTTGACGTATGTAGTTGTACAAGGCTTAACCTCAGCCTATAAATACTTCTTTTGATCTAAAAAATAAAGTACTCTCTCTTTTACAACAACACCTAATTTTCCATTTCTGTCTCTTTCACGGCAAGCCCCTATAGGCTGAATCAACTTTGTTTTCAGATTATTTCAAAGGTGATTCTCTGGACAAATACCAAGTATCTTTCGGCTAATCCACTAAAACAATTTCTAAACATCGTTATTCTCTGTCAGTTCTTTGAAACATCGATTGGCATTTTTACAATGCCAACAGACATTCTTGTTGAAAACGCTTTCTGTGGTGAGTTCAAGTTAGCAGATTCTTCATTGTCTCAAGAACCAAATATGACAAAGAAGTTTGTCTGATAGCTTTCACAGTGCCTGATGCTTTAGTTACTAATATGATCTCAGAAAAATGGAAAAGTGGAACGAAGAGGCAAAATTTAACAAGACCACACAAACATGGAAGAAAAAGTTTTCACCAGAATTCTAGTTTCATTCACCATATGACATTAGTACGAAAAGTCTTGCTTAGTGGAATTTCATTTCTTGTTTCAAACTAGCCTACTTGATTAAACAGAGCCTCTTGCTAAAGAGCAACTGCTGTACCAACACAGAAATTGCCAAATATTTGCATCCCAGCTTTGGAATGACCCAAACAAGCAAGGCCTAACTGCCACCCAACGTGTAGTCATTTGCTATTCCACAAATTTATGTTCATACGTTTCCAAGCAAGCTAGAACATGATTAAGGGGAAAAAAAAATACAAAGACTGCTTTTGAAAACAGTACATGGAAATAGGATCACGCTAGTACTCATTATTGACTCCATGTCCAAGACACGAGCTGGCTATAGTTTGCATCTCTGAGCTGAACTTTCGAGCTTATTGGTTTTGGTATCCTCATTTTATCTGCCTTCAAGAGCGGTAATAGTGACATTGTTGGCAGAGTATTTTTTCTGACTTTGTCTGGAGGAACCTGTGTCCGTAGTTGTTTGCCTCTCGGTGAATGCTGGTTTGTTCGGACGAGGAAGACCAACAATCTCATTGCTAATCATTGAAATAACAGTTGAAATGGTAGGCCTATCAGTTGCAAGTTCTTGTGTACAAAGCAGCCCCACATTTATGCACCTTATGATCTCAATCTCGGAGCATCCAACAGAAATTTTAGGGTCCACTAGCGCAAGTACATTGTCTTCCTCCCAATATTTCCATGCCTGCCAAAAAGCAGAATTCAAGTCAAATTATTTTTGGAACTTGAGCTGATGGAAATAGGGTGATCTCTCTGTTTGTAACAGCTTACCAATCCTAATAGGCTCAAGGACTGATCTTCCTCATTGAAGCTATTGTTCTGTCTTCCACTTACAATCTCCAGCAATACTACCCCAAAGCTAAAGACATCTGATTTTTCTGAAAACCGCCCTTCCATTGCATATTCTGGAGCCATGTAACCACTGCATTCCATGAAACACTTTAATATTCCTCATGCTAGGTAGAAAGATAAAATTGTTACGAGACTCATCATATAAGAAATACTTACTAGGTTCCCACAATTCTTAGTGTATCTGCTTGATCTTCTTTTCCTCCAAATATTCTAGCCGTTCCAAAGTCTGAAATTCTTGGATTGAGCTCTTCATCCAACAGGATATTACTCGTCTTAAGATCTCTATGAATTATCCGTAGTCTGGAGTCACGGAGAAGGTATAGTAGGCCTCGACAAATTCCATCAATGATGTTGAATCGTCTTCTCCAATCCAGTTGCTCTCGTTTGAGCGGATCTGAAATAGACAATAGAAGTGAAATTCATAAAATTATGTGTTAATTTGTGACCGGAGAAGAGTGTAATGCACAGAAAGAGGCTCCCATGTATACTGAAAATGTAAAGTATATGCAATAGGTGCAGCCAATGTCTGTTTAAACAGGTAAAATTAAAAACTTGACTTCCCCATAAACTGGTATTCCATGATAGATCGACGGAATACTACAAGAAATGGAATATTACCAAAAAGAAATGCATCTAGACCCTTGTTTGGCATGAACTCATAGATTAATAGTTTTTCATCTTGCTCGGCACAGCATCCAAGGAGTCGAACTAGATTACGATGTTGGACTTTGGAAATCACTTCCATTTCATTGATAAATTCCCGCAATCCTTGTCCAGAGGCCTCTGATAGTCTTTTGACTGCTATTTCTTTTCCATTTAGCAATCTCCCCTGCACAAAAGGACGTAAATGAGCAGCGAAAGTTAGAAAGAAGAAGCAGAAATGGAGCTGCTGCCCTCTACATGACATAGTATTACCCTATATACTGCCCCAAAACCACCCTCCCCGAGCTTGTTCGCATCACTAAAGTTGCTTGTTGCTGCGGCCAGCTCTTCCAATTTATATAGCACAAGCTCCTGGAGATTGACTTTGCTTAAGCTCCCTCCGAGCACGTTCTCACTAGAAGCCTTTGAAAATTGGTGTCCGTCTTTACCACCTCGTTTTTTCGACTTCTGCCAGGCGAAGAAAGTACCAATACTGAAAATTACAGTTGCCACAACAGCTGCAGTCGCTATAATTGCTCTCAGATCTCTTTTTTCTTCTGCAGATCAAAATACGGACAAACAATGATGTCTGAGATTGAAGCACATATTAAAAAATAAAAAAGAACTAATTAGCTAGCTTTCAGGGATTGCAACTCCACCTGGCATATCAGATTGATTGAAATTCCCTAACCATCTAGCAGTAAGTTGCATTACCAGATAGATCAGAAATTTAATTTAGGAATGAACATACCGAGTTCTATATGGGCCACTCGAACATAAAGAGTTGTTCCTGCATAGGAGAACTTCCGTATGTCAATTAGGTCTCCGCTCCAGTACATGCAACCAACGCCGGCATCATAAGCATATGCTGCGCACGAACAATTACTGAGGCACTGCTCTCGGCACTTGTCTTCCAAAGGAGATGACCAGATTGCATAATTCGGCACCTTCACATTCTCAAGCTTTATAAATCCATCAATTTTTCCCACTTTAGTACTACCATTTTTCAACATATCGCATTGCAGCAATGATTTCTGGATGCATCCGCTGGACCAATTCCCTCTGCTCCATTCTTCAACTTTTTTTGGCTCAAAGCCCCTCAAGCAGCTGCAAATTGGTGATTTTTTGGCATCACAGAATCCAAACGGACCGCACTTGCCATAAACATCACAGTCAGATGCCTGGGTTGACCAATCAATCCGCCACTGCTTATTTTTTTCATCCCAGAATGGCTGCAACAACTCCCCATTTGACCTCACAAAAAAGTATGACAAATAAGACACCTCTGCAAAATTGTAAGTCAGATAGACATATCCTTCTTTATCATCCACTAAGCTAAATCCATCAAGATAGACTGATAACATCTCGGGAGTTCCGATGAAAACCTTACCATTCCATGGACCACTCCGCCAATATAGAGTAGTGCCGTTCCAAAGGAAAACTTCAGGAATATTTAGTGGTTCGAGACTAATTGAAAAACTTCCAATCGATGGGTCAGAAGGGCTTTTCCAAGATGTGAGTACCTGCTTCTCATTTGTTCTCAAGTTGGTGCTAAGCTTCATTTTCGCGATGAATGTATCACACATGGTCTGGAAACTTTCCCATGCCATTGTATCAGTTGTGCTCATATTAGAGCTTTGTTTTTGCAAGATAAGATTTCCAGTATCTAATAATTGGGCTTTTGCATTTGCTCCGGAGGTGGAAACGTTTGATGACCAAAGTACTTCCTTCTTTCCATTCAATATCACAAGATTACCATCATCGGATATGGTCATGACACCAGAAGAATCTAGAACTGGCTTCTCCCTGTTTGCGACCCAAAAGACGTTAAACACAGGAATCTTGTTATGCCAAATTCCGACATACCGATTGGTAGTACCATTGGGGCTAAAAATCCCAGTCTGTAGAGACCTCCGCTTGATATGATACTTCCAGGGTCTTGGATATACTCAGATGCTGTAATGACATCTCCCCCAATGCAAAATTTCACAGCATAATGAGACAAAATAAAGAGAGAGAATACTCTTACTTTTCTTAGAAGAATCATGACTACTTGAACCTTTCTTCTCAGCAACAACTGATTTTGCTAGCTTTAGAACAGCAGAGGACACAACCTGAAGTTTAGGATAGAAAGTGGAAATCACAATTATCGAGAGAAAACCTTGTGGTCGAAGATAAAGGAAAATTTTCGACTGGAAAAGATGGTTTAAGCATCTCCATGAAGAAATTTAAATTGCTCGAATGGGAACATTTTCCTCGTCCACTTGGCGGTCTTTGATGTTGAGTCGCATGGTGGATATAATGGACATTGTTTATTTTTTTCACTTTGACTTTCGAGTCAAGTATCTTGATCTAGTGCGCCACCGTGAGAGCATTAGCGAAATGCTAGAGTGCTTACATCAGGATTTTTACCCCCATTGACGAAGTCAACTCTAGAAAAAGCATTCAAGCCTTCGAAAGTGCACGCCACCGAAATTTTAGACTCTTGCATTCATTCAACATGGTGGCTGTGATTGCTTTCCATAAATGGCCACTTTCTTGGTAGATTCATGTACATTTCCACAATTGCTTTTTAAGGTGTCTTTGGTAAAAATAATTATTTTTTAGTAAAAATACTCTTCTATATCTATTCATGAAATAGTTTCTGAGGAAAACATGTTTAGTAATTACATAAAATTTCTATTCTCGAATAAAAATGAACATAAATACATTTGGTGTGATCCACAAATTTTTTTATGACGTGGAATTTCTTTTAATTTTCCAATAAATTTTTTTAAGATTTTTCTTTTCTTCTTTTTTTCTCTTCTTCTTCCTCCTCTAGTTGATCACTACTGTGAGGGGCAACCGATGATGGACGGTGACCGGCAGCGGCAATAAATAATTGGCAAACAACGAAGGCAACTAGCGATCGATGGAGTGGTAGCGAACAGCTAGGCTCCGACAATCGATTAGAAGAGGGAAAAGAACAAAAGAACAGAAAAAAAAAAGGATTTTTTTCTAGAATTTGTTCTTAGGAGTAAGAAACTAATTTTTTTTACTTCTTATTTCTATTCCAAATTTATTCATTGACCACTTTTCTATTCCAAGAGATAGAAAACTTAACCGACATTACTAAATGAATTTTTGTTCTTTTTCTATCCCATGGAATGAAAGAACAAAAAAATAGAAAAACAAAAGCATTATCATGCAAACCTTTAGGCTTTGTTTAGTAAAAAAAATTTATGCTCCCTTGAACAACAATTTCTGTTCTTTTATTCTAGGAAATAAAAAAAGAATAGAAACTTATTTGATAAAATTTTTGTTAGATTTTTTATTCTTGAGAATAGATTTGAAATAGAAACAAGAAGTAAAAAAAAAAAAATAGATTCTTGTTCCCGGAACAATTCATAAAATTAGTTCCTTTTTTTTCTTTTTCTTCTCTTTTCTTTTCTTCTCTTCTTCTTCCCTTTGGCCGGTCATCGACCTCAGCTATGGCCGACAACCGGCCAAACAAGGACCTGCGACCTCGCTAGCCCTCGACGAGGCCTAGCCTCACCATGGTTGGGCAAGGCTTGGCCTCACCTTAGCTAGGCGAGGTTGACCTCGCCTAGATCTGGTGAGGCTGAGCTTGCCTAGCCATCAATGAGGCTCGGCCTTGCTAGGGCACCTCTAGTTTGGAGTCACCTGATAATGGCTTGGTGAGGCCAAGCTTCACTGGTGGCTGGGCAAGCTCGATCTCACTAGATCTGGGCAAGGTTGACCTTGCCCAACTAAGGCAAGGTCGAGCCTCACAAAACCACAATGAGGCTAAGCCTTGCCAGGCCAGGGCTCGGCTAACCTCGCTACCTTATCGAGGTCAAGTCTCGTTGACGGCTAAGTGAGCCTCTGGCAAGTTCGCCAAACCTTGCCCTAGTCTAGTGAGGCTTGAACGAGTTCACTGAAGCTCGCCCAACCGGCCATGGCCGGCGTCTAGCTACAAAGAAGAAGGAGGAAGAAGGGAAAAAGAAAAAGAGAAAAGAGAAAAATAAGAAATATATAATAAAAGTATTAAAAAATTAAAAGAAATAAAAGAATTTAAGAATTTTACCAAATACATTTCTATCCTCTAAATAGAAATTTTAAACAGTTACTAGGCGTATTCTTTTGCTCAGAAATTATTCATAGGAATAAAATTAGAAAAAAAAACAATTTCTGATAAAAAAATTATTTCTTGGAATAAAATGGTTACCAAACACGCCCTTAGTTTCTAGTTGCTCACAATCAATTATACTAATTGAAATCATGAGAAGGATATTATAAGTGTCATAAGTTATGTATTGTGCTCATTTTAGTGCCAAAAGTTTTTGCTAGTTCACTAAATTGGCACTTAAGTGCTTCCGGTGAGAAATTCTTGTTAGAGAAATTACGTTGTATTTATAATTAAAAAAAATTCTGAAGTGGCATTTTTTTACACTAAAGTGATTACTTTTTAAATTGCTACACAACGTTGTTTAGGGGTTATACACTGACTAGGCATGCCGATGAGCCACCTAAGATCAAGAAATTAATAGAATATGGCTACATTGAATTTCTAACAACTCATATCAGAGTTGGCATTCAAGTGATTATTTTTTCAAAAAGTGGTGCTTAAGTTTTCTAAAAAAAAAAAAAAAATGGCTTTTAAGTGAGCATTGCACACAGCTTATGACACTTCTAGTATCATTTTGCCAAATGAAATTTTACAATCAATTGACAAGGACATCAATGTTGAGTAAAATGAACTATATCATTCCCACATCAACAGGATTAGTGGAACTTTCTGAGCTACCTATGCCATTGAATTTATGATGCAAAATGAACATTAGTGAAAACTTGAGGGTGTTTCTAGTGGTGCTAAGATTTAGATTCGAAGTTGGAACAAATAGAAACGTCAAGAAGTAGTTGCGAACATTTGAAGGAGGGGGCTAATTGTAATTCTCCCCATAGTGGAGGGGGGCTGTCTGCAATTTTTCCAGAACTTTATCTAACCCACTAACTCCCGATATGAGAAATAGAAGCATTTTTCCCACCATAAGGCCCTAAATTTTTGAATCCCAGCTTTCAATGACACAAATATGTGAAAGTGGAAAAAAAAAATAGTTCATGTTTTGCAAATTTCTAAGTAAGATTGTGTAAAAATAAAACTAGTAACTTGAAACGGTAAGAACAGGACTTTTAGGAAAAAAAATTCAGATCATGTCATCTGCCTTGAAGAACAGTTTCCTTGGCAGAACATGTATTTTGGCTTTTTCCAAAGGAATCATTATTTTCCAGAATTACCAAAAAAGTAAACCTATTGATTGTGTAAAAAAAAACTTTAGTCCTAAACCTTTTGTTTTTGTTCCAAATCCGGCCATGCATAGTCGGAAAAACTGATGTGGCATCCTACTTTTTAGGAGAATCTTGCAAATGCCGACATGTCACCTGGAGAGCAAAACGTCGTCGTTTTGCTTTTAAAAAAAAAAGCCAAAGAGAAAAGGCAGAAGAAAAAAGGGCGTGAAGAGAAAAAGGCATGAAGAGAAAAGAACGTGGGGTTGGCTAGGTTCTTTCTCAAAATCAAGCAGGAACCCTAAATTGAGAGGATCTTCCCTTGATTCATGGTGCCCAACATTGATTCTTGGTGGATGCCTCCGTTCAGCACCTCCATCGAAACCCTTTAGCCTTCGCTCACCCAACGCCTCGCTCGACGCCTTCGTCCAACCCCTCCAGCCAACGCTCGCCCAACACCTCTGTTCAAAGTCTCCATCCAATCCTTCGGCTAATGCTCGCCCGACATCTCCATCCGACGTGTGCGTCAACCCGACGCCTCCGTCCGACACTCGGCTCACCCAACATCTTCGTCTGACGCTCGCCCGATGCCTACATCCGACACTTGCTTAGATTTGCCCGCTTGCTTGATGCTCACTGAACGCCTTCATCATCTTCTTGAAATTGCGGTGCTTTATATTTATGTCGTCTTGATTTCACTTGAATTTCATTTTAAATTTCATTGACATGGGTTTGTCGCAGTAATGGGTTTGTGGTTGTTGAATTGGATGGCTGGGCAAATTGCTAACACGAGTTTGTGGATGGTCTTGTGTAGAATGTCTCTGTCTCGCCTCGAATTTTTGGTATTGTTGCTGCTTTTGGCTCATTTCGGAAAAAT
Source organism: Eucalyptus leucophloia subsp. euroa (assembly GCA_017140325.1). Lineage (NCBI taxonomy): Eukaryota > Viridiplantae > Streptophyta > Magnoliopsida > Myrtales > Myrtaceae > Eucalyptus > Eucalyptus leucophloia. The sequence goes on along the minus strand of CM029471.1, from coordinate 18,396,617 downwards.
ATATTACTTTGAGTTGCTACGTTTGGCTCATTTGGGAAGAATATATTACTTTGAGTTGTTGCCTTTGGTTCAGATTGACAAAGTTTGTTAGGTATATGGAGTTCCTAATATACTTCTCGTTCAGATTTTCCAAAGCTCGTCTGGATCACCTAAATCTCATTGCAATTGCAACAATTTTGGCTTGCCTATGTTGTGGATTTTATATTATACTTGGTGTATATATCATCCATGAGCACAGATGTCATATGATCTAATCATGTTTTGAATTCAATCTGCATTAGCTCATTTCAGTCCCGATGTCATATGATCTAATCATGTTTTGAATTCCCAATACCACACCGATCGATGTTTTCAGTTGGTTGGCCGGCTGCAACATTCTTATAAGAAGATTGAGAGCACAATTATTCTTTTATTGTTGGCATCGACTATGCTTTTTGTTGTGCCAATCATGTCCACACACCAAGAACGATGTTTTCGGTTGGTTGGCCGGCATGAAAATGGACAATTCTTTAGAAACTCAACCTACCCGTAGACAGTTATCTCATCAGCCGGTGCCAAGTTGGCATTCAAGTCCAATGAAGAAATAGAACTTCAAGTGAGGTCCATCCCATGGTAGTCTGGTTTGATTGAAGTACATATTAAAATTTGATAATTTTAGGGTTTTGTGACGAAGTGATACCCAGTCGAACCGGTTATTCTCGTCAAAATAGATGTTCAAACTTGACACCTTATTTTTTTTCTCTATTTTTGCCCAACGAGCATCATGTTTTGAAGGGAGCCGTGAAGTTGGTGTCGAGAGAGGTAGGCAATGCACCGTATTTGATTTATGAGGAGGCTAAACGGTCGTTATAGGCAATTTTCCTCGGGGTGAACGCAGGTTTCTTTGGATGAGGAAGATCCACTTCACTATTGATCGTTGATATAACAGTTAATATATCTTTTGCCCTTTCTTGCGTACAAAGAAGCCCACATGTATGCACCTTGAAAGTTGAACCTCAAGACATTTAGCAGGTATGCTTGGGTCCACTAGTGCTAGAACATTCTCTTCATTCCATAACTTCCATGCCTGGAAATTAATCAAGTCAATTTACTATTGGAGTTCCACTTTATTGATAAATTATGTCTCGAATTTGAGCGTTTGCAAAACGTGATTAGCTTGGATGTTTTTGGTTAATAGAAAAGTTTTGTTGAACTCTTGAAGATTTACAAAAGAGGAAATAAAATAAAATAAAATAAAATAAGCAAAAGTTTCTTCTTTGCTTTGGAGGAGCCGAATCTCTCTGCAAGTCCCAAAGTCAAATATTTGACTTTGGGCACACAATATTGCATGCCTAGGTTTCTTTTTAGCTAAAAAGGGAAAGAAAAAAAAGGTGAGAAGCCCTCTTGTACGTGAAGATAAAAGCTAGTGGGCCCAGGTCAAACTTTTGACTTGGGCACATATATAAAGTAGAACATGCACGTCTCTAGGAGGTAATGGCTAAAACCATACGAGAGAAAAAGAAAAGGATCCGCAAGGCACACACATTAAGCTGAAGAGAGCCACATGCGTTTTTTTTGTTTCGAGCTTGAACGCACGGTAATTTTGTACCGTGAATTTATGTCCAAATGAGTTGTTTATTTATAAATACTTTGAATTTTTGGTTAAATTTAGGTGTGGGAAATACTCAAGCGTGTGAGCGATTGTAAACTCTGATTCTCCGATTATAATAGATTATTTGTTACTGGTTCTCCCTATGGATGTAGGTACTGATACTTGAACCGAATCATGTAAATTTCTGGTGTCCTTATTATTTCTCATTTATTTTTCTAGTGATTTCGTTGACGTAAATTGTAAAATCCTGTTATTTTCGCATATTATATTCCAACAATTGGTATCAGAGCTTGGTTTGGATCAATTTTTTTTTTTATTGTGATTTGGAGCTTATGCTTGTTTGATTATTATTTGGAAATTTTGTTATTGCAAATATATTTGAGAGGAAATATGAAATTGAGAATTTTAATTGGAACAACAACTTTGTGTTATGGAGTATTAAGATACAAGCATTATTAACAATCCAAGGTTTGACCAAGATACTAGATGGTGAAGATGAGTTGTCTATTATAATGAAAGCCTCAGAGAGGGTAAAGCTAATGGAAAAAAACAAATAACACAATCTTGTTAAATTTGTTGGATGAGGTTTTAATAGAAGTTGCTGAGCAGAATTATGCCGTAGCATTATGGGCAAAATTTTAAGCACTCTATGTGAAGAAAGGTTTAAATAATTACTTTTACATGTTGAAGAAGATGTTTCAATTTAGATATATTGAAGGTATGTCTATCAAATACTACCTAGATTAATTTAATAAACTCATGATGGATCTGAAGAATGTCGATAAGATACTTGATGATGAAGAACATTGCATGATGTTGTTAGTCTCTTTACCAGAATCATAGGAGTACTTTACTAATTCATTGTTGTAAGGTCGTACTACAATTACTTCAGAAAATGTAAAGTCTGCCTTATTTTCTAAGGAGTGGCAGAGAAAGTTGCGAGATGACGGTCTAACGCAAGGAGTAGTGCAAGCATTGACGATTCGGGGTAGAGAACAACATCGATGGCCTAGTAGTAAAAGAGATAAAAGCAGATTGAAATCACGCCATAGAAAGTTCAAGGGATACGTGAAGTGCTTTGAATGTCATGAGAAGGGGCACATCAGTAAAGATTGTCTAAACCGGAGGAATAAAGCTGATAGATAGAATGCCACAAGCAGTACGGAAAATGTTGCCGAAGGGAGTAATAGTGATGCAGAAGTTGTTTTATGTGTGACTTCTACTTCGTTAGGAGATGAATGGGTGCTAGATTCGATGTGTTCTTATCATATGACACATTATAAGAACTAGTTTATTACTTACCAGATTGTATATGGTGGTACAGTTCTTTTGAGGAATAATGCAATCTGTAAGGCTATGGGTATAGGAACAATTCGGATTCGGATGCACGATGTGGTGGTGCGCACATTAACAGATGTGAAGCATATACTAGAGCTGAAGAAGAACATTATTTCTTTAGGGACACTCGATGACATCGAGTGTAGGTACACCACTAAAGGTGAAGAACTGAAAATCTCTCGAGGTGCCATAACAATGATGAAGGGGAAGAAAGTGAATACTCTCTATCATCTACTAGGAAAAACCGTAACTAGAACTACTGCAGTTTCATCAAGTGAGTCAGAATCTAACTTGGCTTAATTATAACATATGCGTTTATGGCACATTAGTGAGGCATGTATGATGATACAGAGTGAAAAGGGGTTGTTGAAAGGTCAAAAGACAGGGAAGCTAGACTTATGTGAACACTGCATCATTGGGAAGCAGCATCGAGTTAAGTTTACTACAGCTATTCATTCGATCAAATAACTAGTTGAATATATTCATTTAAATGTTTGGGGCCCATCTTCGGTTCCTTCAAAAGGAGGTGCCCGATATATGCTGACATTTATTGATGACTATTCGAGGAATGTATAGGTATACTTTCTGAAACACAAATATGAAGTGTTTGATCGATTCAAGAAATTAAAGGCATTGATTGAGAAACGGTCAAATAAACATATCAAGTGCCTGAGAACTGATAATGGCATAGAGTTTTGTGGTAAAGATTTTACTAAGTTCTATGAAAGAAGGTATTGTGAGACACCGCATAGTACTTGGGACACCACAGCAGAATGGCATGGCAAAACGAAGAATAGAACTTTGCTTAAGCGAGCTCGATGCATGCTTTTGCATGTAGGACTTGGCAAGGAATTTTTGGCTAAAGTAGTGAACATGGCTTGTTACCTAGTTAATCAATCTCCATCATCAGCTATCATGTGGAACACTCCTAAGAAAGTATGGTTGGAGAAATCTGTTGATTATTTCGGATTACGTATATTCAGATATCTTACATATGCTCATGCGAGTAATGGTAAGATTGAGCCGAGGGTGAAGATGTGCATATTTTTGGATTATGCACATTGGGTGAAAAACTACAGGCTATGGAGCACTAATCCTAGATCACTTGGTTTTCTAATCAGCAAAGATGTGATCTTTGACGAGACTACAATGCTTCAACAAAGGAGTTTTGAGACACAATCAATGGAGAAAACATATTATGGTGTCATTAGTGAGGTAGAGCTTCAAGTAGAGACTCTAGAGACCTCGAAGGTAACATAAGTTGAGACTATAGATGAAGTTGCAATTCCTAAAGTCGGTGATAGTTAATAACCAGCAAAACCGCAGCATATTATAGCCGCAAATAGACAGAGAAGACAAATTAAATCACTAATATGTTATGGTTATACGAATATTGCTTATGCATTGACTATAGGTGATGAGATTGAGACAAATCAGCTTTTGTCTTGCTCTGAGACGATGGCTAATTCGGAGTCATCGCAATGACTAAGGGCTTATGAGTGAAGAGATTAAATCACTCCATCGAAATCAGACATGGGAGTTGGTCAAAGTACCAAAGAGCTAAAAGATTGTTGAAAGTAAATGGGTTTTCAAACGAAAAGAGGGCATTCCTGGTGTTGAGGCAGTGAGGTATAAGGAGAGACTTGTGGCAAAGGGATATACATAGCGTGAAGGCATTAACTACAATGAGGTGTTCTCTTCTGTGGTAAGAAATACTTCGATTTATGTTTTACTTGCCTTAGTTGCTTCACAGGATCTCAAGTTAGAGAAACTAGATGTGAAAACTGCATTTCTTTACGGTGAGTTGGAGGAGCAGATTTACATGAGGCAACCAAAGGGATTTGCTATTCTGAGTAAAATATATCATGTTTGCTTGTTAAAATAAAAAAAAAAATTATATTGGCTAAAACAGTCTCCTAGGCAGTGGTATAAACATTTTGATACTTTCATGGCTAGTTAATACTATACAAAAAGTTAGATGAATAGCTGTGTTTACTATAGAAGATTGGAGAATGGTTCTTTGATTTATCTACTTTTATATGTTGATGATATGCTAATAACAGATAAGAATATATATGATATTGATGTGCTAAAAAAGTTGTTAAATGCTGAATTTGAGATGAAAGATTTAGGTGTTCAAAGAAAATTTAGGTATGAAGATTTTGCATGATAGGACTGCAGGAGTTTTACATCTATCTTAGAAGAAATATATTGAGAAGATTGTGCCATGTTTTAATATGTAGTCAGCAAAATTTGTAAATACACCTTTAGTTGCTACATGTTTCTTATTCTAGTGTCGTGGGTAATATTATGCATGATATGGTGTGTACTAAGCATGATATTTCATAAGCTGTGAGTATGGTTAGTCGCTACATAAAGTATTCTGGTAAAGCTCATAGGGAAGTTGTGAAGTGGATCCTCAGATATTTGAAGGAGACAACAAACATGGGTATAGTGTATTGAAGGGACATCAATGACAATGAGATCACTAGTTTTGTGGATTTGGATCATGCTGGTGATTTGAATGATTGTAAATCTTTAACAGGTTACGTGTTTACGCTTACGGGTAGTGCAATTAGTTGGAAATTATCCTTACATGATCACATTGTCTTGTCTTCGACCAAGGCAGAGTACATAACACTAACCTTTATAGCTAAGGAGGCGATATGGTTACAAAGTTTGCCCTCAAACTTTGGGTTATAATAGAAAAGTGTGGATATACACTGTGATAACCAATGTGCGATATATTTGGCATATAATCTAATTTATCACAAGCAAACGAAGCACATTAACATCAAGTACCACTTCATTCGAAATGACATAGCTAAGGGTAATGTTATTGTAAAAAAGATTACTAAAGTAGGTAACCCGGCAGACATAATGACTAAGTTTGTTCTTTTGGCGAAGCTCAAGCTCTACTTAAGCTCTATTGGCGTCTGTGGAGAGTGAGTGTCCGTTGGGGCGTTAGGAGAGCAGCATAGATGATGAGCACTATAACTTAACTTCAAACATTGAGTCACGATGGAGAATTGTTAAATTATATCTCGAGTTTGAGCATTTGTAAAATGTGATTTGCTTGGATGTTTTCAGTCAATAGAAAAGTTTCGCTAGACTTTTGAAGATTTACAAAAGATGAAATAAAATAAAATAAAATAAAATAAGCAAAAGTTTCCTCTTTGCTTTAAAGGAGCCAATATCTCTACAAGTTATACATGGTGGGGCCCAAAATCAAATATTTGACTTTTGACACACAATATTGCACGCCTTGGTTTCTTTTTAGCTAAAAAGGGGGAAAAAACCTAAGAAGCCCTCTTGCATGTAGAGAGAAAAGCTAGTGGGCCCAAATCAAAATTTTGACTTAGGCACATATATAAAGCAGAACATGCACGTCTCTAGGAGGTAGTGGATGAAACCCTATGAGAGAAAAAGAAAAGAAGCTGCATGTGGCACACATCAAGCTGAAGAGAGCCACGCACGTTTTTTTTTTTTTTTTTTTTTTGTTTCGAGCTTGAACATGCAGTAATTTTGTGCCGTGAGTTTATGTCACACCCCAAATCCATTAAAACAAGGGCATGACACGACCGTCCTTTTACCAAAGGATGCAACCTCAACATAACCAAAAATCAACCCGATATCAACATATATATATGTGTGTGTGTGTGTGTGTGTGTGTGTGTGTGTGTGTGTGTGTGTGACAAAAAGGATATTTGGTTACAATATTAGAGTATTTCTACAATCCACCAAACCAAAACATACACCTACTACAAAAACTAACTTATAAACTTATCAATTATGCATAAACCATACCCAAAAATTTCCACCACAAAAGTCCTCCTTGAAGCGAATGCTCACGCCTATTCGCAACTCGCTGAAGAACTTGAAAAACAAGTAGATGAGAGGAGTGAGCTACCATGGCTCAGTGAGTAACACATTTTTTTAAGCGGATCGAGAAATCACTATGCACATTTTAAAACACAAACATAACTCACTTTATCATAATATCAAATCATAACTCAAATATGGAAAGTACCAATGGTCGAGTCCATTAGTCAATCTCATAAAACATACATCAATGGTCTATTTCATTAATTAATCTCATCAAATCATATCGATGGTCCACTCCATTGACGAAACTCAAATTACACGTCAATGGTCCACTCCATTGACCAATTCATGATCAAATGTTTAACCATGGTCACGTGTAACGCCCGTGACAAAACAACCAAGATTCCCCCTTTGGCAAGATCTCCACCTATTATTAGCCGGTGGCTTGGCCCACAAAGATATCTTGGAATAATATGTGCATACCCACACACCCCTCAGGGTCCATAGCCACATTGAGCACCAACCACCAATCACAATATCTAGTAATCCAACATAAAAAAGAAGTCATATCACAAATCAAAATTTGATATATAAATATAAAAAAATTCTCCAAAACATTTCAAGATTCTTTCACAAAAAATTTCACAAATCCTTTTTCAAACAACTATTCAAATCAACGTCAAAATATAACTCCCTTCAAACAACATAAATATCAGTAATAGCTCGATCATGTTTTATGCAACAAAATATGATTTTTATCAACTCATAAAGTATTTAATCCATCATGTTTCTTAAAACATAAGTTTAAAATACAAAGAAGAAATAGTGTCGCTCACTTGGGAAAAGCCAAAAAAATCAACTACGACGCTCATACAAACCAACGCATTCGGATTCCTAACAATTAACGGAAAAATAGTATCAAAAGGCCAAGTAAAAAATATATTCTTATAACGACTCACCTAAACTAGGCCTATTGGTCAATAAAACGACACCTACTCGCCCCAAAAGCTCACAATTTAGCGGAAACCCATCATTTTCAGCTAGGTGCGGCCCATGCACCAACTTCACCACGCCATAACTTCCTCCACAAAATTCTGTTTCAAGCCGTCTTATAGTCTTTAAAAAGCTCTCTTAACATACAACAACAACCCCAACTCAGCCACCCCAAAATAGTACCGAAAACAACAAAAAAAGAGACTCGAAACCACTGTTCACTACAGTACCAGATTGCGCCCCCAACTTCAAAATTCCGTTCCGAACAAACCGTAAGCTCAAATCATGATCCGTAAGATGCTATAGCTTCACAACATCCCAAAGTACCATTTCTAAAAAAAACATATATCTTAACAACTTAAAAATCGGGCTTCGCCACACAATTATCTAAGAAATCCGAATTTCGAGCCCTAATTGCGGCGATTGCTTTAAGTAGGTGATTAAAGGCATCGATTTCTTACCGGCCTTGCAAAACACACTTGAGTCGGCTTGATGAGGTGTCCAGATCACAAGTGCGCCAAATTTTTTCCCTTTTTCCCTTTTTCCTTTCTCTTCTTTCTCTCTTCTCCCATGTTTCGCATTTTCCCCTGCTTCTGCTGGTATTCTTCTCTTTCTCTCCCTCTTTCTCTCTTTTCATAACCTAGCCAAAGGTTTCACACTTCTCCCTCAACTTCCTTTTTTGACTTTTCAACCCATTCTTTTCCTTTTTCTTTCTTTCTTTCTTTTTTTTTTTATTAAAGAGCCCATATATTACAGTTTATATCCAAGTGAGTTATTTATTTATAAATACTTTGAGTTTGGGGTTAAATCTAAGTGTGGGAAACACCGAGCATGTGAGTGATTATAAACTTTGATTCTCCGATTATAGTAGATTATTTGTTGCTGGTTTTCCTGTGGACGTAGGACTGATACTCGAATCGAACCACGTAAATTTCCGGTATCCTTATTATTTCTCATTTATTTTTCTACGATTTAATGTTGACGTAAATTGTAAGATCCTGTTGTTTCCACATATTATATTCTAACAATAATTTATAAGAATATAATGCAGTTCCAACTTCTATATCAATGAGAGCTTACCAATCCAAGAAGGCTCAAGCATTTATCTTCATCATGAAAACTAGTGTTCCGTCTTCCACTTACAATCTCCAGTAATAATATGCTGAAGCTAAAGACATCTGATTTTTCTAAAAATTGTTCTTCCATTGCGTATTCAAGAGCCATGTGACCACTACATTCCATTAAACAAGTTTAGTTTCCTTATTATGAGTAGAGAATAAAATCACTAGGAATGTCAAACTAGAGAGGTACTAACTAGGTTCCCACAACTCTTCATGTATTAGCTTGATTTTCATTTCCCCCAAATATCCTAGCCATTCCAAAATCTGAAATTTTTTAATTGAGCTCTTCATCTAGGAGGATATTGCTTGCCTTTAGATCTCTATGTATAATCCTCAGCCTGGAGTCCCTATGAAGATAAAGCAGACCACGACAAATTCCATCGATAATGTTGAACCGTGTTCTCCAATCCAAATGTACTTGGTTCAGTGGATCTGCATAGACATAGAACTTTAATCCAAAAAAATCATTTTTGCAACTGGAAAAGAGTGAAATGCACGGAAGTTTAAAACCAAACAGGAAACGTATAACATCTGCAGCGAGAACACTCCAATCCTGCTCAAATAGCTAACCGTACAAATGAGGCTTTCTGGATATATGGTATAAATGATAGTATGAGGCAACATTGAAATAAAAGAAATATTACCAAAAAAAAGAATGTGTCAAGACTCTTGTTTGGCATGAATTCGTAGATTAACATTTTCTCATCTCCTTCAAAACAGCATCCCAGAAGTCTAACGAGATTTCGATGTTAGATGTTACGGATGACCACCATTTCATTCATAAATTCTTGATGCCCTTGTCCTGAGGCTCTCAATAGCCTCTTGATTGCTATTTCCTGGCCGTTTATGGACCCAAATCCATTAGTATGGAACATCTTCTTTTCCAAGTGGTTGGTGGTCTCCCCTGTACACATGGATTAAATGAGCTGTTTACACTCACACACAACTACGTATATGATACTTAACTCTACATGAATAATAATACCTTGCATACCGGACCGAAACCACCCGTCCAAGCTTATTAGCCTCACCGAAGTTTCCTGTTGCTGCAACCAATTAATCAATTTTATATTTGACAAACTCCTGGAATTTAACTCTGCTCAAGTTCTCTTCAAACATTACCAGTGAAGGGACTTCGCCACTGGGACAAGTGTTTTTCCGTTCCTTCCTTTACTGCTGATCCAGAAAACTATGTTTGTTATTTTTTCCATGCAAACTCAGATATTAGTGGCTATTCCAAGATTCAACAGCTGCACTGCCTTTTACCTTGTTTTTTCGCCTTCCTCCTGGCAAACCATATTGTGATGATGACAATGAGTGTTCCCATGATGACTGTAGTCGCTATGATTTCTCTCAGATGTCCCTTTTCATCTGGAGATCAGAATGGAGACATGAACAGATGCCTCATATTATGTTGATGCTGCTAGTAAGCAACTACTAAACAAATTATTTCAACGAATTATTTTGGTACGCTTGTTTTATAGCTAAGAATGAGACTTTGTCATAGTCAAGAAGATTTGCAAAATCTGCTCCTTTATCAGGGCTCCATATTAGACCCTGCTTGAGCCCATATTTGAGTGTTCACGTGTGCGCATGTCTTGGTTTGTCAATGAGAACCGCCAAGTCTTGAAGAGTGAGTCGAGCCGAGTGTATTGATCCATCTAAACATAATCTGCACTACCAAATTGATGAGAACCATAATCTAAGAGTAAAGTTAATTTACCAAGTTCTGAGTGGGCCAGCCGAACATAGAGAGTTGTTCCTCCAACGGAGAACTTCTGTAGGTCAATTAGGTCTCCTGTCCAGAACATGCAGCCGACTCCAGAGTCATATGCATATGCTACACATGAACAACTAATTGAGCAATTTCATGGGCAATCATTTTCGAGTCTAGAATAAAAAATTGCTGAATTTGGCACTTTCATCATTTCCATTTTTAAAAATCCATCATTTTTGCTGACCGTACTACTACCATTTGTAGTTCCATTGCACTGAAGCGATGACTTCCGAATGCATCCACTGGACCAATTTCCTCTGCTCCATTCCTCAGAGTTTTTAGGCTCAAAGCCTCTCAAGCAGCTACAAATTGGTGAATTCCTGGCATTGCAGATTCCAAACAGTCCGCATTGGCCATAGACATCACAATCGCTCACCCGAGATGACCAAACAATCTTCCAGGAACTATTCTTCTCCAAATATGGTTGCACTAAATCTCCATTTGATTTCAACAACAATTATGAAAAGTAAGACGCCTCAGAAAAACTGTAAGATAGATAGACTGTTCCTTCCTGATCGTCCACCAGGTCAAACCCATTAATATGGACTGATTGCTTCTTAGGTACTCCAATTGGACCGCTTCGCCAATACAGAGAACTGCAATTCCAAATGAAAAGTTCAGGAATATAACGTTGAACAAGACTTGCCGAGAAGCTTCCAATTGATGGATCAGAAGCGCTTTTTCCAAGATGTTAGTGCCTGCTTCTCATTTGGATTTGAGATAGTGCTGAGCTTCATTTTCGCTAAGAATGAATTGGTCATGTGCTGGAAACTTTCCCATTGCATTGTTTTTAATTGATTGATTTGGCACGTGATAGAAATATCTACTTTCTTTTTGCGAAATGCATCAATAATATGTTTTTGAGTTTTTATGCTCAAGGAAATCCCTTTGATTGTGAAAGATATTATTGCATATTCATGGATATTCTTGCTATATTCTTAGAAGATATCTTATATCTAGAAAGTTTGATTCACAAATCGAAGGAAGATATTACTTGATATTTTTTTTTTGCAAAGATTGTTATATATTATACAAGAATTTGCAAGTGGCAAAAGAATCTTTCATATGGATTTTGAAAAGCTTGATCCAAAAATTGTGGAGGTTCTGTATATGTTCTAGAGATTCAAAATTCTCTTCCTTGCGCAAAGTTCCTGCAGATTATTGGACAAATGCCTAATGTGTCATATGAAAAGTTGAGTAGCTCTTAATTTAAATATTTGATCATCTTATAAATGTTATTCAATTTATTTATTTATAGAAAATGCATTATATATTACATAAATATTATAACATCGTAAATATTATGACATCGTATTGTGACAAGTTTGATTAAAGAAAACAAATTTCTGCATCGAATTTTAAAAAGCAAATGATCGTTGCGGATATTGTCATTATGAAGGAAATAACGGAAAAATATTCTGTTCAATGTGCACAAGCCGCAGTTAGTACTATTAGCAAATATTGTCATGATGACAATGGGAGAAAGTGAATCAAAAAAAAAAAAAGGGGAAAGAATTGTGATCATCTCAAAAAAGGCAACAATCATTTCCATAGTGGAAGGAAGGAAAAGGAAGGCCTAGTGGTCGAAGGTGATGGCGGTTTCCTACTAAGAGGTACTCACACGGCCTAACAATCATTTACATAGTCGCTGGCTAATTGACTTGAGGAGCTCCTTGAAGAAAGCGGTACTGCAGAATCCGATTTTTCTAGCTAATGGCCCCACAGCTTTTTGCAGGGTTGAAGATTTTGTCTCCACAATTCAGCATAAGTGTTCCATGTCGGATCTCCATCATCTTCACCTAAGCCACTTGTTCTTCGTATCAATAATTTCCTTGTTCTTGGTCATGAGATTCTGAAGATAAGTTCAGTCGACTTTCATTTTCTGCTTAGCGTCTTAAATTTCATTTGAAGTATGGAGCATCTTGAATTTCATATAGTATATGCATATTCACATTCGAACTCAAGTAAAATCATATGATTTTTGCGAAAAAAAGACCATTCAAGATAAAAGACCATTTCAAATAAGCACTTAAGAATTCCTCATTAACTTGTGACTTGATAAAATTGGTCCATAATTCATCCTCAACATTTTTTGATCTTCTTATAATTCAAAACATTTGAAACCTTCATGATGCACTACTACGTGCAGCATCACAATTTAATGCATTAAGATCTAGAGCTACCACATTTATTACTTTGTATCAAAGTTAACATCCTTAGTCAATCATAATTTCCCTGAACTATGTCCTGGGCTAGTTATTTCTATTAAGCATCCTAATTTAAAGGCAAAAGAAATTACTTCTGACATCTAATGCCTGAACCGCATTAGCCAAATTTTATCTTTCTTCTTCATGAACCACAAGAAAAACCTCAACTTCCCCCTAAAGCTAAAACGGCAAGTACCGAAACCTAATCTTTCTCCACCTGTTCCTCCTCTCGGAGGCTGCGGACGACTAAAGTCACGAAAGCCAATCCCACGCCAACTTCCAGCCACCACTGCACCCGTGAAGCCATGCGCGAGAGGCGAAGGATGAAGAGGACCAACGGACATGGCATCTTCAGTGATGAACATTGAGTGGGCGGGTCCAGTCGTCTCCACTGAGATCACATGGCTACAGCCGTCTCCACTGAGATCACATGGCTACAGCTCCAATTCTCTCGGTCCACTAGCACGAGGCGGCGACGGAGTGGACGGTGGGGCAGGAACGAAAAGGACATGTCAGAGGGGACTCTGCCTTCTGGACGCTTACCGAGTTGAGTCATCGATTCATCGCCGTCCGTTTCAGTCTGCAAGAAGAGAAACAACGTGCGAACCCAGCCGTTGGAAAAGGACTTAGAGACTTCAGAGTTGTCCCTGAAGTCGGCCATGGTTCGGGGTCCGGCCCGTTCTCTCAAATGGGTCAACCTTATCAATAAGTGAATCATTTCTATTTTAGTGTCTTAAGAATTTCCATCCAAGATTTCTCCTAATGAAAATGTTAATGTATAGTATGTTTTGTTCATTAAATTGAATGGGTCTAAATAAGCTTGGCCAGGCCAAGTGAGCAGGTCATATTTAAGAATGAAATTATTTATCCAGGCACTATACATTTTGCTATCCTACGGAATCCATATATATAATTAAATATATTCACATTAAGAAAGTAAGCATTTAGGCATCTGTCTCTAGTTATTAATGATTTTTTTTTTTTGGTGTAACTACTGAATTCCATAACAATATATTCTCCAATAAATGAGAAGTAACAATTTAGTACAATTTTTTTGCCATGACTAATAAGTTTTCATAACAATTTATTGGTCAGCAGATTTTATAGATGATTAATAACATTTAGTGAAAAAAGTATTGGTTTCTTTAAGTTTGTTTACTAATGTAGGTTGAGTAACCTTTCATGTAATTGTGTATGTTTCGATTAACTAATAACTTTTTCAAGTGTTAAGGGGAAAATTACTTCCAGCCTAACAAAATTGGCAATTTTGATGTATAGCTAGTGACTTTTCAAATTTAAAATAAATTGCAACATATTAGTAAGCATACTAAGTAACTCTTACATTAAGTTCAATGATTTTTCATAAGAGAAGGTTGTTTTCACATCTCTTTGGCTATTACAAACTAGTGGAAATTTATTTTTAACTTGTAGAATAAATTAGGTTAATTTCAGATTTTCCCAATACACTTTCAAAATTATATCACTCAACCTTGGTAACTTATTTTGTATATGTTAACATCATACACTTTGTTCTTTTTCGGCCTCAATCATACCCAAAACTCCATATTGGGCTTCTTATTGTACTTGATTTGATGGTGCTGCCAGGTGCACTTTCCATCAACTTGGAAAGGTAGAATAGTCAACTCACTGTTGACACCTAAATTTTTGGGGTTAATTTTTGCTAAATAATAAAAAAAAACACACACACACACATGGCATATAGTTTAGAAACATTTTATTTTTATTTTTGTTTTATTTTATTTTAGGCTGCCAGTGAAAGAAAGATTTTTCACATATTCCGTTCAAACTTTTCATATTTTTAGGTAATATACTCTAGGAGTGTATTTCGTGCAAAAAGGGAATTTTTTTGGATAGAATATGTGAAAAATACAAAAGAGAATATCACATGTGGTGCAATGATATATTTAGAGAATTATGCAAGTGAAATTGGAAATAAAATATGCTTCAAAGATCTAAAATTTTCCCCTATAAAAGGGTTGCGCACGTATACAAATGATTTTTCAAAATTTTTGAGAGCAATTACGTGAGGAGTTCTTGGGGTTCGTTCGTGGAGTAAAAGAAAAAGAACAAAAAGACAGAGGTGAAAAGTACAGCAGAAGAGAGAGAGAGCAGAAAAAAGAAAAGAAGTGACGTAAAAAAAAAAAAAAGAAAAAGCCCCCCCCCCATGCGACTGTTCATCTTCCTCGCGGGGGGTGGGTCTTCGCCAGCGCCATCACCGTCCGCTCCCTCCGGCGTCTGACCGCGCCATCTCCGCTCGCCCATACCGGCATCAGCCCCGACGCCCACCGCCGCCACGTTTGCAGCACCACCGGCGCCGCCGTTCTCTCGCCTCGCGTTCGGTTTGCGGATCTTGCGTTCGTCGAGCCCTACGCACCGCCCGATCGGAGTTCGATCTACCACGGACGCCGCACCCAGCTGCCTTCGCCCGAGATCCAGCCACACCCGGCGCGACCACGGCTTCGCTGCCCTTCCGAAGGCCGGACGCAGCTCGGCGCTTCACTTTCGTCGGTGCCGAGCCTCGTTGAAGACCCAAATCCGACGCCGCCCTTGCTCCGGACGCCGCACCCAACAGCCCGATCCGGACGCCGGAGTTCCTCACCGCTCCGCCCGAGGCCTCCCCGTCCTTGCGTGCGCCCGCGCGCCCGAAGCCCGTGATCCGAGCCCCCGCGTGCGCGCCCCGTGCCGTCCCATCCTCGACCCCTCGCCGGAACCCTAGCCGGAGATTTCCCCTCGCCGGACCCACCAGCTTTATTATTTTTTTTTCTTTTTCAGGAAAAAGGAAAAGAAAAAAAAAAAAAGAGAAAAGTAAGAGGAAATTTAGGTATTTTCTTTATCTTATTTTTGTTTTATTGTTTTTGCTATTTTATTTTATCTTTTTAGTGTAATTATCCTCTTATGTGAAATTGATAATTCCATGATATAAAATTGCCTTGAGATTAGTGATTGTTAGTCCGATTTTCGCGCCCGAAATCCGACTCGCAATTACTTAAAAAAAAAAATTGCCAATCCGATCTCCCGCCCGAGATCCGATTCGTGATTTATGTGAAATTGGCCAACCCGATCTCATGCGCGATACGGTTCGTCAATTTTGGGTATCAATATTGCTTGATTTGTTGTGGTATTACTTAGGTTAGTTTTCTTAAAAAGCAAAAAAAAAAAATGTAGTTTTAGGGTTTGCATTTCATAATAGGTATTTTATTTCGAATTTTCAAAAATAAAAAAATCAAATTAATTAATTTAGGTTGTTAGTTCTTTTTTAATTTGGATTGCATGTTTAATTATTTGGCAATTATTAATTTTGAAATTTAAAAAAAAGGGAAAAAGGGAAAAACACAAAAAAAGAAGAAGTCATTATGCATATGTCATGTAAAATTACTGCATCTTTTGCGCGTCATTGCATATTAGAGTAAAATTGCATTTAGTTTAATTTTAGATCATATTTTTCTTAATTTACCATAGGTTTAGGTATTTTAGTAAATAGATCGCATTTTAGGATTATCTAGGTTAAGATAATATTTTAGTTTAAATTAGGATTTGGCTCAACCTAATTCCTAAAATAAATTAAATAGGATCTTAATCTAATTAGGTAATTTCCACATTTCACCTAATTTCGAATTTCTTGAAAAATACCAAAAAATGTCATAGGTTAAATTAATTTTATTATTTATGATGAAATGCATTCTTTTAGGAAAAAGAGAAAAAAAAAGAAAGAAAAATTCATATGCACATCATTAGTGTTAGATTCATTGAAATGCATGTCATGTTTAGTATTTTTGCTAGGCCCATTTAATTAGAAATTACATGTCATTAGGATTAGGTCATTTAGTTAATATCGCATTGCATATTGCATGATTTTCATTAATTAAGTGAAAACAGAAAAAAGAAATTGTGTGTTAATTAGAAACCTTATCCAAGGTTGTTGATGTGGATTTTAATTTAACATTGCAGATGCTTTCGTTGCTTTGGAGGTAAGTTTTTGCAATTTATTTATTGTTTATTTGAGTGTTAAATTGGTGGTTTGTGTACGCGCATGATAACCTCACATGTTAGGGAAATAGATTTAAAATAGACCCAAGCTGCTTGCAAAAAACATTTTTTCAAAATAAAAGAAATGGTACCAAAAGGGAGTTAGAGAAATTTAGCGTAACCAAGTCCCCGTACCCATAGTCTCTGGTTTGTAGGAGTAAAATAATTCTCCCGTTATTTTACTTGGGTTTCTAATCGACCCACCAAAAATAGATTAGTGGCGGCTCCTAATTGAAAATCAATTGCATGTTAAAAACTTGAATCTAAGTCGCGAATTGGTATGGGCTTGGGAGAGCCCGAGTTAAGTCTAGGTTTAACAATCCATTAGCCAAACCCTAGGTGGTTTAAACCCCGAAAAAAATTGGTCGCGACAGCTTGGCGACTCCACTGGGGACTTGAGTTAAAACTCTTAGTGGACTTAGGCCAATTTTTCTTTTCTTTTGAAAAATGTTTTTGTTTGGCAGCGAGGATCCCAGGTACGCCCCTAACATTTAAGGTGTTAAATGTTTTTGCAGGATGGGAGGTATAAGGGGAAGTGTTTGTTAACCTTTGTTTTGTAGGGAGGTGTAGGAATGTATGGTTTATTTTCATGAACGAAGTGTTGCTTGATATAAACTATCGTGCATGCCTTGCATCTAGCACTACACTATTGCGCACACAACCTGCCGCCGGACTTGGGCCACGTTAGGATTATCTAGGATGGTATTGAGATGGATACCACTCCGACCGCAAGCCCGCGGTATGAGTCGCCCATCTCAATCCCGAAATTTCATTCATGGTGTCAAGAGTACCCACCTCGGTTCGCACGCCCGCAACCTGGGTCGGCTCTTTGACTAAGCCGGAGTCATGAGGACCCGACGTAGTCCACAAGCCCGTGGCTAGTCTGATCATCTTTGTGGCTCCACCTTGTCAAGCCTTATAGACTAGAAATCGAGCCACTTATCATGCGCATGTCTATGTGATTGCCCATCATTGGTAAAGTAAGTTCTTTAAATTTTTGGCCTTTGCAATTTACTTACTTTATCGCATTATTTTGTCGGTCCATGGCATTAGGGCTGTCCTAAGTCTTGATCAATATACAATGGGGACATCGGACATTCGAATTATCCTCCCTCCGAAGGAAGAGCTTGGCGCTTGGTGGGACAAATTAGACCAAAATGGCCATCAGTTCGTAGAATCACATATTGGTCGACTGCTTCCATTGCTGCGTATCAACATCCATGGCGGCCTCGTCCAAGCACTCGCCCACTCTTGGTGCCCCAAGACTTCTACCTTTATCTTCGGCGGTAAGCATGAGCTCACTCCCACCTTGGAAGAGTATAGCATTGCCATAGGAAAGTCCTTGAAAGCTGAATTGATTAGTCCGCCTATCGGAATAGATCCTGTTATGACTTTATCTGATTTTCTGAGAATTAAGGAAGATGATATAAGAAAGGTTTTAAAGGCTCATCGCAATACATGTCCTTTATCCTTTTTGAAAGAATGTTTTGAGAAAGGCATTTCATCTCAAATGCGAAGGGTTTTCCTTTTAGCTTTCTTTGGGTTTATAGTTTTTCCTTACTACAAGAATGCTATTAACCCTTTGATTGCTCAATTAGTTAAACAAGTGTTGGAAGGAAAGAATTTTGTAAACACTGTTCTAACTGAAACTTTCCTTTCCCTCACTCGGTTTAAAGGGGGTGGTGATAAGACCTTCCACTCCTCTCCTGAACTTTTACAAATTTGGTTTCTTTCACATATACAAGGGTTTGGTGGTCTAATGACTATACATGATGTTAGTAATTCCAATCACCCTATTATGAGATTTGAGAACAACCAAAAACATGCACCGGATTATCATTATTCAAAATGGCTAGCTTTCATGAAAAAACCAACTTCCAAAGGTTTCCTATGGCATGCTAAATGGTTCCAAGTTCGGGTAGCAAGACTCTCGTGTGGAGGAGTTGGCCCAATCCCTCTATTGGGATTCTTGGAGCATTGGAGTATTATCCGACTAGGGTGACTCGTCAGTATCAAGTTGTACAAGAGCTTCCCCCGGCGTTACAAGCAGAGCCACTCCAAGTCAGTTTTGTTGATGGAAGCCGAGACCATGAGGATTCCATTCTTACTATCAAATCGATGTGGGACATGTGCCGTCCACAAAAACTCAAATGGCCCGAGGAGGAGTTGAAAGGCAAGGAAAGGAAGTACTATGCCTCGATTAAGTATATTCAACAACACAAAATTCCCAAGGAGCTGCTTTCGAAGATACCGAAGGCACCGTTGAAGATCACCAATCGAGCTGAGAATAAACGCCTCAAAAGAGTTGCTGAAAAAGCTCAAGAGGAGAATAAGCGATTGCGCCGAATGGTGTCCCAAGTGTATATTGATCAAGCCAAATGAAATGCTTGAATCAATCTTGCTATTTTCATTTTTAGATTAATGTTTAGGAAGTTGGGTCATTTACTTTCTTAGTTCATTTGTTAGGGACATTTCGAAGTTCTAGGCTTGTCAAAAGCTCTATTGATGAATAAAATTTCTAGAGTATTGCCATGGATCGACGTATTTTCATATGATATACTTATTTGTGTTCATTTCTTAAATTTAGGTGATAACGGATTCTCCACGCTCTCCTATTATCACGCGATTAAGAGCAAGAATGGCCGACCAAAGCGAGATGCGTGATCGTATGTCCTCCGTGGAAGGCCAACTCCAACGATTAGCTGCCTCTATGGAGCTTATAACGGCTCAACTTCAATCCCTCCAAGTGAATCCGGTTCCTCCACCTACTCTCCCTCGATTATAGTCCCGAGGCAAGCAAATAGGGCCCAAATGAATGATGATGAAATGCCTGGAGTTGGAAGATGACGTGGTCCTTGTTGGAAAGGCCAAGCTAGACAATGTTCCCAAGACAAATCGGGATGAGCGCATTGCAAAGCTAGAGGAGAAAGTGAGACAACTGCAAGAGTCGCAAAGCTCACTCCCATTTGACCTCTCGGTCTATGAGAAGGTTAAAATGCCAAGCAAGTTTAAAATGCCAGAATTTGAAAAGTACGATGGGACATCTTGTCCGAAATCTCATTTGCAGATGTATCATGTGCGCATGGCCCAACACGTCAAAAATGAGCCCCTCATGATCCAATCGTTTCACGCAAGTTTGACTGGGCCCGCGCTAAACTAGTATGTGATGAAGAACGTGAACCTCCTCGAAACCTGGAACGAAGTGGCAGATGCGTTCCTCAAACAGTACAAGTTCAACATGGACATCGCACCTTCTCGAGAAGACCTGGAGCGGATGGAAAAGAAAAGGAGTGAGTCGTTTAAAGAATATGCTGTAAGATGGAGAAACTTGGCAGCTCAAATTACTCCTGAGCCTACCAACAAGGAATTGATGAAGTTGTTCGTGAAGACCCTTCCTTCGGAGTTCCGCAATCGAATGGCCAGTACGTATGTCGAGAGCTTCAATCAACTTATTCCTGTAGGAGAGCAGATCGAGATGGGGATAAGGGAAGGATGGTTTTCTGAGCCATCTACTAAAAGGTTCTCTGTCAAGAAGGATAAAGAGCCTGCTGAAGATGTGAATATGGCTTATAGCCAAGAAAGCACCAATCGCGCCTCGACTATCCGAGATGAATCAAAGGCAACAAGCTGCCCAAGCAAGAAGACAGTTCACCCCTCTCCCTGGATCTCCATCCCAAGTGTTGGCAATCCTAAGAAAGAAAGGTTTGCTTACTAATGAGCCGAAGCGTCCTAATCGTGAAAGCATCCGAGGCTATGACCCGATGAAGAAGTGTGATTACCATAGCGGCGAATTGGGGCATTCAACTGATGAATGTTTCACTCTCAAGCATAAGATCCAAGACCTCCTGGACACGAAGGCCTTCTCATTTCAAACTGCTCGGCCGAACGTCCAAAAGAATCCACTACCAAAGCATGAGGGTACGGTCAATGCTATTCTTGATCCAGACGTTGAAGTCGAATCGAGTTACCACTCATTGGAGTTGGTATCCACTATTCATGCTTCTCGAGACTCGCCACCACCAACTCCTGAAGTTTCAAGTGCTACTCTCATGGTGGGAAGGATGATGGTTGAGAATGGCTTTATTCCTGGTAGTGGCCTTGGAAGAAATGGTCGGGGGATTCAAACCCCATTGAAGCCCTCGAGAGGTCCCGTGCTTTGCTGGATTAGGGTACCATGGAAGAGGCGGGGAAAGTTCTAGAAGAGGAAGGGGAAAGGCGAAACCCGCCACGACCAAGGGCGAGAAAGGCAAAACCCATTACCCCCAAACATTCACGAGACATTCCCTAGTCCTCCGATAATGATGCGGGATGAAGCGGAAATAATGGACACCACAGGGCAGCCAAGCGGAAAATTCGACTATCTGGTGAAGTATTCGGCTCCTCCCGGTTTCTACATTGATCCCCGTGACATTGTCCCAGATGGATGGGGTGGCATGGATGATCCGACACCCCCGGAGATCGAAAACCCCGAAGATGCATTGGAAGGAATCTCTAGTCTCTTCGATGATGTCTTCATAGGGGCCATTGACGAAAGACCTCGGGAGAAGATGGGCTCTAGCCCACAAGAGTAACTCATTTATTGCTTTCTTACATTCCCCTGCGAGGGAATTTTTATCACTTTCTATGGCTTGTTTTTGATTTCTTCTTTTTCGCTTTCTTTTTAGGACTTGAAAATCACATTTCCATTCAATAAATGTAATTGATTGATGAATGTCGATAAAATTACAAGTTTTATTTTGAGGGCATGATGCGGTACACCAAACCAGCCCGGTGATGATATCCAGCCAACAATAAAAAGAAAATATCATCCATGGAGAAATTCTGAGGCCTGGGCTTCATCATGCTTTCTCGTGTCAAAATGCTTCAAAAAAAAATACTCTTATAATTGCTTTTTAAAAAAAAAATTCTTCAGAAAAAAAAATCTTTCAAAAAAAATGATTTACCCCGTTTGTCTTTTTGATCCATCTATATTATGTTTCAGAAACAGTCTTATAGCATGCAAAGGTATGAAGAGGATCCAATCCAATTCCAGATTCTGGGGGCAAGTTTGCTCCAAACTGCAATCACCCATATGTGGTGAAGAAGGTACTTCCTGGAAGTGCCTTGATCCAAGCAGAGATGGGTGGTCATGAGTTTTCCACTCCAGTTAATTCTGATACTGTCGAGAAGTATTATCCATGATAGAATTTGCCATGTCTTGTCTTGAATTGCAAGTATTTTATGATGAATAAGATGCCTCAATCAGTTGAATTGTTCAAATTTGTCATAAATTTTGCATTCTTCTTCCCTAATGAATCGTGTGAGATAAATTGAATGTGTCAAATGAGATACCTTGGAATGATGAAAGGCAAGCCTTGTTCCATACAATACCCCATACACTAATCCTCGGTGAGTTGTGTGAAGAAATTCCATGTCCACAAGGAAGAGGGTGATCTTGCAAAGGGTACACTAACCAAGGTGACGAGGGGCAATTTCTTCTTCCACCCTAAAACACTACAGGTATACCCATTGTTTAGCCCTTCGAGCCCACACACATGAAGAATTTTTAAATCATCCCTGTCAAGGATCATCCCACGTTGGGATAAAGTTTGAAATGAATGATAGGAATTTTCTTACTCACACTTGCATCAATCTTTGAGTGTTCCTTTAGCATTGTAACTCGTATGATAATTTAAAGTACCTTAGGATGATGAAGAGCAATCATTTCTCTATCCTACACACTGTTATCCATTGCATAGCCCACTTGAGCCTATGAATTCATTTCATATTAAACCCAGTTGGTGATCATCCCCCACACTGGGGCAAGACAAAAACACTCAAGTAGCATGAACTAGAATGCCGACAAAAATGGAGATTTTGTTTAAAAAAAAAATGCAGAAATGGGGCATGAAAAAAGCAGTGTGCCTGGTAAAAGCAAGGCCGATGCCCAAAAGAAAAAAAAAAACTCAAATGCTATTGCAATCAATGAGTGCAAAAAAAAAAAAAAAAAAATCTCCCAATGGAGATGGAAAAAGAAAGTGGTGGAAATGTCAAGATGATCACTAACTTTGACCCTCTAAACACTTTTTGAGCCTAATGATCCTTTCATTTCATAACCCATGAACCAAACCTACGTTACGTCCCTTGCAAAGTCTCTTCAGATTAGGGCACTTGGATTAACGTAAGAGTTTGTATGTTTGAAAGCATCGCTTGAAGAAGTGCGAGTAAAATAATTACTGCCTCATTTCATATATTTCTTGACTTGAAAATCCCAAGACAGTTACGAAATGTCATTTTTTCAAATAACCTTGACTCAAAAGAGTCTCCTTTGTTAAACCGTTGACTAAGCCCACATTACGGTCCCTTTTAAAGACCTCTCAGATTGGTGAAATCGTACCACTTGCGAGATGCTCAGACCCTTGTTTGGCATGACGATGGTGAGATTGAGTGATTGACAAAATCCTGCATCAAAGGTCAGGATGAAATTGCCATTTTGATGAGGATGAGAGAAAAGTCCTTTCAGACCAAAGGATCCCTCATTTGACACATTCATGACACTCATGTGTTCAGAATGGAAATTAGGGGGTGCAAGATTAATGAAAATTATCATGAACCTCCATTATATTGATACATGTTTACAAATGCATGTTGCCTCTCCTACGACCATGTTTTGCAGGAGACGTATCCCTGAAGATAGGAGATGTTACCAGGTAAGTATATCTCTATCTATACCTTGAATACTTGTCATTACACAGGTATTCCCTTTTAAGCATACCGACACTCAATTGAGTTGTCTCCCAAAGATTTTTCCTCCAGATTCAATTTGATTAAGGCGACCGAAGAATGGTTCGGGTCCTGATCAGATGATTTCTGTCGCAAGGTTGGGCGACCGAAGAATGGTTCGGGTCCTAGCCAAGCAAAACCTCAATCTAGGCGACCGTAGAATGGTACGAGTCCTAGACTGCATTTATTGCTTTAACAGGCGACTATAGAATGGTACGGGTCCTGGAAAAGCAATTTTCTCATTCAGGCGACCGTAGAATGGTACGGGTCCTGGAAAAATAATTTTCTTCGTCGAGGCGACCGTAGAATGGTACGGGTCCTTGACAACACTTATTCCCTATTCAGGCGACCGTAGAATGGTACGGGTCCTGGAGAAGGAATCCCCGTTTAGGCGACCGTAGAATGGTACGGGTCCTAGACAAAACATTTCTGCCATACTAGGCGACCGTAGAATGGTACGGGTCCTGGGAAAGCAGTTCCTTACAAAACCTTTTTGCCGTATTGGGCGACCGTAGAATGGTACGGGTCCTGAGAAAGCAGCTCCTTTCTGCCATACTGGGCGACCGTAGAATGGTACGGGTCCTAGGAAAGCAGCATCTTCACAAAGTCATGTTACTATTCTAGGCGACCGTAGAATGGTACGGGTCCCGGATAGGTAACACTCACTACCTCGAATTACTCTATCCTCCTCAAAGGTAAGTTATTTCCAAGGTAGGTTTATCTATCATTTGCATTAGCATTTTTGCATTAAAAATGGAATTTATGTTCCGACAAAAATCATTCATTGCATGAGCATGACCAAAATTTAGGTATCAATTTGTCTTTGAAGGCAACCTCTGCGAGCTCACCTTCAAAGAGGGGCAGCTGTTGACACCTAAATTTTTGGGGTTAATTTTTGCTAAATAATAAAAAAAAACACACACACACACATGGCATATAGTTTAGAAACATTTTATTTTTATTTTTGTTTTATTTTATTTTAGGCTGCCGGTGAAGGAAAGATTTTTCACATATTCCGTTTAAACTTTTCATATTTTTAAGTAATATACACTAGGGGTGTATTTCGTGCAAAAAGGGAATTTTTTGGATAGAATATGTGAAAAATACAAAAGAGAATATCACATGTGGTGCAATGATATATTCAGAGAATTATGCACGAGTGAAATTGGAAATAAAATATGCTTCAAAGATCTAAAATTTTCCCCTATAAAAGGCGTTGCGCACGTACGGACAAAGGGGGGGTGATTTTTCAAAATTTTTGAGAGCAATTACGTGAGGAGTTCTTGGGGTTCGTTCGTGGAGTAAAAGAAAAAGAACAAAAAAGACAGAGGTGAAAAGTACAGCAGAGAGAGAGAGAGCAGAAAAAAGAAAAGAAGTGACGTAAAAAAAAGAAAAAAGCCCCCCCCACGCGACTGTTCATCTTCCTCGCGGGGGGTGGGTCTTCGCCGGCGCCATCACCGTCCGCTCCCTCCGGCGTCTGACCGCGCCATCTCCGCTCGCCCGTGCCAAACCGCCCCTCCACCGCCTCCGTTTGCAGCCGCCGGCGCCGCCTGTTCTGCTCGCCTCGCGTTCGGTTTTGCGGATCTTGCGTTCGTCGAGCCCTACGCACCGCTCGGAGTCCGATCTACCACGACGAGACGCTGATTTCGCCCGAGATCCAGCCACACCGGCGCGACCATGCGGCTTCGCCCCGACGACGAAGGCCGGACGCGCTCGGCGCTTCACTTTCGTCGGTGCCGAGCCTCGTTGAAGACCCAAATCCGACGCCGCCCTTGCTCCGGACGCCGCACCCAACAGCCCGATCCGACGCCGGAGTTCCTCACCGCAGCCGCCCGAGGCCTCCCGCCGTCCCTGCTGCGCGCCCCGCCGGCCCAAGCCCGTGATCCGAGCCCCCGCGACGCCCCGTGCCGTCCCACGACGACCCCCTCGCCGGAACCCTAGCCGGAGATTTCCCCTCGCCGGACCCACCAGCTTTATTATTTTTTTTTCTTTTTCAGGAAAAAGGAAAAGAAAAAAAGAAAAGAGAAAAGTAAGAGGAAATTTAGGTATTTTCTTTATCTTATTTTTGTTTTATTGTTTTTGCTATTTTATTTTATCTTTTTAGTGTAATTATCCTCTTATGTGAAATTGATAATTCCATGATATAAAATTGCCTTGAGATTAGTGATTGTTAGTCCGATTTTCGCGCCCGAAATCCGACTCGCAATTACTTAAAAAAAATTGCCAATCCGATCTCCCGCCCGAGATCCGATTCGTGATTTATGTGAAATTGGCCAACCCGATCTCATGCGCGAGATACGGTTCGTCAATTTTGGGTATCAATATTGCTTGATTTGTTGTGGTATTACTTAGGTTAGTTTTCTTAAAAAGCAAAAAATAAAAAATGTAGTTTTAGGGTTTACATGTTCATAATAGGTATTTTATTTCGAATTTTCAAAAATAAAAAATCAAATCAATTAATTTAGGTTGTTAGTTCTTTTTTCAATTTGGATTGCATGTTTAATTATTTGGCAATTATTAATTTTGAAATTTAAAAAAAAGGAAAAAAGGAAAAACACAAAAAAAGTCATTATGCATATGTCATGTAAAATTAGGGCATCTTTTGCACGTCATACCATATTAGAGTAAAATTGCATTTAGTTTAATTTTAGATCATATTTTTCTTAATTTACCATAGGTTTAGGTATTTTAGTAAATAGATCGCATTTTAGGATTATCTAGGTTAAGATAATATTTTAGTTTAAATTAGGATTTGGCTCAACCTAATTCCTAAAATAAATTAAATAGGATCTTAATCTAATTAGGTAATTTCCACATTTCACCTAATTTCGAATTTCTTGAAAAATACCAAAAAATGTCATAGGTTAAATTAATTTTATTATTTATGATGAAATGCATTCTTTTAGGAAAAAGAGAAAAAAATTCATATGCACATCATTAGTGTTAGATTCATTGAGAGGCGTGTCGTTTAGTATTTTTGCTAGGCCCATTTAATTAGAAATTACATGTCATTAGGATTAGGTCATTTAGTTAATATCGCATTGCATATTGCATGATTTTCATTAATTAAGTGAAAAAGAAAAAAAGAAATTGTGTGTTAATTAGAAACCTTATCCAGGGTTGTTGATGTGGATTTTAATTTAACATTGCAGATGCTTTCGTTGCTTGGAGGTAAGTTTTTGCAATTTATTTATTGTTTATTTGAGTGTTAAATTGGTGGTTTGTGCACGCGCATGATAACCTCACATGTTAGGGAAATAGATTTAAAATAAACCCAAGCTGCTTGCAAAAAACATTTTTTCAAAATAAAAGAAATGGTACCGAAAGGGCGTTAGAGAAATTTAGCGTAACCAAGTCCCCCCGTACCCATAGTCTCTCGGTTCGTAGGAGTAAAATAATTCTCCCGTTATTTTACTTGGGTTTCTAATCGACCCACCAAAAATAGATTAGTGGCGGCTCCTAATTGAAAATCAATTGCATGTTAAAAACTTGAATCTAAGTCGCGAATTGGTATGGGCTTGGGAGAGCCCGAGTTAAGTCTAGGTTTAACAATCCATTAGCCAAACCCTAGGTGGTTTAAACCCCGAAAAATTGGTCGCGACACTCACATTGTCTTGCAATTTTCACATCAAGAAAATAGCAAACTCATTTTCATTTTCACCTATCATGGTCACCTAATACTTCATTTACTCATTGTTTTTTGTAGCCATGAAAATTAGATAATAACAGCACAAGTGCCATAACTTTTATAACTTTTTTCACTCATTTGAATACTATAAATTTGAAAAATCAATTGCTCAGGTGCCATAAGTGATTTTCCTTGTCAAAAAATTTGATGTAGATGACAATTGTCCTATGTGGCTTCACTAGTATTAACGTAGGCAATAAATAAAAAATTCAAAAAATTCCATGTAAAAACGGAAAATTAATTAAAAAAATCCCAGTATAATGATTTGCCGAGAATGACACTCAAATAATTGATTTTACTTTGATGTGACACTTAAGTGAGCAAAAAAATAGAAGTTATAATGCTCGAGTCTCTTAAAAAAAAAAATGCTCGAGTGAGTACTACATAAAACTTGTGACATTCATGCTATTCTTATCTTATGTATTTTTGTTTATAAGTAAAAAGGCTAGAGAGGGCCAATCAATGTAAGTATTCCTCTCAGTTTTACCACAAGGGTCCATGCAAAGAAATGCCTTGCATTAATGAATTCTTTATAAGACATATTACTAGAAGTAGGTACTATTTATATAAAACTAAGTACTTCTCATGAATGAGGCCCATTAAATATAAAATCCAAAATGTTTTAAATTTAATTTTCAACTAAATTGAAATTAAAATATCATCAAAACAATTATTAACTTTAATACATAAGTAGTATTAATTTAAGATTCCTCATTCGCCTATCCTTTTTCCCAACTATTGTATGGCTCTTGACTCTAGAAACCTATCGTAGCTTCTCCTTATTTTACTCGCATAAACTCAAATATAAATGTTGATACCTAATTTTTTCTCAAACAGATATTTTAAAAAAATAAACGCACGAGAGAGGCCTGGTTGGGCCGAATCCGACTTTGGCCCGACCCGCCTCTCCTTCCTTCCCCGCATGGGCCAAGGCCCGACCCTTCCTTCTCTTTCTTTCCTTTTTCCGCGAGGGCCCAGCCTTTCCTCCCCTTCGGCCCGGCCCCCCCGGCTTGTCTTCTTCCTCCGAGCTAGCTTTGCGCGCGACTTGCAAAAGAAAAAAAAAGGGCAGCAGCAACGGATGAGCAGGGGGGCAAGGACGGCGAGGGCGGACAGAGGCAGGGCTGCGCGCGACGCTCGACTGAGAATGTCGTGCGGTACAAGTCTACGAAGGACAGCTGTCATCGCTAGGATGAAGAGCATAAAACAAAGAAGGAGAGATCCGAGAGAAAGGGGGAGAGAAATGGAGGAAAGGGGGGAGAGACAGGGAACGCGAGGGAGAGTTTGTGTGAGGGATGAGAGTTGGAGGGAGAGACCGCCGGCCACCGCACGGTCGATAACCCACCGCCGTGCCTCCTTTCCCGCTTCGAAACTCCGGTAAGCCTCGACCCCCTTTTTGCCTTTTCTGAGCATGCCGGACCGGAGCTCGCGGCCGTCCGGCTGAGGCGAACTTCAGCCCCGTCCGTCCCTCGTTTTGTTGCTGCTGTGCGTGCTGTTGTTGTTGCGGGTTCTGGTCTTCGGTCGAGTCAAAGATCTCTTGTTTCCGTAGCATATACTACCTGTTCGACAAAATGTCCGAACGAGATCCATTGCTTTTTTCTCCAGGTATGGTCTGTTTCGGGACGATGGCGACCCTCCGGTCGGTGACTGCATCGGGTTGGCTAGGAGCTGGTCGGTCGTCAGTGGCCGTCGTGGCGATCCTCGGAGGCCGCGGGCTTCACCGTTTAGGGCGTTCGGCGGCGGGGAGGTCGGCCAACGAGTGGCAGCTAGAGTGACCACTCGATGGAGGGTGGTAACTCGCGGCGGCTTGAGCTTTGGCCGAGGTTTGTCCAAAAAAAAAGAAAGAAAAAAAAAAGAACAAGAAGAACGTAGGAGCTTCGGGTGAAGGACGTCACTCGAGAAGGGATGTCGTGGAGAAGAAGAAGACCAGAGAAGGGGAAGAAGAAAATAAAACGAAAAGAAAAGAAAAAGAAATAGAAAAAAAAAGGACAAAAGGGGGAAGACGTTCCGTGAAGAAAGAGTGAAGGAAGAAGAGCGTGCAGTAGAAAAGACAAAATAGGGAAAAGACAAAAAATAATTAATTAAAAAATGATATTAATATAAAAAAGAAAAGGTTTTTTAAAAATAGGTTTTATCCTTTTTAGGGTGAGTTCGGGTCATCGGATCAGGCTAGCAGTTGGATCGGGTTTACCCGGTCCGAACCCGTTTTCCCTAATATAATAATATTAAATATTAAAAATATATTAAAAATTTCATAGATTCAACATTTAAAAAAAATCAAATATTTTTTCGAAAATTCAACAACTTTCAAAGTACATTAAAAAAATTCAAAAAAATTTCACAAAATATTGAAAATTTGAGTTTTTTCTTGAAAAATTAATTAAAAAAATAAAAACTAGAAAATTAAGGAAAATTCAAAAACACTCAGAAAATTCCAAAATTCAGAAAATTCTAAAAGATTTCAATAGTGATTAGAAAGACAGCAAAAAAAAAAAAATCATAAGGTTTTGGAAAATTCAAAAATTCAATTTTTTCCAGAAAAATCCAAAAATTTCTAAAAAATTAAAAAAATCTTCAAAAGAGTTAAAATTAATCTCTTGATTTATTTTCTCCTACAAACAATTGAAGTCTTTTAATTTAGAATCATGCTCAAGGGTTTTTAGTTGTCCTTAAAGGCGAATACCCTTGATTGTGCAATATTGATACATTGAGTTTGGCTTCTCTTTAGTCTAGTTATGATTAGCATTTGTCTTCTCTATAGTATTAATTCTTTGCTCTCCCATGCAATTTATTTAACGCTTTCCTTGGTTGCTAATTGTTATTTTAATGATTACGCACCCGCATGATCACCCCACATATTAGCAGATTGGTCTAAAGTTAATCCAATATGCCTAATAAAAAGATAATGAACAAGATTAGGTAACGAAATGGCACTAATTGATTAATTAGTATAATCAAGTCCCTAACATTAAATTCTCTAGTTGCGTAGGATGTGAGGTACACTCTCATACCCTATTTGATTTATAACTGACTCAAAATAGGCTAGTAACGACTTTTTATTGCAAAATTCTTAAGAACACCCCAATATCGCACGAGGTATGGGTTCGGGAGAGCTCATGTCTAATCATAGATCTTAAGTTCGTCATTTAAGTAATACCCCTAAGCTTATTCCCTTCCTCAAAGGGTAGGTCGCAACAATAAATAATTAGATTAGGCCTAACATTTAAATGAGCATTATGTGAAAAGGATAAATTCATAAAGGCTTGTGTTTTTTTCATTCGTTTTTTGATTTCCAATACCCCTATTACCTTAGATTGACCACAATATCTCTTGCAAGTCCTAGATTTAAAATTATTTCTTACTTTTATTTATTCTCTTTCTTTGGAAATTCTTATGTATTTTAGAATTGACAAAAAATATGTATTTGCCAATGATTTGATTGGATTGTCTTATAATGTAATTGCAATTTTTATAATTTTCTTGTCAATAATTAATTATTCCACTTAAGCAATCTTACTTTTCATTTTTGTCAATATAATATTTCCCACCAATTGCCGCTAAAAATTGTGAATGTGGCATCTTGTCATTGCTGGCTATCTTGAGTGGCATGCTGACGTGGGCAATTTGTTAATTTCCATGTTGCATTTGCGATGGCAATTGGCAATAAATGCTGCATTTGAATATCGCACAAATATAAATGACTATATAGATAAAATTAAAAAGTTAAAACTGATTTAACATTCGTACAATAGATTTAAAACTAAATTGATAATTTTCCAAAATATTTATATAATCACTCATTCAATGGATACGTGTATAAGCATTTTTGGGGTAAGTACACTAGAAGCGTCATAACTTTTATACAACGATCACTTGAATGTCACAAATTTGAAAATTCAATCACTTAACAATCATTATGAATTTGTTTTGTCGGGAAATTCAACATGGACGGCAATCATCTTACACGGCATCGAGGGTGCTAACTTGAACGATTAATAAAAAATTAAAAATTAAAAATATCTATGTCAAAATGGGAAATTAATATAAAAAATCCATGTAGGATGATTTGCCAGAAAGAACACTTAAATGATCGATTTTTCTCCAATGTGACATTTAAGTGAGCGAAAAATAAAATTATAATACTTAAGTAAGTGTCGTACGAAAGTTATGGCACTTGCACTGTTCTTCTCTCCATAAAGTGTATTTGAGATGGAAATTTAGAGTACTATCCCCATTAAAAAAGTGGAAGAATATGCTTATAACTCCCTTATTTACCCTAATGTTTTTAATTTGGGGGTCACTAAAAGGGCAAGTGACTTGTGCGAAGCAAAGAGGAGAGAGAGTTAGCTAGCTATTTTTACCAAAATTGAGGGTTTTTACATATGTCGACGTACATATTTCGCCTATAATCAAATTGATTACTAGATTTCCATGGCAAGGTTGCCGTTGCACCTTGA
This sequence comes from Eucalyptus leucophloia subsp. euroa, assembly GCA_017140325.1. Classification (NCBI taxonomy): domain Eukaryota; kingdom Viridiplantae; phylum Streptophyta; class Magnoliopsida; order Myrtales; family Myrtaceae; genus Eucalyptus; species Eucalyptus leucophloia. The sequence continues at coordinate 18,364,814 of CM029471.1, read as the reverse complement.
CATCACTAAATACATACACAAAACCTCATATCTTCACCACCCTGACGTCATTACTCTTGCCACCACCACTTTGGATGCAACCAACATCTAATGTCAGGTGTGTGCTAATGAACTTGATGAAATTGTTCTAGCTATCAATTTTCAATGGCAACTAGTACCTACTTCACCTTTGCTAGTGAGATCTTTACCGAGTGGATCAAGTTGTGACGCCTGCTACAACTTGCAAGTGATTGGTGGCTTTGCTGCTAGATTTGAGTGACTTTTATTGACGCGTTTTGGATGCTGACTAAATCTAGCTCGTCTTCGGTATATCCTCATTCTTAATCCTCAACTGATGATAACACGTCCTTAAGTCAATCTTGGAAAATATCGAAGCTCCTTGTAGCTTATCAAACAAGTCATCGATCCTTGGTAATTGATAGTTTTTCTTGATCATCACTTAATTGAGTTGTCGATAGTCGATGCAAAGACGCAATGAACCATCTTTCTTCCTTACAAACAAAACCGGCACTCCATAAGGCGATGCATTAGGACGAATAAATCATTTGTCCAACAACTCATGCATCTATACCTTTAGCTCTTTTAACCCTAATAGTGCCATACAGTAAGGAGCCTTAGAAATTGGCTCCATCCCAGGGGCCAACTTAATCACGAACTCTATCTTTCTTTCTAGAGGCAAACCAAGCAACTCCTTAGGAAAAACGTTAGAAAATTCCCGCACTACGACGATATCCTCTATCATTGACTCCTCAACTGACATATCAACCATGGTTGCCAAATAACATTGGCAACCCACATCCAACAACCGGGTTGCCTCAAGTGACGAAATTAAAGTAATCAAGAGTTCTCCTCGATTTCCAACAAATTTGAAACTTCTATCCACTAACAAGTTAAACTGAATCACTTTACGATAACAATCCATGATAGTTCGTTGCTTGATGAGCCAATCTATACCAATAATAACATTGAAATCAAACATCACTAGCACAATCAAATCTATTCTTTCCTCTCGATCACCAATCACTGACTTGCAATCAAGACACCTTATCACAGACAACACTTTATCCTTTAATGGGGTGAATATACTAATGACCACTTCCCACTAACTTAACGAATTGCTCAACAATAAATGAACGTGTGGCTCCAGGATCAAATAAAGGATAAGCAGCATGTTTGTTCAATAAGACCGTAGCTATAATCACATTCTACGAGTTCTCCGCCTCCCTTCGGGTGACAGCATACACTCTTTCTTGCACCGGAGGCCTACTCAAAATGCATTGTTGCGCATTTTGCGATGCACTCCTTGCCGCCTATCCTATTTGCGGTAGTGGAGCCTGCGCTCCCATGGGCCTATGCGAGCAGTTCTTCACCTGATGGCCATGCTGGCCACATCCATAGCAAGCTCCCATTATAGCAGGACACATGGCTAATCTATGTTTCCTTCCATAGAATTGGCACACGCTATTCAAGTTGGGTGCCGACTTTCAAATTCTACCCTTTTGTTGGGAGGGATGTGATACTTTCCTCCCGTCATTGGCCTCTTCCCAAATTGATTGTTATCTTTGTTGGGCACAAACCGTGATCCAGATGCGGCTACCCACACATTCAGATTCCTCTCAATCAGCTGGACCCTCTCATACAGTTCGTCATAGTCCTTGAAATTAAGCGGCACCAGCGGGTCCTTAATCTTTAGCTTTAGGCCATCTCTGAACCTTCTAGCTTTGTCCACTGGGTCCTCAATTAACCTCAGTGTGTACTTCAACAACTCAACAAACTTCGCCTCATACTAATCTATAGTCATTTGGTTCTGGTAGAGACGTGGGAACTCCGCCATCTTTTGTTCTCGAGCACAGTTTGAGAAATATTTCCCATAAAACACTTCGACAAAGGCATCGTACTTCGGGACCATACCCTTAGGAAACACTCTTCCTTCAGTGGCCTCCCACCACTTGCTTGTGTTACTCTACAGCTGATATATGGCCAGGGTCACCTTGTCCTCCTTTGAGCACCTCAATAGTGCAAAAGCCTTCTCCAACTCTCGGACCCAAAAGGTTGCAACCTTGGGGTCACATGCTCCAGCAAACTTTGGAGGCTTTAGTCTCAGAAACTATTCCACTAGCTTGTGCATAGGCCGCTCACCATTCCCATTTTCAGGTGGGACTTCAGCAGGTGTAGTAGCGGCAGCAACAGCGTTGGCGACAATAGCGGTGGCGGCGGCAGCAACGGCAGCTTGATTTTAAGCTTACTACCCGACCACGTTCCCTAATGTCTCTAGGGTTTGCAGGATCTTGTCAACCCTAGGATCAATTGGTGCCCTCCCTCTAGTACTTGCCTGCGTTGTCGCTCTCCCTCTAGCACCAGCCCGTCTCAATGCCCTTCCCTCGGCACCTGTCAGAGCCACTATGGCCCTTCTCTAAGGGGCTCTCTGCTTAGGATCGCTCATCTCACAGGGTCCTTACAAAAACCTACTTTCCAATTCCAACAAGGAAGTAGAAATCTAAGCAACCCGCACCAAACAATCAATCAATCAGAAGCATAAGTATAAGGAAAAACTATTTTTCCTATCTAACTACCCCAAAACCCATTACACCTTATCACTTCAAACTTTGACCAGGCTCTGATACCACTTAAATGGGGATGTCATGCCCCGAACCCTGACCGCGTGAACATCTCTTGGTGGTTGATTGAATTGTGACATCCGAGGACGCGTCGTCGACACTTTGTTTTTTTTTTTTTTTAATCTTTCGATTAAATGCATGCGGAACCAACTCAAATAAATACCTAGTCAATCAACAAAACTAGGATAGTAAAACACGGCAGATGATTTACCAAAAGCGGTGATTTATTTATCAACTTATGCCTACAACAAAAGGTAACTCTTACATGACCTATAAGCAAGAAGGGTCAGAAAGGTCAAGGTTAACTTTTAGCTTCACTAGCTCTAGGCACCAGTCCTAGTATTCAAGTGCAAAGTCGGGCACGTGGTCAAAGGGGAACGCCTCCACAGACTCATTCAAATCAGAATTTGGATTCAAAATGACACCATCGTGGATGTCGATATCCATGGGGTCCCATACTTGCCTTCCCACGTTCCTGAATGGTGGTCCATTAAAACCTTGAAGTGGACTAATTCGATCACCATTCACCTCCCTAATAAACCACACCTTGAAATTATGGGGCACTACATGAGCAAACCCTTCATCTACCCATACAATCGTGACCACTAGCTCGCATATCCTATTGGTTCCTGGGATAGGAAATAGAGTAGTCTCCACATCCATATCCCAAGGGACCCCGAAACGACGGGTCGACACTTCATACTATGAACCTAAAAATATTTAACAACAGGGGTGAGATATAACTCAGTGAGCTAATAGCCTAAACCTCGATTAGGAAACTAATTCGTCTTGGGGATAGCCTAAACACGCACCATATATAAACTTACCTCACCTTGGTACACCCTTGCATAATAGCACATCTCACATGGCAATAATAATGCAACATACATAAATAACAATGAAAACACATACTAAAATTTCATATGCATTGCCAACACATGTGTTCCAATTATTACGACCTCTTGGGCCATGGTCAACACAAGAGTTGGTGGTCTTCTGACATGACCAGGCATCATCTTGTCCCATCGGGCACGGCATCATCTAGAACCCATGCCTATACGACATTCTATAAAGGAGCATTGGTACAGCTTCAACCGCAACTCGGCATCTAGATCCCCGTCAGGCATCTGATAAAAATCAAGCATTGACCCCAAACTCTCGTTAGGTGACGGGTTCAATTAAATAACCACTTAAGCACACCATCAATCAAGCCAATTTTTGTTGCTATTAATTAGCCAAGAACAAAATAGTTCGTTTTTAAAATAATCACTTTGGCAATTTTTCACATTTAAAAATTCCAGTAAAATATTCGTACGTGGTTACGTATTTGAAATCAACCCATCAAACTTTGCACATTTCTATTTCAAAACCCAATTATTATTTCTTTTTTTGACAAGTAAAATTTGGCATCCAAACCCCACACCTCATATTTTACTATTTTCTTGCCCATAAAGCCCTTTTTGAAAATAATAAATAAAATTTACAATTGGGCAATCAATAACATAACATCACACGTGCAAACAACCGAAATTACACACAATCTCATCTAGAAAAACAAGCCTAAAATTCTACTTAACGGCTAATCCGTCATTAATTACACTAATCATGATTAATTAATTATAATTAGGATAATCACAATTAATTAAAGTAAACTTGATTAATTATCCTAACTATAATTAATTAAAAATTAATCAACGTTAACTAAAAATAACTACGATTAATTAAATAAATAACAATTAATTAAATAAATTATGATTAAATAAATAAATTATGATTAATTAAACTAAACTAAATTAATTAATCTAACCATAATTAATTAATCTAATCGTAATTACTTAAACTAGTCCAATTAAATTTTAATCTAAACCATCATTAATTGCAATTAAGAATAAACTAAAATCTACTAATATTAACTACTATTATCCTTAACTAATCTACCTCCTAAATGTAATTAACACCCTAATTCACGATTAGGAAGTTAACTCACGGGTTTCCGATAATGGCGAGCTCGTAGCGACGGCGGCGTGATGGTGTCGAGAACGTGACGCTCGCGACTCGAACGGTGGCACAAATGGCGGCAATTCGGCGAAGTTGAGCTCACGATCAAAAGTGGGGCTCGGCTTAGGTGGACAAGCAACGTGCGGTGTGAAGCTACGGCGGCACAAACGGTGCGAGCGAACGGTGGCAAGAGGTGGTGACGGTGGTGCAGCCAAGGGGAGTGGGGCAGCAACAATGGCGGTGATGTAGGCGAACGGTAAAGAAAAAAGGGAGGGTGGCCTCAGCTTGGAAGGGGAAAGAAAAATGGGAAGATGATGGTGGCGTGGTGGTGAGATGATGTTGGTAGAAGGGGTGGGGGTGTGGGTGGTGGTGAAGCGGCAACGAGCAAGAGAAAGGAAGAAGAAGAAGTTGGGGGGTGGGGGTGGGGGTGGGGGTGGGGGGGGGGGGGAAGGAAGAAATGGAGAGGAAAGGAGAATGGAGGAGGAATCGGCAGAAGAGGAAGGGGAGAAGAGAGAGAGAGAGAGAGAAGAGGGAGAAGAAAGGGTGAAAAAAAGAAAATAGGAAAATAAAAAAGAAGGGGATAGCAGGAGGTGGCGTGAGGGAGGGGAGAAAAGAGAGAGAGAGAGAGAGAGAGAGAGAGAGAGAGAGAAGGGGAGTGGGTGGGTTGGCAGAAGGGGGGAGAAACGTGAGGGGAAGGAGAAAGAGGAGAGAGAAGAAAACAAAAACGGGGATGTCACAGTTTCGGAGGTCTGGGACGAGTGCCATATGTGTTTCGTTCAACTTCCGGTTAAGTATCCCTCAATTAAAGAAATTATGCACCTCAACGAAGATGCAATGCTTAAAAATCTTCCAATTGTGATTATAGAATTGCCCATTCAAGCCATCTAGTTATATTGCTTTGGTGAAACCCAATTGCTAAATTACTTCTGTAAGCTCCTTTAAAGTCACATTAGCTATTAAAAACTGATTTATCTCCTCCCTATGACAGTAGGACATTTCTCCAAGAGAAGCTAAAAATACCTAGGTCATGAGGTAGTATAAAGCTCGTGGAAAAAGAGAACTGTCTAGTGTTTAAGTTGGTCTAAATCATGAACCCATTTCTCGGTAGGAGATATTAGCATAGAAATTTGGTTCCCTTGTCTTCTCTGAATTGCGGTGACGTGAAAATATTTGATATTTTTATTGCCCCGTTTAAGCCAATTAATCCTAGATTGTAGCTGCAGATACAACACCGATAATCACTTTGTTTTTTTATATAGACAGTGTACTAAATTTGATGGGTGCTGCTAGTGCACTTCCATCCACTAGTAAGGACCAAATAGTCAACTTATATTGTCCCTTTTCCTCCAATTTTCACATCAAGAAAATCATAAACTCATTTTCATTTTCAATTGCCATAGTCACCTAACATTTCACTTAATCTCATTTTTCGTGGCCCTAAAATGTCTAAGAATAAAAATTTCTTGGTATTGTCCCATTTCATGAAGGAAAGTATGCTTACAACTCTCTTCTTTACCCTAATGTTTCTAATTTGGGGGTGATTCAAATGGGCAAGTGACTTATGCATGCCAAAGAGAAAAGAGAGAGTTGGCTAACTATTTTTGCCAAAACTCAGTGTTTTTGCGTATGTATACATTTATATTTCACCTACAATTAGATTGATGACTACATTTTCAGGGCAAGGACGATGTTGCACCTTGATATATACGCCCCAACAAGAGGGTTAGTGTTGAGTTTATTATTTATTATTCTAAGGTGTTAGCAAGTTGGGCCTAATTCTGTATTTGACCTAGGGGTGAGCAACGGTTTAGGGTTGACCCTGGACCGACCCTGGACCGGCCCAACCCTGCCGGTCCTGGTCCGATTCCCAAGAGGACTAGGTCGGTCCTCAGTCCTAAGAGTTTTGGGTCGGTCCAACCTTGGACCAACCCTGCATATTATATTATATTATATTATATTATATTATTATTTATAATTCTTTTATATATTTAAACCTAAGTAAAATGTCTGTTATATTATATTATATTGAGATGTTCTATCAATAGCACTAATAATAATTTCAATTTAGAACTTTTGTTGAGTATCAATTATGTGTCGTTTGTTTTGTTTTTAGGTTTTTAGAAGTTCAAATGAATTAACAAGATGTGAAGTTATATATTCATGGTTTATATTAAGTATTTTAAACTTTTTATGGTTTAATTGTATTTTACTAATGAATTTTAGCTGCACTTTGCTTTTCAATTTGTATCAAATGGTAGAAGTTTTTGAAGAGTAGAGTAGTACTGCAGTTACTACGGTGATTTGCTAGTCAAGTGTGAAGTTATAGATGATTATAAGAACTTTCCATCTTGTCCCATATCTCGATGAGTGATTAGCAGATACGAAATTTTTATTATTGTATCATCTTAAATTTGCTAAATATGTATTGGTATTCATAGTTTAGTTGCACAATGCTACATTGTCGATGGATGTGTAATTTGAATTTGTAGGTTTGTTTTTTTAGGGAGTATAAAAAATAAGACGAAAAAAATTATCAATCAGTCCCGGGTTAACCCTGGAACCGGACCGAACCCATTGGGTTGGTCCGATCCTTGGTCCCAGGCTCAATAGGGTCGGTCCTTGGTCCTAAAAATTGAGGACCGACACTGTACGGGTTGGTCCTAGGGTTAGGGGGTGGCTCGGACCAACCCGGACCATGCTCACCCCTAATTTGACCTATGTAGTTGTACAAGGCTTAACATAAGCCTACAAATACTTCTTTTGATCTAAAAAATAGAGTACTCTCTTTTTTACCAACAACACCTAATTTTCCATTTATGTTTTAATGACTTAGTGTCAACTTTCCGTTTCTCTTTCACGGCAAGCCCCTATAGGCTGAATTAGCTTTGTTTTCAGACTATTTCAAAGCGTGATTCTCTGGACAAATACCAAGTATCTATCGGTTAATCCGCTAAAACAATTTCTAAACATCATTGTTCTCTGTCAGTTCTTTGAAACTTTGATTGGCATTTTTACAATGCCAAAAGACATTCTTGTTGAAAATTGTTGACACCTAAATTTTTGGGGTTAATTTTTGCTAAATAAAAAATAAAAAAATAAAAAATATAATCACATGGCATATAGTTTAGGAAAATTTATTTTTTGTTTTTTGTTATATTTTGTTAAGATTTTTCATATTTAGGTAATATACACTTTGGGAGATGCATTTTTGCGCAAAAGGGGAACCTTTTTTGATCGAATATGCAAAAAAATATTGCGCAGGGTGAAATGATATATTCAATGGAATTTTACATGAACAAAATTGGCAATGAAATATACTGCAAAGATACATTCTTTTGGGTGTATAAAAGAGTCGCGTACGATGGCCACAAGGGGGGTTCTTTTCCGTTGAGGTGAAAAGTAGAGGAAAAAGCAAAAAGTAAAAAGTAAAAAGTGAGTGAGGTAAGAGAGAGAAAAAAAAAAGAAAAGAAAAAGAAAGGGGGCGAAACCCTAATCGTCTTCCTCGAGGGTCTCCCACCCCCGCCGGCGCCTGACCGCAGAGCCCCCGCGTCCGGCCACAGCTTACCCCCCGACGCCGGAGCCGTTCGCCACACCATCGCCTATCCGTCTCCACCGCGGTCGCATGCCTCCACGTGTAGCACCGCCGCGCCGCTGCGTCTTCGAGCGACGCCTCGCTCTGCCCGTGAAGTCGCTGCTGTCGCCAAGCCAAGATCCAGACGCCAAGGCCTCTCCGCCCGCGGATCCCGTGCCCCCGCAGCAGCCTCGTTCCGGTCCGACGCCGCCGTGCTGCCCTAGTCGCCGATCGCCACGTCGCTCGAGCACCACGAAGCCCGCAGCTCGATGTTGCATGATCCGCCGTCCGCGACACCCACGCCCGATCCGGCGTCCGCGGGAGCCCTTGCCGAAACTCGGATACCCGAGCTTCGCCCGATGCCCCTCTCACCGCCGCCGGCCACCGACGCGCCTTGCTGCCTCGCCACCCCGCTGCTCGCCGGTCCTTCCATCTCGATCTATGCTCCCGCAACAACCCCCTCTGCAGGTCGCGCCAACTGCCGCACCGCCCTAAAGCCGCCCCGCGACGCCCGCTTCCAGATCCGACGCCACCCCGTGCTGATCCGCGACGCGCTCACCGCTCGCTTGCTGCCGGTGCCTGCTGAGCCCTCGCCGGAACCCTAGCCGGCGATCTTCCCCTCGGGAGCCCCAAACCGGTGGTCAAGATTTTCTTTTATTAAAAAAAGAAAAAAATCGAATTAGGTAGATTTGCTTTATTTTATTAGGTTGGTTTATTTTATCTTATTTTATTTTTATATCTTGGTTTCTTTGTTTATTTCTCTATGCATAATTGAAAATCTCAATGTACCACCCGATTCGCAACCGCGCCGGAGTTTTTTTGTTTCATCTATAAGGCTTTAGATGAAATAATTAATTAAGCGGGAATAAAATTGATGTTTTGATCTTTAAGGCTTAAGATCAAATTATCGATTTTACTAGCGAAATATTATCCCTTGATCTGAGCGATATGTGATGTCCTTTTTGGGGTAACTTTGAATGGATATGATCGTTTTTATTTATCTTGAGATATGTTTGAGATAGAATATCACATGTTTAGGGTTATTTGCATATTTAGGCAAAGCATTCTATTTATCATGAATTTCGGAAATAAAAAATTGGGTTAGATTAGATGCACGTTAGGATATTACTTGTTTTAGGGTTTGCATATTTAGAATAGGAATTTTAATTTCGAATTTCATAAAAATAAAAAAAATTCATATAAATCAATTTAGGTTGCTAGATTTTAAATTTAGGTTGCATGTTTAATTACTTGGCAATTATTAATTTCGAAAATTAATAAAAACAGCAAAAAAAAAAAATCATCATGCATATGTCCTATAGAATTAGGACATTTTGCACGTCATTGCATATTAGGATTAAATTGCACTTAGTTTAATTTTAGATAATAGTTTTTTTAAAATTTATTATAAGTGTGGTATTTTATCAAATAGATTGCATTTTAGGATTATTTAGGTTAAGATAATATTTTAGTTCAAATTAGGATTTGGCTCAACCTAATTCCTAATATAAACTAATTAGGATCTTAATCTAATTAGGTAATTTTCACATTTCACCTAATTTCGAATTTCACGAAAAATACAAAAAAAATGCCATAAGTTGAATTACTTTTATTTTCTAGGATAGATTGCATTCTTTTAGGAAAAAGAAAGAAAGGAAAGAAAAGGAAAATGTCACATGCACATCATTAGGATTAGATTCATTGAAATGCATGTCATGTGGTAGTTGTTGCTAGGCCCATTCAACTAGAAGTTACATGTCATTAGAGTTAGGTTATTTAGTTAATATTGCATCGCATATTGCATAATTTTCATTAAACAAGTGAAAAAAAAAAAGAGAATTTGCGTGTTAATTAGAAACCATATCCAAGGTTGTTGATGTGGATTTTGAATTAACATTGCATATGCTTTCATTGCTACGAGGTAAGTCCTGCATTTTCTATTTGCTTTATTGGGTGTTAAATTGATGGATTGCGCACCCACATGATCGCCTCACATGTTAGGGAAATAAATTTAAAATCAATCCAAACTGCTTGCCAAACATTTTTCAAAATAAAAAGAAAGGTATCGAAAGGGTGTTAGCGAAATTTAGCGTAATCAAGTCCCCGAACTCATAAATCTCTGGTTCGTAGGAGTAAAGTAAATATCCCGTTACTTTACTTGGGTTTCTGATCGACCCACCGGAAAATAGATTAGTGGCGACTCCTGATTTAAAAATCAATTGCATGTTAAGAACTTGAACTTAAGTCGCGAATTGATATGGGCTTGGGAGAGCCCGAGTTGAGTCTAGGCTTAATAATCCATTAGCCAAACTCTAGGTGGTTTAAACCCCGAAAAATTGGTCGTGATTTCTGTGGTGAGTTGAAGTTAGCAGATTCTTCATTGTCTTAAGAACCAAATATGACAAAGAAGTTTGTCTGATAGTTTTCACAGTGCCTGATACTTTAGTTACTGATGTGATCTCAGACAATTGGAAATATGGAACAAAGAGGCAAAATTCGACAAGACCACACGCACAAACATGGAAGAAAAATGTTTTCACCCGAATTCTAGTTTCATTCACCATATGATGGACATTAGTACGAAAAGTCTTGCTTAATGGCATTCCATTTCTTGTTTCAAACTAGCCTACTTGATTGAACAGAGCTTCTTGCTAAAGAGCAACTGCTGTGCCAACACAGAAATTGCCAAATATTTGTATCCCAGCTTTGGAATGACCCAAACAAGCAAGGCCTAACTGCCACCCAACATATAGTAATTTGCTATTCCACAAATTTATGTTCATACATTTCCAAGCAAGCTTGAACATGATTAAGGGGAAAAAAAATACAAAGACTGCTTTTGAAAACAGTACATGCAAATAGGATCGCGCTAGTACTCATTATTGACTCCATGTCCAGGACACGAGCTGGTTATCGTTTGCATCTCTGAGCTGAACTTTCGAGCTTATTGGTTTTGGTATCCTCATTTTATCTGCCTTCAAGAGCGGTAATAGTGACATTGTTGGCAGAGTATTTTTTCTGACTTTGTCTGGAGGAACCTGTGTCGGTAGTTGTTTGCCTCTCGGTGAATGCAGGTTTGTTCGGACGAGGAAGACCAACAATTTCATTGCTAATCATTGAAATAACAGTTGAAATGGTAGGCCTATCATTTGCAAGTTCTTGTGTACGAAGTAGCCCCACATTTATGCACCTTATGATCTCAATCTCGGAGCATCCAACAAGAATTTTAGGGTCCACTAGCGCAAGTACATTGTCTTCCTCCCAATATTTCCATGCCTGCCAAAAAACAGAATTCAAGTCTAATTATTTTTGGAAATGGAAATAGGGTGATCTCTCTGTTTGCAACAGCTTACCAATCCTAACAGGCTCAAGGACAGATCTTCCTCATTGAAGCTAGTGTTATGTCTTCCACTTACAATCTCCAGCAATACTACCCCAAAGCTAAAGACATCTGATTTTTCCGAAAACCGCCCTTCCATTGCATATTCCGGAGCCATGTAACCACTGCACTCCATGAAACACTTTAATATTCCTCATGCTAGGTAGAAGGATAAAATCAGTACGAGACTCATCATATAAGAAATACTTACTAGGTTCCCACAACTCTTAGTGTATCTGCTTGATCTTCTTTTCCCCCAAATATTCTAGCCGTTCCAAAGTCTGAAATTCTTGGATTGAGCTCTTCATCCAACAGGATATTACTCGTCTTAAGATCTCTATGAATTATCCGTAGTCTGGAGTCACGGTGAAGGTATATTAGGCCTCGACAAATTCCATCAATGATGTTGAACCGTCTTCTCCAATCCAGTTGCTCTCGTTTGAGAGGATCTGAAATAGACAACAGAAGTGAAATTCATAAAATTATGTGTTAATTTGTGACCGGAGAAGAGTGTAATGCACAGAAAGAGGCTCCCAGTATACTGAAAATGTGAAGTATGTGCAATAGGTGCAGCCAATGTCTGTTTAAACAGGTAAAATTAAAAACTTGACTTCCCCATAAACTGGTATTCCATGATAGATCGACGGAATACTACAAGAAATGGAATATTACCAAAAAGAAATGCATCTAGACCCTTGTTTGGCATGAACTCATAGATTAATAGTTTTTCATCTTGCTCGGCACAGCATCCAAGGAGTCGAACTAGATTTCGATGTTGGACCTTGGAAATCACTTCCATTTCATTGATAAATTCCCGCAATCCTTGTCCAGAGGCCCCTGATAGTCTTTTGACTGCTATTTCTTTTCCATTTAGCAATCTCCCCTGTACAAAAGGACGTAAATGAGCTGTTAAAGTTAAAAAGAAGAAGCAGGAATGGAGCTGCTGTCCTCTACATGACATAGTATTACCCTATATACTGCCCCAAAACCGCCCTCCCCAAGCTTGTTCGCATCACTAAAGTTGCTTGTTGCTGCGGCTAGCTCTTCCAATTTATATAGCACAAGCTCCTGGAGATTAACTTTGCTCAAGCTCCCTCCGAGCACGTTCTCACTAGAAGCCTTTGAAAATTGTTGTCCGTCGTTACCACCTCGTTTTTTTGACTTCTGCCAGGCGAAGAAAGTACCAATACTGAGAATTACAGTTGCCACAACAACTGCAGTCGCTATAATTGCTCTCAGATCTCTTGTTCCTTCTGCAGATCAAAATACGGACAAAGAATGATGTCTGAGATTGAAGCATATATTAAAAAATAAAAAAGAACTGATTAGCTACGTTTCAGGGATCACAACTCCACCTGGCATATCACATTGATTGAAATTCCCTAACCATTTAGCAGTAAGTTGCATTACCAGATAAATCAGAAATTTAATTTAGGAATGAACCTACCAAGTTCTGTATGGGCCACTCGAACATAAAGAGTCGTTCCTGCAGAGGAGAACTTCCGTACGTCGATTAGGTCTCCACTCCAGTACATGCAACCAACGCCGGCATCATAAGCATATGCTGCGCATGAACAATTACTGAGGCACTGCTCTCGGCACTTGTCTTCCAAAGGAGATGACCAAATTGCATAATTCGGCACTTTCACATTCTCAAGCTTTACAAATCCATCAATTTTTCCCGCTTTAGTACTACCATTTTTCAACCTATCGCATTGCAGAAATGACTTCTGGATGCATCCGCTGGACCAATTCCCTCTGCTCCATTCTTCAACTTTTTTTGGCTCAAAGCCACTCAAGCAGCTGCAAATTGGTGATTTCTTGGCATCACAGTATCCAAATGGACCGCACTTGCCATAAACATCACAATCAGATGTCCGGGATGACCAATCGGTCCACCACCACTTATCATTTTCATCCCAGAATGGCTGCAACAACTCCCCATTTGACCTCACAAAAAAGTATGACAAATAAGACACCTCTGCTAAATTGTAAGTCAGATAGACATATCCTTCTTTATCATCCACTAAGGTAAATCGATCAGCATAGACTGATTCCATCTCGGGAATTCCGATGAAAAACTTACCATTCCATGGACCACTCCGCCAATATAGAGTAGTGCCGTTCCAAAGGAAAACTTCAGGAATATTTAGTGGTTCAAGACTAATTGAAAAACTTCCAATCGATGGGTCAGAAGGGCTCTTCCAAGATGTGAGTACCTGCTTCTCATTTGTTCTCAAGTTGGTGCTAAGCTTCATTTTCACAATTAGTGTATCACACATGGTCTTGAAACTTTCCCATGCCGTTGTATCATTTGTGCTCATATTAGAACTTTGTTTTTGCAAGATAAGATTTCCAGTATCTAATAATTGGGCTTTTGCATTTGCTCCAGAGGTGGAAACGTTTGTTGACCAAAGTACTTCCTTCTTTCCATTCAATATCACAAGATTACCGGCATCGGATATGGTCATGACGCCAGAAGAATCTATAACAGGCTTCTCCCTGTTTGCAACCCAAAAGACGTTAAACACAGGAATCTTGTTATGCCAAATTCCAACATACCGATTGGTGGTACCATTGGGGCTAAAGAATCCCAGTCTGTAGAGACCTCCGCTTGATATGATACTTCCAGGGTCTTGGATGTACTCAGATGCTGTAATGACATCTCCCCCAATGCAAAATTTCACAGCATAATGAGACAAAATAAAGAGAGAGAATACTCTTACTTTTCTTAGAAGAGTCATGACTACTTGAACCTTTCTTCTCAGCAACAACTGATTTTGCTAGGTTTAGAACAGCAGAAGACACAACCTGAAGTTTAGGACAGAAGGTGGAAATCACAATGATAGAGAGAAAACCTCGTGGTTGAAGATAAAGGTAAATTTTCGACTGGAAAAGATGGTTTAAGCATCTCCATGAAGAAATTTATATTGCACGAATGGGAACATTTTCCTCGTCAACTATTGCTCTCGAAGTCCTGATTTTTTTCTGGCTAGTAAACAGGCCTTTCAAAAATTTTCCAAACCGCGGTCTTTGATGTTGAGTCGCATGGTGGATATTATGGACATTGTTATTTTTTCTCATAGTGACATACTTGAAGGTTCACTTCACTTTGTCTTATGAATCAAGAATATTGATCTAGCAAGCCAATGTAAAAGCATTAACTAAGTGGTTGAGTTTCTAAATCAGGATTTCTACCCCATTGGCGAAGTGAACTCTAGAAAAAACATTTAAGCCTTTGAAAGTGCATGTTGGATATTATGAACATTGTTAATTTTTCTCCAATCAGACCTCTTTCCTCTTTGGCTCTTATGGACATTTGTTATTCTTTCTCATAGTGACATGCTCGAGGGGTCACTTCACCTTGACCCTACAAGTCAAGAATATTGATCTAGCGAGCCAATGTAGGAGCATTAACTAAGTGGTTGAGTTTCCACATCAGGATTTCTACCCCCATTGACGAAGTGAACTCTAGAAAAAACATTTAAGCCTTTGAAAGTGCATGTTGGATATTATGAACATTGTTAATTTTTCTCCAATTAGACCTCTTTCCTCTTTGGCTCTTTTAGACATTTGTTATTCTTTCTCATAGTGACATACTCGAGGGGTCACATCACCTTGACCAATGCATCAAGATTATTGATCTAGCGAGCCAATGTAGGAGCATTAACTAAGTGGTTGAGTTTCTACATCAGGATTTCTACCCCCACTGATGAAGTCAACTCTAGAAAAAACATTTAAGCCTTTGAAAGTGCACGTTGGATATTATGAACATTGTTAATTTTTCTCCAATCATACCTCTTTCCTCTTTGGCTCTTATGGACATTTGTTATTCTTTCTAATAGTGACATACTTGAGGGGTCACTTCACCTTAACCTACGAGTTAAGAATATTGATCCAGCGAGCCAATGTATGTGACAGCCTGATTTTCGATTTTGTTTTCAGTTGAATGAATTGGGTTTTTCATCAACATGCCTATAGCCTTTTTCTCTGAGTTGATTACTCACGAGATAACTAGTCTATCAGGTGAAGCTATTAAGGAATCTAAATGCGATTGACTTGAGAATTTAATCAGAAAATCGATTGCTTGATCGTGCTAATATGTAAGGGTTAATACGGCACCATTAAAATCAATTAGAGACTGAGATAGGTCGATTCAATAGAGGCATGTGATTAAAGTATGGGTGATTCGGTCTAATTGCAAAATTTCTGTCGAATGGCACTAAACTGATTTTTCTGTCGTTTCTATACCCTGTGCCCGTATTTGAAATCTCAAGATTTTTACAACAACCGATAATCATCTATGAGTTGAAGATGTACAATATGGATTGAAAATAATCGACCATGAGTCAATTATGCTAAAAGTTTCTAAAAGCTACCCGGTATGATAGGTCATGCTAAAATCGTGTCCAATTGAAATTAACCATATGAATAACGGAGAAACTCCATGAAAGAAAAATTAATGATTTAGTTCTGTTATGTCATAATTTATTTTAGGAACGTCGACTCATCCTTCGAAGAATTTTCGGCAAGCTCGGGATTTTCAGCAAGCCCAAGATTTTCGGTGAAATATCAAGATTTGGCAAAATTGGACTAGGAAATTCGGATAGGCCAAATTGGGTGCACTCTTGGCCTTCTCGTTCAACCGATTGGTGATGAATATTGTGGAATTGAGAGTGGGCATCCTCCTTGGAATTTTGGCCATTGATTTGAGGCCAATTGGAGAGGAGTTGAATGGATTTGGAAGAGGAATGCTTGAAATTCGTAGCCATGGGGGGCTGCAACATTTCAGCATTATACTTGGCTTCTTGGAGAAGATTGGTGAGGGAAAAGGGGCTGTGGATGAGGCTAAAGATGGTGGGGGCAGCCACTTAAGTGATTGAGATATTTGTGAAGACTTTTGTGACCTTTGTTCCCTCTACCAGCTACAGCCCCTTCTTCTTCTTCTTCTTCTTCTTCTTCTTCTTCCTTGCCTCTCTTGTCTCCATTGTTGCTGAAATTGAAGAAGAAAACCAGCTAGCCCTTGCCGTCAACTACCTGAGACCCAAGCCACCCACACGCCTGCCTGAGCCTAACAAAGCCATCGCGCTGTCCCATTCGTGCGTTCACCACCTACTCCGCGACTCTAGCTACTCGAGCTACTATCCCAAGCTTGCCTCTACCCGCTGCACCACTCCAGCTCATCTCTTATTGCCATCTACCTCCCGCCTCGCCGTTCCAGCCAAGCCAAGCCATCCGGTCCAACCCTCTCAGCCCTTGGATAGAGCCGAACCTCATAGTTGGGCTGTGAGCTTCGTGGCCTTTTTCCAAGCCCTTCCAAGCCTCGTTGGATGTCGCCGTAGGTCCGTGTTTCACTCACCTCCGCATCACCATCACCATTAACTCATCGACTCGCAAATCCGATGAGTTTACTCTATAAACTTTACTTAGGGAGTTAATTATATTTAGAGTAGGTTTAGTTTAGCTTAAGATTGGTTTAGGTGGTTAGTTTAGTGTAATTAATGATTAGATGGTTAATTAGGCTAATTAGGTGGTTATATTAGTTTAGTTAAGGCTTAATTAGATTGTATGAATTATCTAGCTTAGTGCATTATTTAATTAGGTGCAATTAGGTGGTTAGATTAGTGTTTAAAGCTTAATAATGATTTATTGAATTATTTTGCATTTATTTAATTAATTTTGTAATTTATTTAATTATTTATTATTTTCTGAAAATTATACCGGGATAGTCGGTTGTCAGAATTTCGTGCTAATTGCCATGGTGTAATTAATTTGTACAATTGATTGCTAGATTGTGCAATTGAGTGATGGTTGTTGATTTTCAGTTATTATTTCAAAATTATGAAATTTTGATACTTAATTAGAAAATACCGGGTGTCGAGTTTTGACACAAAAAATGTTTTTATGTACTATATCAAATAATGAGATTTTTAAAAAGAGAGGTTATAACTTTTTTTGGTTCGATCCGACCGTGTACTCATACACAATTATTTTACTGAATGTTTTTAATATGAACATAAGGCGAGGAGGTAGCTGACCCACCTAACGGTGTTGTGATAGATCCGGATCCCAAGTAGATAGGGTCCGAGATAGGGTTAGCTTGGCAGTCTCTTTTGTTTATAAACTCTTGTGTATAAACCCCGTGTGTTTATAAAAGTGTGTTTGTGAAAATTTGTTGTCCTACTTTTTCTATCCCATGTTGATTGTTGTCTGGGGATTATTTATTTTGCTTCTACATGTGCATGAATCGATAAGGGTCGGTGACGCGTCTTAGGAACGTTGCAAATTTTATTGACACCGAGGGATGTGCACACGCTTAAAGTTCAAGGCATGACAATGTAGGAGCAATAACTAAGTGGTTGAGTTTCTACATCAGGATTTCTACCCCATTGACGAAGTGAACTCTAGAAAAAACATTTAAGCCTTTGAAAGTGCATGTTGGATATTATGAACATTGTTAATTTTTCTCCAATCAAACCTCTTTCCTCTTTGGCTCTTATGGACATTTGTTATTCTTTCTCATAGTGACATACTCGAGGGGTCACTTCACCTTGACCTACGAGTCAAGGATATTGATCTAGCAAGCCAATGTAGGAGCATTAACTAAGTGGTTGAGTTTCTACATCAGGATTTTTGCCCCATTGATGATGGTATATGTAGAAAAAAGCATTCAAGTCTTGGAGGATTACCAATCAAAGAGAGCAAGCCATGGAAATTTTAGATCGTTGCCTTCATTCAACATTATGGCCCAAATAGCTTTCCTTGTAACTTGTGGAATCATGAAAAATTCAATGGACATAGTTTCCAGTTGCTTACAACTAGTCATATTGATTGGTTTCCCTGAAGAGTCACTTCACCTTGACTTATGAGTTAAGTATCTTGATTTAGTGTGCCAACATGAGATTATTAGTTAAATGCTAGAGTTTCCACATCAAGATTTCTACCCCAATGACCAAGTCAACTCTAGAAAAAGCATTCAAGCCTTTGAAAGTGCATGCCACCGAAATTTTAGATTCTTGCATTCATTCAGGATTGTGGCCGCAATTGCTTTTCATGAATTGCCACTTTCTTGGTAGATTCATGTACATTTCCACAACTGTTTTCCATAAGTTGGCATTCGGTTTGGGGATAACATTTCTCTTCTAATAACAATTTTTTTTCAAAAATAGTTCCTTTTTTTTTTTTTTTACTCCCTAAAATAGTTTCTAAATAAAAAATGTGACATCCTAAAATTCAACCATGTCCCAATAATATGAAATGGGCATTTTGTTAACGCGTTTATGATCATTTTTCTCTGAGCTAGCCCCTCACGAGTTAACTAACCCATTAGGTAAAGATGTTAAAGGATATAAACGTGGCAGACTTAAGAATTCAATTGGAAATCGATCGCTTCGATCATAATAATTGACAATGGTCAATACGACACCGTTATAAATCAATTAGCGAATAGGTATAGATCGATTTGATATAATCACGTAGTCGAATTGTGGGTGGTTCTGCACAACTGTGATATTCGCATCAAACAGCTATAACCCGATTTTCTATCAATAGTACACTCGGGACACATATTTGAAACCTTGCAATTTTTATGACAACCAAAAGTCATCTACAAGTCGGAGATGTACAAAGCGGATCGAAAATTATCGACCACTAGTCAAACATGCTAAAATCCCTAAAGGCTACCCGATAGATTAAGTTGTACTAAAATCACATTTTGTTGATTTTAACCACGAAATTGAATTTGGTTTCGAGAATCGGACGTTCGAGCGTGTCATAATTCATTTTTAGGATGTAATCTCATCTTTTGAAGAATTTTCGTTGAGTCTGTAATTTTGTGAAAAAATCAATTTTTGACAAAAAGGAAAAAGGAATGGAAATTCGGAATTAGGGGAAAAAGGGAGAAATGGCTGCCCAAAAAGGAATTACTTGAGTGAAATGGAAGCTAATTTGTGAGTGGATGACCCCTTGACTATATAGGCATGAAAACTTTAGGGGTTTGCATTGATGGTTAGATATTTCTCCCTAGGTTCCCATTGGTCATGCCCTTGACCTTTTCCTTCCTCTCTCTCTCTCTCTCTCTCTCCTTCCCTCTCTCCTCCCCTCACACGTTCAGCCCTACAGCCAACTTCCTCCCTCTGGTTTTTCACGCACGTTCAGCCTTCCACTAGCAGAGAACAATCCCATTCCCCAACTTCTTCCTCACCCCTCTCTCACCCCACGTCTCCTCCATTTCCTTGCAGCCATAGCCGCAACCACAACCCCACTTTCTTCCCCCACGTCTGCCTTTCTTCCATTTGGTTTTGTCTCCTTCATTTTCACTACCCACTTCACTACTCCACGCACCTTGTCATCAACCCTCACCACCACACAGCAACACTCACACCCAACAAAACCCCCCACTACCAGCTCATCCTTGCAGCCATAGCCTTAGCTCCACCTCAGCCCACCTCCGCATTTAGCCACCACAACACCGCTAGCCACCCGTCTCACGTCTAGCACCACCAGCAACCGAGACTAGCCCTGTCATGCCCCAACTCTAGGCACGCGCACACCCCTCGACGGTCAATTAAATTGTGATATTCCCAAGACGCATCGCCAAACCTTTCTTTTTATGCACATGTGGAAGTAAATTCATAAACCTAGACAACAATCAAACATAGGGATAGTAAAACATATGCTACGCCTTTTTTACAAAACAAACTTTATATATAGTCAAGCCAAACCTATGGGTTTATAAACATTAGTCTGCCCCAAACAAAAATGACCCGACAACCTACACTCCACTATCGATAGGGCCAGCCAAAAGGATGTCGCATCATGCACCCATCACATCCGCACTCGGTAGATCTCCACGCTACGGCCCTGAAAAAAGGGGTAACCACGGCGGGTGAGATAAATCTCAGTGAGTCCACACCCTAAATCCTGATTAGGATGAGAATTCACATAGAGGTGGTCCTAAACATACACCATTCTGAACTTACCTCGCCTCAGCACATCTCTAAACATTAGTTCACCACATATGCACTTATAAACGCAGCAAGTATAATCAATAATTGGAACATATAATTTAATCATAACCAATCACATGGGTCTCGATTATAAGGTAGAACCGTTATGATTCATCCCATACCATGCTACACAATTTTGCCCCATAATCAGGTGTGGCTATCTCATCCACTCATGCATGTTTCAGTTCTTATGACCCATCAACCACGGCCAACTCCTCAGTCGGTGGTCATTTGGCATAACCAAGCGTCGTCTTGCTCCGTTGAGTACGGCAATATCTAGAACCCCCGCCTAGACGGCATCCCAAAAAGGCGCATCGGTCCAGCCTCCACCGCAACCAACTTCCGGACCCCGCCGCACATCCAATAAATTCAAGCATTGTCCCTAAACTCCCGTTGGGTGATAGATTCACTATCCCGTGTAAACACATTAAGGTACTTAGGTGATCACACACACATCTATACTTGGCCAAGAACATCGTGCTTCCACTCAAATACCTCCATTTCAAATAATGGACTTGACCAATTTTCTTTGTATTAGAAATTCCCATTAAAATTATTATGTATGGTCACAAATTCATATCGAGCCAATAAACATTGTACTCTCTCTTTTCAAAATACCACGATTTTATATATTACATAAAATACTTTTTGGCGTAAAAACCGACACATGGTATTGTTCTATATAAATGTCATAAAATCCAATTTTTGTTATAATAGTCCATAACAACAAACAATAACTCAATTGCATAAATAAACAATCAATTTCACAAACTCATCCATGATGATCAACGTAAAATTCTAATAAATGACTATCCCATCACAATTTATGCTTATTATAAATTAATTAAATAAATCTCAGGAAAATAAATTAAATTAATTTAAATATTCTAATCAGGATTAAATAAACTAACCATGGTTAACTAACTAGCCTAGGGTAAACTAACCTAACCAACCCCTAACCAAACTAATTTAATTAAGTAGTTCATCTAACTAAACTAACCAACTAACTAGTTACATTAACTAAATTAACCCTTAATCATAATTAAAACTAAACTAATCAAACTAAGTGCAATTAACTTCCTAATAAAATATTAGGGTGTTAACTCATTGGATTAGCAATAAAACGGATTCACCGTGACAACGACGCGAACGGTAGTGAGATCCCATGTCTACGATAGCTCCAACGGAGGCTCGGAAGAGCCTGAAAATAGCCTATGAGTCTCATGGCTTGGCTGGAAGATCGGTTCTATGGCTGAGCTGGTCGAGGGAGTGGGGCGGCTGGTTAGTGTGGTTGAGGTGGTGAGACGGTGAGCTGGATGAGCAGGGGGTTGATGGCGAACAGCCAGGCGGTTCGGCGGGTTGGACGGATGATGGTGGCGAGCTGGCAGACACATATGGTAGCTCAATGAGATGGACAGAGATGGCAGGGCTGGTTGACTTTGGATGGTGAATGGGCGAGCTCGGGATAGGTTGGCAGGCGGAGGTGTTGGTCTAGACGACGCGGCTAGGATGAAAGGGTAAAGGTGGTGGTGGTGTTGTGTGGGATGCCGCAACTATCACACCCTGATCTTCAGGCACACGCCCATCTGAACTTGGTTGATTAAATAGCTACGTCCCATAATGTATCGCCGACCCATTCATTTTAAATGCACATATGGCCCCCGGACGAATGGGTAAAGATGGTGGTGGTGTTGTGTGGGATGCAAAATGAATAGAAACACATTTGGTAATTTTTATTCTTTTTTATTTCTTTTAATTTTTTAAATATTTTTATTTTATTTTTCATTTTTATCACGCACGATCTTCGGACACGCGCCCATCTCGACTTGGTTGATTAAATAGCGGGTGAGCGTCCCTCGCCATGTATCGCCGACCCATTCATTTTAAATGCGCATATGAATGCAGATATTAAAATCCCCAGACAGTAAAGCAACGGGGTGAGATGACGTCTCAGTGAGTTCTACCCCCTAAGACTCAATTAGAAAGAAAATACCTCATAAAGGCTGCCTAAGCACAACACGATTCAAAGGACTTACCTTAACCTCAGTCCCTCCCTATAAATCAACACAATTCAAATAGACATCCAATCAATCACCACAAATCGAATCATCGATCAATCGACTTAGTCGATTCCATGTCATCGGACCATCACCTGGTCAAAACAATACTATCTATAAAGTCCGACCACCTTACGGACAGCTTGCTCTAAGCTGAAAAATAGATAGTATCTTACCTTAAGGGCTAAATCATAATATATCCCAAATCATAATATATCGTTCCTTCTTTAAGATGACATATTGAGTCATCGAGCTGATATAAAATAATGTCATTTATCCAAGATGATATATAGAGTCATCGAGTCAGTATTGCATACCATTCTTTCTCAAAGATTACGTGTAGAGTCATTGAGCCGGTCTTGTATATCGTCATTTCTCAAAGATGACATATAGAGTCACCGAGCCGATATTACATACCGTTTCTTCTTTAAGATGACATATGAGTCATCGAACCGGTATTGTATAACATTCTAATCGTACAATCAATTTACCATTTTTATCATATCCGATAAAAATACACGTGTATAGGTACACGGCTGGCCTTAGC
This sequence comes from Eucalyptus leucophloia subsp. euroa, assembly GCA_017140325.1. Lineage (NCBI taxonomy): Eukaryota > Viridiplantae > Streptophyta > Magnoliopsida > Myrtales > Myrtaceae > Eucalyptus > Eucalyptus leucophloia. Next base: position 18,341,636 of record CM029471.1, on the reverse strand, counting down.
CAAAATAAAAGGTTTTTACTTTTGAACCTCCCAAAATAGATTTCTGGCATTGTAGACCGACGCTGGTAATTCTTCAATTAATTACTGAAAATAAATTAATTTAGGAATATATCCTAAAATCACAATTCACACCAAATTGGTACAAATTCAAACTCAAATAAATAAATAGATCACATCATCACAATCAACATAAAATTTTGATTACCGGCTATCCCAGTCTAATTTCTGGAAAATAAATAATTAATTAATTACGGAAATTAATTATTAAATGCAATAAATGCATACTTAGGCTCATAATGCCTAATCATATGCCGGAACAGGCCTGAAAAATTTTCGAGAGTCGTTAAATAAATATTAGAGCATATATACTCACTAATTGCACTAACTATCCACCTAACATGCATCAGCAATTAATTAAATTCTCTAATATAATTTAAGTAATCACCTAATCTAGCTTAACTTAAACTAATCAACTCTTAAGTGTGATTAACCTACTAAGCGATGATTAGTGAGTTAAACTCACTTGTTCGACAATCCAATCGGTGCAAATCAATGGGGACGCAACGCAGCTTGATTCTCTCAAAGGCGGGTCTAGCTTTCGAGGTTAGAAAGTCCTCAAAATGGGCCAAGATGCTTGCTGGAAACCCACTAATTTGGGTTTTCTTTGGTGGTTGCAAAAGAGGAAAACGAGGGCTAGTTGGCGAGGCAAGATTGGTGGAGCTGCAGCAATGTTCGGCGGGACTCACGGCAGCAACATAGTGGCGGTTTGGTGGTGCAAGAAGGTCCGGTGGCCATGGGAAATGACTCAGGGACTCTAATGGGCTGAGACGAGGACAAGAGAGAGGTGGAGGTGCGGTTGAACTACACAAGGCACGCGTGGCCGGTGGCGGTGCGCGAGGACAACGACGGCAATAGCGTGCGGTCCCGTGGTTAGAGCTAGCTTCGATGATCCTTTTGTTGGTTGCTAAGGTGCTCGAATAGCAAGTGAGGAAGGATGAGGAGGTTGGCCAGCCAACTTGAGGGAGAGAGGAAAGAGATGAAGGAGATAAGGGGGCCACTTGATCTCAATTTTCTTTCAAATTGTCTCCCTTGACCATCCTCCACCACCAGCTAGTTCCATGGCTGAAATTTATCCACCAAAATACTTCTAGAAGCTAAGTTGAAGTGATCCAATAGTCATGGATGGGGGGCATACGAATTTCATGTGATTTCCTTTAATTTGGATAATTATTCTTTCTTAAATCAACACAAACCCGCCTCTATAAAATCAACCGACATCTCATTCATCTAATTGATATTTTTCCTCATCAATCGATCCTACTTGCTTCCCAAATTTGTGATCAAACACGATCCCCGACTTTTTTTGGACAAAACGACCCTACCTCGACTTTTTTCCAAAAAGTCTCGGTTTGTGTAAAAATCTTCTGAGATTGAGTTAACGCTTTTAGAATTACTTGTGATATAAAAAAAAACTTTCAATTTCTGAAATCGGATTCAAATTCACGGTTAATTTCAATTTGGCACGATTTTAGCGTGATATAGGTTATCAGGTAACTTTTAGAAATTTTTTAGTGTAAATGACTTGTGGTCGATTTTTTTCAAGCCATAATGAACCCACTCAATACATTGACGACACTTGATTATCATGAAAATCTCAAGGATTTAAATATGGACATAAGGTATCAAAACGATAGAAAAATCAGTTTAGTATCGGCCGACGAGAATTTTCCAATTTAGTGGAGTCACCCACGTTTAGCCACACATCTCAGTTGAACTGACCTATCTCTGATTACTAATCGATTTTTTTAACTATACCATAATGGCCTTTAAAGATGAGTATGATCGAAAAGCCGATTCCCGGTTGAATTTTTGATTCTACTGCGTTAAAATTTCTTAATGACTTTCCCAAATAGTCTAGTTATCTCAAGAATGATCAGCTCTAAGAATAGCCCTATAGATGTATCAATGAAATGCCCGATAAAAATAAGATTGAAAATCTAGGATGTCATAGCAGCAAAAACAGAGAAGAAATGGAGGAATGAAGAATAAGAAAAAGCAGCAGATGGGTTCAACAAGGGGAGAAGCATGCGCATGGGAGGGGGACAAAGGGCAAGGAAGTCAATAAGCTGGCCAATGAGCATTTCATGTGAAATATCTTGGCACTTGAGTGCCAAGACACAAAGTCTTCAGCCCCTAAAGATTAAGGCATCAACCAATGGGTAATTTCTCTTCAAATCTTCACAAACCAATCCTTTTAAGTGTCCAAAATTCACACAGCAATAGCCCCTACGAATTTCTGCAAATTCTTCTCAATTCTCCACACAACTTCAATTTGATGGCTAAAAATGCCATGGCAGCAGCCCATACAAATTTTCCTTCATTCATTCACAAAACAATTCACTTTAAAGGCAAAAATCCCATTGAAGGTGCCCATCCGAATTTCTTGATTTTCTTCTTGCTGAATTTGATTTTTTCATTAAAATTTCGAGCTCGATGGAAATTTCTAAAAGATGAGACGAGATCCTAAATATAAATTGCGACACACTCGAATGTTCAATTCTGGAAATTGAGATCAATTTCGTGGTTAAAATCAACCGAACATGATTTTAGCAACCTAATCTACTTGGTAGCTTTTATGGATTTTACCGCGTTTGACCCATGGTCAATAATTTTGATCAACGTTTGTGCATCTCCGACTCGTCGGTGACTCTCGGTTGTCATACAAATCTCAAGGTTTCAATTACGGGCACTGAGTACAAAATCGACAAAAAATTGGGCTAGTGATGTTCGATGTGAATATTGCACAATTCAATTACGTGCTTTCGTCGAATCAACCTATATCCAATCACCAATTGATTATAATTGTGTGTATTGACCCTTGCTGATTATCACAATCGAGCAGTTGATTTCTAATCAAATTCTCAAGTTTGTTACATTTATACTTAATGGCTCCACCTAATGAATAAGTTAACTTGTGAGTAGCCAACTTAGAGAAAAATGACCATATACGCGTCAACAAAATGACAATTTGATTTATCGAGACAAAGTCGAAATTTAGGATGTCACGAGCCACTCCACAAAACCGAGCATAAACGGATCCCCTCTTGGATGTAAGCCTTGTAGGACCATTTGTTGCCTCGGTTGAGCTCCATTGGAGACATGATTGTCTCAAAATCTCACCGCCATCACATTGTCGTCGCCGTGAGCACACCACCATCGAAATCCGATGAGTTAACTTCCTAATCCTTGATTAGGTTGTTAATTGCGCTTAGAGGCTTAGATTAGTGTTAATGAGCTTGATTAGATTAATGTTAAGTTAGATTAGCCTTAAGTTAGATTAGTATTAATCTACTTTTGTTAGATTAACCTTAATATGGATTAGTGTTAATCTAATTGGCTAGATTAACACTAATAAGGGTGGTCTAGCTTAATATAGTTAATTTATCTATAGATCGGTTTACTGACCCTTGTTGTTTGAAATTTTCATGGGTTAAAATATGTTACAATTTTGAGGTTGCTTCCTTCTTAAAAAATGCTCTAAATATCTCTAGTTATGACATATTTTACCTAAGATTTTATGGATTTAAAAGAATAAGATTTCATATTCGTTATCGGTAGGGTAGAATCTCAGTTGGTGCTGGAACTAGTGACCTTTTGATATTTAAAGGATTTTTATCAACTCTTAGGATTTTATTTTCAAAAGAGTTCCTTCACAGAAGTTATTCATCACATCTTATAGTTTAGCATAGTCAAATTTTAGATCAAATGGACAAGTTTTAAACTTTGAGCCAAACTGATTTTGGAGAATAGAATTTCTAGACATGGACACAGTTTTGGTAACGACTTTAGCGAATTACTGCTTCATTCTAGAAATATTTGAGTTAAGATACCTTATGAAAAATGTTCTTTTAAGTGTCCTTTATAACATATTCAAAATTGAGAATTTTCTAAACTCGTTTGGTTGTATTTCTAGAATAAAAATTGGATATGCGCGAGTGGCTCGGTTTTGCCAATTAGGACCGGTTGTGGTTGAGGTAGTTCTTGGTGTTTTACTTGCTAGATAATGTGTATTTGATGATTTGGTTGAGCTTTAGTGTGCTGAAAACTTATGCATGATACTATGAGGTTGATTGCTCTTTGTTGATTGTTTATTAGTATTGCAAGATATGACCTTTGGGCCTTTAAATGGAAAGAAAACTTAGGTGTCGGTTGAACACCAAAACTTATTTGCTCAATAAAATAATGAGGTTTTAAATTATGTACGTGCAAAGTTTGACGGATTAATTTTGAGTAATTGAGCACCTATGAATTTATTTCTAAAAGTTTTGAACAAAAAAAAATGTGGTTACTAAAGATTGTTTCCAAAAAGGGGCGGTTGGAAAAAAAATAGAAAATAAATGAGGTGTCGGGTTTGGATGCCAAATTTTATGTGTCCAATAAAACAATGAGGTTTTATACTAGATGCGTACAAAGCTTGACAGGTTAATTTCAAATACGTGACCATGTACGAATTTATTTTGGAAAGCTTTGAACAAAAAAAAAAAGGAATTGCAAATGAATAACAAAATACTTTTGCAAGAGACAAAAAGATCGGTCAAGCACTGTTCACGGATGCTCTCTAGGGGCCGACTGGAGTACTAATCCTACAAATTCTTGCGCTGCTGATTCCGACCGTTTTGACAGGTAGTTGGAGCTATTCTTAGGCGGTCTTGGGCACCTTCTACTGTTCTTCAAACCCCTCTAAAGTGTAGCCTAGTACATGCTCTTCTGTGGACTTTATCTTGTTGTGATGGGTTAGGGTTTTGTTCGCATTTATGCTATTTCGAGTTTACTAACTGATGGAGTCCGGATCCTTCCGGCCCATTTTGATGACAAGGGGCTAAGTAATCGAAGCCCTTCCCCTCCTATTTATGGACATACCTCGTTGGCTGCTCCTCTATTAAGCGAACAGAGGCTGAATCCTTCATCCCCATCCGTTGCGATCGAGAACAATGACTCACAACCTCCTCTTAATCCTATTAAGGTGTGAGAAGAGTAGAGGTAGATCAAGATCCAAGCGCCCTCGACGCAGGGTGAGTCGAAAAACCCGGTCACTCGGTCTTTGGCTGCTGTTGCTAATGGGGTGAATAAAGGATATGATCTTGAATATACTCCTCCGACTTTTATGAATAATAAGCCGGTTATACATATGACAGAATCTAATCTTGAAGCTGGTGATCCCAAGCTCTTTGAGTGTCTTGTGGGGTATTTCATTGGAAGGCGGTTGCCATTTAAAGTTATTGAAGAGGCTCTTAAAAAAGCCTAGGGTTCGAATCTATTTGAAGTCATGTCTAATGGGCGGGGACTGTTTGTATTCCGCATACCAGATAGGGAGTTCCAATGGAAAGTCCTTGAAGGAGGCCATATAATAGTTGCAAGGATTCCACTGGTTCTGCAACAATGGAAACCGGGTTTGGAACTCAGTAAAGACACCCATCGCTTGGTTCCGATTTGGGTGAGACTTCGAACTTACCTTTTTCATTTTGGTCAACTCAATCCATTGAAAGGTGGCCAGTGTAGTGGGTAAACCACTCTATGTGGATTAGTGGACAAAGCAGATGACAATGCTAACGTTCGCCAAGGTTTGTGTTGAAATAAAAGCCCAACAACTAACTTGTGAATCTATTGAGCTGCTCCTTGATGGTAAATCGGTGGAAGTGGAAGTCAAATATGAATGGAAACCACTTGCTTGCTCTGTGTGCGGTATCTTTGGTCAAAGCTATAAAACAGCTGCTCCTAGAAACTCTGTTGTTCCTCCCGCAAAGGAAAATCTGTAGAAGCTAATCAAGTCTTGAATGCTGGTGTTGGATTTCATCTTGTTGAAGACAAGTCTGTGCATCCTAATTCCCCTACTCGTCCAGATGGTCCTGCCTTCTCTCCGAATCGTCAAAAACAGGTTATGGTGGGCTTACAAGTTCCACTTACTACCCCAAGCATGGACATGATCGATCCTGAGATTGATTCTCATCTGCAACTGGAGGCAACCACACAGGTTCCTCCAAAGCCTTCGAAGATCTTTGTTGCTGGGGTTTCTACATTTGTGGATGGTGGTGAAATGGTGGCTATGTCCTCAGCTCCTGCTTGCCAATCTAGAATTGAAGTAGGTGAAGGGGAAAGGTAGGAAAAAGAAAAAGCATGCTGAGAATGAAGCTGCCTCTTTTGGTCTATCCCCGGCAGGTGAAGGAGATGCTCTCGCCCCTTCACTTCTGGTTGAAAGCTCGGATGAAATATGCAACTCTAGTATTCAAATGGAATTAAATGATGAAGATGTATTGTCTGTGGGTTCCCCTTCACTGAAAGGCCCGGCCCTAGCTGGTGCTCGAAGTATACAAGATTAGCTCCTCTTGCTTCTTCCTGACCCACCACCCTCGGTGGTTTCAAAAGCGCCTGCTATAAGTCGCAGGTCTAAGAAGAGGTAATTCTATCCCTCTATCATTTTTGATATGTTTTTTGACTTTTGGAATATTAGAGGCATGGTCAACCCTTTTAGGCGTACGGAGATCATGAGATTTGCTGCTGTTAATAAGCTTTGCTTGATTGGCCTTTTTTAGACTAAGGTTCTTGAGGAGTTTTTTTTTTTTATTTTGTCTCGGCTTCCTTATTTAAGGGTTGGAAATGAATTGTAAACTATGAGTATTCTTCTCATGGTAGAATCTGGGTTGGATGGAACTCAAATCTTGTTTCTTTTATGCCTATCTCTATCAATGACCAGGCTTTGCATGGTAGCCTTAAGCTTAATATGTTTGGTGTGAGCTGCTGCATCTTTGCTATTTATGGGGAGCATTCGTTTGTGCGTCGTAGACCTTTGTGGGAGGACCTCCTCCACTTCAATGACTTAATGCAGGATTCGGATTGGCTTATTGCTGGGGATTTCAACGCCACTAAAGACCCATCCGATCGAGTTGGAAGTTCCAACAACTAGATCCCTTATTTTGATGAGTTTGCCCAGTGCTTAGCACAAACAGAACTGATGGATCTCAGATATATTGGCCTCTGTTATACTTGGTCTACCTCGGCAGGGGACGCTAGGAAGATAAGGAAGATCGACCGTGTTCTGGTTAACAACAAATGGAACATTGATTTCTCGTTCTCTGAGGCTTCATTTTTGAACCCTGGTATCTCATACCATACTCCTATGATCGTCAAAGTTCTTCAGCCGGTCCATAAGAGAAGCCATTTAAGTATTTTGAATTTTGGGCTGACCATCCGGACTTTAACTCATTTGTTCACCAGGCTTGGGACTCCTCCATCATAGGCATTCCAATGTACATGCTTGTTTCCAAGATGAAAATTGTGAAAGCTCGACTCAAGTTACTTAACCAAGACGCCTTCTCGGATATCTCTGTGAGAATGGTCGAAGCAAGAGAGGCCCTTCAAAGCACTCGGGTTAGCCTTCAATCGGACCCTTCCAACCTTTCACTTGTTGAGTTGGAAAAATCTCAACGTCATGTTTTTGTTGATTTAAGGAATCAAGAAGAATCCTTCTTCAAACAAAAGTCGAGAGTAAGATGGCTAAAAGAATGTGACAAGAATACTAAGTTTTTCCACCATTCGGTGAAGAGGAGGCAGCTTACTAATAGGATCCTTTCCGTTAAGAATCAGTCGGGGGCTGTTATCACCGATCCTATTCTTGTGCCGCAAGTTTTTATCCGGTTTTTCTCGGATTTGGTCTCTCATCATGAGGCTTTATCTAAACCTTCACTTTAGGAGCTAAAGACATTTGTTTGTCACTTGCTTTTAGATGCTCAGGTGCACACCCTGTGTGAGCTAGTTTCTCCCTCTAAGATTAAGAATACTCTATTCTCTCTTGCCAAAGGCAAGGCCCCAGGTCCCGATGAGTTCTCGGTAGAGTTCTACAAGACTAATTAGGATTTAGTGGGGCTGTTGGTGGTGGAAGCAATCCAAGATTTCTTCTCTTCGGGACAGCTCCTAAAGGAGGTAAATACCACTATCCTCACCCTAGTTCCTAAAGTCCCTAATGCAAGTGCAGTCACTGATTTTAGGCCTATCGCATGTTGCAATACCATTTATAAAGTCATAACGAAGATCCTTGATAACTGCATTGTTGTTGTCTTAAGTGATTTGATAAGCCCTTCACAAAATGCTTTTGTAAAGGGTAGGAGAATTGGAGATAATATTCTCATCACTCAAGAGTTGTTTGTTGGATTTCACTTAGAGCCTTATTTGCCCAAATGTGCTATCAAAGTTGATTTCCATAAGGCTTATGACACGGTTGATTGGGATTTCTTGGAGCTTGCTCTCCATGCCTTATGTTTTCCCGAGTGGATTATTATGCTAATTATTGTTTGCGTACGTACGCCAAAATATTCCATCTCTATCAATGGTAAATTGCATGGTTTTTTCCCGGCTAGAAGAGGACTTAGGCAAGGTGATCCTATGTCACCTTACCTATTTACCTTAGTCATGAAAATTTTCTTTGGAATCTTGCTCTCTCGTACTGCTAGCAATGACTTCAAATATTTTTGGAGATGCAAATCTGTGCAGCTGACTCACCACTTTTTCACCGACAACGTATTCCTTTTTTGTCAAGCTGATTGGGCGTTGGTGACGATGCTAAAAAGGGGTTTGGACATTTTCTCCTCATGGAGCGGTCTTTACCCAAATAAAAACAAAAGTGAGATCTTCATCTCAGGAGGGGATTTGTCTCTTCGTAATAGGGTGCAATGGGCCTTTGGTTTTTAGGAAGGGAAATTGCCGGTTCGCTATTTGGGTGTTCCATTATTACTACTAGATTGGGCAAAGCAGACTATGTTGCATTGACTAATTATATTACTACTAAGATTTAATCTTGGGCACAACGCTTTCTATCCTTTGCTAGGAGGCTGCAACTCATAAGGTCAGTACTCCTTTCAATTCAAGCATATTGGACTAGTGTCTTTAACCTTCTGTCCTTGGTAATAGCTAGTATTTAGCACATTTTGAGATAATTTTTATGGAAGGGCATGACCCTTGGTCGGGGTGGGACCAAAGTCTCGTGGGACGATGTCTATCTCCTAAAGGTTAAGGGCAGTCTAGGCATTCGGAAACTTAAAAATTGCAACAAAGCCTCCCTGCTTAAATTTATCTAGATTCTTTTCACTGATAAAGAATTGTTGTGATGTCGGTGGGTACACTCTAATTTCTTAAAGTAAAAAAACTTTTGGATTTCTTCCTAGCCTGGTCATTGTTCTTGGGCATGAAAAAAAAATCCTTCAACTGAGGAATTACTTTCGATTATCCTTTGTGTGGAAGATTGGAAATGGCTTATCTGTGTCTCTTTGGCATGATCACTGGCTTTCTTGTGGCCCACTTGATGTCTTTATCCCTTGCTCATTCCGTGAAGGTTTATGTCTTCCTGACTATGGTGTTGTTGCGGATCTGTTTACATCGGTGGGTTGTTTATTTAAATCATTTTTGGAAAGATGGGGGATCTCTCTTCCGGTCCCCTCTTCGGCTCGTGATAGGTTTACCTGGTGTTGTGATGCTTCTAGATCCTTCTATGTAGCTTCAACATGGAATTCCATTAGAGTTAAGAAGGATCGTGTTGATTGGGCGTCTTTTGTATAAGACAATGCTATAGCCCCATGGTTCCAGTTTAATTTATGGCTTATAACCAAAAATTGCCTGCCGACTTAGATGCTGCTTTTTTCTTATGGAAGGATCGATTATAATGTTTGTGTCTTCTGTAATGATGTTCCAAATTCTGTCCAACATTTATTTTTCGGGTGTCGCATCTCGGCTTCTCTGGCCTATTTTTGGGCCACCAAGTGTAACCTCCCGTGGTGGAATAGATGTTGGAAAGACATCCTCAGTTGGGCCTTAAAGTTCTTATCCGGTAAGGACTTCTTCCATTGCATTGTGCGGTTCTCTTTTGGAGCTGTGTATCACCTTATTTGGAAAAAGAGGAATGCGATTATATTTCGGGGCGAATCCTTAGTGGTCTCGGCTCTAAAAAACCACCTTATTAAGGTTGTGAGGGATAAAGCTATAACATTCAAAGATGTTCCTCCTACCCCAAGGAATAAGAGGCTTCAGCGTGGTTGGGGTTTTGACCTTGCGGTGTTCTCCCATCCGCCCAATGCTGCTTAGTTGCTGTTTTGTGCGAGTTGTTCCTAGCATTTTCTTGGCTCTCCATTCTTAGCCTGTTTCCTTTGGTGGGCTAAGGGTTGGTCAACCTTGTTGTTATTTCTTTCTCGCTTGTTGTTTTTTGTTGCTGTTGCCCTTGTGGCTTTTCTTATTTGTCTTTGTGGCTTCTTACATTGGCTCCCCTACACTCTATCTCGTTTTGAGGTTTGAGTGTAGGTTTTTGGTGCCGGTCTTTTGTAAATTGCCTTATATATATATTACCTTTTACCAAAAAAAAAAAAAAGGAATTGCAAGGTTTGTTGTTTTAAAAGGAATTTGGTGTTTTGGGCTAATTGACGAAAGACAAGAAATTGGTTGATTGATGATGTGTTTGCATGGTCACTAAATGGAACCCGTCACCCAACAAGAGTTTGGGGGTGATGCCCGATTTTATCGGATGCCCGGCGGGAGTCCAAAAGCCAAGTCGCAGTGGAGGTCGATCAATGCTCTTGTGTGGAATGCCGTCTAGGTAGGGGTTCTAGACGATATTGTACTCGACGGGGCAAGACGATACCCGATTACGTCAAATGACCACCAACTTTCGAGTTGGCCGTGGCTAGTAGATCATTATAACTGGAGCATGCCTGAGTGGTTGTGATATATGCGCCTAATTAGGAGACAAAATTGTGTAGCATAGTATGGGACGTGTCATAATGGTTTGGTCTTATAGTCGGGACTCATGTGATAGAAATGATGTGTTCTGGTTATTAAATTGTGCTTGTTGCATTGATGATGGTATATATGTTGAGCTAACGTGCGTGCGGTACGCACTGAGGTGAGGTGAGTTTGTTTGTGGGGCCTGTTTAGGTTGCCTCTGAGCGAAATTGTGTCTTAATAGGGGCTTAGGGTTTGACTCGTTGAGATTTTATCTCACCCCATCATGGACTAACATTTTTTAGGGCCGTAGCATGTAAATCTGCTGAGTGTGGATGTGGTGGGTGCAAGATGCAACACTTGTTGGCTAGCCCTCCCATTAGTGAAGTAGGGTGACCCTAGTCCCTGAAGGTTTTTAAGAGGGTTGGTTGGAAGTTGGCTGCGTAAGGACTTGTAAATCATTAAATTTCCTAGGGACAATGGTGGTTAAATGAATAAGTTGTTTTCAGCAACTTTTCTTTTGATTGACTATCCCTACTATTTGTTTATTGACTGGGTATTATGTTTAATTCGCTTCCGCATGTGCTTAATTGAAAGAAAAAAAGTCGGCGACGCGTCCTGGGACGTCGCAATTTCAATCAACCATAGTGGGATGTGCTCATGCCCAGAGGTTTGGGACGTGACAAAAAGTGTTTGGTAACCACATAAAATTTTGATTCGTAAAATAAAAAAAGAACATAAAGGCATTTTGTGCAACTTACAAACTATTTTATGATGTAGAATTTCTTCTAATTTTCCAATAATTTTTTTTGAGATTTTTTTCTTCTTCCTCCTCTAGCTAATTGCTACAACAGGTGGCGATCGGCAACAGATAGTGATCGACGACCGACAGTGGCAGATGGCGACCACTAGTGATGACTAGTGATTGACGAATAGCGGCGACTAACGACCGACAAGGCAATGGTAGATGACAAGTCTCCATTGGTTAGAAGAGGAAGAAGAACAAAAGAACAAAAAAAAAAGAGAGAGACTTATTTTTAGAAATTGTTTTCAGAAATAAGAAACTAATTTATTCTACTTTTTATTTTTGGTTTAAATTTATTCCATGGCTATTTTTTTATTTCATGGAATAGAAAAATTAATTGATATTCTTAAATAGATTTTTGTTTTTTCCCTATTTTGAGGAACAAAATAACCAAAAAAAAAAAAAATAGAAGCGTTACCATGCAAGCCTTTAGTTTCCAATCACTCATAACTAGTTATACTGATTGAAATCGGGAGAAGGATATTAGAAGTGTTGTAAGTTATGTATGACGCTTACTTTAGTACCAAAATTAGAGAAAGACAATTACTTAAATGCCTTCAACAAGAAATTTTGGCTAAAAAATTATGTGGCATTTATAATTAAAATTTTATCTAAGGTGGCATTTTTTTTGCACTAAATTAATTACTTTTTAACTTGCTACATAATGTCGTTTAGTGTTTATAAGCTAACTGGGCATGTTGGTGAGCCACGTAAGATCAAGAAATTAATAAAATATGATCACATTGAATTTCTAACGACTCATATCAGAATTTGCACTAAATTGATTTTTTTTTTTAAAGTGACATTTAAGTGATTTGAAAAGAACTTTTGGACCTTAAGTGAACACCATACACAATTTATGGCACTTTCTAGTGTCATTCTCTCAAATGAAATTTTACAATCATTTGACAAGGACTGGATGCCAAGTAAAATGAATTATATCATTCTCACATCAATAGGATTAGTGGAATTTTTGAGCTAGCCATGTCATTAAATTTATGATGCGAAATGAACATCAGTGAAAACTTGAGGCTATTTCTAGCATTGCTAAGATTTGGATTCTAATTGGAACAGATAGAAACGTCAAGGAGTAGTTGCGAACATTTGAAGGAGGGGGCTAATTGCAATTCTCCTCACAGTGGAGGGGGATTGTCTGCAATTTTTCCATAATTTATCTAACCCACTGGCTCCCGATATGAGAAGTAGAAGCATTATTCCCACCAGAAGGCCCCTACCCCAACCTTTGATCACGCAAATATGTGTAGTAAAGAACTATGAAGTGGAAAAAATAGTTCATGTTTTGCGTTTCTGTGCATTTGCGAGCAAGATTGTGTAAAAATAAAACTAGTAACTTGAAAAGATAAGGGCAGGACATGTAGGGAGAATCTTGCAAAAATTCAGATCACGTCATCTACCTTGAAGAACAGTAAGAGCAACATCGTTGGCAGAACATGTCTTTTGGCTTTTTCAAGAGGAATCAGTGTCTTGGGTTATTTTCTTCGCGGTGAATGCAGGTTTCTTTGGACGAGGAAGATCCACTTCACTGCTGATCATTGAAATATCTGTCGATATGGAAGGCCTATCCTTTGCCATTTCTTGCGTACAAAGAAGCCCCACATTAATGCACCTTGAAAGCCGAACCTCAAAGTATTTAGCAGGTATGTTTGGGCCACTAGTGCTAGAACATTCTCTTCATTCCATAAATTCCATGCCTGCAAATTAACCAAGTCAATTTACTATTGGAGTTCCAGTTTATGAGAATAGAATGCAGTTCCAACTTCTACATCGATGAGAGCTTACACTCCTAGAAGGCTCAAGCATTGATCTTCATCATGAAGACAAGTGTTCTGTCTTCCACTTACGATCTCCAATGACAATATGTCGAAATTAAAGACATTTAGTTTTTTTGAAACTTGCCCTTTCATTGCGTATTCAAGAGTCATGTAACAACGGCATTTTATTAAAGAGGTTTAGTTTCTCCCAATTGATCTAACAAGCCAATGTAAGAGCATTAACTAAGTGGTTGAGTTTCTACATCAGGATTTTTGCCCCATTGATGAGGACATCTGTAGAAACAGCATTCAGGTCTTGGAGGATTACGGGTCAAAGAGAGCAAGCCATGGAAATTTAGATCGTTGCCTTCATTCAACATTATGGCCGCAGTAGATTTCCTGGTACCTTGTGGATTCATGAAAATTTTAATGGACTTAGTTTTCAGTCGCCTACGTCTAGTCATATTGATTGCTTTCCTTGAAGAGTCACTTCACCTTGCCTTATGAGTCTAGTATCTTGATCTAGTGCGCCACCGCGGGAGCATTAGCTAAATGCTAGAGTGTACATCAGGATTTCTACCCCATTGATGAAGTCAACTGTAGAAAAAGCATTTAAGCCTTTGAAAGTGCATGCCACCGAAATTTTAGATTCTTGCATTCATTCAGGACTGTGGTGGCAATTGCTTTCCATGAATTGGCATTTAGTTTCCAATCGCTCACAACTAGTTATATTGATTAAAATCTTATAATCAATTGACGAGGACTGCAATGTTGAGTAAAATGAACTATATCATTCTCCCATCAATAGGATTAGTGGAATTTTTTGAGCTAGCCATGTCATTGAATTTATGATGTGAAATTAACATTAGTGAACACTTAAGGCTATTGCAAACTTGACGGTATTTCTGGCGTTGCCAAGATTTGGATTCTAACTTGGAACAAATAGAAACGTCAAGGAGCAGTTGCTAATATTTGAAGGAGGGGGCTAATCGCAACTCACCCCACAGCGGAGGGGGGCTGTTTGCAATTTTTCTTGAACTTTATCTAGCCCACTGGTTCTTGAGATGAGAGGTAGAAGCATTATTCCCATCAGCAGGCACCAAATTTTTGAACCCCAACTTTTGATGACACAAATATCTGTAGTAAAGAACTACAAAGTGGAAAAAAAAAATAGTTCATGTTTTGCGTTTCTATACATTTCCAAAAAAGATTCCGTAAAAATAAAACTAGTAACTTGAAACGGTAAGAACAGGACATATAGTGAGAATCTTGCAAAAATTCAGATTATGTCATCTGCCTTGAAGAACAGTAAGAGTAACATCGTTGGCAGAACATGTCTTTTGGCTTTTTCCATAGGAATCTGCGTTTTGGGTTATTTTCATCGGGGTGAATGCAGGTTTCTTTGGACGAGGAAGAACCACTTCACTGTTGATCATTGAAATAACAGTTGATATGGAAGGCCTATCTTTTGCCCTTTCTTGCGTACAGAGAAGCCCCACATTTATGCATCTTGAAAGCTGAACCTCAAAGCATTTAGCAGGTATGTTTGGGTCCACTAGTGCTAGAACATTGTCTTCATTCCATAACTTCCATGCCTGCAAATTAACCAAGTCAATTTACTGTTGGAGTTCCAATTTATAAGAATAGAATGCAGTTCCAACTTCTATATCAATGAGAGCTCACCAGTCCTGGAAGGTTCAAGCATTGATCTTCATAATGAAAACTAGTGTTCCGTCTTCCACTTATGATCTCCAATAATAATATGCCAAAACTAAAGACATCTGATTTTTCCAAAATCGCCCTACCATTGCGTATTCAGGAGCCATGTAACCACTACATTCCATTAAACAAGTTCAGTTTTGTTATTATGAGTAGAGAATAAAATCACTAGGAACGTCAAACTAAAGAGGTACTAACTAGGTTCCCACAACTCTTCGTGTATTAGCTTGATTTTCGTTTCCCCCAAATATCCGAGCCATTCCAAAGTCTGAAATTTTTGGATTGAGCTCTTCATCCAGCAGGATATTGCTTGGCTTCAGATCTCTATGTATAATCCTCAGTCTGGAGTCCCTATGAAGATAAAGCAGACCACGACAAATTCCATCGACAATGTTGAACCGTGTTCTCCAATCCAAATGTACTTGTTTCAGTGGATCTGCATAGACATAGAAGTTTAATGCGAAAAATTCATTTTTGCAACTGGAAAACAGTGAAATGCACGGAAGTTTAAAGCCAAACAGGAAACGTATAACATCTGCAGCGAGAACAGTCCAATCCTGCTCAAATGGCTAACCAACAAATGAGGCTTTCTGGATATATGGTATAAATGATAGTTTGTGGCAACATTGAAAGAAGCGAAATATTACCAAAAAGAAATGTGTCAAGACTCTTGTTTGGCATGAATTCGTAGATTATCATTTTCTCATCTCCTTCAAAACAGCATCCCAGGAGTCTAACGAGATTTCGATGTTGGACGTTACAGATGACCACCATTTCGTTCATAAATTCTTGCTGCCCTTGTCCTGAGGCTCTCGATAGCCTCTTGATTGCTATTTCCTGACCGTTTGGTAGTCTCCCCTGTACACAGGGACTAAATGAGCTGCTAAAATTAAACACACACTCGCACACAACTACGTATATAGTACTTAACTATAGATGAATAATTATACCTTGTATACCGGACCGAAATCACCCTGTCCAAGCTCATTGGCCTCACCAAAGTTTCCTGTTGCTGCAACTAATTCTTCAATCTTATATTTCACAAACTCCTGGAATTCAACTCTGCTCAACTTCTCTCCAAGCATTACCAGTGAAGGGGCTTCACCACTGGACAAGTGTTTTTCCTTTCCTTCCTTTTCTTCTGATCCAGAAAACAATGTTTGTTATTTTTTCCATGCAAACTCAGATATTATTGGCAATTCCAAGATTCAACAGCTGCACCGCCTATTACCTCGCTTTTTCGCCTTCCTCCTGGCAAACCATGTTGTGATGATGACAATGAGTGTTCCCATGATGACTGTAGTTGCTACGATTTCTCTCAGATGTCCCTTTTCATCTGGAGATCAGAATGGAGACATGAACTGATGCCTCAGATTATGTTGATGCTGCTAGTAAGCAACTACTAAACGAATTATTTTAATGAATTATTTTGGTATGCTTGTTTTATATCTAAGAATGAGACTTTGTCATAGTCAAGAAGATTTGCAAAATCTGCTCCTTTATCAGGGTTCCATATTAGACCCTGCTTGAGCCCATATTTGAGCATGCACGTGTGCGCATGTCCTGGTTTGTCAATGAGAACTGCCAAGTCTTGAAGAGTGAATCGAGCCAAGTGTATTGATCCATCTAAACATAATCTACACTACCAAACTGATGAGAACCATAATCTAAGAGTAAAGTTAATTTACCAAGTTCTGAGTGGGCCAGCCGAACATGGAGAGCTGTTCCTCCAACGGACAACTTCTGTAGGTCAATTAGGTCTCCTGTCCAGAACATGCAGCCGACTCCAGAGTCATATGCATATGCTACACATGAACAATTAATTGAGCAATTTCCTGGGCAAACATTTTCGAGTGTAGAATAAAAAATTGCTGAATTTGGCACTTTCATCATTTCCAGCTTTATAAATCCATCCTTTTTGCTGGCTGTACTGCTACCATTTGTAGTTCCATTGCACTGCAGCGATGACTTCCGAATGCATCCACTGGACCAATTTCCTCTTCTCCATTCCTCAGAGTTTTTAGGCTCAAAGCCTCTCAAGCAGCTACAAATTGGTGAATTCCTGGCATTGCAGATTCCAAACGGTCCACACTGGCCATAGACATCACAATCGCTCACCCGAGATGACCAAAAAATCTTCCAGGAACTGCTATTGTGATCCAAATGTGGTTGCACTAAATCTCCATTTGATTTCAATAACAAATATGACAAGTAAGACACCTCAGAAAAACTGTGAGCTAGATAGACTGTTCCTTGCAGATCATCCACCAGGTCAAACCCATTAATATAGACTGATTGCTTCTTAGGTACTCCAATTGGACCGCTTCGCCAATACAGAGAACTGCAATTCCAAATGAAAAGTTCAGGAATGTGCCGTGGAACAAGACTTGCTGAGAAGCTTCCAATTGATGGATCAGAAGGGCTTTTCCAAGATGTTAGTGCCTGCTTCTCATTTGGATTTGAGATAGTGCTGAGCTTCATTTCAGCTAAGAATGAATCGGTCATGTGCTGGAAACTTTGCCAGAGAGGGTCTGCATTATTTGCACTAGAATTAGAGCTCTGTTTGAGCAAGACGAGGTTCCCAGAATCTGACAACTGAGCTTTTGCATCAGTTACAGAGTTGGAAACATTTGATGACCAAACTAATTCCCCCTTTCCATTCATGACCACTAGATTACCATCATTGGATATCTTCACAACACCAGAAGAATCTAAAATCGGATTCTCCCTGTTCGCTACCCAGAGAACATTATATGTAGGAACATTATCATACCAAATCCCCACATAGCGATTTGCAGAACCATTAGGACTAAAGAATCCCATTCTATAGAGACCTCCACTTGATGTTATACTAGCAGGGTCTTGGATATGCTCAGTTGCTGTGATGACATCTCCTCCAATGCAAAATTTTACAACATAATGAGACATAAGAAAGAGAGAGAACAATCTTGCTTTTCCCAGAAATATCATGATGATAACTTGAATCTTTCCTCCTCAACAACAACCTACAGCACGGACACTGCTGCAGCACTAGTGGCTTTGGTAGAGTGAGTACCAAGATCACCACAAGCCGCAAGTGAATTTGAGGACAGAAGATGAAAATCAGAATTCTGCAGAGGAAGGCCTAGTGGTTGAAGATGAAGGCGGTTTCCCACCACAAGAGATACCCACATGACCTGATTATCATTTCCATAGTCCCTGGCTAATGGACTTACGGAGCTCCATTAAGAAAGCGATAGCGCAGAGTCTGCTTTTTCAAGCTAATGGCCCCACAGTTTTTCGCAGAGTTTAAGACTCTGGTCTCCCCTATTCAGCATAGGCGTTGCATTTTGGAGATCTTATCATCTTTACTTAAACCACTTGCTCTTCATATCAACAATTTTCTTGTCCTTGGTCATGAGATTCTTAGAATACGTTCAGTCGACCTTCATTTTCTGCTTAGTATTTCATACATTATATGGATAGTAGCATTTGAACTCATGTAATATCATATGATTTTTCACAAATTATTAAAAGAAAAACCATTCAAGGGAGACCAAAGGTTTTTTCAAATAAGGCCTCGTTTGGTTCAGCATTTTCAATGGACTTTCAGCCCTAAAAGCCCATTGGAAAAAAATTTAAGTGTTTAGTTTAGCATTTGGAAGTATTCTTGGCCAAATGCTAGCCTTTGAAATGCTGAAAGCCCAAAGCAAATGGGAATCTGCTTTGGATTTTCAACATTTTGGAAATGCAAGTCCACCTCTACTATTTATCCGTTGACTTATTTATTTATTTTTTTTAAACCGATCATCTTCCTCACATCCCAACCGCGTTGATTGGCGATGAGTTTCATCGGATTTTATTTTTATTTTTTTAAAAAATAATAAAAATCCTTTGCAAATGTTGGGTTCACCTTTTTTTTTTTATCATTTTTAGCTTTTGACAATCAATAATCCAACTTTTTTATTAATACACTAGAATGATCACTAATTAACGAAGATGATTAATACTACGATAATTAAAAAAATTATTCAAAGTTGAAAACAAACCTAAAAGAACCCTAGGCCAAAAGTTGAGCTTTGCATCTAATTTATAATCAAAATTTTTAATATAATTTTTAAATAAATTTATTAATATATATCTTTTATATTACTCTTAACATGAAAATTTAAAATGTTATATAGTCATTGTTTCTTTTTTGCAATTTTAAAAATACTAAAACTAAAAAATTAATTTGATTACACTTAATGGCTTTTCAAAAATATATTTACCAAACAATCTTGCATTTCCTTAAATCACTTTTCAGTTATAATTTATCAAATAATCTAGCATTTCGAAAAACCCCTTTATCTCTAAGGTATTTGCATTCTCTCAAGGACATTTCCCCAAAGTTGAATCAAACGGGCCCTAAGTCCTTAAGAATTCCCCCGCTAACCCGTAACTCAATAAAATTGGGCTCTTAATAATTCACCCTCGACTTATTTTTTTTTCCTAAAGTCAAAATATCGAAACTTTCACGACATCTGTCAACATGTGCAGCATCACAATTCAACTTATTAACAACTCGAGCACCCAAAATTAATATTTCGTATCGATGTTCACATACTTTAATTAGTCATCGGTAATATTGGTTAACTACATCAATCTCCGTTAACTATGTCATAGGCCGATTGTTTCTATTAAGCATCGTTAATTAATGTCAATGGAAAAGGCAAAAGAAATTATTTAGTTTATATTAGATTAAATTTAAAAAATTAAGAAAAATTATATCTCACTTGCATTTCACTTAGGCACCCTTCCGAAAGTACCAATTTTGCCATCTGATGGCTGAACTGCATTACCCCAAATTACTCTGTCTTCGAGAAACATGAGAAACCCTCTAATTTCCGTCATCTCATGGCACGTTTGGTAACGATTCTATTCCTAGGAGAAGATTCTATTCCCGGGAGTAGATTATGATTAGAAATGATTTTTTTTTTAATTCTGTTCCCGGAAACAAATTCTAAGCATTTTAAGTTATTTAGTAACTGTCCAAAATTTTTTTATTTCGGAATAGAATTACGTTTGGTACCATGCTCATTGATTCTTGATTCTGCTCCAAATCAATTTCTTTTAATTTTTAAATAATTTTTATACTTTTTTTCATTTTTTTCATTTTTTCATTTTTTTCTCCTATTCTTCTTTTTCTTTAGGCTAATAACCGGACCGGCGACCGGCCAAACGAGAGCCGGCAACCTCACCGGAGCGTCGCCGGCCCTCATCGGCCGAGCCTCGTAGTGGCCGGGTGAGCCCGGCCAAGCTAGGCGAGGCTTGCCGATGGGCTGGGCGAGGCCCGCCTAGCCACCAATGGGGCTGGGCAAGCCTCGCTGGTGGCTGGTTTTGTCTCTAGTGAGCTCGCCAGAGGCTCGCCTAGCCACCAGTGGGGCTGGGCAAGCCTCGGTGACTGGTTTTGTCTTTGGTGAGCTCGCTAGGGGCTCGCCTAGCCAAGATGAGGCCCGATGACCTCACCGAAGTCTCGCCGGCAACCGCCGATGGCAGTGGCAGGTGGCAGTGGCATACAGCGACAAATGGGGTAGTCAATGAAGTAGAAGAAAATAGAAGAAGACGAAGAGAAAATGGAAGAAGAAGAGTTGTTTTGATTCTTAGATTTGTTCCCGAAACAAGAATCAACTTTTTTTTTATTCTTGATTATGTTCCAAATTTACTTCTGGAAACAAAAAAAACAAAAATTTGTTCCCAGTAACAAAAATTTTACCAAATATGATTATGTTCCCAAACTACTCCCGAGAACAAATAATCAAAACTTGGCTCTATTTGGTGATGGCTCTATTTGGATGGTTACCAAACAGGCCTCAATGGCTGCAGTCGAGTTGAGTCATGAAGGTTAATCCCACACCAAATTCCAATCACCGCTGCACCGGTTAAGCCACGCGCGAGAGGAGGATGAGGAAAATGACAACCGGACATCACATCTTCAGTGATTCAATGGTGTGAGATGGGACTGAGGGACGAAGACCGAGCGGCGGGTTAAGTCCTCTGCACCAGGATCACATCGTCACCGTCCCAACTCTCTCCGTCCATTCAAAAGAGCGATGACGGAGGGGATGGTGGGGAAGGAACGAAGGACGTATCATAGGGGCCTCTGCTTTTTGGTTGCTTTCTGAATTGAATCTCCACTATCGTCTCGGCATTTAATAAGTGAGACGATGTACAAGTCAAGTTGTGCGGAAAGGACTTGACACTTGAGAGGTTGTCCCTTCCATCACGCACGGTTCGAGGTCCAAGTAGTTCTCTCAATAGGATCGACAGGATTTTGACTATTGTTGTGATAAGCCTAATCAATATACGAATGGATTCTATCAAAGAATCTAAAAATTCTCAGTATTGTATTTTATGCTTTTTTCACTAAATTGATTGGGTCAAATGAGTTTGGCCAGGTGAAGTGAGTATATTGAACTTGAGAATGGAATTACTTATCTACACTCTTAGTCCATTTTGCTCTTTGCACATAATCAGAACCATATGCTTGTAGCCCTTCACAGACACACATATATATGATTAAAGATTTTCAAATTAGGAAAGTAAGCATCTACCTATCTATCTATAACCACTAGTAATTTTTCTTATGTAACTAGTGAATTTCCGTAATAATACATTCTTCTACACAACATAAGTGACAATTCATGGGTAAGCAACAATTCCTGAAGATGATTAACAAAATATTTTTGTGAAAAAAGTATCGGTTTTATTATGTTTAAAAATTATAGCAGAGTAACTTTTCATGTAATTGTGTATATTTTGATTCACTAGTAACTTTCTTGAGTGATTGATAATTTTTGAAGGGAAAATTACTATCTAGCAATTTTAACGTATGTTTAGTGACTTTTCAAATGGAAAATAAATTTCAATATATTAATAATCACACTGAGTAAAGTCTTACATTAAGTTCAATGATTTTTCATAAGAGAAGGTTATTTTCACATCTCTTTAGCTATTGCAAAACAATGGAAAATTACTTTTTAACCTATAGAATAAGTTGGAATCTTCCCAATACACTTTCACGATTATGTTGCTCAGCCTTGGCAACTTATTTGGTCTTTGTTAACACAATACATTGAGGTTTTTTTTTTTTTTTTTTGTCTCAATTAGACCCAAGAGTCAACTGTGGGCTTCTGATTGTACTAGATTTGATGGGTGATGCCAGGTGCACTTTCCATCAACTAGTAAGGGCACAATAGTCAATCCACATTGTCCTTTTCCTCCAATTTTCACATCAATAAAATCATGAACTCATCTTTTATCTTCACTTGCCATTGTTGCCTAACACTTCACCTTCCCTCATTTTTTTTGTGGTCCTTAAAATGTCTAAAAAGGGAAATTCGTAGTATTATCCCATTCAAAGAAGAAGAACATGCTTACAACTCTCCTATTTACCCTAATGTTTCTAATTTGGGGGTGATTCAAATTGACAAGCTACTTGAGTGACTTGTGAGAGGGAGTTAGCTAACTATTTTCACCAAAATTAATTGTTTTTGTATATGTAGATATTTATATATTACCCATAATCGGATTAATGACTAAATTTTCATGGTAAGGGTGCCATTGCACCTTGATATTACTAAATACATACATAGTCTAACGCCATTACCCTCACTACCATCACTTTGGACATGACCAACATCTAATGTTAGGCGTGCACTCGTGAATTTGATGATAGAGTTGTGACTATCAATTTTCCATGGCAATCGGGACCTACTTCACCTTTGCAACTGAGATCTTTACCAAGTGGATCATGTTGTGATGCTGGCTAGAAATTGCAAGTGGTTCCGCTTTGGTGGTCTTGCTACTAGACTTGATGCTGTTCATATTAATTAAATCTAGCTCAATCAGCATATGTTAATCTGTGAGAGCACAGCTTCAATAGGCAATTCATGCTTAATAAGGACCAAACCATCACCAACCTACAAAGTTGGCCTCTTCAATCTTCCTAATTTCGACTTTAATACATTTGGCATAAAGACTAGTAGGAAAAACATAAGAAGCGATGAACAGTAAAAATTGTACTTGATAAAACGTTCAATATTGAGCTAAGTTTCAATAGACCTATCAAAATGGATCTTAAATCCATTTATGACCCATTGAAAACATAAATGAATCATATATGAGTCACTTCAATTTTGAAGAGCATTCCTTAAATGGGTTAAAAAGTTTAAATCCTCAAATAAATGGGTCTAATGGGTTGAGTTTAGAACTCATTTTCAACCCACTAGGCTCACCCACTCTTTCTCTCTTTTTAGCCTTATAAAAAAACTTATAAAAAAATCAAAATTACATTATTTTTTTCTTTTTTTTTCCTTTTTAATTTCCTTATTTCTTTCTTCTTCCTTCTTCCATCTTCCTCCGTTGGCCGCCCAAAGTGACGACTAGCGATCAGCCAAGCGTGGGACGAGCTAGCCATTCAAGCGAGGCTAAGGGCACACCGAGGTCTAGTGCTATCAATGTCTAATAGGGCTCGAGCCTCATCAAGTTGGTGAGAGTTGAGCTCGTTGGCCTCAAGCAAGCTCAACCTCTCTAGATCTAGGGAGGCTCAAGTCTCCCTAGTCTCGCCAAATCTAGCGAGACTTAAGCCTCACCCGAGGCTGGCGAATTTTCAAAAAGAAAAGAAAAGAATTTTTAAAAAGAAAATAAAAGAATTTAAACTTACAATTTTTTAAAGATAAAAATAAAAAAATTATTAAAAGTCGAATTTTTTATAAAATAAAAACATTAAAAAGAATGCATGGAGGAAATTTAGATTTTCAATATCAAACAACAACAAAATTTAATTTATTTTCAGATTTTGGGCAAACACCAGAAAATATTGATATTTTCCTAGAAAATGGCTTTTTGAAAAATATTTTTCAAGAAAAAACAAAGCATCAATTGTTTAAAAAAATTATACTAATTTTCCATTAAAATTGCATTGCATGAAAGTGTTTTAGCAATACCATTAAAAAAAAAACGTAAGAAACAAGTTTTCTTAGATTTGGTTAAATGGGTCGGCTTAGGTATGGGTTGGGTATGCGTTAGATCGGAAAAAAAAAAAAAATTGTAAGTTTTCTAGAATGTCCATCCTGAGAACAGTCTTCATTGGCCTCCAATTGTGATAAGCATAACATGGTTGATAGAACCTCCATCTCGGCTCGGTTCCAAGAATGGTTGTTTAATCGTTTATGCGGTACTTTGTAATTTTTTTATTTTTAGGCAACTATCAAGAGCATTCGAAAAAAGAGAGGTTGGTTCTACATTTCTTGCAGTTGTAAGCGAATGATCACGGTAACAGAAACAAGCTTTTATTGTGGCAACTACATCGAAGCTCTTAACTACTCAAAGATAAGTTCTTTCATAGTCATAGACAATATCAGTTTATCTGTCAACTGCATCGAAGCTCTTACCTACTCACTGATAAGCTCTTTAACTACTATTTTTTAGGCAACTATCAAGAGCTTTTATTGTTCTTAAAGAGTCGGTTCACTTTGACTTATGGGTCAAGAATATTGATCTTGCGCACCACGTGAGAGGACTAACAAGGAGCATGAGCTTCTAAGTCAGGATTTTTGCCCCATTGACGAAGGCAACCGTAGAAAAAGCATTTAAGTCCTTGAGAATTACCGGTAAGAGAGAGCACGCCGTGGAAATTTTAGGTTGTTGCCTTCATTCAATATTGTGGCCCCAATTGCTTTCCTCGAATTGCCATTTTGTTTGTAGATTCACGAACAGGTCCATGCACTTAGTTTCCAGTTGCTTACAGCTAGTTATCCCGATGGCTTTCCTTAAAGAGTAACTTTCCCTAGATTTATGAGTCAAGAATATTGATCTAGCACGCCACGTGAGAGCGCTTGAATTTCTACATCAGGAATTTTGCCCCGTTGATGAGGGCAACTTTAGAAAAAGCATTTGAGTCTTTGAGAATTACCAGTAATAGAAAGCATCCCACAGAAATTTCAGATTGTTGCCTTCTTTCCAGATTGTGGTCTCAATTGCTTTCCTTGAATTGCTATTTTGTTTGAAGATTCATGAACATTTCAATGCGCTTAGTTTCCACTTTCTCACAACTAGTTATACTGACTGAAATCGTAAAATCAATTACAATTGACGAGGACTGCAGCATTGAGTAAAATCAACTATATCTTCTCACATTACCTAGATTAGCGGAATTCTTTGAGCTAGCCATGTCATTTAAATTAGGAAGATAGATGAATATGGTCGGATACTTGAGGCAATTTGCAAATTTCAGGGTATTTTTAGTTTTTCTAAGATTTGGATTCTAATTTGGGACAAATAGAAAAATCAAGGGGTCGTTGCAAGTATTTGAAGGATGGGGCTAATTGCAATTCACCCCATAGCGGAAAAGGGCCGTTCGCACTTTTTCCAGAATTTTATCTAAACCACTGCCCACTGAGATGAGAAGTAGAAGTACTTTTCCCAACCGGAGGTACCAAATAATTGAACCCCGACTTTTTCCGACACAAAGATGTGCACAGCTCACGTTTTGCGTTTCTATACATTTCCAAGTAAGATTGCTTAACAGTAGCAAGTTGAACTTGATACAGTAAGAACAGGCATGTGAGAATCATGCGAAAATTCACATCATGTCATCTTCCTTGTATAACTGTAAGAGTAACATCGTTAGCAGAACATCTCTTTAGGCTTTGGCCGGAGGGATCTATATCTTGGGTTAATTGTCTCGCTGTGAATGCAGGTTGCTTTGGACGAGGAAGATCCACGATTTCACAGTTAATCATTGAAACAACAGCTGGTGTGGAAGGCCTATCTTTTGCACTTTCTTGCGTACAAAGAAGCCCCAGATTTATGCACCTCAAAAGCTCAAACTCGAAGCATCTAACAGGTATGTTTGGGTCCACCAGGGCTAGAACATTGTCTTCATTCCACAGCTTCCATGCCTGCAAATTAATCAAGTCAACTTACCATTGGAGTTCCAGTTTATGAGAATACAATGCAGTTCCAAATTCTATATCGACGAAAGCTTACTAGTCCTAGAAGGCTCGAGAACTGATCTTCCTCATAAAAACTAGTGTTCTGTCTTCCACTTATGATCTCCAGTAATAATATGCCAAAGCCAAAGACATCTGATTTTTCCGAAAATTGTCCTTCCATTGCGCATTCAGGAGCCATGTAATCACTGCTTTGCATCAAACATGTTCAGTGTCCTTATTCTAAGTAGAAAGTAAAATCACTAGGAACGTCAAAATTAAAGAGGTACAAACTAGGTTCCCACAACTCTTCATGTATTAGCTTGACTTTCATTTCCCCAAAATATCCAAGCCATTCCAAAGTCTGAAATTTTTGGATTGAGCTCTTCATCAGCAGGATATTGCTAGGCTTCAGATCTCTATGAATAATCCTTAGTCTAGAGTCCCTATGAAGATAAAGTAGACCTCAAGAAATTCCATCAATTATGTTGAACCGTGTTCTCCAATCCAAATGTACTTGTTTAACTGGATCTGAATAGATGATAGTAGTATAGTGCCAATTTTAGCAACTGGAAAAGGTTGAAATGCACAGAAAGAAGAACAAAGCCAAACAGAATCCTTGAAGCATCTGCAGCAGGAACAGTCCAATTCTGTTTAAATGGCTAACTGTACAAATGAGGCTTTCCGGATAGAGTGGTATAAATGATAGCTTGAGGCAACACTGGAAAAGCGAAATATTACCAAAAAGAAATGTGTCTAGACTCTTGTTGGGCATGAATTCATAGATTAACATTTTATCATCTCCTTCAACACAGCATCCGAGCAGTCTAACGAGATTTCGATGTTGGACCTTACATATGACCACCATTTCATTCATAAATTCTTGCTGTCCTTGTACTGAGGCTCTCGATAGCCTCTTGATTGTGATTTCCTGACTGTTTGGGGTTGCGCCCCGTACACAGGGACTAAATGAGCTACTAAAATTGACACACACACACTCACACACCTACCCACTTAGATATATGATACTTTACACGAATAATTATACCTTATATACTGGCCCAAAAACACCCCGTTCGAGCTTATAGGCATCGCCAAAGTTTCCTGTTGACGCAGCCAATTCTCCAAATTTATATAGCACACACTCCTGGAATTTAACTCTGCTCAAGTTCTCTCCAAGCATTTTTTCCCTAGAAACCTCTAAAGTCGCTTCTCCATTGGATAAGTGTGCTTTTCCTTGCTTTCCTTTACTGCTGATCCAGAAAACGATCTGTGTCATTTAATCCATGAAAACTCAGAACTGAACGGTATACTAGGATCTAACAGCTGCATTACTCGTTACCTCTCTTTTTCGCCCTCCTGGCAAACCATATTGGCGATGACAACGAGCGTTCCTATGATGAATGGAGTTGCTATGATTTCTCTCAGATGTCTCGTCTCACCTGCATATCAGAACGGAGACATAAACTGACGTCTCAGACTACGTCGAGACCCAAAAAAGGTCTCTAATTTCCCACTGCAAATACTGAAACATTAATCTTTCTCCACCCGTTCGTCGTCTCACAGGCTGCCAACGAGGCACATTAACAAAGCCCATTCCACGCCAACCTCCGGTAGCCACTGAACCTGTCAAGCCACGCGCGAGAGGAGGAGGAGGGGGAGGAATTACATCTCAGTGACTCGAATAAAGCATGTGGATTTGAGGGACGAGCACTGAGTGGTCGGTCAAGACATCATCGCGATCCCCACTCTCTCGTTCTTTTCGCAAAAGACGACCGCGGAGCTAAGGAACTAAATGACATGTCGGAGGGGACCCTGCGTTTTGGACGATTTCCGAATTCAAACTATCGCTGTCATTTCGCCGCGCAAGAAGAGGGATTACACGCAAAACCAAGGTTTGTGCAATGAAGACATGAGACTTTTGAGAGGTTGTCCCTGGCGTGACAGTCGGGACGGGCGCGTCGTGTAATTATATTATGGAATTTGTTCATTAAACTGATCGGCTCTTCATGGGCATGGGCGGGTGAGTTCAGTGGATTGTATTTAAGAAGAAACTAATTTACAACTAATCCCGTAAAAATTCCAAATTGACAAAGTCCTATCATATTTTCCATAGCTCACTCTAAGCTAATAAATAATATAGCTCGCTCTAAGCTTATAAGGTATACTACTCGCTCTACGCTGACATATCGAACTCGTAGGCTAATATAGTATACTGATATATTGCTCGCGCTAAGCTGACATATCAAAGCCCGTAGGTTGATTTAATATACCATCCTAACCATTTAATCAATTTACCTTTTTTATCATTCCCGATAAAAATAATCATGTGTGGGTATATGGTTGACCTTAGCCAAAATACCATATTTTCACCTTTGAAAATCCCACCAATTTCCACAATCCAAAAACACATTTTTGGTGCTATAAACCGACGTCCGGTGATTTTCTAATTAATTACTAAAATGAATTAATTTTGGGATAATTACCCACAATCACAAATCACACTCAATTTGCACAAAATAACAATCAATTAAATAAATAGATTACACCACTATAATTAGAATAAAATTCTGGTCACCAACTATCTCAGTCTAATTTCCGGAAATTAATTAATTAATTACGAAAATTAATTATTAAATGCTAAAATTGCACACTTAGGCCCGTAAAACCTAATTAAAAGTCGAGACGGGCCCAGAAAATTTTCAAACCACTCTAGATAAATACTAGAGCTTGTTTAGGCTCTAATTACATTACTCTAACCACCTAACATGCAATAACAATTAATTAAATTGTTAATCTATTGTAACTATTCACCTAATCCATACTTAGTCTAAACTAATTAACCCTTAAACGTCATTAACTTACTAAACAAGGATTAGTGAGTTAAACTCACTTGTTAAGCGATCCGCTTAGATCAAAACAACAGGGACACAGCGAGGGTTGAGACAACCAAAGCGGGACCGCCAAGTGGGGTCGGGAAAGGCCTGAAAACATGCCTAACAGTGGCTGTGATACCCATTGTTGTCCAATTATGTTCTAGGCCGAGAAAGGCTACTCGGCGACTTGCTAGCTCGGTTTCTAGGTTGCTGAGTCTTTAATGGCAAGGGGAAAGGAGGAGGGTGGTCGACAAGCAGAAGAGGGGAGGAAGAAGGAGGGGGATGGTTTGGCTAAGGAGGGGGCCAACATGTCTCCTTCTCATCACCTTGTCCCCTTGGTGTGCCCCATTCACATGGCTATCTTCCTCAGCTGATTTCCAGCCACCAAACACTCTTCTAGAAGCCTTGAGTTGGTCCACAAGTTGGGTCTAAGGGGGGCATATGAATTTTGGTGCAAATGGCACAAATTAGACTTCAATCCTCACTTGAATTAAATCAATTTGGCCTCTAAAATTTCAATTATTGAGTCATCGATCCAACTAGTATTTTTTCCTCACCAATTGATCCTATTTGCATCCCAATTTTGCGATCAAAAATGGTCATTAGAATTTCCCGGTCGAAAGCGGCCCTATAATGACTTTTTTCGCCAAAATCTCGGTTTGTAGAAAAATTTTCGAAGATTGAGTCGACGTTCCTAAAATGACTCATAACATAATAGAACTTTCAATTTATGAAATCGGATTCAAATTCACGGTTAATTTCAATTTGGCACGATTTTAGCGTAACCTAGGCTACCGGGTAACTTTTAGAAATTTTTAATGTAAATGACCCGTGGTCGATTTTCTTCAAGTCACAATGAACCTTTTCAACACATTGGCGACTCTTTGTGGTCATGAAAATCTTAAGGATTCAAATACGGACACATGGTACTAAAATGATAGAAAAATCAATCTAGTGCCGG
This sequence comes from Eucalyptus leucophloia subsp. euroa, assembly GCA_017140325.1. Lineage (NCBI taxonomy): Eukaryota > Viridiplantae > Streptophyta > Magnoliopsida > Myrtales > Myrtaceae > Eucalyptus > Eucalyptus leucophloia. The sequence goes on along the minus strand of CM029471.1, from coordinate 18,311,793 downwards.
CCGACGAGAATTTTGTAATTTAGTGGAATCACCCATGTTTAGCCACACATCTCTATCGAACCGACATATCTCTGATCTCTAATCAATTTTTAACTGTGCCGTAATGATCTCTGCAGATGAGCATGATTGAGTAATCGATTCCTAGTCGAATTCCCAAGTCTATTGTATTAAAATCCCTCAGTGATTTCCCTAGATGGACTAGTTATCTCAGGAGCGATCAGCCATGAAGATAGTACTATAGGCACATCGATGAAATGCCTGATTAATTTAACTGAAAACAGAACTGAAAAATTCAGGATGTCATAGTATGTAATTGAACCCTCATGATTACATGACAACCAAGGGTTGTCCGCGATTTGGAGAGGCATAAATGTGGATCAAAAATTATCAACCAAGCATTAATTGCACGAAAACCTCTAAAAGCCATCCGATAGTTTAGGTCATACTAAAGATGCATTTGACCAATTTTAACCATGAAATTTAATTCAATTTCAGATATTGAACTTTCTAGGGTTTCAAAACTAATTTATTGGATGTTGCCTCATTATCCGTTGAATAATCAACAAGTTCGAAATTTTTGGAAAAGAAATTATCGAACGAAAATTGGAAACTAGAAAGGAGCCAGACCCATTGGCAAAGTTGTGATTTGTTGGCCAAAATCTTGGCTTTAAAAGAAAAAAGGAAAATAAGAGGATATTAAGGGGACACAATGCTAGGCCAAGAGGGTTTTTAGAAAGAGTTGGTGAAAAGAATAATGGGATCTTGGAGAAAAATCCTAAGAAAATCTAGCTCGGCATATCTCATTATGCAAGACCACTGCTCCAACTAGCACTTCATGCTTAACATGCTTAATAAGTATGATATCCCAAAATTTGACCACATTTGAAATAAATGAAATGGTTATTTCATTAATGTACTAATAATCAATTTACTTTGAAATGATTACTCATGAGTTAAGTAATTTATTGAGTGATGTCGTAAAGGGTTAAAAATGCAAAAGACTAAAGAATTCGATCAAGAATCGACCGCTTGAACATAAGGATCAACAATGGTCAATCCTACGTTATTATAAATCAATTAGCAAATAGATATAAATCAATTCGACAAAAGTGCATAATCGGTTTGTGAGTGGTTTCACACGAGTATAATACTCACGTCAAACAACGATAAACCAATTTTCTATTGATTTTTTACTCAGAGTACAAAATTGAACCCTCGCGATTACATGACAAACGAGGGTCATTTGCGATTCAAAGAGGTACAAATGTGAATTGAAAATTATATATCACAGGTCAATTGCACGAAAACCTCTAAAAGCCATTTGATAATTTAAGTCGTACTAAAGACGCATTTGATCAATTTTAACCATGAAATTTAATTCAATTTCGGGTATTAAACTTTTGAGGGTTTGAAGACTAATTTATTGGACATTGCCTTGTTGTCCATTGAATTATCAACAAGTTCGAAATTTTCGGAAAAAAAAAATTATCGGACAAAAATTGGAAATCGGAAAGAGAGTCGGAATCGGTGGCAAAGTTTTGATTTGTTGATCGAAATCTTGGCTTTAAAATAAATAAATAAATAATAAGAGGATATCAAGGGGACACAATGCTAGGCCAAGAGGGTTTTTAGGAAGAGTTGGTGAAAAAATGATGGGATCTTGGAGAAAATTCCTAAGAAAATCTAACTCTCTCTTCTTCTCCCCCCCCTTTTGGCCCCCTTCCCCTCACACAATTCCCAACCCCCCCCCCCAAAAAAAAAAAAAAAAAAGAACAGCCTCCTTCCCTTCTTCCTTTGTTTTCTCTCAAACCTTCTTCTTCTTCTTCTTTTTCTTGACTTCCATTTGGCCATCCCCTCACCTACCATTCTCACTGCCATTTTCACCACCATTCACCACTACTTTTCACCGCCATCTCCACCACCACTCAACATGGCCCACGCCATTCCTCACTATCACCACCCAATCCAAGCCCAAGCTTGGCCATGGGTTTTGAGGTGCCGTTGCCACCGCGCCACCTTCACCGTTGCTTGTGCGCACCATTGCCATTCCTCACACTACTATTCACCATCCTCACCACTGCCTCAAGCCACCACTGGACATCCCTCCCTCCTTAGCCAAGCTATGGGTCTCAAGTTCCAAGCCGCCATTGTTCGTGCCACCTCTCAAGCCATGAGCCATGTGTCCTCAACGCCATTGCACCATCATCGTCGCAAGCTCGCCACCTTTGGAAAACTCATGAGTCAACTCATAATCCTTTATTAGGTAGTTAATTACATTTAGGGGTAGGTTTAGTTTAGACTAATGGTGATTAGTTTAGACTAATGATGATTAGTGCTAAATAAGTATGGTTTAGCCTTAATTAGATTTATGGACGATTTATATTAAAGTCAAGTGCGATTAGTTTAAGTAATTACAATTAGTATTAATTAATCGTGGTCAAAACAATTAATCGCGATTAGATTAATTAATCGAGTTTAGTTCAATTAATCGTGATTTGTTTAATTAATCACAATTTAGCCTAATTAGTCATGATAGGCTTAGTTAATCTCGATTGGTGGAAATTAATCACGATTAGCCATTAAGTATAATCTTATGTTTATTTTATTGGATTGATTTATGTATAATTCCATTGGTTGAACTTGTTATGCCATGTTATTGGCTGTCCGATATATATGCCTTAATTACTATTTCCAAAGAAGGTTTTATGGACAAAAAAATAACAAATTTTGAGTTTTTAGGCTTAAACGCCGAGTTTTACGAGCTAAATGGAGCAATGGGATTTTAAAGTGAAAGTGTGCAAAATTTAACGGGCTAATTTTTAATACGCGACCATGTGCGAATATTTTACTAGAGTTTTAAGTGTGAAAAATTGCTAAAGTTGGTTATTTAAAAACGAACTCTTTTGTACGAGGCTAATCAATGGCAAATAAAATTGACTTGACTGTTGACGTGCTTGAATGGTCATTTAATCAAACTTGTTAGTTAAGCGGGGGTTCTAGATAATGCCAAGTCACAATTGAGATCAAACCAATGCTCCTTCATAGAACATTGTATAAGTAGGGGTTCTAGATAATGCCATGCCCGTAAGGCGGGATGATGCCCAATTAGGCCAAAAGACCGCTGACTTATGTGTTGACCGTGGCTCAGGGGTCATAATAATTGGAACATTTATGTTTGATAGTGCGCCTGGTTATTATGGAATTTGTTATGATTAATGTTTAAGCTTGTTGCATTGATATTGCTATATGCGATGTACTAATGTGCAGAGGTGTGTCAAGGCGAGGTAAGTTTGTATATTATATGCATTTAGGCCACCTCCAAAATGAATTCGTGTCCTAATTGAGGCTTAGGTTATTAACTTGCTGAGATTTATATCTCACCCCGTTATTGTTTATTATTTTCAAGCCCGTAGTATGGAGAACCGTCGCATAAGGTTCGAGGTCCTCTAGAGACAAAGGATTGGCCTAGCGTTAATGAAGCTTAGGTTAACCCTAACCTTGTTGGTTTTTGAAATGGTTGGTAGGAAGTTGCTATGGTAAAGGCTTGTAATATTACACTTTCTAAGATTAACTATAAATAAATAAAAGTGTACTCTTGGAAATGTTTGATGTGTTTACTATCCATGTTATTTGTTGGTTGACCGGGTATTTATATTAAGTGTTTTCGCATGTGTTTAATCGAAAGATAAAAAGAATGGATAGACGACACATCTTGGGACACTGCAATTTAGTAGACCGTTGAGGAATGTTTGCCCGCTCAAAGTTCGGGGCATGACATTTCTGTTTAAGTAGTATCAGACCCTAATCAAGTTCTAAAGTGATAAGGTGCAATGGGTCTTGGAATAGTTAACTTGAAAAAACATTTTTCTTATGCTTATGTTTATGATTGATTGATTACTTTGTGTGGGTTGCTCAAACTTCTAATTTCTGGTTGGAATTGAAAAGCAAGTTTCTGTAAAAATCATCTAAGAGAGCAATCCTAAGTAGAGGGCCCCTCGAAGAAAGGCCATAGTGACTTTGATTGGTGCTAGAGGAAGGCACGACTTGAGTTGCTGTCAAAGGAAGGGCACCAAGTCGAGCTGGTGCTAAGGGAGAGTATCGTCATAGGGTAGTGCTAGTGGGAGGGCACCAATTGATCCCAAGGTTGACAAGATACTACAAGCCCTAGAGATTTTGAGGAATGTGGTTGGGCAATAGGTGACCTTGAAGTTGCAACACTCTAGGTCTGAGAATTGGAGAAGGTTTTTACACTGCTGAAGTGCTCGGAGAAGGACAAGGTGACCCTAGTCGTCTATCAATTGCAGGGTAATGCAAGCACGTAATAGGAAGCCACGGTGTTTCCCGAAGGTATGGTCCTAAAGTAGGATGCCTTCAGTGAGGCTTTCTATGGAAAGTACTTCTCGGACTGCGTGCTAGAGCATAAGATGGTCGAGTTTCAGCACCTCTGCTAGAACCAGATGCCAATGGATCAATACGAGACAAAATTCGTCAAACCGTTGAAGTACACATCAAGGTTGATTGAGGAGCTAATGGACAAAGCGAGGAGGTTTAGAGACGACCTAAAGCCAGAGATTAAGGATCAACTAGTGCCTCTAAATCTCAAAAATTATGACAAGTTGTATTGAGAGGAACCTGAATGAACAAGCAGCCACATCTGAGTCACAATTTGTGCCAATAAAGATAATAATTAGTTTAAGAAAAGGCCGATGACGGGAAGAAAGTATTCTATCCATCCCAACCGAAAGGGCGGAGTTGGAAAACCGACATAGAACACAAATGGTGTGTGCGATTTATTAAGTTAATGGAGTTAAGTCTAAAACCGTTGGAATCGATTCTTAATATATCTACCCGTTAAAGGATAATGTGTTGTCTGCGGTAAGGTTCTTAAGTTGCAAGTTAATGATTGGTGATTGAGAAGAGAGTATAAATTTAATTATGATGGCGATATTTGATTTTGATGTGAGTATTGGTATGGATTGGCTCACCAAGCAATAAGCTACGAAAGGCGATTCAGTTTAACCCTTTAGTGGGTGGCAATTCCAAGTTTGTTAAGGTGCGAATAATAACTATTCTGGCCAGAAATTGATTTCTGGAAGAGAAATAGATTTTTCTATTTCTATTTCTAGATGAGTTTCTAAACAAAAATAACTATTTGATAACGATATAAAATTTCTACTCCAAAAATATAAATTCATTTGATAACGACAAAAAATTTCTTCCTTTTAGATGGTAGCAGACGGACGGACGAAAATGTCGGCGATTGGCGATGACGGTGGCAACGGGATGAGATGGCAAAGTGGCGCGGTGACCGGGACAACCGGTGACCAACGACGACCAATGGCGATCAGCGACCAACGGACAGGTGGCGGCCGGCGACCGGCGGATGATGGTCGACGGCGAATGATAGAGGACACGATAAAAGAATTTTTATTTCTCATTTCTATTCTAGAAATAGAGAAATATAAAATTCTTACTTCTAATTTTTATTCCAAACCTATTTTTGTAACAAAAATCTATTTCAAAAATAGAAAAATGGAATAATTTTACCAAATGAATTTCTATTCCAAAAACAAGTCTGGAATAGAAAAATTGTTTATGGAATAGAAATTACCGGTTGTCATGCACCCCCTTAGGAATTGAGGAGGACTCTCGATTACTTTAATTTCATCGCTTGAGGTAACCCGGTTGTTGGATGTGGGTAGCCAAGATTATTTGGTGAATATGGTTGATATGTTAGTTGAAGAACCAAGGATGGAGGATATCACTGTAGTGCGGGAGTTTTCCGATGTCTTTCCTGAGAAGTTGCTTGCACTACCCCTAGAAAGGGAGACAGAACTCGTGATTGAGTTGGCCCCTAGGAAGGAGCCAATTTCTAAAGCTTTTTACCATGTAGCGTTGTCAGAGTTAAATGAACTAAATGTGCAGATGTAGGAGTTATTGGACAAAGGATTTATTCATCCTAGTGCATCACTTTGAGGAGCGCTAGTTTTATATGTAAAGAAAATGATGGTTCATTGCATCTTTGCATTAACTATCAGCAACTCAATTAGGTGACAATCAAGAACAAGTATCTATTGTCAAGGATAAACGACTTGTTTGATCAGCTGTAAGGAGTTTCGCTATTTTCCAAGATCGATTAAAGGACGAGTTACCATTGGTTGAGGATTAAGAAGGAGTTGGTTGAGGATTAAGAAGGAGGATATACCGAAGATGATATTCGTATGCGATATAGTCACTATGAGTTCACTATGATGCCATTTGGATTAACCAATGCCCCAACTCCTTTTATGGATTTAATAAACTGAGTGTTCAAAGAGTACTTGGATCAGTTCAAGATTGTGTTCATCAATGATATTTTCATATACTCAAAAAGTCCAAAGGAGCATGAACAACACTTAAGGATGGTACTACAGACCCTATGAGAACACGAGCTGTATGCTAAGTTCAGTAAGTGCAAGTTTTGGCTGACTCGTGCAACCTTCCTGGGTCACATGATTTCTAGCTAAGGGATTTCCGTTGATCCGATCAAGATTTAAGCATTTATGAATTAGCCAAGACCAACAACAGTGATTGAAGTTCAAAGTTTCTTGGGATTGATAAGCTATTTTATACGATTGGTGGAAAGATTCTCTGCAATAGGCATGCCTCTAACGCAATTGCTGAAGAATGAAGAAAAGTTTGAATGGATGAATAATTGTGAGTGTAGTTTTCAAGAGCTTAAGTATAAGCTAACTACCGCACTTATGTTGACCATTACATCCGGCCTTTGAGGATATGAGATTTATAGTGATGTGTCGTATAAAGGACTTGGTTGTGTTTTAATGCAACATGGAAGAGTGATTGCATACGCATCCCGTCAGCTAAGGCTTTATGAGTTGAACTATCCAATGCACGATTCAGAGTTAGCAGCGATCATCTTTACCCTAAAGATTTTGAGGCATTACTTGTACAGAGAAAGGTCTCAAATATTTAAGGACCATCAAAGTTTAAAGTATTTATCTCTCAAAAGGAGCTGAACATGATGCATCATCATTGGATGGAGCTTTTAAAAGACTACAACTATGACATCCCGTATCACCTTGGAAAGACCAACAAGGTCACGAATGCGCTAAGTTGGAAGTCGTCAATCGTGCAGATGATGGTTCAAGAGTGGAATCTACTTGAAGGAGTTCGAGATTTGAATTTCAAATTTGAGGTAAGTCACATTTCAAGTCTTATGGCTATCCTTAGAATTGAGCCGGAAGTGCAAGTAAGGATTAAGATACTACAATCAATAGATTCTGAAGTTCAAAAGATTTTGCAAGGAGATGTAGAAAGAAGGAAACCAAATTTCCACGTGACTGAGGACGAAATATTAAAGTTACATGGAAGATTGTTCGTGCCCAACGATGCAAAGCTTAAGGAAGAAATTTTGTTAGAAACCCATCATAACAGTTACAATATTCATCTAGGTAGCACAAAGATGTATCAAAATCTGCAAATACTATTGGTGAAATAGTATGAAGGCCGATATTGCCAAGCATGTTGCCAAGTGTTTGACATACCAACAAACAAAGCCTCGTAGACTTTTGCAACCTCTGGAGAATCTTGAGTGGAAATGATTCCATCTGGGTCATGGTCGACATGTTAACGAAATATGCATACTTCATTGCCGTACAAAAGGACTTTACATTAGATAGATATGATGAATTGTACATCCAATAGATAATTTTTATGGAGTGCTGGTGACGATCATGTCAGATCGAGACCCAAAGTCTATGGCAACTTTTTGGAAAAGTTTGCAAACTGCCTTAGGAATGAAGTTGCGGTATAGTATAGCATATCATCTGCATACGGATGGCTAGTTAGAAAGGGCTTTTCAGATACTCAAGAATATGCCAAGAGCTTGTGTATTGGATTTCAAAGGAAATTGGGAAAATCAGCTTCATCTAGTTGAGTTCACTGCCAACAACAACTATTAATAGATAATCAAGATGGCATCATTTGAAACATTGTATGGCAGGGCCTACAGAACTCTTGTTTGTCGGGACGAAGTTGGTGAACACAAAATTACGAGCCTTGAGTTAGTTCAGCAATCAATGGATGCCATCAAGGTCATTCAAGAAAGGCCTAAGACCTTCCAAATCCATCAGAAGAGCTATGTAGATAAACGGCATGGGCCTTTGGTATTTCAAGTGGGTGAATACGTTTTTCTCAAAGTATCACCGACATGAGGCACTTCGCGCTTTGGCAAGAAAGGGAAGCTAAGCCCGAGGTACGTCTGGCTTTTTCGAGATTTTGGAAAGGTTTGGGACTTTGGCCTATCATCTAGCATTGCCACCGAGACTTACTTAAGTACATGATGTCTTTCATGTGTCGATACTAAGAAAGTATGAACTTGATCCAACCCACGTGCTAAATTTTGAGGAAATAAATGTGGATGACCAATGTTACGTGGAGAGACCGGTTCAAATAGTAGATTAAAATAAGCAAGTGTTGCGCAACAAGATAATTCCCTTAGTCAAGATAGTCTGGCAATACCACGGAATGGAGGAAACCATGTGGGAAGGCAAGGAGTTGATGAGGCATCAATACCATCACCTTTTTGTTGAAGAGTTGCAATAGCTCAAATTTTTTAGGGCAAAATTTTTGTAAAAGGAAAAGAGTTGTGATATCTCAAAATTTGGTCACGTTTCAAACATATGAAACGGTTATTTCATCAATATACTAATAATCAATTTACTCTAAACTAATTACTCATGAGTTAAGTAATCTATTAGACGATGCCATAAAAGGTTAAAAACCCGAAAGACTAGGGATTGATTGTTCAACCATAAAGATTGACAAGAGTCAATACTAAACTGTTATAAATTAATTAGCGAATGGATATAAATCGATTTGACAAAAGTGCATAGTTAATTCGCAGGTGATTTCACACAAGTACAATATTAGCATCGAACAACGATAAATCGATTTTTTATTGATCTTGTACTCATGGCACATAATTGAACCCTCATGATTATATAACAACTGAGGGTTGTCTGCAATTAAGAGAGACACAAACATAGACTGAAAATTATCGACCACAGGTTAGCCGCAAGAAAACTTCTAAAAGCTATCTAATAGTTTGGATCATATTAAAGTCGCATTTGATCAATTTTAATCATGAAATTTAATTTGATTTTGGATATCAAACTTTCAAGAGTTTCAAGACTAATTTATTAGACATCACCTCATTGTCCGTTGAATTATCAGCAAGTTTGAAATTTTCGGAAAATAAATTATTGGGCAAAAATTAGAAATCATAAAGAGAACTAGGCCAGTGGCAAAGTTGTAATTTGTTGGCCAAAATCTTGGCTTTAAAATAAAATAAGAAAATAAGAGAATATTAAGGGGATACAAAGCTAGCCCAAGAGAGTTTTTAGAAAGAGTTGATGAAGAGAATGATGGGATCTTGGAGAAAAATCCCAAGAAAATCTAACTCTCTCTCTCTCCCCTCCCTCTCTTTTCCCCCTTCCGCTCACGTCATTCCCCTCCAACAGAATAGCCCCCCTCCCTTCTTCCTTTCTTTTCTCTCAAACTTTCTTCTTCATCATCTCTTCTTCTTCTTCTTTTTCTCAACTTCCATTTGGCTGCCCCCTCACCCACCATCCTCACCGCCATTTTCACCACCATTCACCACCACTCACCACCGCCCACACCACTCCTCATTGCCGCAAGCCACTGCCCAAGCCAAGCCCAAGCTTAGCCGTGGGTTTTGAGGAGCCGCCGTCGCACTACCTTTGCTGTCGCTTGTCCGCACCATCGCCATTCCTCACTCCGCCATTCACCGTCATGGATAATACGCGTAAGGAAAATGATAAACGTCTACTTTAAACGAGGTTGCTCATTAGCACTTAGAGTCGATTTAACAATGATTAAATGTGGTTTAGTTGAGTCATTCATTAGAGTTATATATTAGTTGTTTTTTGATTAACTAATAGGAATGCGAGTGCTTTGGCTTAAATAACCATCATAGGTTGGTTTTTGGCTTTCCCAAGTGAGTGATACTATTTATTCTTTGTGTTTGTAAACCTATATTTTAAATAAAAATATGGATTAGCTATATTATGAGTTAAGAAGTAGCATTTTTTGTTACATAAAGTAGGATCAAGCATTTATTGTCATTTTGTTTGTTTGAAATGGGAAGTCATCTTTTGACTTCATTGTGAACTAATTGTATGTAAATGATTTGTGAAACCTTTTCTATGAGAAGTACAAAAAGTTCATGACTTATGAATGTGGTATTTGAAATGCACTTTGATATATTTGAATGGTGAAAAGTTGTGATTTGGTTATTAAACCTAACTTTTGAGATGGTTTTAGATTTTGGTTGTGGATTATTGGAGAGTGAGGTTGATGGATTATGTTTAGTGTCTCTCTAAACCCATTAAAGAGTTTGTGGATATGCACATACTAGTCTAGGATATCTTTGTGAGTGGAGCCATCAACTAATAATAAGTGGAGACCTAACTAAGGGAGAATCTTAGTCACCTTATCACAAAGCGTTACACATGACCATTACTAGATATTTAAACATAAATTTAATCAATGAAATGGACCATCGACATATGATTTGATAAAATTAATCAGTGGACTAAATTGTTGAAATTTGTTTCGATGTTATTAATTGAAATGAGTAATTCTACTATGACTATATTGCATTGAAGTGACGTGAATATATAACTTATTTTGATCTTGAAGATTTGTTAAATTCTGGATTTGGCAAAAGTAAGTTATATTTGTGTTTAAAATGTGCATAGTAATTGTTCGATGTGCTTAAGAGAATCACTCACTAGGTCATGGTAGCTCATTCTTTTCATCTTACTTGCTTTTCAAATTCTTAAGCGAACCACAAGTAGCGCAAGAGCGCCTTCGATAGGGATTGTTGGGAGTTGATTCTTGAGTTTATTTTGAGGTTGCATCTTTTGGGAGAAAGGACGGCCATGTCATTTCCCCAATCCAGTGGGAATTGGGGTTTGACAAAAAGAGGGGAGAAACCAGTTATCCAGAAACCCTAGAATAAGCACCGTTAGTTCTCAACATATTTCCACGCAACCGACAAGGAAGAAAACAACGCACTATTGAAATTTACCAAGTCTCTCAAACCTCCCTTCGATTTTGCCTCAGTGAGCCTCTCGCAGCTCTGCTTATATGTATCTTTCTTTCATCAAACCTAGCAAGAATACGATGCTATATTAAAGTTTCCCCCTTCAGCAATTCAATTCTTTATAAACATGCAAATTTATATAGAGTTAAATAAAAAGAAACATAAGAGTCCCTTGTCTACTTAGAAAACATTAAGCTATTTAAGGCAGGGTAAAAACAAAAATTTAGAAAAATATATTATTTGCTAAATAAAATGGGATAAAAAAGGGATTGTAAGAAATTTTTTAAAAAGTTAAATTCCTACAAAAAAAATAGAGAGGTGTTATTTCTGCCCTATAAATTGCTAAAGCCAACCTCTTTATAAATAGTGGAACAGAATATCCTTCAATTAAAAATTGATCTCCTTTTTATCGTTCCTCATTTATCTTCTCGTGGCAAGCACTCTCCCACCTTAATCAAGTTGACTTTTTTTTTTCAACTTGAAGTAAAATTTTCGTTTTTTATTTTTTTTATTTTTTTAATGCTCGACCAAGATGAGCAAAGAGGTACACGAGAAAATGTCTCTTCGGACCACTATTCTCTTGGTACTTCAATGTTTCAAACAAACCCTTCCTCGCCCCCTACACCATGCGGAGCCCACTGCCGCACGACGCAACCGCCCTCGACTTTCACACGCAATCACCATTGCACGTCACACATAAAAACGACGACTGAAGATGACTTTGTACATGGATTGTAAATCATGGTTCCTATCCTGCATCATCCCCGCTGTAATATGCTTGTCAACGTTCCAATGGAAAAAAAAAAAAAAACGCTTGTCATCTAGTACTCTCAGTGGACGATGGATGTAGTTGTCAGCTGAGAATTAAGTCATTCGCACACCACATCGACTACATCAAATGCTAAGCACCGGTCGTTGCTTTGTATTGGTAATCAAAGCACACGAGCCCTTTGCCTTTTGCTTCAGATTGCATTTTTGTATTTTGGTTGTTAGAATATTTAAATATTAAATTACACATTCATCTAACAATTTAGATTTTTAGGTAAAACTTTCTAATATAGTGATTAAAGTCTAGCTTATGCATGAGAGGGAATATTAGAATATTTAAATGTTAAACCACAAAACATCTAATAATTTAAGTTTTTTTGCTGAACTATTTCACATTGGTGAACTTAAACATATTGACACCAAAAATTGATCAATCTTTTGCTATCAACTCGAGTTGAGAAAGATCGAGTGAGATGCAATATAGTTAAAATTGCCAAGTGTTAAAAGACTTTAGTAAGTACTTGCCAATGACAAAAACAAAGGAAAATTACTAAGTCCAGAGGCAAAATGTCGGTCAATGAAGTTCGATTTAAACGACAAAAGGGCCACAACTAAAACGAATTATGATAGGTAGGGTGCCAGGTAACTACCAAAGTAATGGGCCCAATAGTTTCGGACGCAATTCACTTGGGTAAGCTGACGATGAAGACACGGAATTAACACGATCATGATGTAGAGGAGCTAAAGATCTTGGAAGCCATTGACTACGAAGGTTGAGAAATATGGGCTGTTACATCCGTCAAGAATTGCAACCGCAAGTTGCAGAAGTAATGGTGGTGCGACGCATGAAAGAGTGGAGAAGTAATTTTGTTGAAGTAGTGGGATTGCTTGGTGCTTGTAAATAATTGTTGCTAAATTTTAGGAGTCACTTAAGATATGTTTGCTTTCTTTATAACCGCCGTTAATTATCGTTAGGTATGTATACTTACACAATAATTTGTAACACCATTAGCTTGTAATAGGGACCGTCAAACAATTAACGAACATCACTTGCTCAACTTTATCTTCCTTTTATCTTTACATTCAAATACCCTTTTACATAACTGGCCGTGATTGATTAGCGTTCTTTATTAAAAAATCAGCGAAAAAACTCTTCGCAACCCTCGTTAATGTCCATATCATTCCACCTAGGTTTTTTCCAAGTAATTTCTGCAAAAGAACACATGAGATGAGAACAACACGAATCTGTAAGGGTAACTGACCTGACACGACATGGACTTGATCAACACGAAACTGACGGTATCAAAAAGTGGTCAAAAAGAACTGATTATGTGACTAGACCTTATTCGGATTGTCAAGGACATGTCTGGTCCGTCGGAGCGCTACCGAGGATCTGAATGGACACCAATCCAGCTGATCCTCTTCCTTTACGATAAAAGGAATCTAACTAGCTCTATAAGTACTTGATGCCAAGTTGATTGTTTTGGCCGAACGATGTGCAAAACAAATGGCAAGCCGAAGAAGCCTGGCTTTCGGACCAGATCGAGCCACTTCGTCCCTTTCTGCCGATCCGGAATGAGAAGTTTGGCCCGAAATGACTTGGACCTGGTCGAGTTTAAAAATAATAATAATAATAATAATAATAATAAGATAAAATTTAAATATAAAAATTATAAGATGTAGAGAAAAGGAAATGAATAATTTACGTGGTAGACACTTAATAAAGCGTAAAAAAAAAAAAAGACACTAATTAAAGCCGTAAACTAGCAAAATACATAATTAAATATCGATTGGGTCGAGAAACAATGTGATTGTGGGGGTCAAAATTAAAAAGTGGGCGAGAACATCTCAAAAGAGTGATTCTTGATACCCAAAGGCAGCAACAAAGAATCTATGTACATTAATGGATTATATATGTGGATATCAATTATATGTAAATTTTAGGTTTCGTTTGTTCTGCAAAAAATAAATGATTTAAAAAATATTTTTTTAAAAATATTCACTTATATTATTTAAAAAAATAAAAGAAAATTTTTATCCTACACAAAGATATTTAGACATAAATTACTTATGAGAATAAAAATATTTATCAATAATTAATTATTTCAAGTAATATAGATGATCAGTTTTTGGACATTGTTTTTTAAATCATTTATTTTTCGCAAAATGAATGGAGCATTAACTAAAACTATATATGAATGATATCCATGTTTATGAGGTTTATCTCACCTATAGAAAGACTTTACTATTGGTGGAAAACATGAATTATTATAGGTAAAATATGCAAATGCCAAAAGAATAAGAGAATCAACGCAATTTAGAAGTTGTAGTCTGAAGAGGGTTTGGCACGTTCAGACCACCGACACCCACTTGCCTGTGTGCTTTGAAGCTGCATTACAGCAGAAATGGGCATGGAAGAAGCATTTAATTTGCCGACATAAGCTTAGGTAAGCTCATCATCAAAATGTGTGGTTCTCAGATCCGAGTCCCCGAGGTAAAAAGCAATTCAGACCCGCTCGTGCAAAGTGTGTTTCGACATTAATTTAAGTGAGCTCGAATCTTCGAGCTTACAAGATCATCTTCTTGCTCATCACAAGCAAACAAACCTTGAACTGATACATCAATGGTTTTGCTCGGCACGACAAACTTCTTGGTTCTTGTTCTCTTTCCCGTTTCGTGTCATCTGAAGTTTCTTACTTGCACATACACCATCACCCCCAACGAAGTTCATCAGAGACCCGGAAGCCATAACTTCGAAAGGCTGTGTCTTTAGGCTGGGATTCTTTAGCCCTACGGGTTCTTTCGATATGCCTTTCTTTTCCAACTTGTTTCTAAACTAAAAATTTATTCCAAAAAATGAATATAAAACTGTGTTACCAAATAAAATTTTATTTCAAACCTATTGCAGAGAACGGAAAAATAATTATGATTTGAAATAAAATGATTATTAGGCGCGCAACTTCACATGTTTGTTGATGACTCTTATATATAAGAACCAGCAGACAAAAATGGAGAAGAAAAATGTGAATTAGTGGGCCACAAAATGTAATTAAGAAGGGAAGATTTGAATTATTCTGTACAAGCCCCATTTATTAGTCTCTATAGATCACCCTCCCTGAGGATTAGCACATTGTGTTAGCACACTCCAATTACTAAATGGATGGAGGAGATTATCCAATCAGTTATAAATTTATTGTACAGTTCATTTTTGCGTAAAATTCTAACGGCAGTCCTTCCAATCAATTTTCATTGAAATTGCTAATATTACACTGCAGTAATTCGGATTGTCAATGAAGTTAGCAATTTCCATACAATATACGTAGGACTGACCAGGTAATTTCTCGTTGAATGATGAAACTGAATGGAAATATAGCAAAATCGTGCAAAATACTCGAGTATTTCTGATTTGTCGAAAAGAAGGTGAAGTTGTGGCGTGGACCTTGACGTTCGACGGTCGTTTTGTTGACGGGTCCCTAGCGGCAAATCCACACGGCGCAATTTGGGATTTGGAACTAGTCAAAAAGGTACCACCAAAAGTAAGTTGGGGAGAAAGATAGAGGAGACCTCAAGATTAAATAATCCGTCTTGTCCGTCGACGCCCAATAAAAATTCTGAAATTCGTCATCGTCCAAGTCAAATTGAGCTATATAGACCGCTATGTCCCTAGGTTCTATCCGAAAAGTTTGGGGGTTTGACGCTTGGGACACGGATTGCGAAATAGCGAGATTGCGAAGTCGGTCTCTAGGATAAAACGTGGTAGGGAAAATTACTTAAAAAAGTCTGAAATTTATTATACGATCAATAATTCAGCAATCAAATTTTTAATTATACTAATTTAATTTTAAATATTTAGATGATTTTTCAATTTAACATTTTCAGCCTATTTTGATTGAAAATTTGTGGATATTAATATCTTTCCGCCTATATTGTCCAAACAAGTAATTTATTTTAATTTCTTCTTATAAAAAAGTTTGTTTTCCAAATTTACTCCTGAATTTTTGGACAAGAATTCAGAATCAAAAAAATATGATTCTCCGTCCAAAAATCAAAAAAGAGAATCAAAAGTGCCAAATAAAAAAATTATTTCTATATTTTATTTTTATTTCTTCCTAGTATGAAATATATATTTGTTGTATATAGAATACATATGTAATTTTATGTTATAATTAGTATTTTTATTTATTACATATTGTAGGGATATTAGTATACTTTATACTATGGTTTATTATTTACTATATAATAAAAATTGAATAGTTAATATTTTTATTACTTAGTATAAAAATATAATTAATCAGTGAATGGTTTATGAAAATTTAATATCAAATTTATTTTAATCTAAAAAGGTAATTAAAAAAGAATTGGAATAGAAATTTTATATAGTTACCAAACGCATTTCTATTCTTTTTCAATTCCGAATCGAAATTTTATTTGTTACCAAACGCGTTTTTTTACTCGAGAATCAGTTCCGGAAACAATCGAAATAATCATTTCGGTCGAATCGTTCCCGGTGCATTTAATCGTTACCAAACGCGCCCTAATTCATTTTAATTTCTTCTATTTCTTATAAAAAAAATTATATTCCTTTTTTTTTTTTTTTTTGCTCTGGGCCAAAGTCCCTACCTATTATAGGTAAGGGCATCACAACCCTCATTGGCCACAAGCAAGGAGCTTGTGACCCTTGCCCATATCAAGCAAGGGTTGCCAACCTTTGCTACCCTGGAGTAAAGGAAAAAAAAAAAAAAAAAGAATAATAAAGTACCAACAAATTCAAACAATTATTTACATTAGTGTTAATAGTGCACATAAGATGGTCAATGTCGACAGTAGCACTTACTATCCAAATTTGGCTAGTGGGACTAGAATAGCAAATTGTCAAAGGGTTTAGGACAAAATTAAGAAAAAAAATTGGCACAATTAAAAAGTTTAATACTAAATTGAACGCCATATTTACAACTTTATTGGCAATTTTCCCAAACATAGTATGGGTTGGGAAAGACAGGATAGGAATCCCTTGGATTGCTTATATCCTTTGTGTATTTGCAAAAATATTTGTATGTTTCAAATGCTACTTCAAAAGAAAAAAGAAATGATAAATTATAAACTACACATTGTGACCAGTCGCCATTGACGAGGGCGATAATGATTATAGTGGTATTCCTTCAGACTAATCACTGTGGTGGGCAATGTAGAGAATGTAATGACCCACTTTGATAAGGGTAGAAGTGGTCGCTAGGAGGACAAAGACCAACTCTTGACATGCTTCTAAAATGGCGAATAGAATAAAAATAAACCGAATTATGCACCAAATAGAGAGAGAGAGAGATTCTAAAATATATGTGCGTGTGAAAATTAAAATTAATTCATGAAGGTACATTTTGACGTAATGGGAAACTTTTGCTTTAGAACTCCAAAGGCGCCTTTTGATGTAATGCATGTTGGCGGCCACCGTGGGGGGATCAACTGAGAGCAGCGACTGCCGTGTGGCCTTTGCTGGTGGGGCCACCAAGCTACACAAATGTTACGACGGTGGCCGAAGCCACGGACAAATCCATTCCGTTGGTTTTCCTTTTTCCCATATTTTTCTCCCACGCTTTGAAACCCTGAATAAAAAAAACATCCCTTTTTTTTTTTAATCGAATTTACTGGACATGGGAACCAGGTACGTCTGGTAATCCTACCAACACGTTTAGGAAATATCCAGGCAGCGCTACCGACGTAAGCACGCAAAGTTGCGCGGTTAAGATATTGACCAGATCTGTCTTCTCTCTCTCTCTCTCTCTCTCTCGATCTCTCTCGCGTTCTTACCTGAAATGGCGTTATCGTGAATTGCCGTTCAACCCAACCAATCCTTACAAAGTAGGAAAGAGAGAAACTTTCTCGCTTCGCCATGGATTCCCGCGAACCGCACCTTCCCCTGCAACTTCGACGAAGCTTGGCCTCTCTCTCTCTGTGTCGTCAGAGAAGAAACCTTCCATGAAAAACTTAAATGAGCATCCGATGATGCCAACCATCTTTCACATGAGGAATTCTTCTCTCTTATCTGTTCCTGCGTTGTCATCTTCGATGCTTTCGTCCCCACCTTCCTTCCTCCCTTCCTTCCTCCTTTCCTCAGTTCCTATATAATGAGCATTCCCCCCCGTCCATACCCAGATCACGCCAGAGCATCTGCATACACACGCACGCATCGGCTTTTTCGCGAACGTGACTGCGCGCAGCAGGTTTTCTGTCTCTTCTTCTTCTCAATACTAACGACAGAGCGATGGCGACACGAGGCGGGGCCGTGGTGGCGTTTGAAGACTTCTTCCCCGTGATGGTCGAGAGGCTCGGGGCGCGGGGTTCATGGAGGAGCTGAGCAAAGGGTTCCGCCTCCTGATGGATAAGGAGAAGGGGGTGATCACCATGGATAGCCTGAGGCGGAACGCGGCCGTCCTGGGGCTGAGCGGCATGAGCGACGACGACGTCCGGTCGATGCTGCAGGAAGGCGACCTCGACGGGGACGGGACGCTGGACGAGAAGGAGTTCTGCGTGCTCATGTTCAGATTAAGCCCCGGGTTGATGAAGGGCTCCAAGGAAATGCTGGAGGAAGCCATTGATTCTTGAACTTTTTCCATTGACTTGTTGCTACTGATCTACCATTTCCTCCTTTTAATACATAAAATTTGTGGACGGTACCTCCCGATACCGCTTTATTCTCCTTTACGCCTCGATCATCTCATGAAATCACGACCGCATCACTTACAAAACGTATCTCAATCACGAACCATCCAACTAAACTTTCAAGATGACGCGTTGTGAACTAATTAGTAATTATAACTCGAAATTTTCAATATTCCGAGGTTGACATATACATATGGAAATGCTATAACTTGGGCCTATGGTCAAAATGGCAATCTGGTCTGCTCTATCACTGGTCGGGTCCCTTCTGTACAAAAAACCATTCGGCAGTTCGAATCCTGGAGGGAATCAAATGTACTTTAAAGAACCTATGGATATTTCTGCTAAATGGAATTTCGGGTAGATAGGAATATTGGTTCGGCGCGTCCGGAATTCTGCACATCAACTATTTTTCATGGAATGTGAGGCCGTCTAGATATTCCAATTTCAGCATCGTGAGCTCCATGTCGGTTTAGCCTATCTTATTTCGCGTGAGATACTTTTTTTTTTTTTTTTTTTTTTAATCTTTAGAGCAACCTGAGGAAAGCGACTCGTTTAATGAGCCTTCCTGCTAGGGCCTTGTCCAAGTAGAAACATATTGTAATTATTATTTTTTTTTTTGTTAATTTTTGGAGAAGATAATTGAAATTTTCAAAGGCGTGGATACCCGTCGTATGGGGTTTAGGACGAGGTAATGTAAACTTACCTCACGCGACCAATACTTTAGCAAATCAATTCTTTGTAGACTAATGCCCATTGGTAAATTGATCCAAGGTAAAATTCCACCTTCGATCCTTGAAAATGAGTACTCTTTTCCAAGTAAATTTCTTCAACTTTTGAATCGTCTAATCTACTTTGTGGACTTGCACAATTTCTCCAATCAAATCCAATTGATAATAGTTTGACGTAGAAATTTTTTTAACACAGTAAACCATTGACTAAAGCACGAGACTGAAAATATTAATGATGAAGATCATAACAAGAATTTGAGCAATGAAGGCCTTGTTTGTTTAATTATGTTTATGTTCCCTAGAACAAAAATTTATGTTTTTTTATTCTTAGAAAAAAAAAAGAACAAAAACACGTTTGTTTATATTGGTGAGGCCCAGCCTTATGCAGCCACAACAAGGCTCGGCCTCCCCAACTAGCGCGAGGTCGGGCCTCACCAGGCCACGGCAAGGTCGAACTCCCACCACACAGGCAAGGCCGAGTCTCACCGGGCTAGGGTGGCCTCCGGCGAGCTCTCCAAACGTCACCCGGTCGCCGCCCAACCAGTTGCCAAAGAGAAAAATAAAAAAGGAAAAATAAAATAAAAAAATTTTTAAAAAAAATTAAAAGAAACAAAAAAAAATTATACAAGTTTACCAAACATGTTTTTGTTTTTGTTTTTTTTTTATTCCAAGAACATAAATTTTATACGGTTACTAAACGCATTCTTCTATTCAAAAATTGTTCCCCGTAATATAAGGGCCTGTTTGTTTTCACTTTTTTTTTTTCTATTTAATTTTTTTTTATTTTTTCCTTGGAAAAAAAGGAACAGAAACGCGTTTGTTTGCGTTTTTGTTCCAAATCTATTTTTTTGTTCCTAGAAACACATCTGGAACAGAAACAAGAAACAAAAAAAAATTTTGTTTATTGTTTCTGGAACAAAATTTAGAAACACTTTTTCTCTCTCTTCCATTTGCTTCTCTTTTTTTCTTCTTCTTTTTTCTTTGTTTTTTCTTTGGCCGGCAACCTCGCCGGAGCATCACCGTCGCCGTCACCGGCGCTAGGCAAGCTCGATCTTGCCCAAATCCGGTGAGGCCGAGCTTACCCGGCCCGGCGAGGCTCGGCCTCGCCGGGCCACGCTAGGTTGGCGTCGCTTGGCGGTGGCCCGGCGAATGCCGAGTCTCACCGACCTGCGGGCGAGTTCGGCTCGCCGGATTAGGTGAGCTCGAGCTTGCCCAACCAAGGCGAGGTCGAGCCTCGCCGTGGTTGGGTGAGGTCGCCCCCATGGCGATCGTTGGCCATGGCTAAGGCCGGCGATCGGCCAAAAGAAGAAAAAAGAAAAAAAAAGGAAAAAAAAAGGAAAAAAAATAAGAAAATAAGAAAAATAAGAAAGAAAATAGAAAAAATAAAATAAAATTATTTAAAAATTAAAGAAATAAAAAATTTATACAAATTTACCAAACGTGTTTTTATTCTTTTTATATTTCTAGAACAAATTTACCGAACGCGTTTTTTTTGTTCAAAAATTGTTTCCTGAAGCAGAAATATTTTTTTCTATTTGTTCCCAGAAACAATTTTTGAACAGAAATGTTACCGAACACATCATAAATAGTTTTTTATTTTTATTTCTATTCCTGGGAACAATTTTGTGAATAGAAACGTTACCAAACGCACCAAAAATCTATCAATGCAATAGTGAAATTTCTTACATTGAGACTCTCGTTGGCTCCAACAAACACGTCAACTCTTGTGAAAATGAGTACTCTTTTCCAAGTAAATTCTTCAACTTTTGAATTGTCTAATCTACTTTGTGGACTTGCATAATTTCTCCAATCAAATCCCTTTGATATCAAATCCAATTGATAATAGTTTGACGTAGAAATTTTTTTAACACAGTAAACCATTGACTAAAGCACAAAACTGAAAATATTAATGATGAAGATCATAACAATAATTTGAGCAATGAAGTCTATCGATGCGATAGTGAAATTTCTTACATTGAGATTCTCGTCGGCTCCAACAAACACGTCAGCTCTAGTGGTCGAAATTTGGAGTTGGAGAATTGCTTTTCTATTTAGTGAAACTTTTTGCCTATACCTCACTAAATAATTTAGAATTTTAAACAATTGATTGAAAAAAAAAATTCTGCAAAGTTCTAACCAAAATTTTACCTCGATCCAAAAAATCAAATCCATTTTAATACATTGTTACATTTGTCAAATCTGATTTTTTTAAGCAAAAGGAAATATAAAATTTTTACATTTATAAATTTGTTAATTTGGTTCTTTTACATTTTCTTCTTATTATTCAAATCGTACAAATTGTAGTCGTTGTTTTAGTTTTTTCCAAATTCAAACGAATTAAAGTAAAAACCTTAAATTAGTCGCATAGAATATCAAAAAGGCTTTGGAGATATAATTTTTTCGAAAGGACAATTATACCAAAATTACTTTCTAATATATTTTTCAATTGCTTTTACCCAATATACTTTGGGCCACGTGCCGCACCATTTCCGTTACAACTTCCTTTTCTGATTGATCAATTCTTTTTATTTTATTTCTTCTTTTTCTTTCCTCAAGAATCTCACTTTCCTTCTTCTTTCCACACCTCTTTACTTCTCAATTCTCGGCTTTTGCAACACTTTTCTCGTCTCTCTGTTGTCTCTCTTACAAGTCATTCTTTTCTTAAGTCGTGGGGCATTGAAAAGGTGAATATCTATTATGCCAACCCCGCCGTCTTTCACACTTTCGCTAGCACAAACGTTGGGCTCAACTTTATTTTCGAAAAGCCACCCCCGTAAGTTCAAATATGACTAGTTGTTTGACTCCATTAGGGACAAGCCGCGGTCCATCTTCACCCTACTGTTCCAACCGCCGCCCTTATTGCCCGGTTGTTGCGTTTCAGAGCCCGACCGGTCAATTTATGCCCCCTCGAAACATCCTATTTGGAGTTCAAGGATGTATGTGACACTATTGACTACAAGAACTTTTGGCCCAAGAACTTGGCAAACATATCTAGCTCGTCATTTTGGGGCAATGTAATATCTATAAATTAACTCACTTAACGTATTGTTTACATTAACCCATCTTATCCCAGTCTCATGGATTTGTCCTTTAGCATACTAGTAAACACTTTCCCAAGAGATCACTCATTCCGGTAGTGTTTCCACATGCGGACACTTAACTTTAGAGTTACAAAGTTAAATATTGTTATTACGTAAAAAATCATCCATGAGTTATTTCCAAATTTCATATATATCTCGAGCACATTCTCTCAATGTTTGGTGTTCAGTTTGATTCATTCCTATCATATTCGTTATCCTAAAAATTTGTTGGAAACCACTCTTAGTCTGAACACTTTGGCTTTGGGAACCATTGGACCAAGTTGTTATGGACGTGCTAACGATGTGGCGGCTAGACATCCATCTCGAGAACTTGACAGCCTAGGGCAATCGATGGCAACATGGAGAGTGATCTATTTGTGGAACTCGTTTGGGTTACCGCCGTATGTTTCCCTTGTTTTTGCGCATTCGATCTTTATTGGTATGAACGCAAGCCACCCCTGAGATTTCACGGGACTGTAAAGTTGAAATTAAGAGGACCAATACAAGAAGAAGGAGGAGGAGGAAAGTAGGGCCTACAAGAAGAGGAAATTAAAAAAAAAAAAAAAACGAAAAAAAGAGTTGACCTGATAAAAATGACACCGATTTTAGAGAATTGCAATAAAAGTGGCGGGCCAAAACACAACGTTTTTCGTAGACCTATCAAAAGAGTGAAAAAAGCGCCTAGGACTTTCTTGAAATGAGCCTTTCAAACGTTAGGCACTATTTGAAGGCTTTCTTGAAATGAGCCTTTCAAACGTTAGGCACTATTTGATAACCATCCAAACAGTATCTGATTCTAATTTTTTTTTTCTTGAGATCAACTTAGAAATAGAATTGCGTTTGGTAAAATTTTTATTTTTTGGAACAAATTTCTATTTTTTTTTTGTTATTGGAAGTAGATTTAAAACAAAATCAAAAATAATAATTAATTAATTAATTAATTAATTAATTAATTAATTATTGTTCCAGGGAAGAAATTTAAAATCAAAACCAACTATTTTTCTTTCATTTTCTCTTCTTCTTCATCAACCGCCATTTGCGATTGCCGTACGTGTCGCCGTCCATTGCCGTCGCTATTGGTCGCCCCGATCGCCGAAATGGTCCGATCAAGCTTGCTAAAGGCAAGCCCAACCATCGACAAGACTTGACCTTGTCAAATTTGGCGAGGCCAAGTCTCACCATGGCTAGAGCTGTTAAACGGGTGGATTGGGTTGGGTTTGGGTCGGGTCATTAATCATCTGACCCAAATTGACCCATTAACCCATTTATAACTTATTTATGCCTAATGTAAATTTTCCGATCTATACTCAACCCGACTCATGCCTAACTCATATTAATAAAATATTTTCATATTTAATCAAATTTAGAAAAACTCACAACCCGACCATCACAAACCATCGAAACAACCACTGACTAGAAAGTAGAATGATAGGAATGAAGCACATTTCTCGCTGAAAAATTGAAAATTTCAGCAGCTGCCGCATCCAAAGAAAATTAAACACATCCCTTCTCAGCAAACAAAATTAGCAACATAGGGGATTAATAAAAATTCAATCTTAAAATCGAAAATTTCAGCAGCTGCCGCATCTAAAGAAAATTAAACACATCCCTTCTCAGCAAACAAAATTAGCAACAAAAGGGGATTAAATAAAAATTCAATCTTCGCTTCTGCGCCTACCGACTTCGCAGCCGGAGATTCACAAATTCACGAAGCTGTACTGCAACAACAGCATAATTAGCAAACACGTACCGGTGGTGCGAACAAGGGTTTCCCTCCCAGAGAGGTCGGTGACATGCTGCGAGCGAAGCACGTGCCGTCAGACGGGGATCGGAGGGGCAAAAGAAGGAAAGCGAAGAAGAGCGATACATACGTACGATGAAGGTGTCGTTGAAGCAGGCGAAGACGTGGGCGACCCCGAAGACGTACTCGCCCTCGCGCACGGTAGGGCTGAGCATGACGGTCTCTTCCTTGGGCTTCCTAACCTTTCTCTTCGACTGTGGAGAAAAGAAAAACTGTGACAGTCCGAGTGATAGTCCTCAGACGTGCGCAAAAAAAGAAGTCACTTTCTGTCTTATATCGCCTAGAGGGAGTTTGGGCTAACTTATAAGATTTAGATATCATTCGCGTTAGAGCGGGTGATTCAAAACAGACAATATTATATAGTAGAGATCCACGTACGTGGGTGAGTGCTTGGCTTTTGAAGCGGAAATTGAAATCGCTATCTATTCCACTAATCGCATCACCGAATCCCCCCCGATGTACGGGAGAAAGTTCGGCGGGATTTACAAAAAGCAGGGAATCGCATAAGCGGAAGCGGAAAGAGCGGGTGCAGTAGAGTGATTGATCAATTCTTTTTATTTTATTTCTTCCTTTTCTTTCCTCAAGAATCTCACTTTCCTTCTTCTTTCCACACCTCTTTACTTCTCGATTCTCGGCTTTTGCAACACTTTTCTCGTCTCTCTTTTTCTCACTTACAAGTCATTCTTTTCTTAAGTCGTGAGGCATTAAAATGGTGAGTATCTATTATGCCAACCCCGCCGTCTTCCACACTTTCGCTAGCCCAAACATTGGGCTCAACTTTATTTTCGAAAAGCCACCACCGTAAGGTCAAATATGACTAGTTCTTTGACTTCATTAGGGAGAAGCTGCGGTCCATCTTCACCCTACTCTTCCAACCGCCACCCTCATTGCCCGACTGTTGCGTTTCACAGCCCGACCGGTTGATTTGTGTCCCATCAGAACATCCTATTCGGAGTTCAAGGATGTGGGTGACACTATTGACTATATCATCAGTTGGTTGTCTAGTGTGGGTAGGGCATGAGGACTGTGTAGTTGATGTAATCGTTTTGGCCCAAGAACTCACCAAGCATGTATAGCTTGTCATTTTGGGATAATGTGATATCTTTAAATTAACTCACTTAACATATTGTTTATTTTGACTTGTATCATACCAATCTTACGGATTTGTTATTTAGCACAGAAGTAAACACTTTTCCAGGAGATCACCAATTATGTTAGTGTTTCCACATGTGGATACTTAACCTTGGAGTGACAAAGTTAAATATTGTTATTACGTCAAAAGTCATCATGAGTTATTTCTAGTTTTTAGATATATCTCGAGCACATTCTTTCTATGTTTGGTGTGCAGTTTGATTCATTCCTATCTCATTCGTCATCTTAAAAATTTGCTGGGAACAGCTCCTAGTCCGAACTCTTTGGCCATGGGGACCATCATACCAAGTCGTTATGGATGAGCTAATGATGTGGTGGCTAGATGTCCACCTCAAGAACTTGCTAGCCCAAGGCAATCGACGACAACATGGAGGATGGTCTTTTTGTGGAACTTGTTTGGGTTACCAGAGTATGTTTCCCTTGTTTTTGCGCATTCAATCTTTATTGGTATCCACCTGTGAGATTTCGCAGGATTGTTAAGTTGAAATTCAGAGAACCAATACAAGAAAAAGAATGAGGAAAGTAGGGCCTACAAGGAAAGGAAAAAAAAGCAAAAAGAAAAAAAGAGTTGACCAAATGAAAATGACATCAATTTTAGAGAATTGCAATAAAAATGGTGGGCCATATAAGAGATAATATTGCCGAAACACAACGTTTTTCGTTGACTGAGTGTAAGCTATCAAAAGAGCGGAAAAAGCGCCTAGCACTTTCTTGAAACGAGCCTTTGAAATGTTAACATTACCACAGCAAAACACTTATCGGGGATTTGCCCTTGAAATTAAAGGTGTCAATGGTTCAATTTAATTCAATTTTTTTAAAAAATCGAACTGTTAAGAAAAATTTCCAAAAAAACCGAAATTTTGATTCGGTTCGATTTTCGGTTCCGTTCAATTTTTCACTTTTTGGTTTTTAACTTTCAATTTTCGATTTTTACATTTTTTTTTGTTTTTTTGTATATATATTTTTCTTTTTCAAGAAATAACTTTTTATCGATTTATTGATTCAGTTAATCGATAAAAACCAAATCGATCAAAATTTTTTTTGATTTTTAATGAATTTTTTGGTTCAGTTTTTGGTTCGGTTTTCGACAACTCTATCTGAAATGAAAATCTTCACGGAAAGCGGGGGGGGCAGAAAAGGAAAAGCGGCTTCATAAGACGGTGCGGGATCCAATTTCTAGGGCACCGATTAGCTCCTCCCTCGTCCCCAAATTCCCCCTCTGCAACCTTTCTTCCTCAATTCCTCTGCGATTCGATCTGTGCTGCTTCGGGAGGGGACGCGATGCCGCAGCGACACTCGAAGAACAACAACGACCTCGCCTTCTTCACGTACGACGAGAAGCGGAAGCTCGGGTACGGCACCCAGAAGGAGCGGCTCGGGAGGGACTCGATCAAGCCCTTCGACGCCTGCTGCCTCTGCCTCAAGCCCTTCATCGACCCGCTCTGCTGCCAGAAGGGCCACGTCTTTTGCAAGGAGTGCATCCTCGAGTGCCTCCTCTCCCAGAAGAAGGACATCCAGAGGTGCGTCCCCCCCCCCCCCCCCCCCCCCCCCCCCCAACCCGACCTGATCTTTCTTGGGTTCTCGCGTGGTGAAAATGCGAGGTGAATTCCTGTTGTGGCCGAGCTTGATTGGTTTTGCTAGTGTTTTGTGCCCGCGCGTTGATTTGTCCGAGTTCGTCGGTGGGGTATGCTTGGTTTGCGTCGAATTCGGGATTGAAGGGGAATGGTATTTGTGCTTTTTGGGGCATTTGGTGTCCTTGAGGGTATTCAAATGTGCGAAATTGAAACTCGGCTCGTTCGATTCCTGCTTGGCGCCATGATGGTTGAAGTTTAATGCCAAATTCATACTGCTGATACACGGGGATAGATGGATTCTTGAATCCGTGCGTAGATTGTATTTGGACGGTTTGGGCATGTGACTTCAAGCAAGTCAATTCGAGATGTTGAACCATATCACAGTCTAGGTTGAGGCCTCTATCGATGGAGGCTGTTTTGCGTCTCTTTAACTCGGTTAGCAGTACTTATGTCAGTGTTCGCGATGAGCGTGCTACACTAAATTTTTTGTTCCTTTTCGATCTCATGGGTTGGTGCTAGTAGTTGGACAGCTTAATTATGCTAATTGGGACCAACGGCTCCATGTTTAAAGATGTAACTTTCTGGATAATAACCTGAAAAGACAGAGACCAACAAAGGTTGCTCTTTTTTCTGGGTTGTGTTCGAGAGTATTGAACTACTGAAAGCGTAGCTAGAGGCTATCGGTCCCCAAGATAGGTCTTCCTCAGGTAGGAGCTAAATTGTTCTAGCAATCGGAGTCCTGTACTGCTGGTTAGGTTGTTGAGTTGGGCATGTCATAATTTTGAAGAGCATATCCCTTTTCCATTTTCGTGCATCTGGGCCTCTGTGTATGTGTAGGCTTTCGTGTGAGAAAGAAGTTTGTAGTGTGGTGGGAGAGGGATTGTGGTGCCTTTTGCTGGGATATAGTTTCTTCTATTGGCCCAGAAGTAATTTAAAATTCTTTTTGCTGGTTCAGAGAGCAAGATGCAGTATTTTTCCAACTATTTGGTTGTTGGTAGGGTTGAAACTTCCATGTATGCTGAGCTGTTCCCTCATGAAAAGATAGTTCAGTAGTGAAAGCATTCTGTGGTATGTAATTCCTGTCTGAATCAATAGAAGTCTAGAAGTCTTCCAATCATCATTTGCATCAGGTATGAGCTTTGAGTGCTGGTGCCTCTGGGAAAACAATTATGTACATCAGGAGATAACAAGAGATGCTTGATTGAGACTTAGAAAAAGAAAGTGGGATGTTTGTATGGCTAACCATACTATTTGGATTTAAAACTATCCGAGTGACTTGATCTTACAAAAAGTGGGGAAAAAAACTGTAGAGAACATTTGACATCCAGCATTTTGTTGTTACCTTTTCCTCCCTATTGCTGGTGCCATGCTAAAAGTCTCCTTGAACTGGCAGAAAACTAGCGGCTCATGAAGCTCAGCAGAAGCATGAGAAAGAAGAGGAGGAAGAGCGGTTAATGCAGCAGAAAGCTAGGGAACTTGATGCATTTGATCAACAAAACCATGGTGCAGTACCTCAATACACTGATAAAAATCACAGCCAAGACAAAAATGGCTTCCATGGTGCAAACAGTGTCAAGGTTACTTCTTATGAGGAGGAAGCACTTCGGACCATGAAGGCGTTTTGGCTGCCCTCAGCTACTCCAGAAGCTCCTCGTAAGGTAGAAGCACCATCCACCAGCACAGTCTGCCCAGAAGGCAATGAGAAACTAAAGCTGAAGACCCTTTTTCCTATTTGCTTCGTGGAAGACACCAGCGAGAAGAAGAAACCCAACTCACTGGACAAGACGTATATATGCCCTAGCTGCAAGGTCACATTGACCAACACCGTGTCACTAGCTGCGCTTAGCTCCTGTGGGCATGTCTTCTGCAAGAAATGTGCAGAGAAGTTTATTGTCGTCGATAAGGTTTGTCTCGTTTGTGATAAGCCGTGTAAAGAGAGGAATTTGGTGAAGTTGGAAAAGGGAGGGACAGGTTTCGCTGGGCATGGGGATTATCTCGAAGCGACTGACTTCAAACATTTGGGGAGTGGTTCAGGTTTAGGGCTGGTGAGACCTGCAATGAAGACCTGAATCTTGAATTTCTAGTTTTGTGTCAGCCAACATGTTTATTTTCTTAGAGGAAAATGGGGGTGGCTAATTTCGAATTTCGCTCAATTAAGATATCCAGTTGCGCTCAGTGTATCCTTTTTCTGTAAGATGGCGATGTCAATGTACCCATCTAATGAAATTTTTAATCCAAATTCTAGAGGTGTTTGTGTTTTGATGAGTGCTCTAGAAGCCGTTTTTTCCCTCAAATTTCAATTTAGCCGGAGAACATTTTTGGTGAATTAGTGTAGAATTGAGACATAATATCGTTGGCGTTCTCTACTCGAGGATTTAAAGGTTTATTTTGGTTAATTTAATATCTAATATTATTGAAAAGCCTCAATCGCGTATTCATCTCGCTGTTCGGAACCTAGAAAATCTTAGGTTGACTCTGACGTGGAATATTGGAATATTTTGAATTGGACGGGTGGCCAACAGGGCAAATGACGTGTCATTTTGTTGAAAAACGATTGTCATCTCTATTTTCTCACCGAAAAATTCCAAATCAAAATCAATGGCTCCAATTGATGATTCCAAACCCTAATTGAGATAGCTAGTCATGACTCGGCTTTTGCCGGTCAAGCTCATGAGTTAACATCGATTCATAAACCTATAAAGTTCGACTGTAGAAAAAAAAAAAGTTTGACCTCCATGTGCTTGTGCTTTTTCTATTTGTTGGACTTGAGCTATATGAACGCCATTGGATGTAAGTGATTAGTAAACTTCCTTCCTTCTTCCTGCGCTGGTGCTATCTCCCCAGTCCACTCTCATAGTCTCTTGGGTCATTTACAAATTTGAAAGTCAATGTTCAACGTTTGGCCTTTCATCGAAGATTGAAAAAAATAAAGAAAGAGAGCACATGCACGAAGTGAACCATGTTTTCCTTAAATTCCTATAAACTGGTTCTTCAAGAAAGTCAGCCAATTAAAACTACACGGCCAAGCTCACCAAAGGAGTAAAACTTCGAAATTTATGGTTGAGTTCATATGTTGGGTTTCAACCTGTGAGACACCATGAAAGTAATCCTCTCTTGTGCAAACTTCATGGACAAAGTACTGCGCGTATGACTTGAGACATATGGCGGATGCATTGGCTTATTC
Organism: Eucalyptus leucophloia subsp. euroa; assembly: GCA_017140325.1. NCBI lineage: Eukaryota > Viridiplantae > Streptophyta > Magnoliopsida > Myrtales > Myrtaceae > Eucalyptus > Eucalyptus leucophloia. The sequence goes on along the minus strand of CM029471.1, from coordinate 18,281,721 downwards.
TCTAAGGCTGCGTGATCTTTTTGGCACGCAGAAAGCTATTGGGGACTGGAAATTCTGGGTTTAATTGGGTTATGCAATTCTTGGAAGGCCATTTCCTTGATAAAAGAATCCTGAAGTTGGCTTGGAATGGGGCCATTCGCTGCATTTGGAAGGAAAGGAACTCTGTGTTGCATGCTGGTCCTTTCTCTAAGCTCATCGAGAAGCATTCTTCTTTCGATGAGAGTTCGAATAGCTGCTTATCATTCAACACCAGAGGAAGCATGATATGGGCTAAGTTCCTGTCGTGCTTTATCATTCAACAACATTCAGTGATGCGGTGTGGAATAAAACTAGGAGGTTGAAATGTTTAACCAAATTCTGCGTGCGAAGTGTTTGTGGCAAGGTCAGATTGCGTGTCTTAGTAATGCGTCTGCCCGTGCCCAACGTCAAACTTTGGATGCATCGCTTGGTAGACAACTGGTAGTTTTCACTGAGCATATTATTTCTATTGGAGTTCATATGCAGGACATAAGTAGCCTGGTAAAGCTCAGTTATTAAAGGAGGAACACTTCAGAAGAAAGGAGCAGCATTCTCATTGAAACCAGGTATTCCAGCATCCAACTCCACTGTGAATCAGGATAATCAGACACATCACATTAACAACATTACCCTACAAAACGAAAAGAAAAAGGATTTCAAGAATATAAATGAAACAAGGATACAGATGAACATCACAAACTGGCACTAACCACTCACGATAAGCTTTGCTCTAGCATGGCCTTCATTGATTTGGAGCTTCTCTCCATTGCCATCAAGAGCCAAACAAAAGTCACGAGCACTGCCTTTACTAGGTTTTTGGGTTTGTGCCTCTGCTCTGCAATGACTTGCTGCATAGCACGTCAACTCCACCCACACTCTACTCATTATCTTCCACTTTACTAGCTTTAGATTACTCAAGTCTTTGGCCGAGATGCATCCATCGAACAAGATTGATATTCTCTGATCTGCCTTCACGTGGATTGGCACTGCACCCTTGGCACTCGTGTCCACGTCCATGATTTTGTGGCAGGCATCCTTCAATTTCTTTACCGCCTCTGTTCCCTCCTCTTGAAGAACTTTTTGCCTCAGCGCCTGTGTCCTGGAATCTTATCTGGCTGAGGCCGGCCACGTTGGACATCATTGTAGGTTGCTTGATTAGAAGTTACAACATTTATTAAAGTAAATGTCTCATTAGGCCTGGAGCAGCACAAAGTAAGAGCAATCCTTCCACAAAATACTCTGGAAATAATAGTTTGAGAATCCACTCAGTAATTAGAATACTACTGGTCCACCATGCACAGAATAAATTATTTACCTTTCTTAATGACTTAAGAATTTCCTATTAACAAACTTGAGCTTGTTACTCAGTGTTGACTTTTTCTAAACTATCTGACAAGAAAAATATTGTATGACTTCACGGCGATTATCATCCTATATTAAATATATAATGCGAGTTTAGTGACATGTACTTCTTTTAATACATGGTGATAAGTGCAATTTTTTCTTCATGACATGATGATATTCACTTACCCTCTTGCATTTGGGAGCTTCTTCATAAATATCATGATGGAAACATTGTAGGGAGAAGAACTGCAGTTCTTGCATATAGGATTCCGGTAACAGTAGAGACTATCGCATCTTCAGTACATGATTTTCTCGAGTGATACCTCATTGATAATACATTCTCTCTTAAGATCTAAGTAATGTTTAGCCTTTAAGCCTAGTATTTTGTGAACAAAATCAGCTATAATCTCAAATGAAACCTGAGTTCAGTTCAGAAGTGTAATTAAGAGCCTCAATACGTAACGAACTAAAATTGGCGAGTTCCGGCAGAGAAGTATGACACTACTGCCATTGCACAGTTCTCAATCTACTTGGGCTAGGAATCTGTAGAAATATGGAAGTGTCCATTCAAAACGAGGAACCCGAAACCAGACATGATAGAGCGGTGCAGGCTTCATAGACTCCTTATGGAAAATTTAAGTCACAGTTGACATCAAGGTATCTAATTCTATGCTGCATCACATCCCTCAAGGAAACATATGCATCTTAAGTTGGAGCGACTGCGGTTGGACATTACATAGAGTGAGACGTTGACCATGAATGTTAATATACTACGGTTTCGTCGGTTTTAGATTCCAAATGAAATATCTTTCACCAAGTGTTATATTTTGATTTTTATTAAAGAAAACTCAGGTTCTTTGTTAGTTTTGAATAGAGAGGGTCAGCTGCGAATGAGACTATACATATTATATAAAATCGAATCTAAAGAAGTCGTTTGATACACTTAACAAGACCTTAATACCAACGATAATCAGCGTCAAAATCTGATCAGCAGTGCTTTCTAATCTCACTTTAACCAAATAATGAAAGCCCATTATGATTAAGGTAGTTCATATAATATCGAAGATGTTTCAACAACGCTGACTATTAACAAAAGCACCTAGAAGACATTGCTTTCAAAGAAGTTTGAGGACACAACGTTGGAATCCAATCAATGACGCTGGACAGCTAGGACAACACCTAGCAGATATTGCCCCTTAGTGGATATTTGACAGTTGATGATACTTCAGCTAGACAAGCAAAAGCATGAAGAAAGAAAGATACTAAAATGAGTAGATAAGTAGGATTGTATTGAGAGTTCCATTGACTAATAAATAAACCAATCCATCGAATGTAGTACTAAGAAAGAAAAATACTTAAATTAGTTAATGCCAATAATAGTCTCACAGCTCCAAGAAAGGTGCTGGCTCCTCGTTTGTTAAAAAAATAATCGGTCTTTCGTGAGCTAGAATTAATTGGTTGATATGTACAAGTGTGTTTGATTGTGTTCTAAAAATGTTTATTTTGTATTTCATTAGGAGGCAACTTTGAAGAATTATTTCTGTTTAAAAGTCATCACCTCAGTTAATTTGCGCGTGTAACATTATCGGATGGTTGAATCTAAGGTAATTATTTACTCATACTATGTGAAACATATTTTGTTTTCTTTAGTAATGAATATGATGTTATTTTTCTTGTAAAAGCATTACATTAATTACTTCTTATTCATTTGGTTGTAGCATGAAACTCCCTATCTTGCACATGTAAAGTGTGATATGGACGAATTTATTAAGGAAGAAATGCTGTCCCACAACCCAACTCTACATCGAGAAGATCTCGAGCCGGTTGGTCCACGATGTTCTAGATCATCGAAGGACATGGCGTGTGCTAAAAAGCCCGATCAGAATGACAATATGGTAGTGTTGAGTACTTCAAACGGGTGCCTGAAGCAGGCCATAAAAAATCCTGACATGTGCTTCTGGTTACAGAGGGAATCAAAGCATATGTAATGCAGAAGATGGTATTTGGAAGACATGACAAACCAACCAAATTAAGATGAATGAAGTTTCTGCAATAAGCAGAAACTCAGTGCCAGCAGAATTTGAGATTTATGAGAACAGATTTAGAATCCGCAAGTACAGTCTTCTCAGGATCTGTATCTTATCTTTTACAGGAATTGCATGAACATGCACAAAGATCATTGAGAGTCAATGGCCAGAATTTTTATTCTGAAGGAGTTAAGGAAGCTCAGTGTTCAAAAGAAAGGAAAACTCCCCTATAAAATTAAGAGAACAACGTAAACTTATGTCAATCTGTACTGCGGAAGTTACATAAGTGCATGAAGGAAAAAAGGTGTTCGTTCCCCTAACACCGGTCAAGACTGGTTCTTGATGATTTTTACGCTGCTGTAGAATCACTTAAGATCTCTCATAGCCCTCTCTTCGATCTGGATTGCATGAATAGACGAGGGTGCATTGACCTCCGGTTTGAACCAGCGGTTCATTCTGGCAGAATCTGAAGGTGAGCCCTGCCTGGATGTGACTGCAAATCTGGTTGTGTCTTTGGACTGTGGGAGAGACTCTGGTGCTGTTTACCCTGGGTAAAATAAGAAGCAAAAGATGAACATCTCAAACATCATAAAGGCAATAATAAGGCAAAAATATATCGAACTAACGAACCTGTAAAAATTACTACAAATCGTATGAAGTATGTCCATTGAAATTACCAAAAGAACATAATATAAGCATGCTGTGTCCATGTGACCACCTAATGAACATAATATACTTCAGGCCATGTAATCGTGTGGGCACCTGCGGCTTATCCTTCTCTTTCTTCCCATCCCACATGTAAACATCACCAGTGGTAGTAACTGCAGCAGACCAGTACTCACTTGTTCCTTTGACATGGTGAATATAGCTATATCATGAAAAGACGTAAGCAATCAGAAAATAGCTGAAACGCCCCAATAAAAGTATACAGAGACACCAGGGACATATTAAAACCTGTTGGCATTTAAGGTTGGGATCAGAGGACACCCAACAAAATAAAGCTCCATCATCTGTAAGAGCCATGTTGTGTACCATCCCTGCTGCTATAGCTACAACGTGCAATTGCTCCTTGTGATGAAACTTCAAAGGCATGCTCCCGCTTTTCTTAAGATTCCTAGCAACAAGCAAATGTCTTGCAGTAACAAGCCTATGACCTCACACATAAACCTGCAAGACATACTAGATATTTAGTTTATGAAAAACAAGTATGGCAGATCATATCCAAAACAAATAGAAGGATGTCACTATCATGCCAGACAATTTCCTAACACATGGTTCGATACAACTACACCAAACAACTCGAAGTCTGCAGCAAATGTGAAACCAAGACTTTGAACAAAGCCAGTATGAAGAATGAGAACAAGTTAAGCAATATCATCACAATGAGTTACAGTGAAAGACAATGACCTCCCCATCTGCTCCCAGAACAATTGTGTGATACTTTGCAGCTGCAACTCCAATCAAACCTTTGCCCTTCAAATACTCAACCAGTCTTGGCATGTAACTTTGATCCAGAATTGGAAGTTCCATAACTGAGCTGACCTTCCCTGTTGCACCCCCATGCGAATACTTCACCAGATTCAGAAACCACAGCAGTGTGCTTATTTGCTGCAGCAACAGCAACAGCAACAACTTCTGACTTAAGGGCACTAACTCTATGAGGAGTGGGCTGAGTATCAACGGAAGTGTATCCAACTTGACCCTCTGCAAAAAATCATAAAAAGGATTCTCATACTTCAAAAATATCACTTCTCTTCAGACAAGGGAGCAATGGGTATAAGAAGCGAGAATGTCACCCTGTCAGTTCTCCATTTCCCACTTGAAACACTAATGCATAATTGAGGTTAGACTACATAAAATTCCAAATACAGTACAAAATGAATACTACACCATTCAGAAACCAAATGAATATCACCTCTATTAGATCCCCAGGTGAACACTTCTCCACCCTCTGTAGCAAAAACAGTGTGATGTTTAGCTGCTGAAATTGATTTCACACGACGAGATCCTAAACCTGAAGTCACCTGTTGTGGAGTGATGACTGCAGCTTGACCACTGGAAAGAATCAAGTGATTAAAAACATTTGAGAAAACACACTCAAATTCCAACAAGGCTATTCATCTTAACTGCGATTCATTGGCTAGGAAGGGAGCCAAAGCTAAATGCTCAATTTCTAGCGTAGACTAGCGCACACACCATGTGAGAGAGAGAGAGAGAGGTGCAAAGAAATTTAGATTGCCAACTATTTCAGTTAGTGTCCACCCAACTATTGCTTTTACACAAGGCCATTGAATCGAAAGAATCTAAGAGTCAGAAGACAATAAACCACGACATAGCATCAATATTCTTGCTCCTAAAATGAATACAATAAAGTAAGATAATGCATGGATAGAAGAAGAATACTAATATGGTACCTATGGATGTAAAAATCAGGATGCCCAAGCCGACCACCTCTTCTAATTCCACAAATGAAGAGTTCTCCTTGAGTACTAACAGCACCGCTGTGAAACTTTGCTGCAGACACCTACTTAATTAAGGAACCGTGCAGTGAATCAACTTTGCACGGTAACTTTTTTACGCAAGCATTTCCAGTTCCTAGCTGATCTTTTGCACCACTACCCCAGCTAAACACCTCCGTCGTTACTGCAATAAGCAATAATTTCGACATACCGTCAAGGGGACTCAATTAATAGTACCAACTATTAACTACAGGACTGAAATATATACCAGCGTCATACCATTCTCAATAATCTACTTTACATCCGAGACTTAAAAGAGTCCTCCAACGAATCCCCTGTGATGAAACAACTTCGCTCTTCAAGAACTCAAAGTTTATATGCAAATTCATCATTCCGAATTCTCAAGCGTCGTCTCCAACTCGTGAGAAGGAAATCTGCATAATTAAGGGCAAAGAGGACGTGAAAGTTTACCTCTAACTTCGCGTAGAACGGCGCGAGGGAGAGATCAGAAGGTCAAACTCCGAAGAGCGAAGCCGAAGTGGGCGGGCAGGGACAGCATGAGTGGGGTTTTGGCGGGGCTTCGGGAGGCGACGTCAGGAACTTATCGTGATCACTAACATCACATTAACATCACATTAAACTCAACATCACATTAAACTCTACTGAGTAGAATCTGTAAAAATATCCTAACCTTCGGGTAGCGGAGTCGCCAACGGGGTTTCGACAGGCGACAGGGCCCTAATCGACACAGAGAGGGTCTGCAGCAATTTTGAATTATCTTCATGTGGGCCGGGAAAACACATGTCGACAGATAAATGGTTTGCTGCATGGCCTACGTGGAGCATTCCACTCGCCTAACATTTTATCGGCACAGGCTAGTTCGTGCGTTCTACTGTTCCTATGTCTTTGACTCTTTGCCACAGTCGACAAACGTTCTCGCAGGGCCAGAGCTTCCGCTAGTAACGACGATGGTGCAAGGATCTTCTTCGCGAAGCCCTCAATTAGCCGCCTCCGCGACTCCTCGCACCAAGACGCCTTCACGTTGAGCTTCCACGATCCGCTTGGCGGCGGAATCCATCGATCTCGGGGTAGACTGCTTTCCCGACCTCGTAATCCTTTGCTGGGGTTCCATTTCGCAAAAAGCTTATATGAGTTAATCGCTTCCTCGACTAGGTGGCTTGTGAGCTCGGCTTTCGATTTCGGAACACTACAGTTGTTCCTCTCCTTCCAGATTGACCACAGGGCGCCGGCGAAATGGGCTCTCGAGGATGGGTCGGCTCAGGCAATTTAAGTTATCTAAGACCCATTTATCGATTCTCGTTTCTGTTGTTGGGGAAGTATCACAGTTGAGTCGCGGATCAGACCAAATGTGCTTCGTCCAGTCGCATAGGATGAGTAAGTGTTCAGGGGTTTCCGGGGCTAGACAGCAAACCGGGCAAAGCAAGTCGGTTATCATCTTTCTTTTGAATGGGTTTTCCTTAGTAAATAATGCATCCTGCCCGACCCTCCTCCGGACTCTCCAGAGAAGGAGACATTTCTTCGAGTCGGAATAGTCGCAGCCTTGGGCAGTTGGAGTCGGCGTGACATTGAGGTGCTACTTTAAACACAGTGTACATTAGACTAGGCAAGTTCCACAGCCATAATCTTTTCAATGAATGACCTGCTGAGCGGCCCCTGAATATAGTTTCCAAGCTTTCACATGAGTCTATCTCAAGAATCTCCAGTTTTGGCGGTAATTTGGATGAGAGAGAAACTTCTTCGAGCTGGGGACAATATTCTATTTTAAGCTGTTTTAGATTTTTGAAGGTTCCCGGCTTCACTTCCCGACTGTATATGGTCTTCAGCTCAGCAGCATAGGATATGTGGAGAATTTTCAGATTTTCAGCTTCTCCAAGCACTCCCTCTAAGTTCTCCAGCTTTGGACACTGTTCTATATTAAGCTGTTTTAGATTTTTGAAGGTCTCCGGCTTCACTTCCTGACTGCATATGGTCTTCAGCTCAGCAGCATAGGATATGTGGAGAATTTTCAGATTTTCAGCTTCTCCAAGCACTGCCTCTAAGTTCTCCAGCTTCGGACACTGTTCTATTTTAAGCTGTTTTAGATTTTTGAAGGTCTCCGGCTTCACTTCCCCACTGCACATGGTCTTCAGCTTAGCAGCATAGGATATGTGGAGAATTTCCAGATTTTCAGCTTCTTCAAGCAATCCCTCTAAATTCTCCAGCTTCGGACACTGTTCTATTTTAAGCTGTTTTAGATTTTTGAAGCTCCCCGGCTTCATTTTCTGACTGCATATCCTCTTCAGCATAGCAGCGCAGAAAATATGGAAAATTTCCAGATTTTTAGCTTCTCCAAGCACTTCTTCTAAAGTCTCCAGATTTGGACATCGCCTCACTTTCAGTTCTCGCAGGGAGACCGTGGTAACCGTGATTGTCTTAAGATTTGGCAATTCCAGAAGATCCAAGGTCCGCAAGTTAGATTCTACGGGCACATCAGGGTTGACTATACTTTCCATTTTCTCACAAAATTTGATTTGGAGGGTTTGGAGCTTCTTTGGCAGCTTGGACAATGGGAAAATGTTGGTGAGCATCGGGCAACAATCTATATACAAGTGCTTAAGACCTCCGAAGACCTCAGACTGCACTGAATCATTACATACGCAACTCAAGGAAGAGAGATTGCACAGATAAAGAGAGTCAAGCTCTCCTGAAGCTCTGGCATCTCCTTCATCATCAACTATACTACGGATATCTGTGCACCTATCAAGCCAACAGCTCTTTATTGATCTCAGATTCTCTTTAACAAGGTCAGATAACTTTTTCAAAGAGCTATCATCCATTAGCGATACGTGATCAGCGTGCTCGAGAACATGTTCAGGTAGATTGAATTTGCTATAGGATCCATGGATCTCCAGATACCGCCCTGGTTCTTTATGATGAGGAATTCTTCCTTGAGATTTGATATCCCTCAGTAGGCCCCTGTCTCCGAGGTCGTATATCCTTCCATCTGAATTTTTGGGGAGCCAAACAGAAAAGTGGAAATTTTTGAAGCATGTATCCCACAGCATGGGATTCTTCTCCACGAACTGGAAAAATCTGGTACCACAAATCGATATGGAAGGCCAGTCAGAAGATTCAGCAATCTCAGCACTTAGGGATCCACAACCTCCCAAGTTGAAATCCTCTGGAACATACTTTATCTTGCTCCAGTCAATTTTCTTATTCTCCATATCCGGCAGATTGAGCTTCCTCAGACTAGTCAGATCCGATATTCCATAGGGAAATTCTTGTATTTCTGTCCCTGAAAGATCTAGAACCTCCAATTTGGGAAGAGACTTCAAATTTTCCAAACTTTCCAAATCAGCACAATCTCCTGGCAGTAGTTGTTGGAGCTTGCTAAAAGTCTCAAGCGGAGGTAAAGACTCAACCTTGGTCCCCAATAGATCCAGCAGCTCAAGCTCCTTCAGGGCATCCAGCTCCGACACTTTACAGGAACAGCCTCTCAGAGAGAGCTCACTAAGCTTAGTGAGGTGGGACAGAGATGGCAATTGTTCAAATTTTATTTCAGAGAGGTTCAGAATCCTTAGTTTGCTTATATGGTGCAGAAATTCAAGATTTACTTTTTCCAATGATTTTGCACCACAGAGGTCGAGGACCTCTAGGTTGAGCAGATGTTCCAAGTAAGGAAGGGTATTCCAGTGGGGGCAATTTCTTATTATTAGGTGGCGGAGGCTGACAGGAAAGCAGTCTCGTGGAAGGCTTTTGATTTTAGTCTCTGAGAGATTGATCGTCTTCAAGTGAGACATGCCCTGAAAGGAGTCATTGCTTGTAATCACCAACTCAGAGCATCCCGAGAGATCAAGAACTTCCAGTTTCCGAGGTAGACTCAAGTTTTCCAACTTAGTAAGGAACTTACAATTCCTCAGCAAGAGCAAACGAAGTTCAGAATCCTGAGATAGTGATGGCAGAGCTTTAATTTTAGTATTCGAGAGGATGAGTCGCGAAGGGACTTAAGATGTTCGAATGAGTGATCTTCGAAATCTTCCAATATAGAGGCATCAGAAAGGTTCAGCTCCTCAAGGCCTTGGAGGCCTTGCATGGATGGCAATTTGGGAAGATCAACACGACCACTCAAAAGTAGATGAGATAAGCTGCTGATATTGGGAGGTAACTTAATAACAGCGCGACCTGGGGGATCCGGAACTCTAAAGTCATCTTTATTTCCCTGATGAGCCTCTTGTATTTTTTTCAAAAATGTTGTCTTCGAAAAATCGAGAATCTCAAGTTTAAGTAATGGCTTTAAGGAGGGAAGTCTCCCTAGGGAGGGGCAGTCACTTAAGAGGAGTCGAGTGAGCTCTCCCAAACCGTGCAGCAGGGCAAGCGCTCAATCTTCGTTTTAGAAAGATTGAGAGTTTGAAGTTTTTCAAGTGGAGAGAGGGTCTTGACCTGGATATCGTGGAAAGAGGATGAACCAGATAAATCAAGCACTTCCAGCTGCGCCAATGAAAGCACTTTCTGTTTTTTGAGCGGAGGGAAAATGACCTGGCGACTGTAGGAAGATTCTGGGATAGAGATATTGAGCACTTCCTGGTTTGCCGCTTCCTTTTCCTCCAATATATTATCGTCACACAGTCGTTCCAAATTGGGACATTTTCTAAGAACGAGCCAATGGAGTTTGCTCTGATTTAGGAGAGAAGCAGGAAGCCACTTAATGCCGACTTCAGATAAGTTAAGAGATCTAAGATCTTTCATATGCACAAAAAAATCATCACGGATTTCCTTCACTTTGCGAGCCCCAGATATCTCAAGAACCAGTAAATTTGTAAGTTCATGGATCTCATCCACATTTGTCAGTAGACAACAGCCCCTCAGAACAAGTACTTGAAGCTCCTTCAGTTTTGAAAGTGGTGAGGGCACCTTTTCGAACATTGGATATATGATAACCAGGACTTTAAGTTGTTGTTTGTGTTGGAAAAATGTTTCAGGGACTTCCCTGCGAAAACGAGCCCCATCTATAAAGAGCGTGGACATCTCATCCCTTTTCTTACTACTCGTCTTTGTCTTCATCATCCCATCGGTCTGTATAATGCTCCAAAGACCAGCCCAACTTTGATCATCCAGCACACTAGCCACACCAACATAGGCAGACCCGCTGAGTCCATCACGTCGGCAATCATTGACTCTCAAAGCATCACTTTCCATTGTAATATAACTATTCTCTTTTTCTCTAAGAAATCCACGACCTTTGAGCTCCATCAGAGTGTGATGTGCTTCCCCATAGGCCGTCTCAATATGATCATGGTGATCAAAATACCCTTCCAATAACCAGTGAGTTATCAGCTCAATGTAGTGGATCCTCTTATGACGGAGAAACAAGTATCTGCAGTGCCAACAGCACTTACTGAGGGGGCTTGGCAACATCTGATACACATGCTGCCATAATTTTGCATTATCAGCAAATTCAATTATAGAGGCCATTTCTTCAACTGCATTGTCCAATTCAGAGTCCTTAACACGATTCATTGCCTGTGCAATCATGATAATTACCCCAGGACGACCAGGGCTACTTTTTGCAATAGCTGTAGACAATCTTTCAAATCCAGTTGCCGTGGAAACGCCCTCCTTGACACTACTCCGCAGTAAACTCAAGGAATCAACATGAGACAGGAATTTCATTTCATAAGATTTTGTTTCATTTTCCCCAATTGTAGAATTGTGAAATCTGATGTCCTTGCAACGTATAGTGATTAAAATCTTAAAATGGTGCCCTCGGAGGAGGTCATCTAAATCATGATAAATTTCCTGATAATTCTTGTCATCAAAATCGTCCAGAACTACAAGAATATATGGACCTTTTCCATCCCCAGGAGCATCTTTCTGATTAAGTTTTGCAGGTTTCATCAATTTAAGCTTTTCCTGTATTCTCCGTTCCAGAGTTTTCAAGTCCTCTAATTGCTCCTGCTGTTTCGTCTCAGTATTGTCATCTTCCTCCCGCTCATCATCAGAAGGAACTACAGACAGCTGAATGGCAATATATTTAACAAGAGAGTTGCGTTCATAATTACACCCTTGGACCACCCAAATAGCTCCATAGCAGGAGCCATTGTGGCTGGCAGGATTACTTATCTGTTTTGCCATCCATGTTTTACCCACTCCAGCTTCTCCAAAAAGGACAACCGTTTTCACGTGATCTTCACTTAGAAAACCTAAAATCTTTTGAGCTTCCGGACAATTTTTCAGGTTGGCCATCGCCGGCAAATGCAACTGTACCAATAGGACATTGGTTAAGGATGATTTTCTGTTCTTTCCCTTTTTGATGAACTCTCCTTCTAAGTTAACCATAGAGAACAAATTTAACTCGACAAGTCCGAATACGCCATTTTATATAGTGAAGCATGCACTGTCAAATCTCAACTACAAAGTCTTCAAAAACGGGATAAAAGTTACATTCGGGTAGAAAATTTAATTATTCCGACCTGGAAACCTGCCTAGGTAAAAATGTTTATTGTCTTATCAAACTTAATATTGCATATTATTAGTTCTAGCCTTTAGGAGCCCACAATACAAGAAGAATGACCGCATTACCTATATCCAACGTGCCCGCTAAATTCCAAGTGAAATAAGATGATCGTTGCCTAACCATGTGGCTTTCGAATCCTTGCAGACATCATCTCAGATCCAATATATAAAAAAAAAAAAAAAATGGAAAACCTAAAAAAATCACCATACTCCGCCGTGTCATTAGAACACTCAGCATGCGGGGGTTTATAATCCAACTTCAACATTCTATCAAGTACTTTTTAACTTGTCAGGATAAAAGAATAGCACTCTACGGTTGTCGTATGGCGAACCTGAAATTCTTCCAACGAGTTCATTGCGAGAATTAGGCGAAGTTTGTCAGCTTTAACCATATGCCAATATCAAAATTCGAGGCTTTTACTTGATGCATTGTATTAGTTAAACACATGGTTTTCAACATCGTGTATAAAGAATTCCGCGCTACCGAGGAAATCTTTCGTTATAAGAGTTGTTCCCCAGAGTACTAATTGCCAAAGGAAGTTGCAATTATTTACAGTTGAATTGTAGCGCTTGGACATAAAAAATAATTTGGAGTTGGCCAGAGTCCTATTGCTGGCCACACATGCACAGTTTGTATTTTTCATTTTACTATGATGACAAAAAAGAAGCGAAAAAAGAAACACCTTTTTCTTAATTGTTTCCCGACTTTCCTCTTTAATTATAAAGTTCATGTCTAGAGACAGCCCATTTAGTTACGGCAGTCAACTGCCAAAAGATTGTTCCTGAGCCGTCCCGCCAATAAACAATAAATCTCCGAAAGTGGGTCTGCAAAACTAAGCGCGTTTTCCCTGGAAGTGCAACAGTGAGGCCTATTTGGTAACACTCTAATTCTTTCTATTTTTGTTCTTTTATTTCTTGAAACAAAAAAAAAAAAAATAGAAATTCGTTTGATAATATTAACTATTTTTTTTTATTTCCTGGAACAAATAAGTGGCCAAAGAATAAATGTGATAGAGAAACAAGAAGTTGGAAAAAAAAAATTACTTCTTCGTGCCCAAAAACAATTTTTTAAACCAAGTCATCTTCTTATCTTTGTTTTCTTCTTCTTCCTCTTCTAGCCAGTTGCCGGGCCTCAAAGAGGCTCCCCCGAGATAGGCGAGGTCATTGACTCTCTTCTTTGGCTGGTTGTTGGCCATCACTAAGGCCCATCAACCAGCTAAAGGAAGTAGAAGAAAAGAGGGGAAAAAAAGAAAAAAAGAAAATCCTAGAACATTATTAAAAAAATTGAGGATTGTATCAGATGCATTTATGTTTCTTTTTCTATTTTTGGAATAAAATTTTGATAGTTACAAACGCGTTCGAATGCTTAAAAACTCGTTCAGAGAATAGAATCATAAAAAACGATCTATGAGCAAAAATTATTCACGAGAACATGATAGCTACCAAACGCATCCTTAATGTTAAAAATTAGTCTCAAACAAGCTACTCCGATGATTGCATATATTTGTTCACCACAACTCATATGCTTCAAGATTGACTCATTCCTGACGATAAATTCACTAGGGACAAGACATCAATCGTATGTATGTTTCCCATGAAAGAAAGAGGGAAAGAAAGACTCCGAAGTTGCAACTCCAGGTTGAAAATGGGCAGGTCAGGCCTGATTCGTACTCATAGAGTTTTAAGGTTGGTTTCGTCGGGTTCTGCTTTCTCAGATATGAGTCCGGTTGCGGTTCGGCTCTCGAATCATCTCACGCTCCACTTTCTTTGAACACAAGTCAGGAACGATTTAGTCAGTGCCTGGTGGATTTTGGATAATCCCAAATCAGTTTTCCTTCGTTCGGATTTAACCGGGTCAAGCACCTTTTATACATTTCCAACCTTTAACTTGATAGGTCAAATCTATTCTTTTCGTACTGTTCTAATGGAAAGTGCATAGAAGCAAGTATAAACCATGAGTATATATTCAAGATAACAATCACATCAGAAGCTAAAGCGTAGAGCATTGAAAATAATTTATCATCATAAAAGAGGTGTCTCTTGGTTAAAAGAATATATATATATATATATATATATATATATATATATATATATATAAATATATATCTTTTGGTTAAGAAAAAATGTAACTCTCAATTATGAAAAGAGATAACTCTTGATCCTAAAAAGAGGTTATTGATGGTTATAAAAGAAAGTTATTCGCGACATGAAGAGTGGTGATAGTTGTTGATAAAATACCTACTCCCCAAAGATACATTGTTTGGTTGTTTATAAATAAAGATTGAATCACACATTATTTTTTTACAACCACACTTGTTCATAACTTCACTCTCTCTTCTTTTTTTTTCACACACCACTTTAACAGCACATTCAATGTAAAATTCCATAAGAAAAATTGAGTAATTGTTGAACTCATTTCTCTGTGGCTTTGGTGTATATCTTGAAGGTATATTTATTGTAAACTAGACAGCACCAATAGTGGGAACAAAGAATACGTTAAGGACAGTAATCGTCTTCACGCATCAAAGTATCAAGGATCCATTATTACTTCTCTATTTTCACCAACAATCAAATTTCCCCAACACAGGGAATCGATAGTATGGTAGTTTGGATCAGTGAACGAGAATTTCGAACTCTCGAATTCCACATCCATCGTTCCAACACAACAAGATCAGCCAAAATGCAGTACTTTGCTATGGATCAATGGCGCACTCAAGAAACACTATCAATCCGAAGAACAATTAACACCGAAAGAAAGAAACGAGAGAAGGAAAATTGATTCAGCCAAATGAACAAACCATCTTGCAACCAAACAATGAAAGGATGAGAAACGAGAACCTGAAAGCTTTTTGGAGCTGAGACCGCGAAAGGCAAGATACAGCAACTCTCACGGATCTCTCTGAAAGCTCTCTATAGGCTTAATCAACCTCGCGCATCTTCTTCATTTAACGCTTCTACTATTATATACTCCCACCGGAGTCAATGGACATAGGTCTACTAGGTCGTCTTCTTCTTATTTGCTTTTCTCGGAAATACAAAAGAAGGCTTTTGGTTTATCCTTCAGCAATCCCCGTAGATACGGGTAACGTCGTTTTGATATATTAACCTATTCTTTTTTGGGTAATATGACCGAAATTCTCAAGCTAGACACCCTGCCACGTTTAACCCAAATTAAACCCTAAACTGATCCATCGTGCTACACTTACCCAAATCCAAATTAATTTTCATATCACAAAAAGTGCCACACCAGCACGTCCATGCCATATTTACCCCGACCTAGTTTTCACATCAGAAAAATTCAAAGCTTGGGGCAAATTTCCAAAAGAACACATTTTTGTGCCAGTGCTTCTCATGAGCACTAGAAATTTACTCGTGCTTCAAGAAAAACAATTAATTTGTAATGATTAAGTTACAATCATTTAATTTCTTAGCAACTCAAAAAAATAAGTTCAGTGTTTTTCAAAGGATTTTTTGTCCATTTGAGATGCCGTCTATAATTACTATCACAATTACTTTTACGAGAATCAAAAGTAAACCAATTCAACATTTCATCGTACTATGATAAAAAAAAAAGTCTTTTCTATATAAGCGTGCCATTTTCGAAATTTCATTAATATAAGCAAGAAATTAATGATTCCTCAAATTTTTAATCTATATTTGCTATTCTTTAATGCAATTGCAAAATAATTTTTTCATATAACATAGTAAGCCTCTTTGATACGATAATATTCTTTTCACACATGAAGTTCAATGTGCTATTTTGTTGGTAAGTTCAACATATTAATATAAACTTATCCAGTGAATAAATTCTTAATAAAGTAATGCTTTTTAAATTTTTATTTCCTACTTCAAGGGTTATTAATAAAGCTAATTTATAACAATTTTAAATGGTTATTAATCATCTAGATATATATAGATTTTTTTTTTGGGGGAAAGAAGGGGGGGGATTTTTCTTTTGAGTTTTTGTCTTATTTTCTATAGTTTTCATGTAGGTCCCATCTTTCTTATGATTTTTTTTGCCCCACTCCTTGTGACACCGACTCATCAACCCCTCCTTCCTGACAAAAGCCAAACGATTCGGGCTTAATAATTCAGACTCTGAAAAGAAGATGGTTACGGACGATACAGAACGGAATTAAAGCAGATAATAATAGCTAAAATAAGCAAGTGGCCCGGACAAACAACTTCAATAATTCATAAAGCTATTTGTTCGATTTATAAAACTAGTGGCCTCGTGATCTCAGAAAGCAGATTCCTCAACTGATTGTTGTGTGGGTCTTCATCTGAATTGAGGTCTGGCTGCCACGTATCTGTAGACCAGGTTCGCCACAATTTCATGGGGTCTTAAGAAAAGTCTATCGGTTCCAACTAACTTTGTCTGTGTTCTTTAAAGCTTGATGACTGAAGTCTCTGGTAGGGCGATACACAGTGTAGGAATAATGTCATGACATCCTTCCTAAGCACTTGGTCATGAAAATTTGGGATTGATGTGATTTCTTTTCATATAGGACTCGTTTGAATTTCTCCATATATTCTGGGGATTTCAAGTATAGTTCGGTAATGAAATAAACACAATTAATTTGACTTGTTGGTTCTACGGTGTAGAGTGTGGTAGGTGCAGCTTTCTTTTTCTTATTCACCAAAAAAGTCTGCATTCTCTCATGAAGGTTTTGATGGCGTTTTGCGCCTCACGTCACTAAGGCTGCGCATGGCAACGCTTCTCTTCCCGGGAAGAGTTTTTTTTTTTTTTTCAGAAATGGTTCTTTTCTATTTTTACTCCAGAGAACAATTTATGAGTAAAAGAACCCGTTTGGTAACGACACAAAATTTCGTCTCTTTAAATAGAAAAAGAATAGAAATGTGATTGGTAACGAAACAATTTCTTGTTTGTATTTATTCATTTTTTATTCTTGCCGACGGATCGCCGTCGCCTGACGGTCGTCGACGGGCGCGATCAACGGTGGTAAAGTGGCGGCGAGGTAACGGCGGACGACCATGACCCGTGGCGGTGGTCCGGGTGGTTGACGGTTGTCGCGGCAAGAAAAGGAAATAAAAGAAAATTAAAAAAGAAAATCAACTTATTTCTAGAAATTGTTCCCGGGACAAGAAGCAAATTTTTTTTGCTTCTCATTTCTGCTCCAAATCTATTCGGGCTAACTTTCTATTCCCGGGAATAGAAAAACAACTTGGTGTTACCAAACAGGTTTCTGTTCTTTTTTGTTAACCAAAGAAAACGTAAATTTTGAGGAACGAAACGTTGCGCAAAAGACCTAAAGGTCATATATAAATATATTGGAATTAAATCCAATGAACCATATTAATAAAATAATAATTATTTTTTTCTTATAGAAAACCACATGCGGTAGTCAAGGAGCCGAACTCAGAATGTGGATTAAATGCGTAATGCAAGGAAGCATAGTAATATCTAACGCTCTTTCTCAGGACCACTAAGTCATTTTATTTGGTATGTCAAAATGTTTTGATTTTGAATGTTTTTGTCATTTGCATATTACTATCAATAATTTTGTTTGTGTTTCCCTCTAATGTTCTTATTCAAGTTTGAGTTAAGGTTATACAAAAGCAAACACCGCCACTTAATTGATGCCATAAAAATGACATATTGGCCTCTATTGGGAAGCCGAACATGACTCACTGAGGTAACAAACAAGGGGTTGGATCCATTTTCCATTAAATTGAATTTGATTTCATATCATATCCGTATATGAGTCATTTCGGCTTATAAAATGTCAAATGCGGGGAGAAGTTGGACTACATCAGTGGTAATACAACGATGCAAAGGCAAACTAATTGGATCCTGGTTTTTGCTCCTAGGTTGGAACTTGACCACAATTTAGTTAAATCATCGGCATTTCGTGAGAAAGTCAGGTGTGCGATTGCAAAAGTCATTGAAATGCAGGAAACTTAAAGTATTGGGGAATTGAAAATGCTTGCGAGATTAAAGTGCAAGAAATCGGAATTCTGATTCAATTGAAGATAAATTGGAAACTAAAATATGTGTCTGCATACACTCAAACACTAACTTTGAAACTAAAGCGAAGTCCACGCTTGGGATTAATATCTTTCTTCAAAGTACAACAAACATTAAATAGAATGCTAAAGTAGTTGGAAGGAAGCCAAAATAGAGTTTCTCATAAATGAAACACATGTGAGTCAATACTCCAGTCGTTTTTATTAACATACTTCTTTCCATTAGCAGAAAGCCATTGAAGATAAATCAACCACCCCTCCCTCCCGACGATAAAGACTCTGAAAAGGATGGTTACGGACAACACAAGTTCAGATTTAAAGCACATAATAACTCACATAAGTAGTGGCCTCGGACAACCAACTAGAATAATCCACAAATTTTTGTCCGATTCGCTAAAGTAGTGGCCTCGTGATCTGCAAACGCGGATTCCCCGACAATTGCTTGGTGCTCCCCGGTCTGGTTCTTCACCTGAATTGAGGTCCGGCTGTCGCGTATCTCTAGACCGGTTCGGCATAATTTCATCGGTCCTGAAAAAAGATCTATCGATTCGGACAAGCTGGTAGATTTCCTCAAAACAGGGCCCGTAATTAGTTGTGAGTCGCGACAAACTACTGGTAGATATGATGTTGATATGTTAACCTTTTGGAATTACTTCAACCCTTGACCTAGACTTGCAATGAATGAGTTGCGGCAAACTAAAGCCAACATGATAAATATAGCACATGATAGCATTTACTCTCGAAGGTACCAAATGACAGATTGATTAAAAGGCACGTTTTCCTTTTCGAAAGGGATTTATATGTGAGCCATTTACAATGACTAAGTTACGATTATTTAATTTTTTTAGTAACCAGAAAAAAATTGGTTTGGTGTTTTCCATGATATGTTTTCACTTTGAACTACCTTCAATAGTTACTATCATAATCACTTCCACTAAAATCAAAAGTTAACCAATTCATCATTTCGTCCTACTATGACAAAAAAAGCCTTTTGTATTTTAGAGTTTTGTTTTCGTAATTCCATAAAAGATAAGTGGTAAATTATTGATTCCTCAATTTTTCAATCTATAATTGTTAATGCAATTGCAAAATAATTTTCTCCTATAACATATGAAACTATTTCGATAGGATAATATTCTTTTCACGCGTTTTTAATTAGGAATTTCACGTGTAACTATAAACTTATCGAGTGAATAAATTCCTCATAAAGTAATGCCTTTTAAACATTTTTCTACTTAATTGCTTATTTATAAAGCTAATTTATAACAATTTTAAATAGTTATTAATCATCTAGATATTTTTAGCGAAAGACTTTTCATTCGAGTTGTTTTCGTATCTTTTATAGTAAACATGTAGGCGGTCCCATCTTTCTTTTGAATTATGTTTCCTTGCTTCTTGGGAGACGACCTTACTCAACCACCCCTCCCACCCGACGATAAAGACTCTGAAAAGGATGGTTACGGGCAACACAAGTTCAGATTTAAAGCACATAATAACTCACATAAGTAGTGGCCTCGGACAACCAACTAGAATAATTCACAAATTGTTGTCCGATTCGCTAAAGTAGTGGCCTCGTGATCTGCAAACGCGGATTCCCCCGACAATTGCTTGGTGCTCCCCGGTCTGGTTCTTCACCTGAATTGAGGTCCGGCTGTCGCGTATCTCTAGACCGGTTCGGCATAATTGCATCGGTCCTGAAAAAAAAGTCTATCGATTCGGACAAGTTCTATCTGTATTCTTTAACATTTGATGAATGAAATCGTTGATTCCTAAAAGTCTATTGATTTTGACCGATTTGTTTTTCTGACTGAAATCGATGGTTCCTAAAAATCGGTGGTGTCCGGCCATGTTGCATCAACATCGGACACAAGACCATGGCCATGCAAAGAGGAAAAGAAAATACAGGCCCAACCACTAGTGGGCTTCAAGTCATTCTATGCTCAAGCTGATAGATTCCTTCGGAATAGGGCTAGCAACTAGTTGTGAGTCGCGAAAAACTACCGGTAGATATGGTATTGTTATGCTAACCTTTCGGAATTACTTCAAGCATTGACCTAGACTTGGAATAAATGAGTCGCGACAAACTAAAGCCAGTACAATGCCGACATGAAATAAATACAGCACGTGATAGCATCTATTCTCGGAGGTACTATATGTGAGATTGATTCCGAGCCACATTTGCCATTTCATAAGAGATTTACAAGTGAGTCACGTCGATGCATATCTCAAAGACTTATGATGATCTTTAAAGAATTTTTGTAACTAACCTCATTTCTTCATTTAATTCTTAGACTTTTATTAGCTAGTGTTGCAGGGCACTTGTGAAGAAACCAAAGAAGCTTTGTAGGTTTTATCTAACGCAATGACTTTTTTTGCATTATATGTAATCATTTTTTAAGCATATCTTTATTAAGAATCCTCGACAAGTACTTCTAGAGGGGTAATTAGTTAAGGATCACCTTTATTTATACTAGCAATAGAGAAAACATTTTGCTTTGAGCAGAAATACAATTCATTTGCAATGATTCAGTTACGGTTATTTAATATTTTAGTAACTCAAAAAAATTTGTTCGGTGTTTCTATATGATTTTTTTTTTTATAAACTTTGAACTAGCTGCAGTAATTACTAGTTATACTAAAGCAAAAGTAAACCAATTCATCATTCGGTCCTTCTAGGACACAAAAAGAGTCTTTCGTATTTAAGAGTTTCATTTTCGTAATTCTATAAAAGATAAGTGGTGAATTAATGATTCCTCAATTCTTTAGTGTGTACTTGCTATTCTTCAACGCGATTGCAATATAATTTTCTTTTATAACAAACGAAACTGTTTCGGTACGATGATATTATTTTCATGCATGAAGTTCAAAGTGTTTTTTATTGGGAAGTTCAATGTGTTATTATAAACTTATCATGTGAATAAATTGTGGAAAAATAATACATTTTAAACATTGTTCTACTTAATTGCTTATTAATGAAGCAAATTTATAATAATTTTAAATATTTATCAACCATCTAGATATTTAGCGGAAGATTTGTTGTCTTATTTTCTGTAGTTTCCACGTAGGCGGTCCCATCTTTGTTTTGAATCGTGTTTCCTCGCTTCTTGGGAGACGACCTTACTCAGCGACCCTGCCTCCCGACTAAAGCAAAAAGAGTTGGGCTTGACAATAAAGACTCTGAAAAGGATGGTTACGGACAACACAGGCTCGGATTTAAAGCGGATAATAACTCACATAAATAGTGGCCCCGGATAACCAACTTGAATAATTCATAGATTTTTGTCCGATTCATTAAAGCAGTGGCCTCGTGATTTGCAAATGCAGATTCCTTCGCCGATTGCTTGGTACTCCTCGGTCTGGTTCTTCATCTGAAGTGAGGTTCGGCTGTCACGTCTCTCTAGACCAGGTTCGCGATAATTTTATGGGTCTTAAAAAAGCTCTATCGGTTCGGACAAGTTCTATCCGTATTCTTTAAAGTTTGATGAATGACATCTCTAGTTCCTAAATGTCTATTGATTCTGACTGATTTTTTGTGTATCAGTTAAAACTTGATGAATGACATCTCTAATAGTGTGATGCATGTGTAAAAGTAATGTCATGATATATCAAGAATGTACCATATGGCAGATTGATCTTAAGCGACATTTGCCTGTTTGAAAGAGATCTACACGTGAGTCACGTTGATGCAGATTTCAAAGTCTTCTCTTGTTTTTTTAAGAAGTTTTATAACTAACCTCATTTCTTCATTTAATTCTTAGAATTTTATTGACGAGTGTGGGGTGATTGAATTGGTTACGCATAAACCTGCTTGAATCCATACTATAGGCATCATTTAATCGCGTCGAAAATTAGGTGTCAACTGCGACCACTAAGCCAAAGTATCATTAGCATTATAGATAGTAGGAGCATTTTTTAAAATTTGCTTTTAATGAAATTGTTGGTTCCTAAAAGTCTATTGGTTCTGACTGATTTTTTTTTTTTTTTAAAGTCTATCGATTCGGACAAGTTTTATCTGTATTCTTTGAAATTTGATGAATGAAATCGCTGGTTCCTAAAAGTCTATTGATTCTGACTGATTTTTTTCCGACTGAAATTGGTGGCTCCTAAAAATCAGTGGTGTCGGGCCATGTTGCATCAACTTCGGACACAGGATCATGGCCATGCAAAGAGGAAAAGAAAATACAGGCGCGACCATTGGTGGGCGTCAAGTCATTCTATGTTCAAGCCGATAGATTCCCTCGGAGTCGGGCTAGTAACTAGTGGTAAGTCACGACAAATCACCAGTAGATACGGTGTTGTTATGCTAACCTTTTGGAATTACTTCAACGATTGACCTAGACCTGGAATAAATGAGTCACAACAAACTAAAGCTGGTACGATGGTGATATGAAATAAATGCAGCCAGTGATAGCATCTGCTCTCGAAGGTACATTCTGAACCACATTTGCCCTTTTGGTAGAGATTTACAGGTGAGTTACATCGGTGCAGATCTCAAAGACTTGTGGTGATCTTTTAAGAATTTTTGTAACTAACTTCATTTCTTCATTTAATTCTTACTCTTTTATTGATTAGTGTTGTAGGACACTTGTGAAGAAACCAAAGAAGCTTTGTAGGTTTTATCTAATGCAATGACTTTTTTGTTTTATATGTGATCATTTTGTAAACATATCTTCATTAAGAATCCTCGACAAGTACTTCCAGAGAGGTCATTACTCGCTAGTATCACCTTTATTTATACTAGCAATAGAGCAAACGTTTTGCTTTGAACAGAAGTACAATTCATTTACATTGATTCAGTTACAGTTATTTAATTTTTTAATAACTCAAAAAAATTTGTTCGGTGCTTTTTTCCATGGTTTTTTTTTTTTTTTCACTTTGAACTACCTGCAATAATTACAATCATAATCACTTATACTAAAGCAAAAGTAAACCAATTCATCACTTGGTCCTTCTATGACACAAAAAGAGTCTTTTGTGTTTAAGAGTTTCATTTTCGTAATTCCATAAAAAAATAAGTGGTGAATTAATGATTCCTTAATTCTTTAGTCTAAACTTGCTATTCTCCAATGCAAATGCAAATTAATTATCTCATATAACAAATGAAAACTGTTTCGGTACGGTAATATTCTTTTCACGCATGAAGTTCAATCCATTTTTTATTGGGAAGTTTGACGTGTTATTAAACTTATCGAGTAAATCAATTAAGGATAAAGTAATACCTTTTAAACATTTTTCTACTTAATTGCTTATTAATGAAGCTAATTTATAACAATTTTGAAATCATCTAGACATTTTTAGCGGAAGATTTTTCTTCTGAGTTGTCTTATTTTCTGTAGTTTCCACGTAGGCCGTCCCATCTTTCTTTTGAATTATGTTTCCTCGCTTCTTGGGAGACGACCTTACTCAACGATCCCTCCCTCCCGACTAACACAAAATGATTTGGGCTTGACAATAAAGACTGAAAGGGATGGTTACGGACAACACGGGCTCAAATTTAAAGCAGATAATAACTCACCTAAGTAGTGGCCCTGGACAACCAACTTGAATAATTCATAGATTTTTGTCCGATTCATTAAAGTAGTGGCCTCGTGATCTGCAAACGCGGATTCCTTCGCTGATTGCTTGGTACTCCTTGTTCTGGTTCTTCATCTGAATTGAGGTCCAGTTGTCCCGTATTTCTAGATCAGGTTCGCGATAATTTGATGGGTCTTAAAAAAGGTAAATCGATTTGAACAAGTTCTATCTATATTCTTTAAAGTCTGATGAATGACATTTCTGGTTCCTAAAATTCTATTGATTATAACTAATTTTTGCTGTATCTGATAAAACTTTATGAATGACATCTCTAATAGCATGATGCATGTGTAGAAGTAATGTCATGATATGTCAAGAGCATACCATATGGCAGATTGATCTTTAGCGACATTTGCTTGTTTGAAGGAGATCTACATGTGAGTGACATTGACGTAGATCTTAGAGACTTCTCTTGTTTTTTTAAGAAGTTTTGTAACTAACCTCATTTCCTCATTTAAAATTTTGTTGACGAGTGTTACACGACATCATACTATTCACATAGTCGGTCAGTTCATGACCGCATCATATATGACTCACTTTGCTACTGTTCTACATATTCTTCACTATGTCAAGTGTGCTTTATTTCATGGTCTTCACTTTTTTGCCAACTTCACTTTAGTGTTAAAAGCTTATTCTAATGCTAATTGGGCTAGTGATCCTTTTGATCGTCGCTCCGTTACAAGCGACTACTTCTTTCTTATTACCTCACTCATTTCATGGCATGAAAAATATGTGCCTATATGTAGCTTCATTAGGAATATTAGATTGTCATTTAATCAACTTGGCTACATTTGATAATTATAACAAAGATTCCATGGTGTTGGTGCTCACCACGGGTGTTACTTCTCGAACAATTTTTGACTCATTGAATGAAAAATAATAAAAATTTGATGAACATTTAAATCGTTCAAGACAATCCCAATCAATATTCAATACATTTGACAAAGCTTTTTTTTTTTTTTTTGGTAACCGAGGATCCATCAAAACCCTAATCCAAGCGCCGGCCACACTATTTCGGGGTAGCAACTATACCTCGGGAGAAGTTAGCCCAGCAATCCACCACCAAGGCCCTCTACTTAAATCACAATAGCAACACGGAGATTCGAACTCTCGATCGCATCGAAGCAGGAGTTGAACGAACACTAACGCAGCAGCCCACTGGTGGGTCCATTTGACAGAGTTGGTTATCACACTAAAACTATTATAAGCTACTGGCATTTTTACATTTTCAATTGTTTTGTGTTTAACAAATATTACTATTCTAAAGCATAATTTTATAGTAGCAATGAGTTCAAAGTTTAGTTTCCATCACTCTTTAAAATGTATCTTATTGAAACTTTATTGTTACTTCTAAACAATATATCCTGCTTCTTTTAATGTAATTTCTATCTTGTTTTTCTCATAGGGACGTTAAAGTTTGGGCCGCTAATGTTTGATTATTGTGAAATGAGTGTCTACAAAACGTAGTAAATAGTAACGTAAAGTAAAAAGATATTAACAAATAATTACAATACGACCAATTTTAAAATTTACAAAGTTGGGAAAATTAATTGTCGAAGCATCAATAAATGCAGAAGATATCAACGACCAACTCTTGGCAACGAATTTTTCACAAGAAAATGCAGGAATATGTGAATATTTTTATTCTAAAAATAAATCAAGTGAATTATAAATATGCATTATTGGGGAAATAGGGGGAAATACTTGAATTTTTTTTCTAAAATATAAATTTATATCGCATATTTTTCAAGATATCTAACAATTCTTTTTTCAATATATCGTCATGGATGATAAGATATCCATCAATTCTTGCCAAAACAGAAAGATAGATGTCAAATGGTTGCCAAAACGAAAGATAGATAATAAAGTAAGATGACATATTTGGAATTGGAATATTACCTCGAAAAAATCACCTCTAACTCTATGTAGGTAACAAGGAGAAAGCTTAGAAACCATTTTACTATCAAGAAGATCCTACAAAAATCACTTGCTCGCCCTTTTCTACACCAAGTCGATGATGCAAATGAGAAGATTATGACATATGGAGGAAAGCTATCGAAAGAGAGAAATTTACACTCTACGCTTTTGCATTTCTTATTGCTTCATATTATTTTACGTGCTCAAATACTGCACTACCTATATTATCAATGTATAAATATTTTAATTTTGTATCCGATCTTGTTTTTTAATCGTACGATGAACCTGCATAATGGGTTTGGATCTACTTTATATAAAACTCCAATGAACTTTGGCGGAGTTTTTTTTTTTTGAAATAATTTTTGAAATAATTTTTTGCATATTATTCTCTTGCGAAAATTTACATTGATACCAATATTATTACTATATAAAATATATAGTTTTAAACTCGTGCAATGCTCGGGTACTTTGCTAGTTGATTAGTAAACCCATCCACGAAAATAGAGGTGTAAAGTCAAATTTTTTTGCGCTTTGAACCCAGGACTTCAGATGAATATGATACTGCGCAACGGAGGATAATGATACCAGTTCGATAGGTGGAATGCAATCAAATCAAATTGAAGTAGAAAAGCAGGAATTCGAGCAAATGCTTATGCCGAAGGTCACAAGAAGTAAAATTAAACTGCATGAACGCAGAAAACAGAACAATCATGCAGACATTCTACAAAAAAATTGCATAGAGTTTGCTCATTCCTCTTCCCTAGCATGAGGATCCATCCACACGCCATAGCCATCGCAAGGGAAAAACTTGAGCTTCGGGCACTGAAACTTTTCCAAGTAGACCAGAGATGGGAAATGATCTCGCAGGTCCAACCACTCGATCTCGCAGTTGGCGAGGAACTTGAGCCTCAAGATCTTGACTGACCACCGATTATCAGACTGAGAATCCCAATTGAGATTCGGAAGGTTGCCTCCTCTGATGTAGAGTTTCTTGAGATTCTCTGAAGGAGTTAGCCAGGTCGGCATGGAAGTTCCAGGGTAGCCACGCAAGTCTAGCTTCATCAGTTCACGAGGTAAAGACTTGCGTTGGCTCGAACTGCTCTCGGGTTCTACGGACTCCAAAAAGCATTCCTGGAGACTCCTAGAGGATTTCTTAGGAGCTCGGATCCATGTAATCGTCAATGACCTCAGTTCGGGCAACTTCAATAGATCTCGTATATGTTCATCTCCTAAATCAGCTGCCTTATCCATTCGCAAACTCAATTTCCACAATTTCATCTCTGCCAAATCATAGAGAGTGCAAGGATTTTTTGATTTGTTCTGATTGTTTACGTCGTGGTAAAGCACAAACCCTTTGAGTACTTGGAGCTTTTCCAGCTTCATGAGACTCTTGGGCATGTGGCTGATCAGGTAGCACTCGGAGAAGTCCAAGTATCTGAGTTCCCCTAAAGAACCAATTTCCTTGGGAAGTGTTTCCAAACTTTGGCATGCTCCAAGATCAAGTATCGTCAGATTGTAGAGCTTGCAGATAGAAGCAGGAAGTGTTCCAATCTTTATCACACCTTGAAGGCTCAAATATCTCAGACTCTTCATTGTGCCTATTCCTCTTAACAGGGATGGCGCGTCCTCCACATCAATGCTATGATCTGGGGACATCACCCACCGCCCCAACTGAAGAACTTGGCACGAATAAAACGAATCCAATCTTAAATCAAGAAACTGCTCATTCACGTTGAACAATGTTCGTAAATTATAAGTGCTGCTCACTGTTGATGGCCTCTGTCCACCTTCTACCAAGCATGCCCTGGAGCTCGAAGAATACTCTGTCGTTGCATTACCCTGGGAATCGAAATCCAAGAATTTATGCTCCCTCGCTAAAGTTATCAGGACCCACCGCATAAACGGGTGGAGCTGGCAGCTGTCAGGAACAGGGCTTCGCGGCTTTCCTTTCTTATGAACTAGCATGATGAAGCCCTTCTCGTCAAGCTCTTTGAAGATATCTTCCGCGGCTTTCTCAATGGCCATGGATTCCTTCAGACCTTGGACATCTATGAACTCCTCCCCAACCCACCAGTTGATCAGGACCCTTTTCTTTATGATTGCGTTCTCCGGGAAAGCTGCAAGACTCAACAAACATTTTCGGCGCTTACAATCCAACCTGTCATAAAGTTGCCGCACGCCCTGAATAATTGGACTCGTGTACATCTTTTGAATTCGGCTTCCAGTTTTGCCAACATCTGGCCACTTATTTCATCTTCCACAACCTTGGGTAGGCCAGGGGTGCTCGATTTGGCCTTTGAAGGATTGTGAAGAGCAGGCACATGCAACCTCCAACTCGAGATTTCCAGTTGGACCTCCCGCAGCTTGTCTTTGAGAGTGTCGTGGGAAGCCAAATGTTTTGAATCGTGGCTTTCCTTTATCCTGCTCTCTTGCTTACTTAACTCATCGGCTCTCTGGCACCACGACTTCAAGGTTGACTTGAAGTGGGAAAGATCATTTTGGATTTTCTCGTGCTGACCTCGAACCTCATCTTTGCTGCTATCGTCACGGTCGTTCCCAATGGTATTCACACTTCCTCCAGCAGACGGGGAGGAGGGTTGGTCAAGTGGAGAGACCTTGTTGATTTTGTTATAGATGAAGCTAAATATTTTTAAGGGTTTTTTTTTGTCTTTTCCATCAGATTTGCTTTTAGGTTAAAAGTGATACCTTTATATTAGCGATGGCAAGACGCTGGCCGTCAAGATGCTGAAAAAAGAAAATAGAGAGGTAAGAAAAAGTGAGAATAAAAAAGTGAGTTTTTTTTTTTTTTTTTACGAGGGTTCTCAATCTCTTTGTGCCCTGATTTTGAAAAAAGATCATCATTATATTCGAAATTTTTTTGAAATCTAGTGGATTTACAAAGTGCCTCTGTGTGGAGACGTAGCGTAGGTTTTGATGAACTTCGTTAACAAATTTTCTAGCGTGTTCTTCTTATTATGTTATTTTATTATTATATTATGTTTGGTAAATTGTTTTCGAGCGTTATTTTTCTGAAATTGATGTACGATTTCGTAACAACTGGTATCGGAGCCTAGGTTGGCTAATCAAGAACATCG
Organism: Eucalyptus leucophloia subsp. euroa; assembly: GCA_017140325.1. Classification (NCBI taxonomy): domain Eukaryota; kingdom Viridiplantae; phylum Streptophyta; class Magnoliopsida; order Myrtales; family Myrtaceae; genus Eucalyptus; species Eucalyptus leucophloia. The sequence goes on along the minus strand of CM029471.1, from coordinate 18,252,783 downwards.
AGGGTTTTTCGGTGACGTTTGATTGAAAGCAAACAGGATGGCAAAAGATAAAATCAGAATCAATAAATTCGATAGGTGGGATTTCGGATGGTGGAAACTACAAATCGAGGATTATCTTTATCAAAAACATTTTTATGCACCACTTGAGGGTTGGAAACCCGAGATGGCGGAAATGGATCTCGACGAAAGCGAATGGAAAATTCTTGATCAAAAGGCATTAGGTGCGATTCGTCTAGGATTGACGAAAAAGACAGGGTACCACATTGCGAAAGCAAAAGTTGCAAAAGAAGCCATGGATATTCTAACGAATATTTATGAGAAGTCGTCCACATCAAATCGGGTATTTTTGCTGAAGAAACCGGTTAATATGAAGTTATCTCGATAGAGGTTCGTGGCAGAGCATATTAATAGTTTCACGCAGTCAATGGTCAATTGGAATCCACAAACATAAATTTAGATAAGAAGCTTCAAGCTTTATTATTTTTATGTTCTCTTCCGTAAAGCTACAATACAGCAACGCAGGGAATTTCGAGCACCATGAATGATGATTTAACTCTTGATGATGCTATGAGTAGAATCATGGATGAAGAGATGCGAAGGAAAGTCTTAGGTGGAGATAATTTTTCTGCATCTACATCTTCAACAGCAATCGCAGTGGAGAACCGTTGGAAGAAGTAAAAGTAGAGGAAAATTCAACGGGCGTGGCAGATCACAATTAAGGGGTAAGAGACAGATTGCAAAAGATGAGTATTGGTTTTGTCACAAAACTGGACATTAGAGGTTTCGGTGTGAAGCCTACAAAAAGAAGCAACAAGATGAGAATCAATGAGCTAATGTGATTAGCGATGAATCTTTGCTAGATAACTTATATTTGTTTGCACAGTTTGACTTGACAACAGATAAATGGTTTATTAATTCTGGTGCTTCTTTTTATTGCACCTTGCAAAAAGACATATTTGATGATTATGCCAATGGAGATTTCAGATAAGTGGTTGTGGGAAACGACCACATGTGTCCCATTGTTGGGAAATGAACCGTGACTGTGAACATCTTAGGTGGATGACGTATAGTTTTGCATGAAACTAGGCATATTCCAAAATTAAAGAAAAATCTGATTTCAACTAGTAAACTTGACCAAGAAGGTTTTGTAATAACCTTTGTATGCGGAGAGTGGAAGATAATCTCAGGGGCAAGAGTAGTAGTAAAGGGAAAGCATACAGGTACACTTTACCTTCTCCAATAAGACAATATCAGTGATATGGTGGCAACTACAATGGCTATAGGTAATTTGTCTACTTTTTGGCATTATCATTTGGAACATCTTGATGAAAAATGTGTAAAGCGGTTACACTCGAGGAAATTACTTTCAGGTTTGGAAAAAGTTGAGTTAGATTTTTGTAATGTTGCATTTATGGAAAACAGAAAGTTGTTAATTTTCAATTGAATGGGCGACAAAATTAAGGCTAGAAGCTACAGTTGGTTCATATTGCAATATGGGGACTTGCTCAGGAACTCTCTTATGGCGGTAAGAGATATTTTGTCACATTCATTGATGATGCAACAAGGAAGACTTGGGTCTATGCTCTTAGAGAAAAATCAGAAGTATTCGAGATGTTTATAACGTGGAAGACCATGGTAGAAAAAGAGATAGGTTATCAGATTAAAGTTTTGAAGTTTGATGATGATGGTGAATACACGAGTAAGGAATTTATAGAATATTTGAGTTGAGAAGGCATACACGGGTTAAAGAGTGTTACTAAAACTTCTTAAGAGAACGGTGTAGCTGAAATGATGAACAGGACTATTCTAGAACGTGCGAAATGCATGAAGCTACACGCGGGTCTCCCGTTACACTTATGGGCTACCACAGTTAATGCAGCTGTTTATCTTATCAGCAGAAGTCCATCTAGTGTGTTGGATGGAAAAATACCATAAGAACAGCAGTCAGGTAAAAAGATTAATTATTCACATCTAAAGGTATTTGGTTGTATTACATATGCTTTGATTAACAGAGAGGATATGAAAAAGCTTGATGCTAAGTGCCGTAGTGCATCTTTTTCGGATATGGTGGCGATGAGTGTGGCTATAGACTTTGGGATTATGAGAATAACAAAGTCATCCGCAGTCGGAATGTGATATTCCATAAAGAAAAGAAGTACAAGGATCGTTAGACAAAGTATGAGAAGGTAGTAGAACCAGAATATGTTGAATTAGACACAATGCTTGTGAAGATGTTTCCAGTAGATCAAAGTGCACTTGAAAGAGAGGTTCAAGATGAGCCTATTATTAGTGAAGAGTTAGTTCAAGAGGAATGCAGTGATTCAGAGCAAACTAACGACCCTGAAGTACCTGTATTGAAGAGGTCTACATGTTTGAGAAAGCTAAAGGTAATTTTTGATCCATTAGCTAATATTGTTCTGAACCATGTCTTATATACAAATTCAAGGGAATTGGAGACTTACAATGAGACAAATGTAGACACGTCTCACTTGCAGTGGAAGTGTGCTATGAAAGACGAGATGAGCTCATCACTTCAGAACAAAACTTGGGAGTTGACCAAGTTGCCCATAGGTAAAAAGGCTTTATTAAACAAATGGGGTGTACATGATTAAGAATGAAACAAATTGTAGTATTAGATACAAGGCGAGACTTGTAGTCAAGGGCTTTTCTAAAAAAGAATGGATCGACTACTTTGAGTTATTTTCACCTGTAGTGAAAATAACATTAATTAGAGTTCTGTTGAGTATAGTTGCAGTGGAGGATCTTCATCTTGAGTAGTTAGACGTAAAAACAACGTTTTTACATATTGACTTAGATGAAGAATTATACATGGCACAACCTAAGGGTTTTGAAGTCAAAGGTAAGGAGTACATAATATGTCGCTTAAAGAAAAGTTTGTATGTTTTGAAACAAGCTCCGCAGCAATCGTACTTAAAATTTGATGTTTTCATGAAAGAAAAAAGGATTTGCACATTGTGAGTCTGATCACTGTGTTTATTTTCGCAAGTATGATGATGGTGACATTGTGTACCTCTCTTTATATATGGATGACATGCTAGTGGTTAGTCCAAATATGAAGAGAATCGTAGAAGTGAAGAAGATGTTATCATCACAATTTGTTATGAAAGACTTGGGAGAGGCCAATAATATTTTAGGCATTAATATAATCAAGGACAGGAAAAATAAGAAATTATGGTTGTCGCAGGAAGACAATGTGAACAAGGTGTTAAAGAGATTTAATATGAATAAGGCAAAACCGATTACAACTCCTCTAGGGAGTCACTTCAAACTTTCCAAGGATATGTGTCCGAGCACTTAGGCTTTGAAAGATGAGATGTCGGTAGTTTCATATGCATTAGCAATGGAGAGTTTGATGTATGCCATGGTGAGCACAAAACCAGATATTGCATAGGCAATGGGAATTGTGAGTCGATATATGTATAATCCAAGCAGAGAGCATTGGAATGTAGTGAAATGAATATTGAGATATTTAGTAGGTACTTCCAATCTCTAGAGTTGCAGGGTTATATAGATGCAGACCATTTGGGTGATTGAGATAGTGATAAGAGTACCACTAGATATGTCTTTAAAATTGCAGGTACAACAGTGAGTTGGGTATCTCAACTACAAAAAGTAATGGTTTTATCGACGACAGGGGCAGAATACATGGCGATCACAAAAGCCTCTAAGGAAATCATATGGTTACAAGATTACATGGAGGAGTTACATCAAAAATAGCCGATCAGTATACTGTGGAGTGATAGTCAAAGTGCAATGCACTTAGCAAAGAATGCAACTTATCACTCAAGAACTAGATATATCAAGAAGCATTATTACTTTATCATATCAGTATTGAAAGATAATAAATTAAAGTATAAGAAGATTGATGGCTCGAAAAATCCAGTTGACATGTTGACCAAGGTAGTAAACAGAGAGAAGTATATTTTCTGTACTACTACCATTGGTATTACTCCATGTTGATTGATGAGGAGTATCGCAGAGGCACAAGTTTTTCAAGTACTAGTTTTTTGAAGAAGATGAATGCAAAGTTGCTTGGTGCTCGGGTATATTTGCCTTCAAATGGGAGATTGTTATAAATGAAGCCAAATATTTTTAGGGTTTTTTTTTTTTTTTTTTGTCTTTTCTATCAGATTTACTTTTAGGTTAAAAGTGATACATTTATATTAGCGATGGCAAGACGCTGGAAAAAGAAAATAGAGAAGCAAGAAAAAGAGAGAAGAGAAAAGTGAGTTTTTTTTTTTACAAGGGTTCTCAATCTTTTTGTGCCATGATCTTGAGAGAAGATCATCGGTGTATTTCAATTTTTTTTTTTCGAAATCTAGTGAATTTGCAGAGTGCCTCTGCGCAGAGATGTAACCCAGGTTTTGGTGAATTTCATTAACAAATTTTATGGCAAGTTTTTCTGATTTTGTTCTTTTATTATTATATTCTGCTTTGTGAATTATTTGCAAGTGTTATTTTTCTGAAATCGATGTACGATTTCGTAACCGATTTCAGATGACGAGCAAGCCATAGCAGACTCGAGACTCTGAATCCTTTCGATTCGAGTCCATGGAGCTACCGAAAGCCATAAATCCTGGAAATAGAGGTGAAGCGAACAAAGGAACAAGAACTCAGCAGGATACACGGATAAGTGGGTTCCAGGAGAAGGTTTAAGGAAGTGTAAACAACAAAATAGAAGCGATTGTAGCGGGAAAGTACTTGACTATTTTTCTTTTTTCTTTTTTCTTTTTAAAATTGGAAATATGTAAAAAGGATAATGAAATTATAGAAATTACAATATGCTGTCCATCCTATCATTTTAGGACAGCACAGTTGGACTGACTTTTGTTTTTAAAGTATGTTCTCAAAATTATCATATAGTCTTTCACTACTTATATTACAAAGGGATAAAGGGATAAGTATACTGGGAATCCTAAAGTGTAATCGAATTTTAAAATTTTCAAAAAGTGTAATGAAATCCTAAAATTTATTGAAAAAGACAATCAAGTCTTAAAATTTTCAAAAAGTGTTATCAATAGAAGGACTTGATTTGATCAATTTGACAATTTTTAGGATTTAATTGCACTTTTTGGAAGGTATAGAACTTGATTGCACTTTCGTAACAAGTTTTAGGATTTAATTTTATTTTTTGAAAGTTTTAGAATTGAATTGCGCTTTGTTGACAAGTTTTAGAACTTCTAATGCATTTATCCCTATTATAAAATTCTATTAAAATAAGATGACATTAATGCAAAATATGTTTATGTATCTCGAAGTATAGATTGAGAGATTTTTAGGCCCATATCTTATACATCCATTTCGTCGAGGAATTAAGTTTCTTTATTATTGATTTAATTTAATATTTCATAATAAAATGATAAGAGGAAAACATATAATATATTCGTCTATTGTTTAAAAATTTCCATGGACATTATCATTTCGATGCACCTTGATATTTTTATCAATATACCATTATTGGAAATAGGAAACGAGAAATAAGAAAGGTAGAATTTTGTGAGGTGGAGTAGCATCCACATTATCCACATTATAGATTAACTATTTCCTTTTTCTGATAATAACTTTTTTTTTCTATCAAAAATAGAAGGGGAAAAAAACATAGGGCCGTGAAATGGCAATGTCAACCCCGCAAGGCCGTCCATGGAGCACCAAAATACCTTTATAGTATTGACTTAGCTTCTTCTTTTTTCCATGTAAAAGTAGAGATTGTTGCGTGTACCTGAATCATGTAAGTCCGGCTCTCATCGGTCGTTTGATCTGTCAGGTCTCGCCCAAATATACATGTGAATTTGGCTCACGTGCATCAAATACAAGTAAGACTTTCTCATAAAAATATACATACACATCACAAGGAGGTGATTCCATAAAACCTTTTTTCTAAATAAAGGAGAGGGAAGGGCCATCGTAGGTACCTTTTTTCCCCAAAAAAAAAAAGTAAAAAAGAAAATATTGCAAGATCTTCAAAGAAAAGATACTATAAATGTTATAATTTTCAAAAGGCGCCCAATTCAGCGTCAAAACTTTTCAAGCAATTACTTAAGTGCCATTTTTGTTATAAGAAAAAAAGGGTTACTTTCTTACCATTGCCAAATTGTGTGTCCAAAAGAATTGAATGTGCCATTATTTTATTATTTATAGATTTATGTAGCTTGTTGGAGAAATCCAATCAGTAAACCCCACAAAGAAACAACGTTGTTTTGGCCCTATCGACCAAAAAAAAAAAAAAAAAGAGGCTAAACAATGGCTAAATCCAAAGAATTGCTAAGCCTTATCAAAGCCAATGCAGACAAGCAACAATAATACCGCCAATCTAGAGAAAAATGAAAGGATTTCTCAGCTACTTTCAGTTCGATTTCTCCTCATTGTTCTTCGCAATGGGAAAACCTCTTTACAACGTGGATTCTCATTTCATGAGCACGATCTGAGGGTTTAAAGACAAATGAATGAAAAAAGGTTTTTCTATTTTGCAAACATCCAATTTTGCAAACATCCAGTTTTCCAATTTTCTAGCTACGCAAAAAACCTCTCTTACTCATATGGCCTAATCTCATATACTACATTTTATTGCCATCTAATTCTATCATAACGGATGAAATTGCAGCTAAACCAGTAGTTGTAGTGCCTTGCAGCTAATACAAAATGCCAATTTTCAACTTTCTCATCGACGGAAGTAAACATCTCATAATATTCATAATTCTGCCTTCACCCATATACCTACAACCATTAGCATCAAGTATACCCAAAGAAATGAGGTTTTTCTTTAAATTAGGAATGTGTTTAACATTTTCCAAGGTTCTGATCATGCCACTATGTATCTTGATGTTGACAATCCCAATCCTAACTGCTTTGCATTTAACGTTGTCTCCCATTAGAATAACTCCACCAATATTACTTGTACATGGAGAACCAATCATGATTAGGATCTACGAGCTACAAATAGTCTGAATTAAGAATCCAACTATCACTGAATCTATCTTTACCATATGTAACCAATAACCAATCTTCATTTTCTTCTTCAATAACACCAGCTTGAGCAAGATTTTCATCTTCTTGATCTGTCTATTCTAATAGTTTTGATTGCTTTGCCAATTAGCATTCCCTTGATTTTGTTGATTCTAATTATTTTCTCCTTGTTGGCTTACTTTCAGTTTCAAACAATTTTTCTTGATATGCCCCTCAAACTTACATTAATTGCAAGTTAGATCCTTATGCTTCAATTTTGACTTGCTTCTACCACCATTGCTTCTCTTAACATACTTTCCCCTCGAAACTAAATCAGCCCCATAATCATTATTGCCTTTAAAATTCAATTTGGTATCCAATTTCTGCTTATTTAGAAGACTAGTCTTGACATATTCAAGATAGATATTATTTACTAACAATCATGGGCTTGTAAAATTCTTATAAGAGGGAAGTAATGAAACCAAAAATAAAAGCACTCGATCCTCCCCTTCAATCTTAAAGTCAATACTTTCTGATTCAAAGATAGCATTGAACTTAGAAATATATGGCTTAAAGGAAGCACCTTTAGCCATACGAAGAACGAAGAGTTGTTGTTTGAGCGTCAATCAATTGATGAGGGATTATTCTCCAATTTCGTCCATAAACCTGTAGCTATTTTTTGATTTAGTACATACTCATTCACGAGACAATGCTAGATAGTAGGCATAGCCCTTTCATCCAATTCTTCCTAAGTTTCATCCAATGTGTATGTCAGTTTCTTTCCTTTCCCAAACAAAGTTGTGTTCATATCCTATTGTGTAAGAATAGCCAACATACAAATCTACAATAGGTTGAAACTGCTACTCCCATCAAATTTCTCAATATCAAATTTCATTGTTGAACTTAAAGCTATAACCAAAATATCAAAAAACCCCATGGCTTCGATACTAGATTGTTATGACCAATGTGGAAAGTATAACAAAATTAAAATTGAGAAGAATGAAAGAACACATTGTGTGACATCCCAGATTTTCAATTTTGTTTTCTATTTAATAAATTGGGTATTTCATCGACGCGCCGATAGAGTTGTTCTCAGAGCAGATCACTCTCGAGATAACTAGACTATTTAGGAAAACCATTAAGGAATTTTAAGGCAATAGACTTGAAAATTCGATTAGGATTCGGCTTCTCAACCGTGCTTATCTTTAGAGGCCATTACGACACAGTTAAAAATTGATCAGAAGTCAGAGATAGGTCGGTTCGACAGAGATGTGTGGCTAAACGTGGGTGACTCCACTAATTTAGAAAATTCTCGTCGACTGGCATTAAACTAATTTTTCTATCGTTTTGGTACCCTGTATTCGTATTTGAATCCTCGAGATTTTTACAACAATCGAGAGTCGCCAATATATCGAGTGGGTTCATTGTGGTTCGAAGAAAATCAACTACGAGTCATTTGCATTAAAAATCTCTGAAAGCTATCTAGTCACTTAGGTCACGCTAAAAACGCGCCAGAGTGAAATTAACCATGAATTTGAATTTGATTTCAAAAATTAAATGTTTTGTCATGTCACACTAAAATCTAGGAATGTTGACTCATTTTCAGAAGATTTTTCTGCAAACCAAGACTTTTTGGGAAAAAGTCGTCCTAAAGCCATTTTTGTCCTAAAAAAAAAGGCAGGGATTGTTTCTTATCGCAAAATTTGGAAGCAAGTGGGATCCATTGGCGAGGAAAAAGCAAGTGGGATCCATTGGCGAGGAAAAATACTAATTTGATCTTTGAGGTGTCGATTGAATTTATTGAGGCCGAATGGAATTGATTTAAGGGAAAACAAGTGTCCAATTGAAGCCAAAGTCGTTAAAATTCGTATGCCCCCTTGCGTGGCCCATTTTGGACCATTTCAAGTGTTCAAAGATGGACCTTGGTGGTTGAATATGAGCCAAGGGATGCAGCCTTGGCTGAGAATGGTCAATGGGGACAAGTGAGAGGAAAATTGAACCAAGTGGCCCCCTCTTGCCCCTCTCTCCCTCCAAGCTGCCATCCACCCTCTTCCTCCCTTTCATTTGTGCCTTGCAAACTTCCAGCAACTAGCACAGGAGCCGCCAAAGCCCTTCAGTCCCGCCGAACCGCCCACGACACCACGGCATGCCGCTGACGCCGTTTTTGCCCTCACCTGCGTGCCGCATGCGTCCGCCCAGCCCGACGCCCATTTCGCCTGCTCCTTCATCCCAGCAGCTATCTCAGCTTGTGCCAAAGTCGTTTGGTCTGCCTCCGACCGCCGTGAGTGCTTGTCAATGCTCGGTTTAACCCTTTTAACCTTCCTCGGTCCATTTCCGCCTAAACCGAGCCATCCTCTTACCTTTGCAGCCACCAAATAGCCAAGAACAGACAGGAAAACAATGGGCTTTCCAGTAGCTTTGTGGCTTGTTTTAAGGTGGCTCCAAGCCTCGAAAGTTTGGTCCACTTTGGAGAAAATCGGTCCACGTCGCATTCCCGTCAAATTGAACCGAATGGTTCGATAAACAAGTGAGTTTAACTCACTAATCCTCGCTTAATAGGTTAATTGTGCTTAAGAATTGATTAGTTTAGGCTAAAATGGATTAGGCAGTTAGATTAGATTATATTATATTAGATTAGTAAATTTGATTATTTATCAATGCATGTTATGTGGTTAGTTAGTGCAATTAGCGATAAAATAGACTATGATATTTATTTAACGAGTCTCGGAAATTTTTTAGGCTTGTTTCGGCTCCCAATTAGGCTATAATGAGCCTAAGTTGGATTTATTGCATTTATTTATTATCTCCCACAATTATTTAGTTATTTATTTATTTTTCGAAAATTCAACCGGGATGGTTGGTGACCTGAATTTTGTGCTGATTGCTGTGGTGCTCTTTGTTTATTTAATTGAGTACCGGATTTTGACAATTGAGCAAAATTGAAGGTTATGAGGATTTATCCCAAAAGGTTGGATAATGCGGTATCTAGAAAATTGCCGAGTGGAGTCGTGATACCACTAAATATCGAAAATTGCCGAGTGGGGTCATGATACCACTAAATATTAAAAATTGCCGAGTGGGGCCGTGATACCACTAAATATCGAAAATTGCCGAGTGGGATTGAAAATTGTCGAGTGGGGCTGTGATGCCACTAAATCTAAGAAAATTGCCGAGTAGGGCCATGATGCTATTAAATCTAAGAAAATTGCTAAGTGGGACTGTGATGCCACTAAATCTAGAAAATTGCTTAATGGGGCCGTGATTACCACTAAACCTAGAAAATTGCCAGGTGGGGCCGTGATGACCACCAAATATAGAAAAGTTGCCAGTGGGGCCATGATTATCACTTAATATAGGTTGTACCTATTAGGCTGTGACCAAGAGTTGAGATCGAATAATCGAAATGATCATGTGATGGTCTTAATGACATGTAATCAACTAAGTCGATTGATCGATGAGTCAATCTAATTGATTGAATGCTATAATTGTCAGTATTTATGAATTGAACTGACTTGCAGAAAGTAACTGAGGCCAAGGTAAGTTATCTTATGCCTAAGTATGCTTAGGCAGCCATTAAGGCATAATTTTCTTCCTAATCGGGTCTTAAGGGGTTAAATTTGCTAAGACGTAGTCTTACCCCGTTGTAGGATAACATTTTTAGGTCCCTAGGTGACGGCTGTTGAGAGACAAAAGTCCCGGAGTTTGGGAAGGTGGAAGAAGCATAATCGGCGAACCTTATGACTAGTTAGTCATAGGATAGTTTCTTTTTTATGAGCTGACAATTTTTGTAACCGGTCTGGTCTTGTGTATAAACCGTTTGTTTATAAAAGACTTGTTGTGATTTGAAAATTTTGGCCCTGCTTTCTGTTGGAGAAAACTCCTTTATTGTTTTGAAGTTGACAAAACATTTCCAAAAGTCTAGTCTGAAGATTTCCAGACTCATGTGTTATGCTCTAAAGAACTCCAAACTCTACTGTCAAAGTCTGAAGATGGCTAGACATAAGTTTCAAAGTCTGCTCTCACTGACAGTTTCCAGACCGGAGAATGAAGACCTATCCAGATGCCAGATTATCTTCAAGGATTCGATTCGTATGGTTTTTGGAAGACCTCATGGCTAAATATAGCATCTACTCATTTGATTATTCTTATTGCGCTACTCCAATACAAAGATCTTTTCGAAAGGCTAGCAAACTTGGAAGGTTCTACTTATAGAAACCAAGATTCTGAGTGTATGGATGAACATGATTGGCCGGCTTTCATCACAAATCATTCAACAACTCAAGATCACCTTAATTGATTCTGTCCAACGAGTAGATTGGAAGAATTCCTTTAGAAAGTGCCAACGGTCATGAAGGCATGAATGAGTATTTAAGAAGGACTCCCCAGTTGTTCAAGTGTGTGTGTGAAAGAAGAATTTCAAAGTTTGAATCTCTATAGTTCCTTGCTCTTTCATTTATTAAGCTCAAAATTGTATACAAAAGAGAGAAACACATAGTGAGACTCTGTGAGAGATCAGTAGAAACTCTTCACTGAGGAAGTCGAGATCACGAGCTATAAAATCTCTCTTGATTCATAGTGAAATCTAGTTAATGGGCTGTCAGTATGGGAGAGTGGATGTAAGCTTGATCTAACTTGAACCACTATAAACCTTGTGTTCCAATTCTCTCTCCTTAACTTCTTAGTTTTATTCATTGTTTTATATAACTGTTTAAAGCTGTTTACATCCCTTGTCAATCATTTTCAAAAGACAGTATATTTCCTCTAAGTCTTGTGAGAAAATTTTATTTACACCTATTTACTCCCCACTCTAGGTGTTTCTCTAGCCTTTTATAATTGGTATCAGAGCCTGTGTGCTCATTTTATTGAAGTGTTTTTTACTTTTGAACTAAAGATTTATGGCTAGTATTTTGGCTCCAGGTTTGGTTGAAGGGCAAAGCAACACCAGACCTCCTTATTTTGATGGGAAGGAATATAATGTGTGGAAAAACAAGATGGAGGCATTTCTGAGATCAAAAGATCCCTTGGAATGAGATGTGGTTAGGGACAAAGAATTTGTGGATGATGTGGACACATTGGTTGATGTGATTGCGGTGGAAATATGGCGTGTCCAACCAATCAGTGTGTCCGTTGCTCATGTTACTTTGGAACTTGTTTGGGACAAATTTGTTAAGGACAAGATTTCTTATTCTAGAATGACTGCCTCCAATATTTTGCTTTACAAGACCGTGATCAACTGTATCAGATTCAAATCAACATCAAAGACTAATGTTTCTCACTCGGAATCGAAGTTGATGTATGCTATCAACATTGGCTTCAAGTTCTTTCTGCCTCACACCATCCTAATTCACATGTATTGGACAGTGGTGAAGGACAAGGGACAACTTCCTTATACTGTTCTTATCACTCGATTATTCAAACATTTCAACATTCAGCCTCCTGCTATTTTGTGTGTTCAAACCATTGCTCCAATGGTAATTGGACTAAAAATGGTATCTAAGATGCGTTTGAAGGAGTTGAACAAGGTTTTGGAAAGCATTAAAGAGCAGTCCCTTGTCAAGGCATGACAAGACTCTGCAGTAGAAAAAAGAAAAGGCAAAGAGCCCATAAGCGAACCTACTAAGAAGAGGAGAGCCCTTATCTTGCGGGATGAAGAAGATGAGGATGACATCACTCTCTCCGCCTTTGCCTTAAGGAATTTGCAGAGTTATGTCAGCTTTAAAGAGCTAGAGGAACGAAAGCACAAAGAAAGAGAAGAGAGGACAACAGAGGAAGAGGAAGGAAGCACAGAGGAAGAAGAGAGAGGAAGAGAACAAGAAGAAGAAGGTCAAGATGACTCGTTTGAACCAACACTTGCTATATCCTTGACAGAAGACTCGAAGAAGCCAAGTAGTGGAACTATAGGAGAATGAAAAGAAAAACATCACTCAGGTGTTGAAGAAGAACACGAAGAGCAATTCTTTTCTCCACTTGAAGGAACAGAAACAAGGGGAGCTACTGACAAAAGAGGTATTTCTTCGCCTGTCTTTACTAGTGATGTTAGAAATCTCCAGTAGATCCAGAGGATGTCTATGCCTCTCAACATCCAGAAGCAGATCTTGAGGCATCCTCTCCAAGTACTGGTGATCGAACAACAGATGTTCCCTCACATCTTAAAACTCTTGGAATTGACTCAGCTGGACCTAGCACTACATCAAAACCAACAGCAAACTTTCAAAAGGTTGTTGGATCTCCTTTGTAATTAAAGGTCAGCAATATGGTTTCGAGTTTGAGATGAAGAACATGATGACAGTTCTAAAGGCAACTTCGGACTCTTTGAAGAAGTTGGAGCACACTGTCAAGTCTATGGGGGAAATCCAGCTCATCCGAATCCCCAAACAGCCATGATTTTTTACCCCACTTTTTACCTATTCTTCATTTTTTGCTGCTAACAAAAAAAAAAAGGGGGGAGAATTTGTGCAAATTTGAGCTGACTTATCTTTTTTAGCAGAGCATCTTTTTGCTTGGTTTGATTTTGGCTTGACTTTGATTTTAATGACTTTTTGCTTGGTTTGTTTGGACTTTGGTATTTTTGGACTAGTATGCTTTAGACGTTTGACTGCTATTTAACCTTGAATCCTTTTTACGCTTGCAATAACTAAGCTTATGATATTGATTGTGGCTGGATAGTCATTTTATCTTGCAGGATTAACATGCTTTTCTGTAGTTGTAGAATCAATATTGTCCAGGTCCTAATCAACTTATTTTTATAAGATATCATGTATTGCTTAAGTGTTGTTTTGCAGGTCAAAAGTTTTCAAATCTGCAGGAAAGTTTTATCACCATAAAAAAATGGGAGATTGTTGGAGAAAACTCATTTATTGTTTTGAAGTTGACAAAATGTTTCCAAAAGTCTAGCCTGAAAACTTCCAAACTTATGTGTTATAGTCTAAAGAACTCCAGACTCTACTGTCAAAGTCTGAAGACCGCCAGACATAAGTTTTAAAGTCTGCCCTCACTGACAGTTTCCAGACTAAAAAATAAAGACCTATCCAGATGCCACATTATCTTCAAGGATTCGACTCATATGGTTTTTGGAAGACCTTATGGCTAGATATAGCATCTACTCGTTTGATTATTCTCATTGCAATCTACTCCGATATGAAGATCTTTTTGAAAGGCGAGCAAACTTAGAAGGTTCTACTTATGGAAACCAAAATTTTGATTATATGGACGAACATGATTGACACGCTTTCATCATAAATCATTCAACGACTCAAGATCACCTTAATTGATTCTGTCCAATGGGTAGATTGAAAGAATCCCTTTGGAAAGTGCCAACGGTCGTGAAGGAATGAAGGAGTATTTAAGAAGGACTCCCCAGTTGTTTGAGTGTGTGTATGAAAGAAGAATTTCAAAGTCTGAATCTCTATAATTCCTTGCTATTTCATTCATCAAGCTCAAAATTGTATATAAAAGAGAGAAACACATAATGAGACTCTGTGAGAGATTAGTAGAAACTCTTCACTGAGGAAGTCGAGGTCACGAGCTATAAAATCTCTTTTGATTCATAGTGAAATCCAGCCAGTGGATTGTCAGTATCGGAGAGTGGACGTAGGCTTGATCTAACCCGAACCACTATAAACCTTGTGTTCCAATTCTCTCTCCTTAACTTCTTAGTTTTAGTCATTGTTTTATATAACTGTTTAAAGCTGTTGATATCCCTTGTCAATCATTTTCAAAAGACAATATATTTCCTCTAAGTCTTGCTAGAAAATTTTATTTACACCTATTCACCCCCCTTAGGTGTTGCTCTAGCCCTTTACACTTTCCTATCCCATTGTTTTGTTGTCGTGGGATTTATATCCGCTTCCGCATGCGTATATTAAAATGAATGAGTTGGCAATGCATCATGGGACATCGCTATTATATCGACCAAGTAGGGATGGGCACGGGTCCGGAGGATCGAGACGTGACACATTGATTACATGGAAAACCCTTGTGGAAAACATCATGAGGGAGAGGAGAAGCAAAATCCCCTATGCAAATTCAAGGATTACAAAAGGTAGCTTGAAAAAACCTTAAGACTCTTTCTATCTCTGGTTGAGACCCATTAAACAATATTTATACTACTCAAGCCCTTTGTTGCCAACATTAAACTTCCATTTCTTTCTCAAGTCATGTCGCTGCAAATTTCAATTAAGGTATCAAAACTTAATTTGGGTCAAATAACCAAAACATAATATAAGACATACGCAACATATATATATATATATATATATATATATATATATATATATATATATATATATTAAACATTAATAACATTAGTTGATGTGGACGACTTTGCCATTAGGTTATCATTAATTATACATGTCAAAGGCTTACTTGTTTTTGTAGGAAATTAATTAGTCACCAAAAACACAGAGAATGGTTAAGGTGCAGCCACATCATCAATCTTTTTCATCGCTAAAACCCTAATATTCTTACCCCAAAAAAAAAAGAAAAAAAAAAGAAAGATTAAGCATGAACTGCCCCTAAACTTTTTGAATTTGTGCAACTGATCTAGTAATTTTTCTTTACCAATTAGGTCCCAAACTATATTAACCACTGGGGTTTGCCTCAGTGGCCACCCTTCCAACATGGAAAGGGGAGGTAGGGGGTTCGAATCCCCACCTTCTAGGGAGGTTGGGGTGGGGACGATGTAGTTTCAGGAATGAGTTTTAACTCCCACACTCTGTAATGAGGTAGGACAAAAGTCTGAGCGTGAGAGTTAGAGTAGTAATAGAGTAGGATCAACAAAAAAAAAAAACTATATTCTTTCTTTTATTTGAATCGGTCCTTCCATTAATAAAGTAGATAGAATTGTGGCTTTGCCTATTAAGGGCGTGAATTATAACCATTTTGTTTCTAGGAACAATTTTTTACTATAAATAGTTTTCTGTTTATATTCTCTGAACGAGTTTCTAAGCTAAGAAATACTTTTGATAACAACACAAAATTTCTGTTTTCAAATTAAAAATTCGTTTGATGACAACATAAAATTTATTTCCTTAGAATATAAATTTGTTTGATAATAGCACAAAATTTCTTTCTTTAATATTTTGTTCCGACATTATGTTCTCCTTATGTCACAAAACTAGGTAGATAAGTGCATTTTTCCTTTTTCTTTTTTTCACCGTGATGGAACAAAAGTAAAAGGAAGCATTCTTTGCGTGTTACTTATGTGGACTTAAAGAGGATCTATCCTGACGTGTGGTGAAGAATGTAAATTAAGAAAAGTTAAGTGCAAATATTGAGACTGCATTGCCGAGCCTATCATCTAGAGATAGTGACCTTCTCCTTAAATTGTGTGCGTATCGTTAATGTTGGACTACGTTGTTGAGCAAATGTCGGTCCTGTGTTGGAAAGTTTTGAATAGAGCGATGATTACCTTCCGTTGATGACCACTCAGAAGCACCACCAATACCGAGCGAATTTAAAAGGGTAACTCATTGCTATCACGAGTAATGGAAATAGCTGATAATGGGGAAAAGTACCAAAAAAATCTTAAACCTATTGTATTTGTACCAATTCAGTCATAAACTTTTAAATTTGACAAATTCAATCCTAAGCCTTTTAATATTAGTACCAATTCAGTACATCCAGCTAATTTTGACTGGCCGGCACTAACGTGGATGTTGGTCGGTGGCCAGACGCTGACATGGCAATTTTTATGATTTTTTTTTCGAATTTTTTTATTATTTTTATTAACTGTTTCTTTTTTTTTCTTTTTCCTTTTCTTTTATCCCTCCTTCCTCCTTGGACCATCCTTGCAGCGGCCGGAGCCTCGCTAGAGGCTCGCCAGCCATTGGATGAGAGCCACGAAGCCCTTGCCCGCCGTCGGCGAGGGTTGTGGCCCTCGCCCGGCCTCTCCCGAGCCGTCGGCAAGGTGGCTTCGCTCGGATCCGGGCGAGGCTAGCCTTAGCCTAGCCTTGCCACAAGTGAAGGTGAAGGCGACCATCACCAAGCCGGCGTGTTGGCGATGGCCACATTGGCCTCGCCACCCCGCGAGACGAGGCTACCTTTGCCCGTGGCAAGGCCAAGGTGAGGCTAGCCTTACCCAAAAATTCGAGTGAAGTCGCCTCACCGGCAGCCTTGGGAGAGGCCAGACGAGGGCCGCGACCCTTGCCAGTGGCAGGCAAGCCTCACCGGAGGCTCGTCAGCCACCGCCGGAACAGTCCAAGAAGGAAGAAGGGAGAAAAGAAAAGGAAAAAGAAAAGAAAAAGGAAAAAAATCAAAAAAGTATTAATTTTTTTTTTAAAAATGCCACATCGCGTCTGGCCACTAATCGGCAACCATGTCGGCATTGGCCAGCCAAAATTGGCCAGATGGACTAAATTGGTACCAATGTAAAAATGTTTAGAACTGAATTGGTCAAATTGAAAAGTTTAGGACTGAATTGGTACCAATGCAATAGGTCTATGACTATATTGTTGAGCAAATGTCAGTCCTGTGTTGGAAAGTTTTTGATAGAGCGATAATCATCTTCCGTTGATGACCACTCAGAAGCACCACCAATACCGAGCGAATTTAAAAGGGTAACTCGTTGCTATCACGAGTAATGGGAATAGCTGATGATGTCCTCTATAAATCCAGAGGAAGCTTGACAGAATCATCGAACTTGGTCCCGATGCCATTAAAATGAAAACCTATCATGTTACGAGAAATTTAACACTTCATGTTACGAGAAATTTAACACTATCTTTTAATATTATACTAATAAATATTTTTAAAAATTCCCTAAAAAAACAAAATTTTAAGAAAGGTAGCCATCGGCGGGGCCAGCGATTCTGATAAGCTCCAGCTTCCAGATCCATGGTCGACAGTCTTAGGCAAGTCTGAAGAAGGGAAGAGGAGCCAAAGCCACAGTTTCTGGTTGAATTGAAAAGAATCATCTTGAAGAAATCTCCACCAGAATGTAGGAAAAGAGAGTGCTTGCGGGTGTGCAGACAATAGTTCAACCTACCATCATGGATCAACAGAAGAGACGCGACGAAGAAGCAAAGAGCTCACGAAATGTCTCAGCCTAGTGCTACTGCAAGTTGCTATTTGGATATTTAAAAAAAAAATACAAAAGAAGAAGGAAGACAGTTGAAATGGTTGTGTTCGAGATCTAGGGTGAACGGTCTTGCTGCAGTCATCGGCGGCCATGCCACCGCCGCCGCCACCTCGGCCTGCTGCTTCACCTCCTCCTTCCTCCTTGTTCTTCCTCTCTCTCTTGAGGTTTTTTCATATTTCTAATATCTTAATCCAGTCAAAAGAAACAAAATTGCCGAACTTGTAAGTTAAGAGTAGAAGTGAGTGTTGACGTGACAAATGAATTGTATAAATTTATTTTTTTCGGTCATAATGATTGTATAATTTAGGGACCTAATTAGTAAAAGACATTAAAGACTAACTTTTACAAATTAAAAAATCTATAAGCAACTTATGATATTATATCAAAAGGAAATATACAGATGTAGCCACACCATCTGCCGCCCACCACCGCAGACCAAGCATCGCCGCCACTACTATCACAGACGAAAAAGCACCACCATCGGTACTGCCATGTACAACATTAGCACCGGAAGCCCCCCAGGTCGGCCTTGACATGACTCAGCCGCAGCCACATCGACCGCTCGAAGTACACCGCCACCTCCTCACGGATGTGGTCGGTTGGAGATTTTATTATCTAAACCCACAAAGCGAAAAAGGAGATTTTGCATCTGGAAATTGATTTTGGATGATCGGGTACAGAAGAAAATGCGGTGCTATACCATTTTACTTCTTCACTACAATCTGGACCCTAGCCCCATCATCCACGTCGAATTGCTTTCCCAAGCCCAAATGGTTCAACAGAAACCAGACAATGGTCAGAAGTTCTCCGCCCTTGCTCGGTTGTTCTGCGCTGACATCGACCTTGCAGTGGTTCGCAGCATACGACAGTAACTCGATCCACACTCCTCCCATTATTTCCCATCTCCTTTGCTCGTGCTCTCTCAAGCAGTTCGCCAGGGAACAGGCAACATATAGCACGGACCTGCTCGTGTAACCTTTGACATAAACTGGTTTAACTGGCGTGTCAACGGAGAGAATATCCTGGCATGTGTTTTTCAGGCCCCTCGATTTCTTTTTTTTGATAAATCTCTTGGTTTCCGCACAGGTGTCTTGGAACGTCAACTGCCAGTTGGACGAGAAGGCGGACATCATATTTGGTTGCAAGGCCAGAAGATAGAACATGTAGTCTGAGAGTGCCTTGCATACTTTTCGCTTGTCGCGGTCCTCATCTTCGCCGCCTTCTGCACAGCAGAGCGTAGTGGCTACATGCCACACTAGGACGCTTTCGATGTAGGGAACTTCGACAATGCTACGGTACAACTCACTGCTCGGATCTATGCCGGTGTCTGAAAGAGCCCAACTGCCTCGGTGAGAAGACATCTTCAAAGCAGTTTCAACATCCTTGGCGACTGAGGATCTCCTTATCAACTCCTTGAAAATGAATTCCTTTAGATTGTCATCCACCACATCCTTCTGCTGCCAAAAGCTTAGCCTAATCTTATCCAGACGACCTCTCATATGCACAAGTTCGGCAATTTTGTTAAGCAGATGGCTCTCTTTATGCAGACAGAATCCTATTAAATTACATTGGGACACCTTACCTGACCACCTCTTTCTTTCCTTCATCTTTTCCAAAATGGGATCGTACCATTTGCTTTGGAGGGCGATGGCAGTTCGATCAGATAACAACAGTGTGATGAGGGAGATGACATCGAGGGTAACTGCCCCAGAGAACAGGAAATAGGTGATGATGACATCCGACTTGCGGAATCCATCCTTCTTAACTGTATAGAATGAAGCGAAGGCACTCAAGATGGAGCAGTAGCTCATGAGGCGCCAGATCCGTACCCATTTGTATCGCAAAACAAATGTCTTGGTGTGCAGGATCTCATACGGGAAGCTGAGCTCCACTTCTACCAGCCGAAAAGCGTGTAGGGCGTTCTGTTTGAGAAAGAAGTTGCGGCTCTGCTGCCGCTCTTTGGCGGTGAAGACGTAGCCGACCACGAGTCCCTTGAAGGTCTTAAACAACTCGTACCCATCTTGGAGGACCTTCCTTGCTTTTAATTTCTCATTGTTCCGGGCTGCATGCTCGTTGGGAGCACGAGGTGAGTAGTTGCTTCCACGCAGATCAATCGTCACAAACTGCGTTGGCATGCCACTCAGTTTGAAGGAATTGTAGATCTCCACGACTTCCTCATATTCAGGTCCTGGATCTGGCTTCCGGAACACTGAATCCCCGAATCCACCCAAGCTTGCCGTATATAGAGCTCGTATTCGCTCGGCGTACCTAACGGTCCCTGCAATAAGCACGAGCACAGTCGACAGCAACAGCAGCTTGTCTCTTGGAAGCGACTTAAAGAAGACATAAAAGGAGGCGAGATCCTGCAAAAGGAGCCCGCAAAGGTGCCTCGGCCACAGCTCGTTGTCCTGGAGAGAGAAGGAACTGATGGTGTCGGGGCCTCCCAAGTGGAGTAGAAGGAAAGGCGCCCACAAAGTCACGATATCCGAGTTCTCAGAGAGCCCGCAACCCTTGATTTGCTTGCTGGAAATCTTGCCCACTGTGGCGGCGGCCACCCAGTCGGCAAGCAAGTAGACTGCCCAGATCAACGAGATCACAATCACGTTTCCCGTCCGTCACCAGCGTCAACACAACCTGGAGCCAGAAACTGACCAGCATGAACACCCGGATTTCCCATTTGTCCCACAGCAACTTCAACATGTCCGAACCCGGCAGCTCCATGATTGGACTTCAGTGCTTTGGCTCGCTCTTACTCACCTCCGTCACTTTCCTCCTCCTCCTCCGTCGGCCTTATAACTCCTCTACCCACGGTTAACTATTCATCACTAATTGATACATAGGCTCTGTTTGTTTGGCGGATAAAAAATAATCATTTATATTGCTAACAAAGATGCATAGAAGAAAAGTATTTTCATGGTCTATGAAAAGTATTTAGATAATTAGTAATGCAAATATTTTTATTGGCTAATTAATTTAAGTGATATGAACAATCATTTTAAGGAATATATTTTCCAAATCATTTTATTTTTCGTGAAACAAATGGAGTAATACTTTAGAGTTATGCTACTTATAATAAGGTTGATCAACTAAATTGGGGGAAAATGCCAAAAAAGTCTTAAACCTTTTGCATTTGTACCAATTTAATCCTAAACCTTTTTTTTTATGCCAATGAAGTCCTAAACATTTTTACGTTGTGCCAATTCAGTCATTTCCGGCCAATTTTGGCCTGATTTTGCTAAATGGATGCCGACCAGCTGACGTGGCTTGATCGGTACTAACGTGGAAAAATTTTAATAATATTTTAATATTTTTTGAATTTATTTTCTTTTTTTCTTTTTCTTTTTTTCTTCTCCTCTCCTTCCTCTAGCCGATCGCCGAGGTCTAGAGGTGACGGCCGGCGAGGTCGACCTCGACCTCATTGGTCACCTTGCCAGTGGCCGCGAGGGTGGCGAGGGTGAGCCTTGCCCATGGCTCGGGGTTTGGCGGGACGATAAGCCGACGTCAATCGGGGGGGTGGAGGTGACTGCGGGAGCGATGGTCGCAACGGGGTAGCGATGACAGGTCCTCAGCTTCTCAAATCTGGTCCTACATCCTCCAAATCCAACCCTTTCCCTTCTCTCCCTAGGTTCGCTCACCCTCGCCGCCCAGGCCTCGAGGGCGGCCTCGCGGCCACTGGCGAGGTGGCTGGTGAGGTCGACCTTGACCTCGCCGGCCGTCGCCTCTGGCCAGTCGCCAAGGTCCAGAGACCGGCTGGAGGAAGAAGAGGAGAAGAAAAAAAGAAAAAGAAAACAGAAATTCAAAAATATAAAATATTATTAAAAATTGTCAACGTCAACGCCGATCAGGCCATGTCAGCCGGCCGGCGTCCAGTCAACAAAAAATCCGCCAAAATTGAACATAAAGGACTGAATTGGCACAACGTAAATCATATGTTTTGTAGTTTTGTACAATGAGTCTTGCTAAAAAAAAATATTAACAACTCATCTCTTGTCATTTGAGGGAGAAATTGTATTGCTTATCAGGCAGTGGAGGACAGATTATCGATGTTGCTAATCTTCTTCTTTTTTCTTATATAATGTAGAAACTTAAACGTTTCATAGCTTCATTCTCCACTTGCACATTCAACATAAAAGTTAGTATTAACTAACAAGATGCCGGTTGATTGCTCGGGTCTATATTTGTTAGTTTATTTTACATGTTGGCGAGGACGTGAATCGTTGCAAGAGAAATAAATAATATCCAAAGAATTACAACAACAATAAATAAATATTCACATCAACAAAATTCTCCCTCAGAGATTATAAGGGAATCTTATTTAAAGTGAATCCCAACCCAAGCATAAAAGTTTATCCTTTGATTGAAAGAAAATATGAGACATTAAATTGCAATATAATACAAAGGGTCTTGCTAATATGATGGTACAGTTATCTATTATAAAAAAATGGTGCTACACTGACTAAGGGTGTGCAAAAGAATCGGGATCCGCCCGGACCGCTCGAAACCGGACCAGAACTGCTAGAACCAGGGGTTCTTGAGGGAACCAGTCCGGTTCCCGGTTCCAATTTTTGGAAACCGTGGGTATCGGTCCGGTTTTTGGTTCCATATGTGGATCCGTCCACCCGCCCACTGGACCGGACCGGACCGATTAATTTTTAAAATTAAAAAAAATAAAATTACTAATTAACAAACCCAGCATCAAAAGGCAAGTAGTGCACGAGCCCCTTGACGATTCTCCTTCTTCTTCTCCTCCATCATCATCTTCAACGCCAAATACTCTGAGGTCCTGCTTTCGCCACCCCCAAATATCTCATGCGAAACCCTAGCTCGATCGCGATGGCCTGAAGAAGAGCGCGCGAGCTCCGTTCTCGTTGAGTTGATTAGACGAAAGTGAGTCAAACAGTCCCAGGAAATGATTGAGCTCGAAGCGCCTCTCTTTTTTCGTCTTCTTAATTGAAGAGCTCTGCTGAAATGAGCCTTCTGATGTCCGAATTTCCTTTTCGCGAGTGGCCGTTCTCCTAATTTTTGTCGGTGGAAGAGCAGGAAGCTAGGTGGGAGAATGAATTTGGTTTAGCGTGTGTGATAATTTTTCCAGTTCTGCCGTCCGAGAGTTTTCGCTCCTCTAATCCGTTTCTTCGCCAGGAGAATGGTGTTGCTTAGTTACGAGCTGTAGTAGTTGAGGAAAAGATATCATTTTAGTTTGTAGATCTGAAGTTCTGTTCGCTTCTTTCTATTTTCGGCATGATATTTTGTAGTTATATGGCTGCATATCGCTAGCATATGACTTATGAGGCTAATAATTATTGTGAGACTAGTTCCATGGATCCACCCGGGAACCGGACCAGACCGGCGATCTAGTTCTTAGGTGGATCCATGCAACAAACGGATGAATTCCGATTATAATTTTTCGGAACTAGTCCTTAGCGGGCGGTTCCCGATTCTAGGTTGGGAACCACCCACCCAGACCATGCACACCCCTAAAACTGACCACAAAATCCCATTTTTTTAATCCCATGTGTCTATAAAGATATCCATAACCAAATTCATGGGGTATTATTATTTTATTATGGAATGACAAAATCCTAAAATATTGAAATTAGATTTTTTTTTTTTTTGTAGTTCCGTTTAATGGCATTAAAACTAGTTTGCCTCAGGATACTTTCATCCAAATACCAAAAAATAAAAAAATAATAATAATTACATGGATTACATACAAGACAAAACTATCCTCACTTTTCAAATGAGAAAATTGCATAAACATATAGTTAAGGGATAAAATAACCCACGGTTAAGTTTTTATACTAATGAATTCACTCATATCATCGATTTAGAACACTAACTTCTAGGTAAGAAGAACTCGGTTTGCTAACCTTGCTCTTTCTATTTGGGGATGCTATTTTTTCTTTTCTATTTTCTAACAGACGAGTTGTTGATTAAAAAACTACTAGTGTAAAAATGTTTTGCAACGATGCTGCTGTTAATAGTAATCCTACATTTATTTTCTCTTGAAATAAAGATGTTCAGATCGTTTTTTTATTTTATTTTTGCACTTAATTTAAATATGTCCAAGACCGATAATGTTAACAATTTTCTTTTATATTTTGGCTGATTTTATTTTTATCTTTATTTATTTTATTTTATTTTTTTGTGGCTAACAGGAGAAAATCCCCACCTGGTGGTCTAGCAAAACCACCAAGTGGCGTACACGGGACGGTTGCTCTAGCACCGCCAATGCGAGTGCAGTCAGTATCGCGGGCACGTAAATATTGAGAATGGACAAGAAGCACGAACCCATAAAGTAAAAAATCCTGATTCTCCGCTCTTAATAGAACCTAAATGCGATTTTTCTCGAATCTAACTATATTCTAACCTTATAAAGAAAGTTAAGTAAACCCAGCATCCCTTAAGATCCATGCCCCAACCACCACCACCACCACCATATTCATCATCCCTCTCTAACCAAGAGATGGAGAGAGAGAGAGAGATGCAGCAGCCGACCGTGTTATACCTCGGTCACCCTCACCGTCTTACTGTCCCCGAGATTATGCCCGACCACGCTCCTCCTCCCTGTGACCAGTGCCGCCGCCCCTGCGACTCACCGCCGGTCTTTCACTGTGCCCAGTGCGACTTTAACCTCCATCTCCTGTGCGGCCCCTTGCCGACAAGGATCAGCCTGTCCGACTTGCTCGATGAGCCCCTCAGCCTCGCCAATTCATACGCCGAGGACGACTCTGGCGAGTACTACTGCGACCTCTGTGAGGAAAAAAGAGATCCGAGGGAATGCGTTTACCACTATAAAGAATACTATTTCGTGCACCTAAAGTGCGCGATGCCCCAGGTACGCCTGGTTCTTTCAAAGCTCTGCAGCCTTGCCCAGTTCATCTCCCCAGTCATGTTTGAATTTTCATCCGACAGGAGCAAAACAGTCCCTTTTCCCCAGTGAATTTCCTTCTACTAGAGATGCTTACAAATAAACCATAACCACAAACAAGTAAGCATGAACTCGTTTAAGTGATAGCTCCTCTGCCCTGATAATAGATGGTGGTAGCCCGGTTTCGCAAGGATGAGATGACGATGGTTGTTCCTTTCCTTCCATCAGTTATGCTGGTTATTGACATTTTCTCTCTACTTCTTTTGGTATTTTGCCTCCAAAGTAGCATTATTTGGTTGAATTGTGACCAGATCGCTGGCAAAAATGACATTCTGGTGCATCCAAATCTGTTGGACTCCTCTCCTTAAGAGTGGTTGGAGGAAGTTAGATTACCTTTCCATGCTTTTGATTTACCTTGTAGGAGTCATTGAACTTGTTTCACCAGTTAATAATGCCGAACAAACTGATGATTCTTTAACAGGTGTTGAGCGCACTTAAGGGAGAGAGGGGATGTGGAGTTGAGGACTTTGGGCAAACTTATTCCCGGTCAGGTCGTTAGTGAAGGGCCAATCTCTCAAACCATTGCTCAGTGGGAAAAGCAGATCACGGAATCTACAGAAACTTTGAAGGAGATATACGAATCCTTCTCTAAGAATGAGTTGATGGAATTTGAGAATCTGTCAAGACCTCCTGCAGGTGATTCATCAGACTCTGACAATTATTTCCTCCGTAGATGAGGACTTAGCACAGCTCTTAAAGAGGCTTAATGCTGTTCCAGTACTATGGAAGGAATTGATCGAGCCCTATAACTTGGATGCCAAGGTCATCGATGTTGAAGGGCACCAGATTACTTGGGATTTCGCCTTCATCATGAAGAGATTGATGGACAAACATGAGGAATTGAAAGCCGAATCCAGCTTGAGTCCTAAAGTGAAGACGGTCGTGTCCGTCTTGCTGTGTGACCTCGTGTACAGGATGTACAGGACTAACATTGAGGACGTCACTGAACAGATGCTTATGAACTGGTGGAGGCGCTTGAAGGTTGTGCAGCGTGCCAATTTCCAAGTGCAATTTATAACTAATCAACTAACCAGAGTAGTGATTGTCCACTTTGGTCTTGCGGTGAAGAAATCCAATGAAGACACCATGGCTTCTTTGGATGAACAGATTGACAAGCTCTCAAAAGAGCTTAATGAGCTCAAGGAGAGACGTGAGCAACATCAGAAAATTGTAGAATCCGCATCGACCACCATAACAAGGTGCTTAGCTGAGGCTTGGTTTATCATGGAAAACAGTGGGCGCTGATCTACTTTGGCGAATTTGGCGTTATACTGGCTACTCTATGTATCATCCTTTGTGACTTCTGATTTTCCAGGTTACCACTTCGAATATGGTGAATATTGTAACTTCTGTTTCTCCAGTTTATGTCAGACTTTTGTGACCACATTACGTGGTCTGATCTTATCTTTATATAAACAATAGTGCATAGATATAAGTAGTGTACGCAATGACTTTTAGACCACTCCCGGACAACTTGGAGAACATAATGTTTTGCAGATAAGTGCACACGCTAGTGCGCATTCAGACAGTGTCTTTGAAACAGATCAAGAAAGCAGGACAATTCAACCATTCACGGTTGATTTATGTTCAATCTATGGAAACTCGTGAATTCAAAGAGAACGATTGCAGAAGCTGCGTAACTGAGCTCTTCTGGGTCTGAATGTCACATACTCTGAAACCATTGATTGCTCATGGTTGAAGATCCGCATAACATCTGTCAATCCCGCTTGAATGATGTCCACTTCTTTGGTTGCAAACTGAAAATCAATGCGGGTGAGTTCCTGAATATTGCATATCATCGATGGTACACAATTCAGAGTTACCATGCTATTAACGGAGAAGGTAAGGACGAAACCAACATAAGAACGCTGAAAAAGAACTGTCTACCTATTTTCCAGTGACGAGCGACAATGCTTGCATTGTATATTTTCTAGCACACTTCCAACGATATGAAGTTCAACATCGGTTAGATTAGTAAAGGCTCCTCACGCCATGGGAGTGACGGAAATTCACTGGAGCGCCACCTGCAAGGGCTGAACGGAGGGTCGTTAGCAACTAGTGTTTTTAACTTCAGGAGCTTGATATTTTTGCAAGTTTGAGTAGGATAGGAAACTTGCTATCATTCTTTAGCGTAGATTTATATTTATATTTATATTTTTTTTTATCCCATCATGTCATTTATTTATCAAATAGAAGGTGTTGTGTTATACAACTTCTCCAATGATCCTCTAACTTAATATATTAATGAAATGTGCACTATCATGCCATAGATATCTCTTAAAGTAATTGTTTTCTTGAGTAAACTATTTGCTTTATAATTATAATATTCATATTATAATTATGCGCCAATCATGAAAAATAACTTCCGACTTATTTTTATATAGATATTTCAAAATAAAAATCTTTATAAAACATTTATCGCCAAAATATGCACAATTTCATCTAATCATACATAGATATTGCTAGGGAAAAGTGCCAAAAAAGTCCTAAACCTTTTGACTTTGTGCCGATTTAGTCCTAAACATTTTTACGTTGTGCCAATTCAGTCCTTTTCGGCCAATTTTGGCCGGATTTTGCTAACTGGATGTCGGCGGTGACATAACCTTGATCGGCGCCGACTTGTACAATTTTTAATAATATTTTAATATTTTTAAATATATATTTTTATTTATTTATTTATTCTTTATTCTTTTTCTTTTTTTCCTTCTCATCTTCTTCCTCCAGGCTGGTCGCCGGAGCTCGGCGACCGGCCGAGGCGACGGCCGGCGAGGTCGACCTCGCCGGCCACCTCGCCGGTGCCCGCGAGGGCGGCCTCGCCATTGCCGGCGGGGCGAGCCCCGCCCGGCTCGGCGCGAGGCCGCTGGACTCCTCCCTGGCTCCGTTCTTCGATACCAATCTCGCCCTAGAAATTTCCTCCCTCCTTTGCTTGTCGTCGTTGTTGTCTCTAGGATCGGGAGCTCGGGGTGTCTTTGGTCGCGCGACTCGGGCGATTCGTCGGGGTGGGGGTTTTGTGATTCCTAGGTTCTTCGAGGCGGTGGCCTCCCGCCGAGCTAGCGGGGCTCGCCCTCGCCGGCCATGGGCGAGGCTCGACCCTCGCATTTGGCGGGCCGAGCCTCGCCCGCCTGGCGCGAGGCCCCTCGCGGCCTAGGTGGCGAGCCGGATCTGGCGAGGTGGAGCCTCGCCGGCCATGGGCGAGGCTCGATCCTCGCCAGATCCGGCTAGGCGAGCCTTGCGGCCGTTGGCGAGGTGGCTGGCAAGGTCGACCTCGCCAGCCGTCGCCTCTGGCCGGTTGCCCAGCTCCGGCAATCGGGTGGAAGAAGAAGATGAGAAGAAAAAAGAAAAATAAATAAAAGAAAAGAAATAAAAATAAAAAGAGAAAAACATAAAATAAAAATATTTTTAAAAATTGTACACGTCGCCGCCGTCAAAGCCACGTCATTGGCCGGCGTCCAGTCAGCAAAATCCAGCCAAAATTGGCCGGAAAGGACTGAATTGGCACAACGTAAAATGGTTTAGGACTAAATCGGCACAAAACCAAAATGTTTAGGACTTTTTTGGCACTTTTCCCGATATTGCTAAATACGATCTAGTTATATACAAAAATTATATTTGTAATAGTAAGCGTTGCTAAAATGTGTGCAATAATCTCGATATACTGGCTATGATGTTCACCATATAATATTTGAAATATTTTATTTTTTCCTCTTCTTCTTTCTTTCCTTTATTTATAACTTGGATGCATGCATGCCTTATTTACATTTAACTTTTCTCTGTAATATTTTTTTTTATATTATGACTTCGATATTGGAAAGCCTTATTTTAAAGAAAATAATCGGCTTTATCTTTACATAAATACACAAAATAGAATCCATATTTACGTAAAGAAATATATTGAAAATTTTATTACCAAAATCTGTGCGTTCATAGAACATTTCGTCACGGAATATAACTTTTTCTATCTATTACCAAAATATATGCACCTGAACGATATATGCATAAAAATTTAAAGCAGAATTCAATTCATATATTATTAGAGATTGGCTAAGGTGACGTAAAAAAAAAGCGTATCACTAGAGAAATTTCCCTGTGAATGTGACACGTGGCATTACGAGCGACGATAAAATTCTTGCCTCATTTCATTGGGAGCAATACTCAATAAAATTTCCGTTCCCAAGGACCACAGTCGAAGAAAACCCTGAAATTGTCATACGGATAGCACCAAAGTGCGTATACCCCTGCTGGATCCAATGGCGTCAAAGATCCGGGAAAACTTCCGGCTGCCGTTCCCGGCACACTTACAGCGAAACTGGACGCGACGCGTCCCGCAACCCCAGAAGCCAGCCATAAACGAATTCGACTACGTCGAACCGACTGATGGGTCGGTCGATCCGTCTGAGGTTATCGGGCGTGAAGTCGAAGCGTCATTCCTCCTCCAGGACTTGCTTGGGGATAGCGGAAGCAACTGCAATCAATTCAAGGCACTTGGGATCGTGGGAACCGCGGGCAGTGGGAAAACTACCATCTGTCAAAAAATGTTCAACAGCTCACAAGTGCAAAAGCACTTTCTTCCTCGGATCTGGGTTTGCATGACAAGACCACCCGGCGATGACGCTGACACAAAGGTCATTGTCACTAAGAGGATGCTAACTTGCCTAGGAGAAGACGAGGAGATCATTGAAAAATGCGAGAATGGAATTTCGGGGTTGGTCTCTCTTCTGCATCGGCAGCTAGTGGGGAAGAGGTACCTGATCGTGCTGGACGGTGCTTGCGATGCGGATAGATGGTTTGACTTGGGCTCCGGTGAGAATAATTCTTGCTTAGACTCATTTGATCACTGGCGAAATTATCTGAACAATAAGACATGTGAGCACTCACTTGAACCACCATATCCATCTCAGATTACTCGATCCAGCACAAACCAGATAAAGGCAAGAATTTCACCTGGGTTCACTCGACGGATTGGGGCCGAAGCCTAGCTTTTGGGCTGCCGAAAGGATATGGAGGGGCTGTGATCGTCAATGGCAGGAGCGATAAAGTGGTGGAGATGATGGTCGGTAAGAAAAATCTGCACCATCTTCTTCCTCTGACGGACAAAGATTGCTGGGACATATTCAAAAAAGCAACTGGTGTTGACCCTGAATGCGATCCTCGGGTAAGAAGAAGAGCTAACTTTTTCCAGAACCTGTTTGCTTTCATAAAGTTGGTTTTAGTTCTCTTTACCAGAAAGTGTTCAATGTTTTTTGAAAACATGTTCTGCGATTGAACACGAAAACATCTTTTTAGTAATGAAAATAGTAAAAAAATAAAAATAAAAAAGAAGATGATGGCAGCTGCATCAAAATGATTGAAGAGACTCTCTTTAAAATCTCAAAACTTATCCGCCTTCATTTCGAGCAAACCCAAATGATATAATCTCTGATTCGATTTTACTTTATGATATTCGTCGCTTGGAAGCTAATGTTGCCAAGCATGTCTGCAGACTATTTTTATGTTCAAATGATGACTGAAATACGTTTGCAAACAATCGGATTAGATCTTCTTTGTATGGTCCTCACTACCTCATTCCTTTCCAATTGATGATTGAGATTGGTTCTCGAGGATTTAAAGCATCCAAACCTGGAAGAGTCAGTATCTTGTGTTACACTACGCTCAGTATAAAGTGACAAATTTATCTAAATTCAAGTACAAATGTCGATGATATTCATTTGACATTCTACAGTAAGATAATAACGAGAAATTGATTTGAAGAGTGGTATCACTGCGCAATATTTGTGTAGATTGGTCTGTCTGTTTAAAGTATTACCTTTATCTAAGTGCGGTTGGCATGTTATATAACAAAACAAACAGATCAATATGATCGTCGTATGGAATACTTTCTGATTCTTTAGGTAGAAGAACTTCGGAGATTTGTCGTGCAGGGAGCTGGTGGCCACCCACTTATGGCAAAACTTATGGGCCGGCATTACAAACGGGACGATGATACTGCAGAACAGGCGGCTGATAATCCCAATGCCCTTGTAGGGCTAGAAGCATCCCAAGATACTGCAACGCAACCGGTCAATAGTAGCAACGATTCGCAACTGGTCAAAAATAGCAATGGTTCTTCCATAACACAAGTAACTGAGCCAGAAGCGTCCCAAGTTACTGTACCGCAACGGGTCAATAGTAGCAATGTTTCTTTCGTAGCCCAAGTAACTGAGCCAGAAGCATCCCAAGTTAGTGTACCGCAAGCGGTCAATATTAGCAATGGTTCGCAACCGGTCAATAGTAGCAATGGTTCTTTCATAGCCCAAGTAACTGAGCCAGAAGCGTCCCAAGTTACTACACCGCAACTGGTCAATAGTAGCGATGGTTCTTCCATAGCCCAACTAACTGGGCCAGAATCGGCCCAAGTAACTGCACCACCGCCAGCCGATGGTAGCAATGGTTCTTCCATAGCCCAAGTAACTGGGCCAGAAGCGTCCCAAGTTACCACACCGCAACCGGTCAATAGCAGCAATGGCTCTTCGATAGACCAAGCAACTGGACCAGAATCGGCCCAAGTTACCGCACCACCACCAGCCGATAGTAGCAATCGTTCTTCCGTAGCCCAAGTAACTAGCCAGAATCAGCCTAGGTTACCACACCGCTACTGGTCAATAGTAGTAAAGGTTCTTCGATTGAAGAATTTATTGGGCCCGACAAACCGGAATTATCGCACCGCAGGCAGTCGATAGTACGGGGGTAAAAAGAGCCAGCAGAACCGAGCCAAGAGTTTGGGGTTTTTCTAGGTGAAGTTTTCCTTCGGTTTGGGTAGAAGTAAAAATGGGATTCTTACTATTTCGGGCCGGGGTGGTTGCTTATCTATAGGATCGTCCTCACGCATGTCTCACGGTCAAATCGTTTTCCCATGTCAAGTTCTTTAGTTGTACGAGTTCTGTCCTCTTTAGCCTTTTCCCTCAAGGTCAGTATCTTAGAAGTGATCAATTCCGAGTGACATTAACCAACAACGCATTGACCAAATTTACATTCATCCATCCCTCAGAAGGCTCGAATTTCAAGATATCACATCCGGAGTCCCTAGATTCGAAAGATCTGGGTCTACCACCGAACCGCCAGAGGATGCTCGTGCCTTGCCCACAAGCTACCTCCGGCACATACACAGGTATCTCAGATTCCAGTATGGGACCTCCTCTTTGTCCATTCCGCTTGCGACGGTACCATGATCTATATCGATGGGGTACCTTATGGGGTAGACCCGCATCAACCCAAACCACGGACTTCACGAGTTCATAAACCCATCCCCTTGGGTTCCCATGAAGCGGGATATAGACTACTCGTTCTATGACCTTCGGCTAACCAAAATGCTTAGGTGGAGCTGCCATCTAGGGACCTGAAAATGTTCTCCCACAACAGGGTGAGACGACGTCTCGGCAAGTTCACTCCCTAAGCCCCGACTAGGAAGGTAATATGCCCTAAAGGCTGCCTAAGCACAAACATGAGTCAGAGAACTTACCTTTGCCTCCATTTCTTCTTACAAGTCAGTATAATTTATAAATTCAACAAATCACTTCAACAACTCAAGGCATCAAATCAAATCGAATCATCAATCAATCAACTCAGTCGATTTCATGTCATCAAGATCATCTCTTGGTCCACTCATTCTGTACAATCTATGAAGTCTGATCACATCAAAGACTGCTCACCCTAAGCTAAAGATAGATAGAAATGCTCACCAAAAGCTGATAACAACGTATACTACTTACCTTAAGCTGATATATCAAAACCCTCAGGTTGATATATTATAAAACTAAATGCTCACCAAAGCTGTGCGGTACTTAATTGCTCACCAAAGCTATGAGATACTTAATTACTCACTGAAACTGTGCGATACTTAGGGTATACTGCTCATTTTATGCTAATATATCAAAGCTCTTAAGCTGATATAGTATATCATTCTACCAAACCAACTATTTTACCACTTTTATCATACCCGATAAAAATAATCGTGTGAAGGTATACGGTCGGCCTCAGCCAAAAATATAATAACAACTTTTTTATATAGTGTTTGAAAACATTTTTGGCATTGAAAACTGACTCTTGGTAATTTTCTAATTAATTACCGGAAATATTAAATTTTGGGATAAATACCTAAAATTACAATTCACACTCAAATTGCACCAAATAGCAGTTTATTAAATAAGGCAATCACACCATTGCAATCAGCACAAAATTCTGGTCACTGGCTATCCCGATCTAATTTTCGAAAATTAATTAATTACCAAAATTAAATAATAAATACCAAAAATAGCAACTTAGGCTGAAAAAGCCTAATTAAAAGTTGAGACGGGCTTGAAAAATTTTCAAACCTGTCTAGATAAATACTACAGCTTATCTTGCTAATTACAGTACTCTAACCACCTAATATGCATAAACGATTAACTAAATCACTAATATGTTCTAACTAACCACTTAATCCTAGCTTAACTTAAACTAATTAACCCTTAAGCGTCATTAACTTCCTAGGTAAAGATTAGTGAGTAAACTCACTTGATTAACGATCTGACTGAACCACAACGACGGCGAGGCGGAGAGGATCGATAAACTCCAAAACGGGGTTGCACTCTGAGGTTTGGAAGGGTTTCAAAATGGGCCAAACAGTGCAAGGAAGACCCAAGAGTTTCGGTTCTAGTCTTGGGCTGAAGGAGGTTGGACGGTAGCTAGTTGGGGCCGAAACGGGCAAGGAGGAACGGTGAAGGATGCAGTGGGGCTTGGTGGTGTTCAACGGTGACTCCGGTGACCATGACGGCGACATACGGGGGTCAGACGACCTTGGGCAGCGACTAGGACGGACAAAGGTGCGTGGACGTCGAGCGAAGAGGCGAGACGATGAGTGCAGATGTGCGGCTGGCGTGAGTTTGCATTGGCGCTGGACAAGCAAAGAGCTTGGTTGGACAGTGGCTAGCTTCCTTCTCTACAATTTTTAAAGCTCTTTTGGCCTAGAAAATAGAGGGCTCAACAGAAGGGGAAAGGGGAATCGGCTGTTGTGGAGGGGGCCACTTGGTCTCCCTTCTATCTTCTTGTCCCCTATTGGCTTGACCCCACCATTTGGCTGACTTCCTCAACATACTTGCACCAATCTTCCTCCAGAAGTAAATGAAAGGGTCCAAAGGTTGAAGGCAATGGGGGGCTACGAATTTGAAGTGTTTTCCCCTCTAATTGAACTAATCTCTCTCCAATTGAAGTTAATTCGGCCCTAAAAAATTCCACTATTGAGTCATCAATCAAATTGGTATTTTTCCTTGCCAATAGAACCAACTTGCATCCAAAAACCGTGATAAAAAACGGTCCCTTGAATTTTCCGATCGAAAACAGCTCTATATTGACTTTTCGCCAAAAATCTCGGTTTGCAGAAAAATCTTCGGAGAATGAGTCGACGTTTCTCAAATGACTTGTGACATGACAAAAGTTCATGAATGGATCTAAACTTAGAACCAGTGAAGGAGAGTAAATTTCCTGTAGGTATGCATCCCACAATGGGCGAACAACTCCCGTTCAAGCCATTTAGGGACAACCTTTTTGTGACATCCAGATTTTCGGGTTTTAATTTGACTGGATAAATAGGATCCTGTCTCATCGCTCGTCAATTTATTGACGGGTTGAAATTTCATAAAGAAATTATCGGAGGAAAAATTGAAGACCAAAAAGAAAATAGAAAGGAAAAGGAAAAGAGAAAAGGAAAATGTACATAAAGGCATTATGTATTTTATTTTTCCTTTTTCTCTCTCTCCCTTTTCTCTCTTTCTCTTTCTCTCTTCTCTCTTCTCTCCCCTCCCCCTCGTGCGAATCCCTTCCCCACCGATTGCCCTCTGCCGTTTCTCATTTTGCTTCCCCTTTCACTTTTTATTTTGACTTTTCAAACTTCCTTCTCTCTTATCTTCTCCCTCTCTCTCTCTCTCTTCTCCCCCACTCCCCCACGTGACCGAAAGCCCCCCTTCCCCTCGTTTCTTGCCCGTGAAAACCAGAAACGAGGAAGAAGAAGCCGCACGGTTGCAGCTCGTCGGAGCCGTCGCTGCCCGCACCGCCGCTCGTCTCGCCGCCGCACCGCCGCCCGCGCCGCGCCCGCGCGCTCGCCGCCGTCCAGCCACTCGTCCGTGCGCGCCCAAGCCGCGCGATCCAGCCACGACCCAGCTCGGTTCCGCCCCGACCAGCCCCCGTCCGGCCACCTCCGGCCACCGCCCGACTCCGCCCAACCTCCCCGAAGTTCCCCTCGCCCTCCGCCGGCCTTGCCCCGCCATCTTAGTCACCGGAATAGCCTCGTTTGGCCATGAACAGCAGTTGGAAAAATGGGTTTCCAGCACCGTTCAAGGCCTGTTTTGGGCCGTTTCCCGGCCCCGAACTCGAGGCCCGCTT
Source organism: Eucalyptus leucophloia subsp. euroa (assembly GCA_017140325.1). Lineage (NCBI taxonomy): Eukaryota > Viridiplantae > Streptophyta > Magnoliopsida > Myrtales > Myrtaceae > Eucalyptus > Eucalyptus leucophloia. The sequence goes on along the minus strand of CM029471.1, from coordinate 18,217,423 downwards.
TGGGAAGAATCGTTCCTCGCGTCGCCGCCGTCGGATTGATCCGATTTGCGCGCGATTTGGTGAGTAATCTCACTAATCCTGGATTAGTTGACTAATTATGCTTTAAGGTTGGTTTAATTTTAATTAATTATGTTTAGGTTGTTATATTAGAATTAATTAGCAATTATTAGTCAATTGTGATGCGATTTAGATAAATTGATTGCGCAATTAACAAGTAGACGTGGTCTACTATTTATTGGGAGTGTCTCGGGAATTTTTGGACCCCTAATTGGGCTTCAATTTGGCGATTCGGGCCTAAGTGAGATTTTTGGGCGTTTAAATATTAATTTTTGGAATTAAATTAAATAATTATTTATTTTCCGAGAATTTAAGGGAGATGGTTCGGAACCGGAATATTATGCGGATGACTGTGGTGAAGTCCGTTTATTTAATCGGGCTTTATTTTGAGCTAAATTGAATTTTTAATATTAATTATTTAATTTTCGAAATTAATTAATTAATTATTTATTTCCTGAAAATTCAACTGGGATGGCTCGTGACCGGAAAATTATGCTGATGACCGTGGTGAAGTCCGTTTATTGAATTGGGCCTTATTTTGAGCTAAATGGAATTTTTAATATTTAATAATTAATTTTCGAAATTAATTAATTAATTAATTATTTTTCAGAAATTAAGATTTCGATGGCCGATGACCGAAATCTCGTGCTGATCGTCGTGGCGCAGTTCGTTTATTTATTTGAGCTCTACGTTGTATGGAATTGAATAAATTGTAATGTTTTAGGGATTTACCCTAAATTGATTTGGAATTGATTGAGATTGAATGATTGATTGGTAGATGGCCGAGTATGTTTGTTTAACATTTATAATGCTTTGATTGAGTTGTAAAGTGGATGGGGTTATGAGAGAATTGGAAATACTCGGGATTGAATCAATCGCACACGGTGTATAGACCTACGTGGTTCGGTGATTGAGATATCATCATGGCGAAAACGGCGCCTTAAAGAACGCACGTATCGGTCTAGTACATACATTATTGTGGACCTACGTGGTTCGGTGATTGGGATATCACTGGCGAAAACGGCGCCTTAAAGAACGCACGTATCGGTCTAGTACTCATATTGTTATAGGCATGTATGGTTCGGTGATTTGGGATATCACTGGCGAAAACGGCGCCTTAAAGAACGCATACACTTGTCTATTAAATACATTGTTGTAGGCATGTGTGGTTCGGTGATTTGGGATATCACTGGCGAAAACGGCGCCTTAAAGAACGCACACAATTGTCTATTTGAGTACATGGTCATAGGCATGCGTGGTTCGGTGACTAAGGAGATCACTGGCGAAAAACGGCGCCTTAAAGAACGCACGCAATTGTCTAGTGGATAAATCACTTTGGCGAACTTGACGCCCGAGAGTATTGACCTAGAATGGTCCGTCTGACATGTAATCGACTAGTTCGATTGACCAATGAATTGATCCGATTGTTGTGAAATGATTGATTGAATGGAAATGACCGTGAGTGGTCTTGTTAGTATGAAATCGACTAGGTCGATTTGATCGATGCTTCGATCGGTGATATGATTGCTTGAGTGCCTATTGTGAATTGTACTGACTTGCAGGTGGGATCTGATGCTAAGGTACGTCTTCTGACCCATGCGTGTTTAGGCAGCCTTTAGTATAATGGTTTACTAATCGGGCTTAGTGGGGTAGAACTCGTTTAGACGTAGTCTCATCCCGCTTGGGGAAAAACATTTCAGGACCCCGTTGAGGAGCTGAGGAGGAATCGAGAAGGAGAACTCGAGGTGAAACATGAGTAGAAGGACTTTTGGAAGAAGAAGATAATACCGAGAGAGATTTTGAATATGACCTGAAGGGATTGAGATTTCATCTTCTTTTGTGAACTCCAATTGATGTGAATAGTTATGAAGTTCTTTAGTTGATGTCATGTATAAAAGTTTGGTTATAAATTTCAATATGAAAAATATGACCCTGCTTTCCTATCCCATCGTTTTATTGTTTGGGGATTTTAACTGCTTCCGCACGTGCTTAAAAATGAAAGGGTCGGCGATACATTGTCCTGGGATATCGCATTATAAAATCGACCAAGTGAGACGGATGTGTGCGTGCCTGAGGATCGGGGCGTGACACTTTTAGCAGAAAACCACTCAGCCCTTTAGTTCAGAGCCTAGAGACATCCAAAAATTTCAAGATGGAAACATTTCTAACCTACCCAAGCTGCATTTCTTGGAGGATCCTACCGGATTGGAGAAGAAGAGGAATTTAGAAAGCCATAGAGAGGTTTTTCATAAACACTCACTTTACTTCAGGGGACTCTGCCCAAAACACTACACACACATTGCCTTATATAGGCAAGGAAAGGTTACAAGGACACACAAAGGGACCAACTCACAGGTCCAGATACAAACAGAGGCACCGGAAACTTCCAGGAGGGAATTATTCGCACATTATAAACAGTAACTGTACTATGAACAGTACTTTCCCTAGCCTAGTGCTACAGTAAAAGTGAACAATGATTTTGCTACAGTGAAATTTTATGGACTCAACGGTCTCGTCCGTCACGAGCATTATAGCTATAAATTGAGTCATCATCTAAGCTGTCTTCTAGGAGATGTGCCTCATATTTCTACTGAAGGGCTTCAAGGTCTTGAGGTGAGAGGATTTGGTTCAGTCTTCGAGATGAGGATACTTCATGAGCCCAATGGGATGCTTCTTCTTCTGCCCAGTTTGTGTTTTCGCTGGTAGTGTTGGCAGGAATGCTTGGCTGAGGCCAATTGGATGGCTGTGCATAGAAGGATGTGTCCATGTCTTGAAATGAGGATGAAGGTCCTTGTTCATAGGAATTTTGGGACAGAGGACCTCCAAAGCGTGTGTAGGGGTCTTCAGTAAACTGGACAATGTCATCTTCGCTTGTCATTTCATGCTCTTGGGATGATGCAGCTTGTCTGTATTGCTTGAGTGCTTCCCTAGCTTCTGGTGCTAGGTCATAATTATCCCACGTAATGGGTACATTATTACAAACATCTTCAGGAATGGTTTTGTTTTCCTGGCATAGGATTCTCTGGAGTTCTTGGTATTCATGTTCACAAAATCTAACAGATTTTGGATAAGATTTGTGAATCCGGGCTTCTCGGTTGTTCAAGTGAGGTTTATAGGATGTGGTTCCTATTTCTAGTGGTGCATCGAGAATACTACCATTATTTCTGCAAAAATTCCATGGATGTCAGAAAAACAGAATAGTGTGGATCTCAGGATTCGGTGTCATGGTTCTTAATTCTCTTTCCAAGTCTTGTTTCCAACATGTAGGATGATAGAACTAATTTAGAAATTCTAAAAAATTTCTATCACATTCTTTTTCGATATTTCTTCCGAGTAAGAATATCCTTGTAAGGTTGGCGATGAATCTTCTGGTTGGAATTTCAAAAGCTACTAGGTACTTATTGGTTAAGTACCACAATAACATTTTGAGCTGTTCATGGAAATCATCTTCCTTCCAGATAAGAGGATGAATGAATGGATAATTCATATTTAACCCAAAAGGATAAAGAATCGAACCTCCATTGAATCTGAATAGGTCTGTGTGGCATTGCCACATGAGGTTCTCCAGGTTCTCAGTGAGACTGTCGTTCTGGATTTGCTGAATAATCTCCTGGGGATATTTCCAGCTTTGCAAATCTTTGATCTTCTCAATCTTGTATTTCACGCTATGATTGAGCATATGGAAAGCAAGTCTCTTGATGTACATGTTGATTTCAGCTGGTACTTTGGGTCTTGACAAGAAATCAGCAAGTACATTCTTTTTCCCAGGAATGTGTTTGGTTTCAAAAGAGTATTTTGAAAACCATTCAGCCCATCGAAGCAATTGAGAGTTTGGAATCTACTTCTGTTTAAACTTGGTCATATGATGGCCGATGAGATGAAACTCAAATTTTTTGATTTCATTTTTTACTGCTAGGATTTCTTTGAAAGTGGAATGGTAATGCATTTCAGCCTGAGAAAAATTTCCACTTTTGTGAGCACAAATGTGTCTCTTACCATCAATTTCTTCGAACAGGATGGCTGCTTGATTGGGTTTTTCAATCGGCCAATTAAGAACATTTTTTAATCCAAGAATTGCAATAGATATAGTGGGGCTATTAGAGATGGTCCACATCTGATGTTGTAAGGCCAGTTTGGGGATGTCTTCCGGAGACAATTATAATTTGCTTCTGCCTCAGAAACAAGTTCTCTTGGTCTAAGGTTTCTCTATTTGGATTAATGTCCATCCTGAGTTGCTCAATTCCACGATTCTCGATTGCGTAACCGTACACGAAGCTTCTTCCCGAGTCAAGGCATATTCGAAAAAAAGATCTTAGCGATCTCACTTCACCAGGCACATGGTATGGTGTCGAGCCATGATGCATCCATGCAAAGAGGAAAAGAAAATACAGGCCCGACCACTATAGGGCTTCAAGTCATTATGTATCCAAGCTGGTAGATTTCCTCAAAACAGGGCCAGTAATTAGTTGTGAATCGCGACAAACTACTGGTAGATATGATGTTGATATGTTAACCTTTTGGAATTACTTCAACCCTTGACCTAGACTTGCAATGAATGAGTTGCGGCAAACTAAAGCCAACATGATAAATATAGCACATGATAGCATTTACTCTCGAAGGTACCAAATGACAGATTGATTAAAAGCCACGTTTTCCTTTTCGAAAGGGATTTATATGTGAGCCATTTACAATGACTAAGTTATGATTATTTAATTTTTTTAGTAACTCGAAAAAAATTGGTTTGGTGTTTTTCCATGATATGTTTTCACTTTGAACTACCTTCAATAGTTACCATCATAATCACTTCCACTAAAATAAAAAGTTAACCAATTCATCATTTTGTCCTACTATGACAAAAAAAAGCCTTTTGTATTTTAGAGTTTTGTTTCCGCAATTCCATAAAAGATAAGTGGTAAATTATTGATTCCTCAATTTTTCAATCTATAATTGTTAATGCAATTGCAAAATAATTTTCTCCTATAGCATATGAAACTATTTCGATAGGATAATATTCTTTTCACGTGTTTTTAAGTAGGAATTTCACGTGTAACTATAAACTTATCGAGTGAATAAATTTTTCATAAAGTAATGCCTTTTAAACATTTTTCTACTTAATTGCTTATTTATAAAGCTAATTTATAACAATTTTAAATAGTTATTAATCATCTAGATATTTCTAGCGAAAGATTTTTCATTCGAGTTGTTTTCGTATCTTTTATAGTAAACATGTAGGCGGTCCCATCTTTCTTATGAATTATGTTTCCTTGCTTCTTGGGAGACGTCCTTACTCAACCACCCCTCCCACCCGACGATAAAGACTCTGAAAAGGATGGTTACGGGCAACACAAGTTCAGATTTAAAGCACATAATAACTCACATAAGTAGTGGCCTCCGACAACCAACTAGAATAATTCACAAATTGTTGTCCGATTCGCTAAAGTAGTGGCCTCGTGATCTGCAAACGCGGATTCCCCGACAATTGCTTGGTGCTCCCCGGTCCGGTTCTTCACCTGAATTGAGGTCCGGCTGTCGCGTATCTCTAGACCGGTTCGGCATAATTGCATCGGTCCTGAAAAAAAAGTCTATCGATTCGGACAAGTTCTATCTGTATTCTTTAACATTTGATGAATGAAATCGTTGATTCCTAAAAGTCTATTGATTTTGACTGATTTGTTTTTCTGACTGAAATCGATGGTTCCTAAAAATCGGTGGTGTCCGGCCATGTTGCATCAACATCGGACACAGGACCATGGCCATGCAAAGAGGAAAAGAAAATACAGGCCCAACCACTGGTGGGCTTCAAGTCATTCTATTCTCAAGCTGATAGATTCCTTCGGAATAGGGCTAGCAACTAGTTGTGAGTCGCGAAAAACTACCGGTAGATATGGTATTGTTATGCTAACCTTTCGGAATTACTTCAAGCATTGACCTAGACTTGGAATAAATGAGTCGCGACAAACTAAAGCCAGTACAATGCCGACATGAAATAAATACAGCACGTGATAGCATCTATTCTCGGAGGTACTATATGTGAGATTGATTCCGAGCCACATTTGCCATTTCATAAGAGATTTACAAGTGAGTCACGTCGATGCATATCTCAAAGACTTATGATGATCTTTAAAGAATTTTTGTAACTAACCTCATTTCTTCATTTAATTCTTAGACTTTTATTAGCTAGTGTTGCAGGGCACTTGTGAAGAAACCAAAGAAGCTTTGTAGGTTTTATCTAACGCAATGACTTTTTTTGCATTATATGTAATCATTTTTTAAGCATATCTTTATTAAGAATCCTCGACAAGTACTTCTAGAGGGGTAATTAGTTAAGGATCACCTTTATTTATACTAGCAATAGAGAAAACATTTTGCTTTGAGCAGAAATACAATTCATTTGCAATGATTCAGTTACGGTTATTTAATATTTTAGTAACTCAAAAAAAATTTGTTCGGTGTTTCTATATGATTTTTTTTTTTTTTATAAACTTTGAACTAGCTGCAGTAATTACTAGTTATACTAAAGCAAAAGTAAACCAATTCATCATTCGGTCCTTCTAGGACACAAAAAGAGTCTTTCGTATTTAAGAGTTTCATTTTCGTAATTCTATAAAAGATAAGTGGTGAATTAATGATTCCTCAATTCTTTAGTGTGTACTTGCTATTCTTCAACGCGATTGCAATATAATTTTCTTTTATAACAAACGAAACTGTTTCGGTACGATGATATTATTTTCATGCATGAAGTTCAAAGTGTTTTTTATTGGGAAGTTCAATGTGTTATTATAAACTTATCATGTGAATAAATTGTGGAAAAATAATACATTTTAAACATTGTTCTACTTAATTGCTTATTAATGAAGCAAATTTATAATAATTTTAAATATTTATCAACCATCTAGATATTTAGCGGAAGATTTGTTGTCTTATTTTCTGTAGTTTCCACGTAGGCGGTCCCATCTTTGTTTTGAATCGTGTTTCCTCGCTTCTTGGGAGACGACCTTACTCAGCGACCCTGCCTCCCGACTAAAGCAAAAAGAGTTGGGCTTGACAATAAAGACTCTGAAAAGGATGGTTACGGACAACACAGGCTCGGATTTAAAGCGGATAATAACTCACATAAATAGTGGCCCCGGATAACCAACTTGAATAATTCATAGATTTTTGTCCGATTCATTAAAGCAGTGGCCTCGTGATTTGCAAATGCAGATTCCTTCGCCGATTGCTTGGTACTCCTCGGTCTGGTTCTTCATCTGAAGTGAGGTTCGGCTGTCACGTCTCTCTAGACCAGGTTCGCGATAATTTTATGGGTCTTAAAAAAGCTCTATCGGTTCGGACAAGTTCTATCCGTATTCTTTAAAGTTTGATGAATGACATCTCTAGTTCCTAAATGTCTATTGATTCTGACTGATTTTTTGTGTATCAGTTAAAACTTGATGAATGACATCTCTAATAGGGTGATGCATGTGTAAAAGTAATGTCATGATATATCAAGAATGTACCATATGGCAGATTGATCTTAAGCGACATTTGCCTGTTTGAAAGAGATCTACACGTGAGTCACGTTGATGCATATTTCAAAGTCTTCTCTTGTTTTTTCAAGAAGTTTTATAACTAACCTCATTTCTTCATTTAATTCTTAGAATTTTATTGACGAGTGTGGGGTGATTGAATTGGTTACGCATAAACTTGCTTGAATCCATACTATAGGTGCATAACTTTCGTACGACACTTAATTGAATGTTAACCTTTTCTTTTAAAAAAAAAATTAATTTGTTAACACCAAAATTTTGATTTTCATAATTAGTCATTTAATCGCGTCGAAAATTAGGAGTCAACTGTGACCACTAAACCAAAGTATCATTAGCATTAATGATAGTAGGAGCATGTTCATTTAATAATATTATATCCACTTAAATTGCATTTGAGTTGGTCGGGTCATAAATCGCTTTGGACATAGTTCAAAATGCTAAATGAGTTTAAGAAAGGAGGCCCTAGGCTTAATTGAATTTCCAAAACTCAGCCCATATGGACTAGGCCCGCATGAAAATTCGGCCAGCCCACAATCCCTTGATGCGGCACAAAATCCCTATGCACATGGGGTGTTCAAAATTAAGATATCGCATCCTTTGATAAATTTAGGAAGCAATAAGGCTATATATCACCTAATTTTCGGTCACATGGGAATAAGAAAGCGGGATATTTTAATTTTCTAACATGGATAGATTACCATATTCTTTATATCTAGATTTGGAAAGTGAAATCTTAATAAACCCTAAGTTTGTGCCTATATAAATGCTCTATTCTTCCGAGGTTGATAGGGAGTGGAACCTCTTCCAATAGCTATGTGATTCGGGGATGAACCACCAATCTGATGAGGATGAGGAGTGATTGCCAAGTGATGGACAATGTATGGCTCTCAATAGGCTTTTATGATAGCGAAAGGGGCAAGACTATATTGGACTATGCACCGAATGAGAGGAGGGCAATCCTTAATTATGTATGCACAACTATGATAATCTCACCAGATGCATCTTTTCACGTAATGACATTGTTTCGCTCCATTAGAACCCCAATGCTAAACATGCTTAGGTGAGAGCACTACCAATATGGGTGATCTCTTGGAAAAGTAAATCTTTATGTCGGATGACAAAATAGAGATGTTTGATATGGTATGGGTCAAAGTGGACAATATACGAAGTGAATTAATTCAAGGATGTCGCACGAGCTACTTGATTGGGTTTTTCAATCGGCCAATTAAGAACATTTTTTACTCCAAGAATTGCAATAGATATAGTGGGGCTATTAGAGATGGTCCACATCTGACGTTGTAAGACCAGTTTGGGGATGTCTTCCGGAGACAATTATCAATTGCTTGTGCCTCAGAAACAAGTTCTCTTGGTCTAAGTTTTCTCTCTTTGGATTAATGTCCATCCTGAGTTGCTCAATTCCACGATTCTCGATTGCAGAACCGTACACGAAGCTTCTTCCCGAGTCAAGGCATATTCGAAAAAAAGATCTTAGCGATCTCACTTCACCAGGCACATGGTATGGTGCCGAGCCATGATGCATCCATGCAAAGAGGAAAAGAAAATACAGGCCCGACCACAATAGGGCTTCAAGTCATTCTGTATCCAAGCTGGTAGATTTCCTCAAAACAGGGCCAGTAATTAGTTGTGAGTCGCGACAAACTACTGGTAGATATGATGTTGATATGTTAACCTTTTGGAATTACTTCAACCCTTGACCTAGACTTGCAATGAATGAGTTGCGGCAAACTAAAGCCAACATGATAAATATAGCACATGTTAGCATTTACTCTCGAAGGTACCAAATGACAGATTGATTAAAAGCCACGTTTTCCTTTTCGAAAGGGATTTATATGTGAGCCATTTACAATGACTAAGTTACCATTATTTAATTTTTTTAGTAACTCGAAAAAAATTGGTTTGGTGTTTTCCACGATATGTTTTCACTTTGAACTACCTTCAATAGTTACTATCATAATCACTTCCACTAAAATCAAAAGTTAACCAATTCATCATTTCGTCCTACTATGACAAAAAAAGCCTTTTGTATTTTAGAGTTTTGTTTTCGTAATTCCATAAAAGATAAAACTATTTCGATAGGATAATATTCTTTTCCCGCGTTTTTAATTAGGAATTTCACGGGTAACTATAAACTTATCGAGTGAATAAATTCCTCATAAAGTAATGCCTTTTAAACATTTTTCTACTTAATTGCTTATTTATAAAGCTAATTTATAACAATTTTAAATAGTTATTAATCATCTAGATATTTTTAGCGAAAGACTTTTCATTCGAGTTGTTTTCGTATCTTTTATAGTAAACATGTAGGCGGTCCCATCTTTCTTTTGAATTATGTTTCCTTGCTTCTTGGGAGACGACCTTACTCAACCACCCCTCCCACCCGACCATAAAGACTCTGAAAAGGATGGTTACGGGCAACACAAGTTCAGATTTAAAGCACATAATAACTCACATAAGTAGTGGCCTCGGACAACCAACTAGAATAATTCACAAATTGTTGTCCGATTCGCTAAAGTAGTGGCCTCGTGATCTGCAAACGCGGATTCCCCCGACAATTGCTTGGTGCTCCCCGGTCTGGTTCTTCACCCGAATTGAGGTCCGGCTGTCGCGTATCTCTAGACCGGTTCGGCATAATTGCATCGGTCCTGAAAAAAAAGTCTATCAATTCGGACAAGTTCTATCTGTATTCTTTAACATTTGATGAATGAAATCGTTGATTCCTAAAAGTCTATTGATTTTGACTGATTTGTTTTTCTGACTGAAATCGATGGTTCCTAAAAATCGGTGGTGTCCGGCCATGTTGCATCAACATCGGACACAGGACCATGGCCATGCAAAGAGGAAAAGAAAATACAGGCCCGACCACTAGAGGGCTTCAAGTCATTATGTATCCAAGCTAGTAGATTTCCTCGAAACAGGGCCAGTAATTAGTTGTGAGTCACGACAAACTACTGGTAGATATGATGTTGATATGTTAACCTTTTGGAATTACTTCAACCCTTGACCTAGACTTGCAATGAATGAGTTGCGGCAAACTAAAGCCAACATGATAAATATAGCACATGATAGCATTTACTCTCGAAGGTACCAAATGACAGATTGATTAAAAGCCACGTTTTCCTTTTCGAAAGTGATTTATATGTGAGCCATTTACAATGACTAAGTTACCATTATTTGATTTCTTTAGTAACTCGAAAAAAAATTGGTTTGGTGTTTTTCCATGATATGTTTTCACTTTGAACAACCTTCAATAGTTACTATCATAATCACTTCCACTAAAATCAAAAGTTAACCAATTCATCATTTCGTCCTACTATGACAAAAAAAGCCTTTTGTATTTTAGAGCTTTGTTTTCGTAATTGCATAAAAGATAAGTGGTAAATTATTGATTCCTCAATTTTTCAATCTATAATTGTTAATGCAATTGCAAAATAATTTTCTCCTATAACATATGAAACTATTTCGATAGGATATTATTCTTTTCACGCGTTTTTAATTAGGAATTTCACGCGTAACTATAAACTTATCGAGTGAATAAATTCCTCATAAAGTAATGCCTTTTAAACATTTTTCTACTTAATTGCTTATTTATAAAGCTAACTTATAACAATTTTAAATAGTTATTAATCATCTAGATATTTTTAGCGAAAGACTTTTCATTCGTGTTGTTTTCGTATCTTTTATAGTAAACATGTAGGCGGTCCCATCTTTCTTTTGAATTATGTATCCTTGCTTCTTGGGAGACGACCTTAGTCAACCACCCCTCCCACCCGACGATAAAGACTCCGAAAAGGATGGTTACGGGCAACACAAGTTCAGATTTAAAGCACATAATAACTCACATAAGTAGTGGCCTCGGACAACCAACTAGAATAATTCACAAATTTTTGTCCGATTCGCTAAAGTAGTGGCCTCGTGATCTGCAAACGCGGATTCCCCTGACAATTGGTTGGTGCTCCCCGGTCTGGTTCTTCACCCGAATTGAGGTCCGGCTGTCGCGTATCTCTAGACCGGTTCGGCATAATTGCATCGGTCCTGAAAAAAGTCTATCAATTCGGACAAGTTCTATCTGTATTCTTTAACATTTGATAAATGAAATCGTTGATTCCTAAAAGTCTATTGATTTTGACTGATTTGTTTTTCTGACTGAAATCGATGGTTCCTAAAAATTGGTGGTGTCCGGCCATGTTGCATCAACATCGGACACAGGACCATGGCCATGCAAAGAGGAAAAGAAAATACAGGCCCAACCACTAGAGGGCTTCAAGTCATTATGTATCCAAGCTAGTAGATTTCCTCGAAACAGGGCCAGTAATTCGTTGTGAGTCGCGACAAACTACTGGTAGATATGATGTTGATATGTTAACCTTTTGGAATTACTTCAACCCTTGACCTAGACTTGCAATGAATGAGTTGCGGCAAACTAAAGCCAACATGATAAATATAGCACATGATAGCATTTACTCTCGAAGGTACCAAATGACAGATTGATTAAAAGCCACGTTTTCCTTTTCGAAAGGGATTTATATGTGAGCCATTTACAATGACTAAGTTACCATTATTTGATTTCTTTAGTAACTCGAAAAAAAATTGGTTTGGTGTTTTTCCATGATATGTTTTCACTTTGAACTACCTTCAATAGTTACTATCATAATCACTTCCACTAAAATCAAAACTTAACCAATTCATCATTTCGTCCTACTATGACAAAAAAAGCCTTTTGTATTTTAGAGTTTTGTTTTCGTAATTCCATAAAAGATAAGTGGTAAATTATTGATTCCTCAATTTTTCAATCTATAATTGTTAATGCAATTGCAAAATCATTTTCTCCTATAACATATGTAATTATTTCGATAGGATAATATTCTTTTCACGCGTAACTATAAACTTATCGAGTGAATAAATTCCTCATAAAGTAATGCCTTTTAAACATTTTTCTACTTAATTGCTTATTTATAAAGCTAAGTTATAACAATTTTAAATAGTTATTAATCATCTAGATATTTTTAGCGAAAGACTTTTCATTCGAGTTGTTTTCGTATCTTTTATAGTAAACATGTAGGCGGTCCCATCTTTCTTTTGAATTATGTTTCCTTGCTTCTTGGGAGACGACCTTAGTCAACCACCCCTCCCACCCGACGATAAATACTCTGAAAAGGATGGTTACGGGCAACACAAGTTCAGATTTAAAGCACATAATAACTCACATAAGTAGTGGCCTCGGACAACCAACTAGAATAATTCACAAATTTTTGTCCGATTCGCTAAAGTAGTGGCCTCGTGATCTGCAAACGCGGATTCCCCCGACAATTGCTTGGTGCTCCCCGGTCTGGTTCTTCACCCGAATTGAGGTCCGGCTGTCGCGTATCTCTAGACCGGTTTGGCATAATTGCATCGGTCCTGAAAAAAGTCTATCGATTCGGACAAGTTCTATCTGTATTCTTTAACATTTGATGAATGAAATCGTTGATTCCTAAAAGTCTATTGATTTTGACTGATTTGTTTTTCTGACTGAAATCGATGGTTCCTAAAAATCGGTGGTGTCCGGCCATGTTGCATCAACATCGGACACAGGACCTTGGCCATGCAAAGAGGAAAAGAAAATACAGGCCCGACCACTAGAGGGCTTCAAGTCATTATGTATCCAAGCTAGTAGATTTCCTCGAAACAGGGCCAGTAATTAGTTGTGAGTCGTGACAAACTACTAGTAGATATGATGTTGATATGTTAACCTTTTGGAATTACTTCAACCCTTGACCTAGACTTGCAATGAATGAGTTGCGGCAAACTAAAGCCAACATGATAAATATAGCACATGATAGCATTTACTCTCGAAGGTACCAAATGACAGATTGATTAAAAGCCACGTTTTCCTTTTCGAAAGGGATTTATATGTGAGCCATTTACAATGACTAAGTTACCATTATTTGATTTCTTTAGTAACTCGAAAAAAATTGGTTTGGTGTTTTTCCGTGATATGTTTTCACTTTGAACTACCTTCAATAGTTACTATCATAATCACTTCCACTAAAATCAAAAGTTAACCAATTCATCATTTCGTCCTACTATGACAAAAAAAGCCTTTTGTATTTTAGAGTTTTGTTTTCGTAATTGCATAAAAGATAAGTGGTAAATTATTGATTCCTCACTTTTTCAATCTATAATTGTTAATGCAATTGCAAAATAATTTTCTCCTATAACGTATGAAACTATTTCGATAGGATAATATTCTTTTCGCGCGTTTTTAATTAGGAATTTCACGCGTAACTATAAACTTATCGAGTGAATAAATTCCTCATAAAGTAATGCCTTTTAAACATTTTTCTACTTAATTGCTTATTTATAAAGCTAAGTTATAACAATTTTAAATAGTTATTAATCATCTAGATATTTTTAGCGAAAGACTTTTCATTCGAGTTGTTTTCGTATCTTTTATAGTAAACATGTAGGCGGTCCCATCTTTCTTTTGAATTATGTTTCCTTGCTTCTTGGGAGACGACCTTAGTCAACCACCCCTCCCACCCGACGATAAATACTCTGAAAAGGATGGTTACGGGCAACACAAGTTCAGATTTAAAGCACATAATAACTCACATAAGTAGTGGCCTCGGACAACCAACTAGAATAATTCACAAATTTTTGTCCGATTCGCTAAAGTAGTGGCCTCGTGATCTGCAAACGCGGATTCCCCCGACAATTGCTTGATGCTCCCCGGTCTGGTTCTTCACCTGAATTGAGGTCCGGCTGTCGCGTATCTCTAGACCGGTTCGGCATAATTGCATCGGTCCTGAAAAAAAAGTCTATCGATTCGGACAACTTCTATCTGTATTCTTTAATATTTGATGAATGAAATCGTTGATTCCTAAAAGTCTATTGATTTTGACTGATTTGTTTTTCTGACTGAAATCGATGGTTCCTAAAAATCGGTGGTGTCCGGCCATGTTGCATCAACATCGGACACAGGACCATGGCCATGCAAAGACGAAAAGAAAATACAGGCCCAACCACTGGTGGGTCTTAAAAAAGGTAAATCGATTTGAACAAGTTCTATCTATATTCTTTAAAGTCTGATGAATGACATTTCTGGTTCCTAAAATTCTATTGATTATAACTAATTTTTGTTGTATCTGATAAAACTTGGTGAATGACATCTCTAATAGCATGATGCATGTGTAGAAGTAATGTCATGATATGTCAAGAGCGTACCATATGGCAGATTGATCTTTAGCGACATTTGCTTGTTTGAAGGATATCTACATGTGAGTGACATTGACGTAGATCTTAGAGACTTCTCTTGTTTTTTTAAGAAGTTTTGTAACTAACCTCATTTCCTCATTTAAAATTTTGTTGACGAGTGTTACACGACATCATACTATTCACATAGTCGGTCAGTTCATGACCGCATCATATATGACTCACTTTGCTACTGTTCTACATATTCTTCACTATGTCAAGTGTGCTTTATTTCATGGTCTTCACTTTTTTGCCAACTTCACTTTAGTGTTAAAAGCTTATTCTAATGCTAATTGGGCTAGTGATCCTTTTGATCGTCGCTCCATTACAAGCGACTACTTCTTTCTTATTACCTCACTCATTTCATGGCATGAAAAATATGTGCCTATATGTAGCTTCATTAGGAATATTAGATTGTCATTTAATCAACTTGGCTACATTTGATAATTATAACAAAGATTCCATGGTGTTGGTTCTCACCACGGGTGTTACTTCTCGAACAATTTTGGACTCATTGAATGAAAAATAATAAAAATTTGATGAACATTTAAATCGTTCAAGACAATCCCAATCAATATTCAATACATTTGACAAAGCTTTTTTGTATTTTTGGTAACCGAGGATCCATCAAAACCCTAATCCAAGCGCCGGCCACACTATTTCGGGGCAGCAACTATACCTCGAGAGAAGTTAGCCCAAAGAATCCACCGCCAAGGCCCTCTACTTAAATCACAATAGCAACACGGAGATTCGAACTCTCGATCGCATCGGCGGAGTTGAACGAACACTAACGCAACTGCCTTTGGTGGGTCCATTCGGCGAGTTAATTATCACACTAAAACTATTATAAGCTACTGGCATTTTTACATTTTCAATTGTTTTGTGTTTAACAAATATTACTATTCTAAAGCATAATTTTATAGTAGCAATGAGTTCAAAGTTTAGTTTCCATCACTCTTTAAAATGTATCTTATTGAAACTTTATTGTCACTTCCAAACAATATATCCTGCTTCTTTTAATGTAATTTCTATCTTGTTTTTCTCATAGGGACGTTAAAGTTTGGGCCGCTAATGTTTGATTATTGTGAAATGAGTGTCTACAAAACGTAGTAAATAGTAACGTAAAGTAAAAAAATATTAACAAATAATTACAATACGACCAATTTTAAAATTTACAAAGTTGGGAAAATTAATTGTCGAAGCATCAATAAATGCAGAAGATATCAACGACCAACTCTTGGCAACGAATTTTTCACAAGAAAATGCAGGAATATGTGAATATTTTTATTCTAAAAATAAATCAAGTGAATTATAAATATGCATTATTGGGGAAATAGGGGAAATACTTGATTTTTTTTCTAAAATATAAATTTATATCGCATATTTTTCAAGATATCTAACAATTGTTTTTTCAATATATCGTCATGGATGATAAGATATCCATCAATTCTTGCCAAAACAGAAAGATAGATGTCAAATGGTTGCCAAAACGAAAGATAGATAATAAAGTAAGATGACATATTTGGAATTGGAATATTACCTCGAAAAAATCACCTCTAACTCTATGTAGGTAACAAGGAGAAAGCTTAGAAACCATTTTACTATCAAGAAGATCCTACAAAAATCACTTGCTCGCCCTTTTCTACACCAAGTCGATGATGCAAATGAGAAGATTATGACATATGGAGGAAAGCGATCGAAAAGAGAGAAATTTACACTCTACGCTTTTACATTTCTTATTGCTTCATATTATTTTACGTGCTCAAATACTGCACTACCTATATTATCAATGTATAAATATTTTAATTTTGTATCCGATCTTGTTTTTTAATCGTACGATGAACCTGCATAATGGGTTTGGATCTACTTTATATAAAACTCCAATGAACTTTGGCGGAGTTTTTTTTTTTTTTTTTGAAATAATTTTTGAAATAATTTTTTGCATATTATTCTCTTGCGAAAATTTACATTGATACCAATATTATTACTATATAAAATATATAGTTTTAAACTCGTGCAATGCTCGGGTACTTTGCTGGTTGATTAGTAAACCCATCCACGAAAATAGAGGTGTAAAGTCAAATTTTTTTGCGCTTTGAACCCAGGACTTCAGATGAATATGATACTGCGCAACGGAGGATAATGATACCAGTTCGATAGGTGGAATGCAATCAAATCAAATTGAAGTAGAAAAGCAGGAATTCGAGCAAATGCTTATGCCGAAGGTCACAAGAAGTAAAATTAAACTGCATGAACGCAGAAAACAGAACAATCATGCAGACATTCTACAAAAAAATTGCATAGAGTTTGCTCATTCCTCTTCCCTAGCATGAGGATCCATCCACACGCCATAGCCATCGCAAGGGAAAAACTTGAGCTTCGGGCACTGAAACTTTTCCAAGTAGACCAGAGATGGGAAATGATCTCGCAGGTCCAACCACTCGATCTCGCAGTTGGCGAGGAACTTGAGCCTCAAGATCTTGACTGACCACCGATTATCAGACTGAGAATCCCAATTGAGATTCGGAAGGTTGCCTCCTCTGATGTAGAGTTTCTTGAGATTCTCTGAAGGAGTTAGCCAGGTCGGCATGGAAGTTCCAGGGTAGCCACGCAAGTCTAGCTTCATCAGTTCACGAGGTAAAGACTTGCGTTGGCTCGAACTGCTCTCGGGTTCTACGGACTCCAAAAAGCATTCCTGGAGACTCCTAGAGGATTTCTTAGGAGCTCGGATCCATGTAATCGTCAATGACCTCAGTTCGGGCAACTTCAATAGATCTCGTATATGTTCATCTCCTAAATCAGCTGCCTTATCCATTCGCAAACTCAATTTCCACAATTTCATCTCTGCCAAATCATAGAGAGTGCAAGGATTTTTTGATTTGTTCTGATTGTTTACGTCGTGGTAAAGCACAAACCCTTTGAGTACTTGGAGCTTTTCCAGCTTCATGAGACTCTTGGGCATGTGGCTGATCAGGTAGCACTCGGAGAAGTCCAAGTATCTGAGTTCCCCTAAAGAACCAATTTCCTTGGGAAGTGTTTCCAAACTTTGGCATGCTCCAAGATCAAGTATCGTCAGATTGTAGAGCTTGCAGATAGAAGCAGGAAGTGTTCCAATCTTTATCACACCTTGAAGGCTCAAATATCTCAGACTCTTCATTGTGCCTATTCCTCTTAACAGGGATGGCGCGTCCTCCACATCAATGCTATGATCTGGGGACATCACCCACCGCCCCAACTGAAGAACTTGGCACGAATAAAACGAATCCAATCTTAAATCAAGAAACTGCTCATTCACGTTGAACAATGTTCGTAAATTATAAGTGCTGCTCACTATTGATGGCCTCTGTCCACCTTCTACCAAGCATGCCCTGGAGCTCGAAGAATACTCTGTCGTTGCATTACCCTGGGAATCGAAATCCAAGAATTTATGCTCCCTCGCTAAAGTTATCAGGACCCACCGCATAAACGGGTGGAGCTGGCAGCTGTCAGGAACAGGGCTTCGCGGCTTTCCTTTCTTATGAACTAGCATGATGAAGCCCTTCTCGTCAAGCTCTTTGAAGATATCTTCCGCGGCTTTCTCAATGGCCATGGATTCCTTCAGACCTTGGACATCTATGAACTCCTCCCCAACCCACCAGTTGATCAGGACCCTTTTCTTTATGATTGCGTTCTCCGGGAAAGCTGCAAGACTCAACAAACATTTTCGGCGCTTACAATCCAACCTGTCATAAAGTTGCCGCACGCCCTGAATAATTGGACTCGTGTACATCTTTTGAATTCGGCTTCCAGTTTTGCCAACATCTGGCCACTTATTTCATCTTCCACAACCTTGGGTAGGCCAGGGGTGCTCGATTTGGCCTTTGAAGGATTGTGAAGAGCAGGCACATGCAACCTCAAACTCGAGATTTCCAGTTGGACCTCCCGCAGCTTGTCTTTGAGAGTGTCGTGGGAAGCCAAATGTTTTGAATCTTGGCTTTCCTTTATCCTGCTCTCTTGCTTACTTAACTCATCGGCTCTCTGGCACCACGACTTCAAGGTTGACTTGAAGTGGGAAAGATCATTTTGGATTTTCTCGTGCTGACCTCGAACCTCATCTTTGCTGCTATCGTCACGGTCGTTCCCAATGGTATTCACACTTCCTCCAGCAGATGGGGAGGAGGGTTGGTCAAGTGGAGAGACCTCGTTGATTTTGTTATAGATGAAGCTAAATATTTTTAAGGGTTTTTTTTGTCTTTTCCATCAGATTTGCTTTTAGGTTAAAAGTGATACATTTATATTAGCGATGGCAAGACGCTGGCCGTCAAGATGCTGAAAAAAGAAAATAGAGAGGCAAGAAAAAGTGAGAATAAAAAAGTGAGTTTTTTTTTTTTTACGAGGGTTCTCAATCTCTTTGTGCCATGATTTTGAAAAAAGATCATCATTGTATTCAAACTTTTTTTGAAATCTAGTGGATTTACAAAGTGCCTCTGTGTGGAGAGGTAGCGTAGGTTTTGATGAACTTCGTTAACAAATTTTCTAGCGTGTTCTTCTTATTATGTTATTTTATTATTATATTATGTTTGGTAAATTATTTTCGAGCGTTATTTTTCTGAAATTGATGTACGGTTTCGTAACAACTGTATCGGAGCCTAGGTTGGCTAATCAAGAACATCGAGGGTTTTCGGTGACGTTTGATTGAAAGCAAACATGATGGCAAAAGATAAAATCAGAATTGATAAATTCGATAGGTGGGATTTCGGATGGTGGAAACTACAAATCGAGGATTATCTTTATCAAAAACATCTTTATGCACCACTTGAGGGTTGGAAACCCGAGATGGCGGAAGTGGATCTGACAGCAAAAGCCGAATGGAAAATTCTTGATCAAAAAGCATTAGGTGCGATTCGTCTAGGATTGACGAAAAAGACAGGATACCACATCGCGAAAGCAAAAATTGCAAATGAAGCCATGGATATTCTAACGAATATTTATGAGAAGCCGTCCACATCAAATCGGGTATTTTTGCTGAAGAAACTGGTTAATATGAAGTTATCTGATAGATGTTCTGTGGCAGAGCATATTAATAGTTTCACGCAGGTCAATGGTCAATTGGAATCCGCAAACATAAATTTAGATAAGAAGCTTCAAGCTTTATTATTTTTATGTTCTCTTCCAGAAAGCTACAATACAGCAACGCAGGGAATTTCGAGCACCATGAATGATGATTTAACTCTTGATGATGCTGTGAGTAGAATCATGGATGAAGAGATGCGAAGGAAAGTCTCAGGTGGAGATAATTTTTCTGCATCTACATCTTCAACAGCAATCACAGTGGAGAACCGTTGGAAGAAGTAAAAGTAGAGGAAAATTCAACGGGCGTGGCAGATCACAATTAAGGGGTAAGAGACAGATTGCAAAAGATGAGTATTGGTTTTGTCACAAAACCGGACATTAGAGGTTTCAATGTGAAGCCTACAAAAAGAAGCAACAAGATGAGAATCAATGAGCTAATGTGATTAGCGATGAATCTTTGCTAGATAACTTATATTTGTCTGCACAGTTTGACTTGACAACAGATAAATGGTTTATTAATTATGGTGCTTCTTTTTATTGCACCTTGCAAAAAGACATATTTGATGATTATGCCAATGGAGATTTCGGATAAGTGGTTGTGGAAACGACCACATGTGTCCCATTGTTAGGAAATGAACCGTGACTGTGAACATCTTAGGTGGATGACGTATAGTTTTGCATGAAACTAGGCATATTCCGAAATTAAAGAAAAATCTGATTTAAACTAGTAAACTTGACCAAGAAGGTTTTGTAATAACCTTTGGATGCGGAGAGTGGAAGATAATCTCAGGGGCAAGAGTAGTAGTAAGGAATTTGCAGAGTTATGTAAGCTTTAAAGAGCTAGAGGAACAAAAGCACAAAGAAAGAGAAGAGAGGACAACAGAGGAAGAAGAGAGAGGAAGAGAACAAGAAGAAGAAGGTCAAGATGACTCGTTTGAACCAACACTTGCTATATCCTTGACAGAAGACTCGAAGAAGCCAAGTAGTGGAACTGTAGGAGAATGAAAAGAAAAAACATCACTCAGGTGTTGAAGAAGAACATGAAGAGGAATTCTTTTCTCCACTTGAAGGAACAGAAACAAGGGGAGCTGCTGACAAAAGAGGTATTTCTTCGCTGTCTTTACTAGTGATGTTAGAAATCTCCAGTAGACCCAGAGGATGTCTATGCCTCTCAACATCCAGAAGCAGATCTTGAG
Source organism: Eucalyptus leucophloia subsp. euroa (assembly GCA_017140325.1). Classification (NCBI taxonomy): domain Eukaryota; kingdom Viridiplantae; phylum Streptophyta; class Magnoliopsida; order Myrtales; family Myrtaceae; genus Eucalyptus; species Eucalyptus leucophloia. Next base: position 18,196,341 of record CM029471.1, on the reverse strand, counting down.
GCATCCTCTCCAAGTACTGGTGATCGAACAGCGGATGTTCCATCACATCTTAAAACTCCTGGAATTGACTCAGCTGGACCTAGCACTACATCAAAACCAACAACAAACTTTCAAAGGTTGTTGGATCTCCTTTGTAATTAAAGGTCAGCAATATGGTTTCGAGTTTGAGATGAAGAACGTGATGACAGTTCTAAAGGCAACTTCGGACTCTCTGAAGAAGTTGGAGCACACTTGTCAAGTTTATGGGGGAAATCCAGCTCATCCGAATCCCCAAACAGCCATGATTTTTTACCCCACTTTTTACCTATTCTCCATTTTTTGTTGCTAACAAAAAAAAAAAAAAAGGGAGAATTTGTGCAGATTTGAGCTGACTTATCTTTTTTAGTAGAGCATCTTTTTGCTTGGTTTGATTTTGGCTTGACTTTGATTTTAATGACTTTTTGCTTGGTTTGTTTGGACTTTGGTATTTTTGGACTAGTATGCTTTAGACTTTTGACTGCTATTTAACCTTGAATCCTTTTTACGCTTGCAATAACTAAGCTTATGATATTGATTGTGGTTGGATAGTCATTTTATCTTGCAGGATTAACATGCCTTTCTGTAGTTGTAGAATCGATATTATCCAGGTCCTAATCAACTTATTTTTATAAGATATCATGTATTGCTTAAGTGTTGTTTTGCAGGTCAAAAGTTTTCAAATCTGCAAGAAAGTTTTGTCACCATAAAAAATGGGAGATTGTTGGAGAAAACTCATTTAGTGTTTTGAAGTCGACAAAATGTTTCCAAAAGTCTAGCCTGAAAACTTCCAAACTTATGTGTTATAGTCTAAAGAACTCCAGACTCTACTGTCAAAGTCTGAAGACCGCCAGACATAAGTTTTAAAGTCTGCCCTCACTGACAGTTTCCAAATTAAAGAATAAGACCTATCCAGATGCCACATTATCTTCAAGGATTCGACTCATATGGTTTTTGGAAGACCTTATGGCAAGATATAGCATCTACTCGTTTGATTATTCTTATTGCAATCTACTCCGATATGAAGATCTTTTTGAAAGGCGAGCAAACTTAGAAGGTTCTACTTATGGAAACCAAAATTTTGATTATATGGACGAACATGATTGACACGCTTTCATCATAAATCATTCAACGACTCAAGATCACTTTAATTGATTCTGTCCAATGGGTAGATTGAAAGAATCCCTTTGGAAAGTGCCAACGTTCGTGAAGGAATGAAGGAGTATTTAAGAAGGACTCCCCAGTTGTTCGAGTGTGTGTATGAAAGAAGAATTTCAAAGTCTGAATCTCTATAATTCCTTGCTATTTCATTCATCAAGCTCAAAATTGTATATAAAAGAGAGAAACACATAGTGAGACTATGTGAGAGATTAGTAGAAACTCTTCACTGAGGAAGTCGAGGCCAGGAGCTATAAAATCTCTTTTGATTCATAGTGAAATCCAGCTAGTGGATTGTCAGTATGGGAGAGTGGACGTAGGCTTGATCTAACCCGAACCACTATAAACCTTGTGTTCCAATTCTCTCTCCTTAACTTCTTAGTTTTAGTCATTGTTTTATATAACTATTTAAAGCTGTTGATATCCCTTGTCAATCATTTTCAAAAGACAATATATTTCCTCTAAGTCTTGCGAGAAAATTTTATTTACACCTATTCACCCCCCTTAGGTGTTGCTCTAGCCCTTTACACTTTCCTATCCCATTGTTTTGTTGTGGGATTTATATCCACTTCCGCATGCGTATATTAAAATGAATGAGTTGGCAATGCATCATGGGACATCGCTATTATATCGACCAAGTAGGGATGGGCACGGGTCCGGAGGATCGAGACGTGACACATTGATTACATGGAAAACCCTTTGTGGAAAACATCATGAGGGAGAGGAGAAGCAAAATCCCCTATGCAAATTCAAGGATTACAAAAGGTAGCTTGAAAAAACCTTAAGACTCTTTCTATCTCTGGTTGAGACCCATTAAACAATATTTATACTACTCAAGCCCTTTGCTGCCAACATTAAACTTCCATTTCTTTCTCAAGTCATGTCGCTGCAAATTTCAATTAAGGTATCAAAACTTAATTTGGGTCAAATAACCAAAACATAATATAAGACATACGCAACATATATATATATATATATATATATATATATATATTAAACATTAATAACATTAGTTGATGTGGATGACTTTGCCATTAGGTTATCATTAATTATACATGTCAAAGGCTTACTTGTTTTTGTAGGAAATTAATTAGTCACCAAAAACACAAAGAATGGTTAAGGTGCAGCCACATCATCAATCTTTTTCATCGCTAAAACCCAAATATTCTTACCCAAAAAAAAAAAAGAAAAAAAAAGAAAGATTAAGCATGGACTGCCCCTAAACTTTTTGAATTTGTGCAACTGATCTAGTAATTTTTCTTTACCAATTAGGTCCCAAACTATATTAACCACTGGGGTTTGCCTCAGTGGCCACCCTTCCAACATGGAAAGGGGAGGTGGGGGGGTTCGAATCCCCACCTTCTAGGGAGGTTAGGGTGGGGACGATGTAGTTTCAGGAATGAGTTTTAACTCCCACGCTCTGTAATGAGGTAAGACAAAAGTCTGAGCGTGAGAGTTAGAGTAGTAATAGAGTAGGATCGACAAAAAAAAAACTATATTCTTTCTTTTATTTGAATCGGTCCTTCCATTAATAAAGTAGATAGAATTGTGGCTTTGCCTATTAAGGGCGTGAATTATAACCATTTTGTTTCTAGGAACAATTTTTTACTATAAATAGTTTTCTGTTTATATTCTCTAAACGAGTTTCTAAGCTAAGAAATACTTTTGATAACAACACAAAATTTCTGTTTTCAAATTAAAAATTCGTTTGATGACAACATAAAATTTATTTCCTTAGAATATAAATTTGTTTGATAATAGCACAAAATTTCTTTCTTTAATATTTTGTTCCGACATTATGTTCTTATGTCACAAAACTAGGTAGATAAGTGCATTTTTCCTTTTTCTTTTTTTCACCGTGATGGAACAAAAATAAAAGGAAGCATTCTTTGCGTGTTACTTAAGTGGACTTAAAGAGGATCTATCTTGACGTGTGGTGAAGAATGTAAATTAAGAAAAGTTAAGTGCAAATATTGAGACTGCATTGCCGAGCCTATCATCTAGAGATAGTGACCTTCTCCTTAAATTGTGTGCGTATCGTTAATGTTGGACTACGTTGTTGAGCAAATGTCGGTCCTGTGTTGGAAAGTTTTGAATAGAGCGATGATTACCTTCCGTTGATGACCACTCAGAAGCACCACCAATACCGAGCGAATTTAAAAGGGTAACTCATTGCTATCATGAGTAATGGAAATAGCTGATAATGGGGAAAAGTACCAAAAAAGTCTTAAACCTATTGTATTTGTACCAATTCAGTCATAAACTTTTCAATTTGACAAATTCAATCCTAAGCCTTTTAATATTAGTACCAATTCAGTACATCCAGCTAATTTTGACTGGCGGCACTAACGTGGATGTTGGTCGGTGGCCGAGGCGACATGGCAATTTTTATGATTTTTTTTTCGAATTTTTTTATTAATTTTATTAACTGTTTCTTTTTTTCTTTTTCCTTTTCTTTTATCCCTCCTTCCTCCTTGGACCATCCTTGCGGCCGGGAGCCTCGCTAGAGGCTCGCCAGCCATTGGATGAGGGCCACGAAGCCCTTGCCTGCCGTCGGCGGGGTTGTGGCCCTCGCCCGGCCTCTCCCGAGCCGTCGGCAAGGTGGCTTCGCTCGGATCTGGGCGAGGCTAGCCTTAGCCTAGCCTTGCCGCGGTGAAGGTGAAGGCGACCATCACCAAGCCGACGTGTTGGCGATGGCCACATTGGCCTCGCCGGCCGCGGACGAGGCTACCTTTGCCGTGGCAAGGCCAAGGTGAGGCTAGCCTTACCCAAAAATTCGAGTGAAGTCGCCTCACCGGCAGCCTTGGGAGAGGCCAAACGAGGGCCGCGACCCTTGCCAGTGGCAGGCAAGGGCTTCGCAACCCTCGCCCAGTGGCCGGCAAGCCTCATCGGAGGCTCGTCAGCCACCGCCGGAACAGTCCAAGAAGGAAGAAGGGAGAAAAGAAAAGGAAAAAAAAAAAAAAGGAAAAAAATCAAAAAAGTATTAATTTTTTTTTTTTTTAAATGCCACATCAGCGTCCGGCCACTAATCGGCAACCATGTCAGCATCGGCCAGCCAAAATTGGCCAGATGGACTAAATTGGTACCAATGTAAAAATGTTTAGGACTGAATTGGTCAAATTGAAAAGTTTAGGACTGAATTGGTACCAATACAATAGGTCTATGACTATATTGTTGAGCAAATGTCAGCCCTGTGTTGGAAAGTTTTTGATAGAGCGATAATCATCTTCCGTTGATGACCACTCAGAAGCACCACCAATACCGAGCGAATTTAAAAGGGTAACTCGTTGCTATCACGAGTAATGGGAATAGCTGATGATGTCCTCTATAAATCCAGAGGAAGCTTGACAGAATCATCGAACTTGGTCCCGATGCCATTAAAATGAAAACCTATCATGTTACAAGAAATTTAATACTTCATGTTACGAGAAATTTAACACTATCTTTTAATATTATACTAATAAATATTTTTAAAAATTCCCTAAAAAAAACAAAATTTTAAGAAAGGTAGCCACCGGCGGGGCCAGCGATTCTGATAAGCTCCAGCTTCCAGATCCATGGTCGACAGTCTTAGGCAAGTCTGAAGAAGGGAAGAGGAGCCAAAGCCACAGTTTCTGGTTGAATTGAAAAGAATCATATTGAAGAAATCTCCACCAGAATGTAGGAAAAGAGAGTGCTTGCGGGTGTGCAGACAATAGTTCAACCTACCATCATGGATCGACAGAAGAGACGCGACGAAGAAGCAAAGAGCTCACGAAATGTCTCAGCCTAGTGCTACTTTACTGCAAGTTGCTATTTGGATATTTAAAAAAAAAAAAAATACAAAAGAAGAAGGAAGACAGTTGAAATGGTTGTGTTCGAGATCTAGGGTGAACGGTCTTGCTGCAGTCATCGGCGGCCATGCCACCGCCGCCGCCACCTCGGCCTGCTGCTTCACCTCCTCCTTCCTCCTTGTTCTTCCTCTCTCTCTTGAGGTTTTTTCATATTTCTAATATCTTAATCCAGTCAAAAGAAACAAAATTGCCGAACTTGTAAGTTAAGAGTAGAAGTGAGTGTTGACGTGACAAATGAATTGTATAAATTTATTTTTTTCGGTCATAATGATTGTATAATTTAGGGACCTAATTAGTCAAAGACATTAAAGACTAACTTTTACAAATTAAAAAATCTATAAGCAACTTATGATATTATATCAAAAGGAAATATACAGATGTAGCCGCACCATCTGCCGCCCACCACCGCAGACCAAGCATCGCCGCCACTACTATCACAGACGAAAAAAGCACCACCATCGGTACTGCCATGTACAACATTAGCACCGGAAGCCCCCCAGGTCGGCCTTGACATGACTCAGCCGCAGCCACATCGACCGCTCGAAGTACACCGCCACCTCCTCACGGATGTGGTCGGTTGGAGATTTTATTATCTAAACCCACAAAGCGAAAAAGGAGATTTTGCATCTGGAAATTGATTTTGGATGATCGGGTACAGAAGAAAATGCGGTGCTATACCATTTTACTTCTTCACTACAATCTGGACCCTAGCCCCATCATCCACGTCGAATTGCTTTCCCAAGCCCAAATGGTTCAACAGAAACCAGACAATGGTCAGAAGTTCTCCGCCCTTGCTCGGTTGCTCTGCGCTGACATCGACCTTGCAGTGGTTCGCAGCATACGACAGTAACTCGATCCACACTCCTCCCATTATTTCCCATCTCCTTTGCTCGTGCTCTCTCAAGCAGTTCGCCAGGGAACAGGCAACAAATAGCACGGACCTGCTCGTGTAACCTTTGACATAAACTGGTTTAACTGGCGTGTCAACGGAGAGAATATCCTGGCATGTGTTTTTCAGACCCCTCGATTTCTTTTTTTTGATAAATCTCTTGGTTTCCGCACAGGTGTCTTGGAACATCAACTGCCAGTTGGACGAGAAGGCGGACATCATATTTGGTTGCAAGGCCAGAAGATAGAACATGTAGTCTGAGAGTGCCTTGCATACTTTTCGCTTGTCGCGGTCCTCATCTTCGCCGCCTTCTGCACAGCAGAGCGTAGTGGCTACATGCCACACTAGGACGCTTTCGATGTAGGGAACTTCGACAATGCTACGGTACAACTCACTGCTCGGATCTATGCCGGTGTCTGAAAGAGCCCAACTGCCTCGGTGAGAAGACATCTTCAAAGCAGTTTCAACATCCTTGGCGACTGAGGATCTCCTTATCAACTCCTTGAAAATGAATTCCTTTAGATTGTCATCCACCACATCCTTCTGCTGCCAAAAGCTTAGCCTAATCTTATCCAGACGACCTCTCATATGCACAAGTTCGGCAATTTTGTTAAGCAGATGGCTCTCTTTATGCAGACAGAATCCTATTAAATTACATTGGGACACCTTACCTGACCACCTCTTTCTTTCCTTCATCTTTTCCAAAATGGGATCGTACCATTTGCTTTGGAGGGCGATGGCAGTTCGATCAGATAACAACAGTGTGATGAGGGAGATGACATCGAGGGTAACTGCCCCAGAGAACAGGAAATAGGTGATGATGACATCCGACTTGCGGAATCCATCCTTCTTAACTGTATAGAATGAGGCGAAGGCACTCAAGATGGAGCAGTAGCTGATGAGGCGCCAGATCCGTACCCATTTGTATCGCAAAACAAATGTCTTGGTGTGCAGGATCTCATACAGGAAGCTGAGCTCCACTTCTACCAGCCGAAAAGCGTGTAGGGCGTTCTGTTTGAGAAAGAAGTTGCGGCTCTGCTGCCGCTCTTTGGCGGTGAAGACGTAGCCGACCACGAGTCCCTTGAAGGTCTTAAACAACTCGTACCCATCTTGGAGGACCTTCCTTGCTTTTAATTTCTCATTGTTCCGGGCTGCATGCTCGTTGGGAGCACGAGGTGAGTAGTCGCTTCCACGCAGATCGATCGTCACAAACTGCGTTGGCATGCCACTCAGTTTGAAGGAATTGTAGATCTCCACGACTTCCTCATATTCAGGTCCTGGATCTGGCTTCCGGAACACTGAATCCCCGAATCCACCCAAGCTTGCCGTATATAGAGCTCGTATTCTCTCGGCGTACCTAACGGTCCCTGCAATAAGCACGAGCACAGTCGACAGCAACAGCAGCTTGTCTCTTGGAAGCGACTTAAAGAAGACATAAAAGGAGGCGAGATCCTGCAAAAGGAGCCCGCAAAGGTGCCTCGGCCACAGCTCGTTGTCCTGGAGAGAGAAGGAACTGATGGTGTCGGGGCCTCCCAAGTGGAGTAGAAGGAAAGGCGCCCACAAAGTCACGATATCCGAGTTCTCAGAGAGCCCGCAACCCTTGATTTGCTTGCTGGAAATCTTGCCCACTGTGGCGGCGGCCACCCAGTCGGCAAGCAAGTAGACTGTCCAGATCAACGAGATCACAATCACGTTTCCCGTCCGTTTCCTCCAGGGGGTCACCAGCGTCAACACAACCTGGAGCCAGAGACTGACCAGCATGAACACCCGGATTTCCCATTTGTCCCACAGCAACTTCAACATGTCCGAACCCGGCAGCTCCATGATTGGACTTCAGTGCTTTGGCTCGCTCTTACTCACCTCCGTCACTTTCCTCCTCCTCCTCCGTCGGCCTTATAACTCCTCTCCCCACGGTTAACTATTCATCACTAATTGATACATAGGCTCTGTTTGTTTGGCGGATAAAAAATAATCATTTATATTGCTAACAAAGATGCATAGAAGAAAAGTATTTTCATGGTCTATGAAAAGTATTTAGATAATTCGTAATGCAAATATTTTTATTGGCTAATTACTTTAAGTGATATGAACAATCATTTTAAGAAATATATTTTCCAAATCATTTTAATTTTCGTGAAACAAATGGAGTAATACTTTAGAGTTATGCTACTTATATAAGGTTGATCAACTAAATTGGGGGAAAATGCCAAAAAAGTCTTAAACCTTTTGCATTTGTGCCAATTTAATCCTCAACCTTTTTTTTTATGCCAATGAAGTATTAAACATTTTTACGTTGTGCCAATTCAGTCATTTCCGGCCAATTTTGGCCTGATTTTGCTAAATGGATGCCGACCAGCTGACGTGGCCTGATTGGTACTAACGTGGACAAACTTTAATAATATTTTAATATTTTTGAATTTATTTTCTTTTTTTTTTTTCTTTTTTTCTTCTCCTCTTCTTCCTCTAGCCGGTCGCCAAGGTCTAGAGGTGACGGGTCGGCGAGGTCGACCTCGACCTCATTGGCCACCTTGCCGGTGGCCGCGAGGGCGGCGAGGGTGAGCCTTGCCCATGGCTCGGGGTTTGGCGAGGACAATAAGCCGACGTCAATCGGGGGGGTGGAGGTGGCTGCGGGGAGCGATGGTCGCAACGGGGTAACGATGACAGGTCCTCGGCTTCTCAAATATGGTCCTACATCCTCCAAATCCGACCCTTTCCCTTCTCTCCCTAGGTTCGCTCGCCCTCGCCGCCCGGGCCTCGCGGCCACCGGCGAGGTGGCCGGCGAGTCGACCTTGTCCTCGCCGGCCGTCGCCTGCGGCCGATCGCCAAGGTCCGAGACCGGCTGGAGGAAGAAGAGGAGAAGAAAAAAATAAAAAGAAAAAAGAAATTCAAAAATATAAAATATTATTAAAAATTATCAATGTCAATGCCGATCAGGCCATGTCAGCTGGCCGGCATCCATTCAACAAAATCCGGCCAAAATTGAACATAAAGGACTGAATTGGCACAACGTAAATCATATGTTTTGTAGTTTTGTACAATGAGTCTTGCTAAAAAAATATTAACAACTCATCTCTTGTCATTTGAGGGAGAAATTGTATTGCTTATCAGGCAGTGGAGGACAGATTATCGATGTTGCTAATCTTCTTCTTTTTTCTTATATAATGTAGAAACTTAAACGTTTCATAGCTTCATTCTCCACTTGCACATTCAACATAAAAGTTAGTATTAACTAACAAGATGCCGGTTGATTGCTCGGGTCTATATTTGTTAGTTTATTTTACATGTTGGCGAGGACGTGAATCGTTGCAAGAGAAATAAATAATATCCAAAGAATTACAACAACAATAAATAAATATTCACATCAACAAAATTCTCCCTCAGAGATTATAAGGGAATCTTATTTAAAGTGAATCCCAACCGAAGCATAAAAGTTTATCCTTTGATTGAAAGAAAATATGAGACATTAAATTGCAATATAATACAAAGGGTCTTGCTAATATGATGGTACAGTTATCTATTATAAAAAAATGGTGCTACATTGACTAAGGGTGTGCAAAAGAATCGGGATCTGCCCGGACCGCTTGGAACCGGACCAGAACCGCTGGAACCAGGGGTTCTTGAGGGAACCAGTCCGATTCCCGGTTCCAATTTATGGAAACCGTGGGTACCAGTCCGGTTTTCGGTTCCAATTTATGGAAACCGTGGGTACCAGTCCGGTTTTCGGTTCCATGTGTGGATCCGTCCACCCGCCCACCGACCGGACCGGACCGATTAATTTTTAAAATTAAAAAAAAAAAATTACTAATTAACAAACCCAGCATCAAAAGGCAAGTAGTGCACAAGCCCCTTGACGATTCTCCTTCTTCTTCTCCTCCATCATCATCTTCAACGCCAAATACTCTGAGGTCCTACTTTCGCCACTCCCAAATATCTCATGCGAAACCCTAGCTCGATCGCGATGGCCTGAAGAAGAGCGCGCGAGCTCCGTTCTCGTTGAGTTGATCAGACGAAAGTGAGTCAAACAATCCCAGGGATTGATTGAGCTCGAAGCGCCTCTCTTTTTTCGTCTTCTTAATTGAAGAGCTCTGCTGAAATGAGCCTTCTGATGTCCGAATTTCCTTTTCGCGAGTGGCCGTTCTCCTAATTTTTGTCGGTGGAAGAGCAGGAAGCTAGGTGGGGGAATGAACTTGGTTTCGCGTGTGTGATAATTTTTCTAGTTCTGCCGTCCGAGAGTTTTCGCTCCTCTAATCCGTTTCTTCGCCAGGAGAATGGTGTTGCTTAGTTACGAGCTGTAGTAGTTGAGGAAAAGATATCATTTTAGTTTGTAGATCTGAAGTTCTGTTCGCTTCTTTCTATTTTCAGCACGATTTTTTGTAGTTATATGGCTGCATATCGCTAGCATATGACTTATGAGGCTAATAATTATTGTGAGACTAGTTATGGATCCACCGGGAACCTACAGACAAGCGATCTAGTTCTTAGGTGGATCCATGCAACAAACGGATGAATTCGATTACAATTTTTCGAACTAGTCCTTAGCTGGTGTTCCATTCTAGGTTGGGAACCACCCACCCAGACCATGCACACACCTAAAACTGACCACAAAATCCCATTTTTTTAATCCCATGTGTCTACAAAGATATCCATAACCAAATTCATGGGGTATTATTATTTTATTATGGAATGACAAAATCCTAAAATATTGAAATTAGATTTTTTTTTTGTAGTTCCGTTTAATGGCATTAAAACTAGTTTGCCTCAGGATACTTTCATCCAAATACCAAAAAATAAAAAAATAATAATAATTACATGGATTACATACAAGACAAAACTATCCTCACTTTTCAAATGAGAAAAATTGCATAAACATATAGTTAAGGGATAAAATAACCCACGGTTAAGTTTTTATACTAATGAATTCACTCATATCATCGATTTAGAACACTAACTTCTAGGTAAGAAGAACTCGGTTTGCTAACCTTGCTCTTTCTATTTGGGGATGCTATTTTTTCTTTTCTATTTTCTAACAGACAAGTTGTTGATTAAAAAACTACTAGTGTAAAAATGTTTTGCAACGATGCTGCTGTTAATAGTAATCCTACATTTATTTTCTCTTGAAATAAAGATGTTCAGATCGTTTTTTTATTTTATTTTTGCACTTAATTTAAATATGTCCAAGACCGATAATGTTAACAATTTTCTTTTATATTTTGGCTGATTTTATTTTTATCTTTATTTATTTTATTTTATTTTTTTTGTGGCTAACAGGAGAAAATCCCCACCTGGTGGTCTAGCAAAACCACCAAGTGGCGTACACGGGACGGTTGCTCTAGCACCGCCAATGCGAGTGCAGTCAGTATCGCGGGCACGTAAATATTGAGAATGGACAAGAAGCACGAACCCATAAAGTAAAAAATCCTGATTCTCCGCTCTTAATAGAACCTAAATGCGATTTTTCTCGAATCTAACTATATTCTAACCTTATAAAGAAAGTTAAGTAAACCCAGCATCCCTTAAGATCCATGCCCCAACCACCACCACCACCACCATATTCATCATCCCTCTCTAACCAAGAGATGGAGAGAGAGAGAGAGATGCAGCAGCCGACCGTGTTATACCTCGGTCACCCTCACCGTCTTACTGTCCCCGAGATTATGCCCGACCACGCTCCTCCTCCCTGTGACCAGTGCCGCCGCCCCTGCGACTCACCGCCGGTCTTTCACTGTGCCCAGTGCGACTTTAACCTCCATCTCCTGTGCGGCCCCTTGCCGACAAGGATCAGCCTGTCCGACTTGCTCGATGAGCCCCTCAGCCTCGCCAATTCATACGCCGAGGACGACTCTGGCGAGTACTACTGCGACCTCTGTGAGGAAAAAAGAGATCCGAGGGAATGCGTTTACCACTATAAAGAATACTATTTCGTGCACCTAAAGTGCGCGATGCCCCAGGTACGCCTGGTTCTTTCAAAGCTCTGCAGCCTTGCCCAGTTCATCTCCCCAGTCATGTTTGAATTTTCATCCGACAGGAGCAAAACAGTCCCTTTTCCCCAGTGAATTTCCTTCTACTAGAGATGCTTACAAATAAACCATAACCACAAACAAGTAAGCATGAACTCGTTTAAGTGATAGCTCCTCTGCCCTGATAATAGATGGTGGTAGCCCGGTTTCGCAAGGATGAGATGACGATGGTTGTTCCTTTCCTTCCATCAGTTATGCTGGTTATTGACATTTTCTCTCTACTTCTTTTGGTATTTTGCCTCCAAAGTAGCATTATTTGGTTGAATTGTGACCAGATCGCTGGCAAAAATGACATTCTGGTGCATCCAAATCTGTTGGACTCCTCTCCTTAAGAGTGGTTGGAGGAAGTTAGATTACCTTTCCATGCTTTTGATTTACCTTGTAGGAGTCATTGAACTTGTTTCACCAGTTAATAATGCCGAACAAACTGATGATTCTTTAACAGGTGTTGAGCGCACTTAAGGGAGAGAGAGGGGATGTGGAGTTGAGGACTTTGGGCAAACTTATTCCCGGTCAGGTCGTTAGTGAAGGGCCAATCTCTCAAACCATTGCTCAGTGGGAAAAGCAGATCACGGAATCTACAGAAACTTTGAAGGAGATATACGAATCCTTCTCTAAGAATGAGTTGATGGAATTTGAGAATCTGTCAAGACCTCGTGCAGGTGATTCATCAGACTCTGTGACAATTATTTCCTCCGTAGATGAGGACTTAGCACAGCTCTTAAAGAGGCTTAATGCTGTTCCAGTACTATGGAAGGAATTGATCGAGCCCTATAACTTGGATGCCAAGGTCATCGATGTTGAAGGGCACCAGATTACTTGGGATTTCGCCTTCATCATGAAGAGATTGATGGACAAACATGAGGAATTGAAAGCCGAATCCAGCTTGAGTCCTAAAGTGAAGACGGTCGTGTCCGTCTTGCTGTGTGACCTCGTGTACAGGATGTACAGGACTAACATTGAGGACATCACTGAACAGATGCTTATGAACTGGTGGAGGCGCTTGAAGGTTGTGCAGCGTGCCAATTTCCAAGTGCAATTTATAACTAATCAACTAACCAGAGTAGTGATTGTCCACTTTGGTCTTGCGGTGAAGAAATCCAATGAAGACACCATGGCTTCTTTGGATGAACAGATTGACAAGCTCTCAAAGGAGCTTAATGAGCTCAAGGAGAGACGTGAGCAACATCAGAAAATTGTAGAATCCGCATCGACCACCATAACAAGGTGCTTAGCTGAGGCTTCGGATTTATCATGGAAAACAGTGGGCGCTGATCTACTTTGACGAATTTGGCGTTATACTGGCTACTCTATGTATCATCCTTTGTGACTTCTGATTTTCCAGGTTACCACTTCGAATATGGTGAATATTGTAACTTCTGTTTCTCCAGTTTATGTCAGACTTTTGTGACCACATTACGTGGTCTGATCTTATCTTTATATAAACAATAGTGCATAGATATAAGTAGTGTACGCAATGACTTCTATTAGACCACTCCCGGACAACTTGGAGAACATAATGTTTTGCAGATAAGTGCACACGCTAGTGCGCATTCAGACAGTGTCTTTGAAACAGATCAAGAAAGCAGGACAATTCAACCATTCACGGTTGATTTATGTTCAATCTATGGAAACTCGTGAATTCAAAGAGAACGATTGCAGAAGCTGCGTAACTGAGCTCTTCTGGGTCTGAATGTCACATACTCTGAAACCATTGATTGCTCATGGTTGAAGATCCGCATAACATCTGTCAATCCCGCTTGAATGATGTCCACTTCTTTGGTTGCAAACTGAAAATCAATGCGGGTGAGTTCCTGAATATTGCATATCATCGATGGTACACAATTCAGAGTTACCATGCTATTAACGGAGAAGGTAAGGACGAAACCAACATAAGAACGCTGAAAAAGAACTGCCTACCTATTTTCCAGTGACGAGCGACAATGCTTGCATTGTATATTTTCTAGCACACTTCCAACGATATGAAGTTCAACATCGGTTAGATTAGTAAAGGCTGCTCACGCCATGGGAGTGACGGAAATTCACTGGAGCGCCACCTGCAAGGGCTGAACGGAGGGTCGTTAGCAACTAGTGTTTTTAACTTCAGGAGCTTGATATTTTTGCAAGTTTGAGTAGGATAGGAAACTTGCTATCATTCTTTAGCGTAGATTTATATTTATATTTATATTTTTTTTATCCCATCATGTCATTTATTTATCAAATAGAAGGTGTTGTGTTATACAACTTCTCCAATGATCCTCTAATTTAATATATTAATGAAATGTGCACTATCATGCCATAGATATCTCTTAAAGTAATTGTTTTCTTGAGTAAACTATTTGCTTTATTTAGTAATTTATTATGAATTTGCTAATATTCATATTATAATTATGCGCCAATCATGAAAAATAACTTCCAGACTTATTTATATATATATATTTCAAAATAAAAATCTTTATAAAACATTTATCGCCAAAATATGCACAATTTCATCTAATCATACATAGATATTGCTAGGGAAAAGTGCCAAAAAAGTCCTAAACCTTTTGGCTTTGTGCCGATTTAGTCCTAAACCTTTTTTGGTACCGATTTAGTCCTAAATCTTTTTACGTTGTGCCAATTCAATCCTTTCCGGCCAATTTTGGCCGGATTTTATTTGGGCCGGACGGCCGACATAGCCTGATCGGATCGTCGCGTGTACAATTTTTAATAATATTTTAATATTTTTAAATATATATTTTTATTTATTTATTTATTCTTTATTCTTTTTCTTCTTTTCCTTCTCATCTTCTTCCTCCGGCCGGTCGGAGCTCGGCGACGGCCGGGCAAGGCTGACCTCGCCGGCCACCTCGCCGGTGCCCGCGAGGGCGGCCTCGCGCCGGGCGGGCGGGCTCGCCCTCGCCGGATCCGCGAGGGTCGAGCCTCGCCCATTGCGGCGAGGGCAAGCCTTGCCCCCCTCGGCGCGAGGCCACCGGATTCCTCCCCGGCTCCGTTCTCCGATACCAATCTCGCCCTAGAAATTTCCTCCCTCCTTTGCTCGTCGTCGTCGTCGTCTCTAGGATTTACGGGAGCTCGGGTGTCTTTGGTCGCGCGGCTTCGACGGCGGCGATCGTCGGGGTGGGGGTTTTGTGATTCCTAGGTTCTCCGAGGCGGTGGCCTCCCGCCGAGCTAGCGGGGCTCGCCCTCTCCGGCCATGGGCGAGGCTCGACCCTCGCCGGATTCGGCGAGGCCGAGCCTCACCCGCCCGGCGCGAGGCCCCTCACGGCCGGGTGGTGAGCGGATCTGGCGAGGTCGAGCCTCGCCGGCCATGGGCGAGGCTCGATTCTCGCCGATCCGGCTAGGCGAGCCTTGCGGCCATTGGCGAGGTAGGCGGCGAGGTCGACCTCGCCCGGTTGTCGCCTCGGCGGTTGCCCGGCTACGCGATCGGCTAGAGGAAGAAGATGAGAAGAAAAAAAGAAAAAGAAAAGAAATAAAAATAAAAAGAGAAAAAATAAAATAAAAAATATTAAAAAATATTAAAATATTTTTAAAAATTGTACACGCCGCCCGATCGCCACGCGGTTGGGGCGTCCATCAGCAAAATCCAGCCAAAATTGGCCGGAAAGGACTGAATTGGACAACGTAAAATGGTTTAGGACTAAATCGCACAAAACCAAAATGTTTAGACTTTTTTGGCACTTTTCCGATATTGCTAAATACGATCTAGTTATATACAAAAATTATATTTGTAATAGTAAGCGTTGCTAAAATGTGTGCAATAATCTCGATATACTGGCTATGATGTTCACCAGATAATATTTGAAATATTTTATTTTTTCCTCTTCTTCTTTCTTTCCTTTATTTATAACTTGGATGCATGCATGCCTTATTTACATTTAACTTTTCTCTGTAATATTTTTTTTTATTATGACTTCGATATTGGAAAGCCTTATTTTAAAGAAAAATCGGCTTTATCTTTACATAAATACACAAAATAGAATCCATATTTACGTAAAGAAATATATTGAAAATTTTATTACCAAAATCTGTGCGTTCATAGAACATTTCGTCACGGAATATAACTTTTTCTATCTATTACCAAAATATATGCACCTGAACGATATATGCATAAAAATTTAAAGCAGAATTCAATTCATATATTATTAGAGATTGGCTAAGGTGACGTAAAAAAAAAGCGTATCACTAGAGAAATTTCCCTGTGAATGTGACACGTGGCATTACGAGCGACGATAAAATTCTTGCCTCATTTCATTGGGAGCAATACTCAATAAAATTTCCGTTCCCAAGGACCACAGTCGAAGAAAACCCTGAAATTGTCATACGGATAGCACCAAAGTGCGTATACCCCTGCTGGATCCAATGGCGTCAAAGATCCGGGAAAACTTCCGGCTGCCGTTCCCGGCACACTTACAGCGAAACTGGACGCGACGCGTCCCGCAACCCCAGAAGCCAGCCATAAACGAATTCGACTACGTCGAACCGACTGATGGGTCGGTCGATCCGTCTGAGGTTATCGGGCGTGAAGTCGAAGCGTCATTCCTCCTCCAGGACTTGCTTGGGGATAGCGGAAGCAACTGCAATCAATTCAAGGCACTTGGGATCGTGGGAACCGCGGGCAGTGGGAAAACTACCATCTGTCAAAAAATGTTCAACAGCTCACAAGTGCAAAAGCACTTTCTTCCTCGGATCTGGGTTTGCATGACAAGACCACCCGGCGATGACGCTGACACAAAGGTCATTGTCACTAAGAGGATGCTAACTTGCCTAGGAGAAGACGAGGAGATCATTGAAAAATGCGAGAATGGAATTTCGGGGTTGGTCTCTCTTCTGCATCGGCAGCTAGTGGGGAAGAGGTACCTGATCGTGCTGGACGGTGCTTGCGATGCGGATAGATGGTTTGACTTGGGCTCCGGTGAGAATAATTCTTGCTTAGACTCATTTGATCACTGGCGAAATTATCTGAACAATAAGACATGTGAGCACTCACTTGAACCACCATATCCATCTCAGATTACTCGATCCAGCACAAACCAGATAAAGGCAAGAATTTCACCTGGGTTCACTCGACGGATTGGGGCCGAAGCCTAGCTTTTGGGCTGCCGAAAGGATATGGAGGGGCTGTGATCGTCAATGGCAGGAGCGATAAAGTGGTGGAGATGATGGTCGGTAAGAAAAATCTGCACCATCTTCTTCCTCTGACGGACAAAGATTGCTGGGACATATTCAAAAAAGCAACTGGTGTTGACCCTGAATGCGATCCTCGGGTAAGAAGAAGAGCTAACTTTTTCCAGAACCTGTTTGCTTTCATAAAGTTGGTTTTAGTTCTCTTTACCAGAAAGTGTTCAATGTTTTTTGAAAACATGTTCTGCGATTGAACACGAAAACATCTTTTTAGTAATGAAAATAGTAAAAAAATAAAAAATAAAAAAGAAGATGATGGCAGCTGCATCAAAATGATTGAAGAGACTCTCTTTAAAATCTCAAAACTTATCCGCCTTCATTTCGAGCAAACCCAAATGATATAATCTCTGATTCGATTTTACTTTATGATATTCGTCGCTTGGAAGCTAATGTTGCCAAGCATGTCTGCAGACTATTTTTATGTTCAAATGATGACTGAAATACGTTTGCAAACAATCGGATTAGATCTTCTTTGTATGGTCCTCACTACCTCATTCCTTTCCAATTGATGATTGAGATTGGTTCTCGAGGATTTAAAGCATCCAAACCTGGAAGAGTCAGTATCTTGTGTTACACTACGCTCAGTATAAAGTGACAAATTTATCTAAATTCAAGTACAAATGTCGATGATATTCATTTGACATTCTACAGTAAGATAATAACGAGAAATTGATTTGAAGAGTGGTATCACTGCGCAATATTTGTGTAGATTGGTCTGTCTGTTTAAAGTATTACCTTTATCTAAGTGCGGTTGGCATGTTATATAACAAAACAAACAGATCAATATGATCGTCGTATGGAATACTTTCTGATTCTTTAGGTAGAAGAACTTCGGAGATTTGTCGTGCAGGGAGCTGGTGGCCACCCACTTATGGCAAAACTTATGGGCCGGCATTACAAACGGGACGATGATACTGCAGAACAGGCGGCTGATAATCCCAATGCCCTTGTAGGGCTAGAAGCATCCCAAGATACTGCAACGCAACCGGTCAATAGTAGCAACGATTCGCAACTGGTCAAAAATAGCAATGGTTCTTCCATAACACAAGTAACTGAGCCAGAAGCGTCCCAAGTTACTGTACCGCAACGGGTCAATAGTAGCAATGTTTCTTTCGTAGCCCAAGTAACTGAGCCAGAAGCATCCCAAGTTAGTGTACCGCAAGCGGTCAATATTAGCAATGGTTCGCAACCGGTCAATAGTAGCAATGGTTCTTTCATAGCCCAAGTAACTGAGCCAGAAGCGTCCCAAGTTACTACACCGCAACTGGTCAATAGTAGCGATGGTTCTTCCATAGCCCAACTAACTGGGCCAGAATCGGCCCAAGTAACTGCACCACCGCCAGCCGATGGTAGCAATGGTTCTTCCATAGCCCAAGTAACTGGGCCAGAAGCGTCCCAAGTTACCACACCGCAACCGGTCAATAGCAGCAATGGCTCTTCGATAGACCAAGCAACTGGACCAGAATCGGCCCAAGTTACCGCACCACCACCAGCCGATAGTAGCAATCGTTCTTCCGTAGCCCAAGTAACTAGCCAGAATCAGCCTAGGTTACCACACCGCTACTGGTCAATAGTAGTAAAGGTTCTTCGATTGAAGAATTTATTGGGCCCGACAAACCGGAATTATCGCACCGCAGGCAGTCGATAGTACGGGGGTAAAAAGAGCCAGCAGAACCGAGCCAAGAGTTTGGGGTTTTTCTAGGTGAAGTTTTCCTTCGGTTTGGGTAGAAGTAAAAATGGGCTTCTTACGTTTTCGGGCCGGGGTGGTTGCTAATTATTTATATTTGTTTTTCCTTCCTTTATTGCTTGATAGCTTAAAGCAATTTATTTTCCGTCCACTCTTTAGTGTAAGTATCAGTAATTTATCAAAAAGTACCAACTTCACTTTCTTCTAAAAGGTGTACGTAATGCACTTATTTGTTAACAACTTCTTTACTTTATCTAGATAAGAGACCTTTAAGGGCAATTTAAATGACCCAGAGCCATTATAGTGTCCAGATAATCCTTGTATTTTTGTTTCCTCTCACAATATTTACCTTGCAGTACTATCATTTGCTATTGCTATGCAAGTGTTCGCCTTTAGCTTTTCTGCCATAAATACTTCCACCCTGTCTATTGGATCATTAGGGATTAGACAACCAAATGTTGACATATAAATTTTGACGATCTGATCATTTATTTATTGCATAGAAAATTAAGGGTTAATTTTATCCCTGAAAAAAATATTAATTACATAGCATGTAGATGTAGGTGCAATTATTTTTAATTTACGTGTTTTGCATTTATTTTTTGGATCGGTAACGGATTCGAATTAGTGGTTCTAAGCTTTAATTTAGTGAGTTGGACTAAGCCCACGATAATGAAAATTTGGCTAAACCCGTTGCTCATATAAGCGTGTCATTTCTTTAACGAGATGGAAATTGACATATGCTTTGCACATGCGAAATTTCAAGTTAGGAAATATAAAGAGCAATATCATAATCTTGAAAATTCAATCACCAAAGAGCAACATCCTGGGTGTAATATATTCAGTCAAGTACAGCTTGCAATGAATAAAATATACGTTCACATGGTTGAATGAAAGAAGGAAAGAAATAAAGGGATGATATTCATTAAAGAAAAGAAATTAAGGCAGAGGATACTGTGAACACTCACCTACGGAAAATAGAAGATTGCGTCCCTTCCTTGAAACCTAATTTTCTCGCTTATAAAAAGACACACATATTCACAGTTATAGGGGGCCACACAATCAATACATGCGGCCACAAAAAAAAAGAGGAGAACTCACGTTCTCCACGGTGAGGGTCGGCAAATCAGAAATCTCGAAGCATATTGAGAAAAAACACGTTGAGAATCGAGAGAGGAGAGGGAGCTCCGCCAAAAGCTCTTCACGGTCGTGACTTTGCTGAGTTCGTGGCCACACCTTGACACCGACCTTGCTGCCGATCGTCCGTTGCATGCATTGACAACGACCAGCTTTCCAGTGATCCTCCCTGATGATAGAGCAACGGCGTTCACTTCCTGTCATGCCGTGATCAATAACCACGAAGTTTTGGGGGCTTCACAGAATACCTATACGGCCATAGAGAGAGCAAAGTAACTAGAGAGTGTGAGAGGAAGAGAGAATTTGTCATCATCCGCAGGGAGCTTTTGACCCAAAAAGAGAAAAAAAAAAAAGAACTTGAGGCGGAGCAGCGAAGAAAAGACACGAAGAAGAAAACAATAGAAAAAAGACAAAAGAGGCTGTTCATGTTCTGAAATTCATGATCATTGTCTTTGCTTTTCGACCACCGAACAAAGGATTCTGCAGGTTATCCCCGACGGTGCTGATCTTCCTCGTTGTCACCTTGAACGCCGTCTTGCTCCAACCGGCCACTGTGAGCTGCACTAGCGAACCCTCATCGTTAAACCTGCAATTCCAGTGAAGTACCTTCACTGACGCACCAGATCAGTCGCTCCTTCGTCCGGTGACGTCGCTCACCGCAACCAGCAACCTCAGCAGCTTCCTGGCGAGCCTCAAAATTCACCTAATTACGGCAACAAACCGAAGGATTCTCGGCAAAGGTCTGGCTTTAAATTTGAAGATTTCTTTTCCACTGCTTGCAATGTGGAATTTGCGTGCGTGCAGGTTACTTGGGTCAGGGGGACACGTGAACCCGGTCAAAAGGACCATGTCAGTTTGAAGCCCAAGAGAGCCTTCGTGAGCCAGGCCCATCTCCTGGAACTTCAAGCACCCACCGTGATTTCCATGACCCATCATCCATCCGAATTTGGAGACGTCACCCGTGTGACGTCGTGAATTAGGTAAGACTCTCGATCAATTTGATTTTCATATATCTCGCTGCCTAATTCGTAATATCGCAATATTTCTTTGAATGTTTGACCGATATTGTCATATCCAAAAAATCTCTTGATCCCTCATGAATTAGGAAATTTTCCTAATTTCGCAACGTGCGTATGATTGATAGTCTGATTTCACGCTCGAAATATGACTCACAATCGCACGGAAAAATCACCAATCCGATATCACGCTCGAGATATGATTTGTGATTTTATTTGAAATTGGCCAATCCGATCTCATGCATGAAATACGATTCGTCAATTTATTTCCAAAATGGACATGGATAATATCTTGCTTCTAATTTGTTGCTGTGCTACTCTTGATGTCTTATTATGATTGCTCCCGTAAAAGAAAGGAAAAATCCAAAAAAAATTGAGTTAGATTAGGTTCGTCTTAGAATATTCATCATTTTAGGGTTATCTTGCATGTTTAGAATAGGAAATTTATTCATTTCGAATTTTTGAAAAAATGAAAAATCCAAAAAAAATGCATTCATTTAGGATGTTAGTTTTTTTTTTTAAATTTGAATTGCATTTTTAATTATTTGGCAGTTTAATTTCGAATTTCATAATAAAAAAGAAAAGAAATTAGAATTAGGGCATTCTTTGCACGTTATTGCATATTAGAATAAATTGGATGCTTATTTAGGATAAAAACCATGTGCACGTCATATAGAATTAGGTTAATACAATGCACGTCATTTAGTGATTTTTGTTAGGTTCATTTAATTAGAAATTGTCAGTCATTAGATTAATTTAGATTGCATATTTAAATGTTGCATTTCTTTAATTTCGAATCTCATAGAAAATACAAAAAATTATTTAGAATAAATACATCTCATGCTTAGGATAGACTACATGCTTAGTTATGTCATATTGCTTAGGTCATATAGCTAAGTCATGTTACCATGTCATATCATTTCATGTTAAATTAGTGGCATGCATTGCATAAAGCATGATTCTCATTAATTAAGTGAAAAGAAAAAAAAAGAAATTGCGTGTTAATTAGAAATTATATTTAGGACTGCTGATGTGAATTATAAACTAACAACGCAGATGTTTTCGTTGCTACGAGATAAGTCCTACAATTTATTTATTGCTTTACCTGAGTGTTAAATTAGTGGTTTGTACACCTGCATGATTGCTTCACATGTTAGGGAAGTAGATTTAAAATCAATTCAAGCTGACTGCACAAACATTTTTGAAAATAAAAGAAATGGTACCAAAAGAGCATTAGAGAAATCTAGTGTAACCAAGTCCCCGTACCCATAATCTCCGGTTCATAGGAGTAAAGTAAATCTCCCGTTACTTTACTTGGGTTTCTAATCGACCTACCAAAAAATAGATTAGTGGCGACTTCTAGATAAAATCTATTTGCATGTTAAGAATTTAAACCTAAGTTGCAAATTGGTATTGGCTTGGGAGAGCCCGAGTTAAGTCTAGGCTTAACAATCCATTAGCCAAACCTTATGTGGTTCACACCCGAAAAATTTTGGTCGAGACAGCTTGGTGACTCTGCTGGGGACTTGAGTTAAAACTCTTAGTGAACTTAGGCTAATTTTTGTTTTATTTTGAAAAATGTTTTTGTTTGGTAGCAAGGATTCCGGGTACGTCCCTAACATTTAAGGTATTAAATGTTTTTGCAGGATGGGAGGTATAAGGGGAAGTGTTTGCTAACCTTTGTTTTGCAGGGAGGTGTAGGAATGTATGGTTTATTTTCATGAACGAAGTGTTGCTTGAGATAAAATGTCATGCGTGCTTTGCATTTACACTACACTTTTGCACACACAACCCACTGCTGGATCTGGGCCGCATAGGATCATTTAGGATAGCATTGAGATGGATATCACTCCGACCGCATGCTCGCGGTATGAGTCACCCATCTCAATCTCGAAGTTTCTTTCATGGTGTCAAGAGTACCCACCTCGGTCCGCATGCCCTCGACCCGGGTCAGCTCTTTGACCAAGCTAGAGTCATGAGGACCCGACATAGTCCACAAGCCAGTGGCTAGTCTGATCATCCTTGTGGCTCTACCTTGTTAAGCCTTATAGAGTAGAAATTGAGCCACTTACCATGCGCATGTCTATGTGATTGCCGTCGATTTGTCTTGGTGAAGTAAGTCTTCTACCCCTATACTAATGCAATTTACTTACTTTGTCATACTCTTGGTCCGTCCATGACAATCTAGGTCAATCATTGATTGAATTCATTTGTCAATTAGAAATGAAATGAGGAAATTGCCATGCAATGAATCATTTGGAAAATAACAAAAAACTTTGGAGAATTTGTTTTCAATTCATGTCTAGGGAATTTAGTCTTGCTAGGGTGTCTATCTTTATTTTCCTAGTCCATTTTTAGGAAACACCCTTCTTGTACAAACTTTTCATGAATAAATGAAGAAAAATGGAAAAAACGATTAGACCATTGTCATGGATTGACTTTCTATTTACATCTCATGCTTACATGTTCCCGTTCAATAGAAATTAGGTGATTATGAAACGATCCCGCTCACCCATCTGTTCACGATCGAGAGCTAAAATGACGGATCAAAAAGAGCTTATCTTGTCAAGCAAAAGTGTTGCGATCTATCTTCAGTGAGAAATTGCGACTCCAAGAAGAGAGCCAAGAAGACCTTTTGAGCCATCTCAAATTCTTGAAGTAGCCGAATATGATGCCGTCATGAAGAGACTAGTGACATATCTAGATGGAAAAATATCTGACTTGAAAGGGTTCGTATCACAAGATCAAGGAGGGTGAAGAATTTAAGTATACATGATTCATGATCATAAGTAGTTTGATTTCCTCATTTAATTAGGGGCATGCACCTTCCCTTGCGTGGGAATTTTTATCTCTTTTTAGGGATTTTCAATTTCTTCTGTGCTTGAACAATACATTTCAATAAATTAATTCGATTGATGAACATCAATAAAATTACAAGTTTTGTTTTGAGAACATGATGGGGTACACCAAACCAATCCGGTGACGATATCCAATAATGAAAAGAAAATATCATCCATGGAGAAATTCTAAAGACTGGGCTTCATGCTTCCTCATCCAAAAAAAATTCCAAAAAAAAAGAATAAAAAAAATCATTTTTGAAGCCATTTCTAAATTAGGTTACCCTTGTTTGTTTTTCTAACTCATTTACTTCATGTCTTAAAGCATAACAGAGAGGCTTTTGAAAATAACGCGTCAATTTCCAAGTGATAGTAGGCCTATTGATTTGGGAACATACATCTGAAGGAAAAATAGACGTGGGAGCAAAGGATCATTTCCTAGCTGATCTTGATGACATGTCCCAAGAGTGAAGAAGACATTAAACACTACGTATCATCTTACTTGTGCCAAGCGATAAGAAACCAAGCATGATGAATTGGGGCACTACAGATTCTAGTAGTGACATAACTAAGACAAAATCTCGATCCGAGCCAATATGATTGTGCAATTTGAATTTACTCTGATATTGCATGGTATCATTTTCATGCATGTTCTTTTGTGTAGGGGCAAAAGTGGATTTTCAGTCTTGATTGATAAGGACAATCCAAGGACACCCAATTACTGAGATAGTCCCTTCGTGGGACAATTCCTTGATTGAATGCTTGAAATCATGTTTTTCATACTTATGAGAGCATATTTTGTCTGTTTGAAGTCACAAAAGCTTTTCATACTTAAAGTTGTTGGACTCTTTTGAAAAGAGAATTTTCATATTGATTTAGCTCACCAATTTCATGAGGAGGTTTGTCAAGATAGACAACTCAATGAAGAGACATCAATGCTTAAGAATGCTGAATGAGACATATTAGGATGATGAAAGGCAAGCCATATCCTATACACGGTCCCTTACTTATACACTTGTGAGATGAGTGTAGAAAGTTCCATTTCTACAAGGTAAAGAGTTCTCTCACAAAAGGTAAGATGATCGAAATGATGAGGGGCAATTCATTTCTCTATCCCAAACACAATAGGTGATCCATTGCTTAACCATTTTGAGCTTCATACACTTACGAATTTTTTTCAAATTACCCCTGTCAAGAACCACCCCACATCGGGGCAAATTAGAGCGTAAGACAGCACCACAAGGTGTAGAAAATAGATTGAAATTTTTTTGTTCTCACTTGCATCAATCTTCTAGTCATGCTATTACATTGAATTCATGTGGTAATTTAAGTGTCTTAGGATGACGAAGAGCATTTCTTTCACTATCCTATACACTTATATCCTTTGCATAGCCCACTTGAGCCTACAATTTCATTTCTTTAAACCCAGTTGGTGATTATCCCCCACACTGGGGTAAGGCAAAAGGCAGATGAAGACCCTAAAAGTTCAAATGTCATTCAAAGTGTAATTGCTTGATGCATGCATAGAATCAAAATAGAACTAAGGGGCATGAAAAAGTAGTGTGCCTGATAAAAGCAAGGCCAATGCTCATGAAAAAAAGTGAAGAAAAAAATGAATAAGAACTAGGGGCTTGAAAAAACGGTGTGCCTAGTAAAAGCAATGCCAATGCTCATAGATGAAAAAGAGAGTCAAGATAAGGTGACTGGCAATTGCAAGAATTGAATCTTGATGGAACAATACTCAAAGAACTCAGAAGTTGAATTTTTACATTCAATGGGGGCATTTCATGAAGACAATCCCCGATGATGAAAAGAAAACTGGTGGCAATCCCACAGTGGGCGAACAACTCCCGTTCAAGCCCTTTAGGGACAACCTTTTAGCAGAAAACCACTCAGCCCTTTAGTTCAAAGCCTAGAGACATCCAAAAATTTCAAGATGGAAACATTTCTAACCTACCCAAGCTGCATTTCTTGGAGGATCCTACCGGATTGGAGAAGAAGAGGAATTTAGAAAGCCATAGATAGGTTTTTCATAAACACTCACTTTACTTCGGGGACTCTGCCAAAACACTACACACACATTGCCTTATATAGGCAAGGAAAGGTTACAAGGACACACACAGGGACCAACTCACGGGTCCAGATACAAACAGAGGCACTGGAAACTTCCAGGAGGGAATTATTGGCACACTATAAACAGTAACTGTACTATGAACAATACTTTCCCTAGCCTAGTGCTACAGTAAAAGTGAACAATGATTTTGCTACAGTGAAATTTTACGGACTCAACGGTCTCGTCCATCACGAGCATTGTAGCTATAAATTGAGTCATCATCTAAGCTGTCTTCTAGGAGATGTGCCTCATATTTCTACTGAAGGGCTTCAAGGTCTTGAGGTGAGAGGATTTGGTTCAGTCTTCGAGATGAGGATACTTCATGAGCCCAATGGGATGCTTCTTCTTACTGCCCGGTTGTGTTTTCGCTGGTAGTGTTGGCGGGAATGCTTGGCCGAGGCCAATTGGATGGCTGTGCATAGAAGGATGTGTCCATGTCTTGAAATGAGGACGGAGGTCCTTGTTCATAGGGATTTTGGGACAGAGGACCTCCAAAGCGTGCGTAGGGGTCTTGAGTAAACTGGACAATGTCATCTTCGCTTGTCATTTCATGCTCTTGGGATGATGCAGCTTGTCTGTATTGCTTGAGTGCTTCCCTAGCTTCTGGTGCTAGGTCATAATGATCCCACGTAGTGGGTACATTATTCCAAACATCTTCAGGAATGGTTTTGTTTTCCTGGCATAGGATTCTCTGGAGTTCTCGGTATTCATGTTCACAAAATCTAACATATTTTGGATAAGATTTGTGAATCCGGGCTTCTCGGCTGTTCAAGTGAGGTTTATAGGATGTGGTTCCTATTTCTAGGGGTGCATCGAGAATACTATCATTATTTCTGCAAAAATTCCATGGATGTCGGAAAAACAGAATTGTGTGGACCTCAGGATTCGGTGTCATGGTTCTCAATTCTCTTTCCAAGTCTTGTTTCCAACATGTAGGATGATAGAACCAATTTAGAAAATCTAAAAAATTTCCATCACATTCTTTTTCGATATTTCTTCCGAGCAAGAATATCCTTGTAAGGTTGGTGATGAATCTTTTTTGGTTGGAATTTCAAAAGCTATTAGGTACTTATTGGTTAAGTACCACAATGACGTTTTGAGCTGTTTAGGAAAATCATCTTCCTTCCAGATAAGAGGATGAATGAATGGATAATTCATATTTAACCCAAAAGGATAAAGAATCGAACCTCCATTGAATCGAATAGGTCCATGTGGCATTGCCACATGAGGTTCTCCAAGTTCTCAGTGAGACTGTCGTTCTGGATTTGCTGAATAATCTCTTAGGGATATTTCCAGCTTTGCAAATCTTTGATCTTCTCAATCTTGTATTTCACGCCATGATTGAGCATATGGAAAGCAGGTCTCTTGATGTACATGTTGATTTCAGCTGGTACTTTGGGTCTTGACAAGAAATCAGCAAGTACGTTCTTTTTCCCAGGAATGTGTTTGGTTTCAAAAGAGTATTTTGAAAACCATTCAGCCCATCGAAGCAATTGAGAGTTTGGAATCTGCTTCTATTTAAAGTTGGTCATCTGATGGCCGATGAGATGAAACTCAAATTTTTTTATTCCATTTTTTACTGCTAGGATTTCTTTGAAAGTGGAATGGTAATGCATTTCAGCCTGAGAAAACTTTCCACTTTTGTGAGCACAAAGGTGTCTCTTACCATCAATTTCTTCGAACAGGATGACTACCCAGTATTCATCATTGGCGTCAGTTTGAAGAATTCTTTTCCCTGTTGATGATATTTGTAATGGTGGGAGATTTTGCATAATCTCCTTAAGCTCAGCGACTGCTTTGGTCTGAGTTTTTCTCCAAGGGGGGAATTCTTTTTCAGCATGGATTGCAAAGGAATCAGGAGCTTTGCAATATTTCAAACAAAAACCCTGAGATAATTGATTATCCCAAGAAATTGCCGAATTTGTTTTGTTGTGAAGTTATCTACAGGAAACTTCAATAATTCTTGAGCGATATGTGGCCCTGGATAGTATGTACCTTTGTTGAGGTGCATACCGAGAAATTCGATTTCTGTCTGGGCAATATTCATTTTCCTTTGATAAAGCATAATACCATGCCTTTTCACGATTTCTGCGAATTGCTCAAGAAGTTGACAGTGGGACCCTTGTCGTCGGCTGTAGAGCGAGAATATCGTCGATGTATATGGCTGCACTTGACAAGATTGGTTGGAAAATACGACACATGGCCTTTTGGAAAAGGGATGGTGCTACCTTTAAGCCAAAAGGAAGAACTTTCCACTGGAAATGTTGGTTCGGAATACAAAATCCTGTTTTGGGTCTGTCTTCAGGATGGATACCCAATTGCCAAAATTCGGCTTTGAGGTCGAATTTGGAATGGATATGGGCCTTGGTTAGTCCACTAAAGAGAGAATCTCTAGATGGTAAAGGAAATTTATCATCTTGGAGAAAAAGATTGAAAGGTTGATAGTTGATCACCAGTCTCATTTTTCCTCTGTTTTGCTCGGCGCGCTTATTAACATAAAAAGGCTTCACAAGCCCATTGAGAATCGGAGATTTCAATAAGGCCTTGTTGTAATAATTCTGAGCATTCCCTTTGGGCTAAAGGCAAGTGTTCTGGCTTCATTCCCATATGACTCGCCTTTGTTGGGTTGATGTCTTCGTTTTTCTTGAAAGGGAGGCGAACAAAGAATTCTGGGTTTTCCCATAAAGGATGAGAACATTTTTAAGCGAATTCCGAATGAGATTCTAAACAAGATTTTAGCAACTTTTGCATAATTGGATCTAGTAGACTCATCTGAATGGAAAAGAGTCTCTGAATATTGACGAACTCAAAGAATTGATCTTTATATCTAAGACCTTTTCTAGGAATGATGCGAAGCTGAGAAATTTGAGTCATGATATCCCACCTAATTATCAGATCTTTATTGGGAATGTTTGATCCAAAGATTTTTGCAGTTATGGAACACTGAGGGAAGAACTGGACGGTTACAAGAGTGGTCCTGACATTTGTGGAGAAAGTATCTCCAGAGGCGGAGTTGAAATATCGGACATAAGGAGTCCAATATTCTTTAGGTAGAACTTTAATATCTAAGGTGGAACAGCTTACTCCGGTATCAATGAGAGCAATGACTTTGATAGGTTTGGCAAACTTTGAGGTGAGAATTTTTACAGGGAAATGGGGACAGTGAGTTTGACTTGAAAATATGTCAAGATGTGGTTCTGAAGATGTGGGGGATATGTGAAAAATGTCTTCAGATTCTGAATCTGACTCAGTCTCACTGGAAGTTTGGTAAGAGGGAATGACACAAAGTGTTTGGTCAGATGGTTCTTCATCAGCAGACAATAAGGATTCAATATCATCATTTTCAAGAGAAATACCTATTTCATTCTCAATTTGATGAATTAGATGATTCTGACCCTTTTTTGCTTGAGGACAATTTTTGGCAAAATGTTCTTTCTGGTTGCAAATGTAGCAACGGTTTGATTTCTTATAGCCTGTGCGATCCTTCTTTTTGCGTAGGTTCGCCATTTCTTCTTTTTCCAGAAATGCTTGGAGCCATGTTTGGATTTCTTTATCCAATAATTCTTGTAGTGCTTTTTCTTCTGGGAATACTTGCCACAAGTACCATCACAATCTTGCTTTGAGCTTTTGATTTTTAACTTTTGGCGAGAACAAACTGATTCAAGGCGCTTGTCGTCTGTGATGTAAGTACGGACCATCTGGCACTTTAGGCATAATTCTTCGAGATATAAATGAACTTCTTGCTGTATTTCTCCCAAGGGAATATCTTGTATTCTCCTTTGTTTTCCAAATAAAGATCTTTCAACCATCTGGGATAGCTCTTTAGGGATGGAGGTGAGGAAGACATGCTTCAGATTTGGATCTGCACCGACTTGGTAAAAGAGCTGAAGCATTATTCGATAATGCCTATCAAGATGCTTTTCCTGAAGGGAGTAGCATCTTCTCTCGAAAAATTCTCTTCTTTTTATCTCTATGAGATCAGTGGGTTTTCCCACAAAGACATGATATAGGAGAGTGATGGCATGGCTGAAATTTGGTGACATCAGAAAAAAAATCTGGTCTTGTTCTGAAATTGATTGCCACCAGAGTTTGAGGCTTCCTGTGAACCTTGTAACAAAGTTGTAAAGGACATCATTCATATCATGGTTGGTAATGGACTGGGTATTCAACCAAGTATGAAATTTTTCAAGTCTTTCTGGCCATTTTGGATAAGGAATATCATCGATGGTGAAGAATTGTTTTGATGCCATGGACACATGCCTAGTAGGATTGCTCCTAGCAGGATTGCTTGTTTGACCATTTTCTGGATCAGAATAGTTAGATTCCATTTCATCATCTGGAGGATCAGCCATGAATATTGATGAAGTTACTGGGGCAATGGGCAGGGAATCAACTGTAGGAATTGAGAAGGATGAAGAAGAAGAAGAAAGAGATGCCGAGTCTAATTTAGTATCAGGAGAAGTTTGTTCAGCTGGAAACAAAATCTGTTTTTTTAGGGTGGCAGGATCAGGCTCAGGCTGTTGGATAATAGGATCAGGTTCCTGAGTACCCAAATCCTTTAGAAAAGATTCTAATAGATTTGATAACATCATCTGGTCTGGCCTGTCTCTTATAACAATCAAACTTGATTCTGTAGGTGGGGTTTTTTCTTTTCCTTTTTCCTTCTGCAGGGCTCTTCTGGGATGGTGGCAAAAATAGACGTCTGTGGACGTGGGGGTAAATACCCAGTTCTAACAGGAGGTGCTAATGGGTCAAAAGGTCTGAATCTTCCTTCTTCAAGAAGTTGGATTTGCTTCTTGAGCTTTTCTATTTCTGGCTTTGGATTTTCAAGATAATGATACCCAAGATGTTGTCCTGATTCCAAGGCGTGAAGCCTTTTCTGGAACTCAGAAAGTATCTTTTTGGTACTTTCATCATACCTTCGGAGATCTTGTTACACATTTCCAATTTTAGAATCAATTGCCTTGAAGGCATTGTTTTGTGCCAACAGAGTCTTTGATTGTCAGTTTAGAATAGCTTCAGCAGCAGGAGTCTTTCTTTGTCGTCCATGTTCATCCACATCAGTGGGAGTAGGAATCTTGGGAACATGGCGGTATCTGCCATGTGGATCAATAAACTCTTTTGAAGCAGGAAACGAGAGTTTAGAACCTTCCTTAACAAGAGGAGGAAAGTCAGTATCTTGGAACATGGCGATAGAAGAAGTGGATGGTGTTTCTTTTGGAACTTCAAGGGGGTAAGAGTGCTTCTTAGCCCATTTGAGGATTGGCTTATAAAATGGAGAGAGAGCTTGCTTTTTCTGAGGAGGAAATGGTGGAGGTGTTTTTGGTTGGTCTGGTGAGGCTTGGGATGTAGTACTGGACTCTGGTGGTGGAGATGGTACATAAGAAACCATGAATTGGTATTTGTCACATTCACCGAGAGTATCAACGGAGGAATCTCCGTCTAAGTACCTTTGGTACACCTTATCCTTTGGCTTTTTCCGTCGAGGTGGAGGTCTTGCAAGAGGGTCTACCTCGTCAGGAGAATTTATACAGTAGGAACATTGGCAAAAAGGATCCCAAAAACAATGACCATAATTGTCTTTATAGTAATGAACATGATGTCCATCACAATCGAAGTGCCTAACATGCTTTTTTGGGTCTGGTTAGGAAATAGATTTAGGAACACATGGTTCAATCATGAAGAGGGTCTGGAAGATAGAAAGACTTTCTTCCTTTTCCTTGCCAAATTTGATGGAAACAGTTCCATCTTTTTTCCGTACGAATTCGGAGTCCGTAGACTGGAAATGCTTGTTATGTTGGTGTAGCTTTTCATAATTGGTGATCCAAGTCTCTGGAAGGAGCTTGGCCAACGTATCCTTCGGGATCTGTCTGGGAACATGGATGCAGGATGCCTGGTCATTCTGCATAGAGATGAACAAAGCATCTTTATTACCATTGTTGAAGTTGAGATCAAGAGCATGGTTCTGCACTCGGTAAACCATCTGGTAATGTAGGGTTGCAGCTACAGAGTCAGCAGTTTGAGGGGCTCCAGTGAGCTGAACTTGAACTTTAAGAAAAAAGAGTAGCTGGGGGTCTGAAAGAGCGATGTTAAAGTTTGGGTACAAAGTTACAAAGACTGTTCCAGCATTCAAAGTGGTTTGAACGGTACTGATGCAAGCATGCTGGTATGGTAAAAATCTAGTATCTAGTAATGCGATTCTTGCAACAACTGGCAAACCTTTATGACCATGGAAGGTGAGAGCAAGACGAACAGCTCCATAATGGACATGAGAATATCCCTATTGAACCCATTGTCTGGGAAATTCTGGAGGGATCTGGAGAGTAACAAAGTACTCTTTTTCAGTAGCAGGAATGGAATGTTGATCGAATTTGGAGGACTGGACGTACTCCTTTACTTGCTTTGGGGTTTGGTGAATAAGTTGGTGGATGGAGCGGATAGGTGAGAATGATGAGGCGGGTTTAGCAAAAGCGGAGTAAGGTTTCATAAGAGGAAGTTGGGTTTCGAAGATTTTGGTTTCATCGCTAAGAGAGACTTCATAAAGATCATCTATCTTAGAAGCATTGGAAACACGAAACTCTAGAGGGGTTGAGGATGAATTAGAAGGGGCAAGAGAAATAGGTGCTTCGAGGATTTCTGGTTCTGTAGACATGTTGTGAAGAGATCTTCTCAGCACTGGATTCACCTATCAAGCGCATGGAATGGATAACCTTAAAAACAAAACCTGGTTCATCTTGCTCTCACCTTTGGTTGAATACCCAGTCCATTACCAACCATGATATGAATGGTGTCCTTTACAACTTTCTTACAAGGTTCACAGGAAGCCTCAAACTCTGGTGGCAATCAATTTCAGAACAAGACCAAATTTTGTTTTTGATGTCACCAAATTTTAGCCATGCCATCACTCTCCTATATCATGTCTTTGTGGGAAAACCCACTAATCTCATAGAGATAAAAAGAAGAGAATTTTTCGAGAGAAGATGCTGCTCCCTTTAGGAAAGCATCTTGATAAGCATTATTGAATAATGCTTCAGCTCTTTTACCAAGTCGGGGCAGATCCAAATCTAAAGCATGTCTTCCTCACCTCCATCCCTAAAGAGTTGTCTCGAAGAATTATGCTTAAAGCGCCAGATGGTCCGTACTTACATCATAGACGACAAGCACCTTGAATCAATTTGTTCTCGCCAGAAGTTAAAAATCAAATGCTCAAAGCAAGACTGTGATGGTACTTGTGGCAAGTATTCCCGGAAGAAAAAGCATTACAAGAAGTATTGGATAAAGAAATCCAAACATGGCTCCAAGCATTTCCGGAAAAAGAAGAAATGGCGATACCTACGCAAAAAGAAGGATCGCACAGGCCATAAGAAATCAAACTGTTGCTACATTTGCAACCAGAAAGGACATTTTGCCAAAAATTGTCCTCAAGCGAAAAAATGTTAGAATCATCTAATTTATCAAATTGAGAATGAAACATGTATTTCTCTTGAAAATGATGATATTGAATCATTATTCTCTGCTGATGAAGAACCATTTGACCAAACACTTTGTGTCATTCCCTTTTACCAAACTTCCAGTGAGACTGAGTCAGACTTAGAATCTGAAGACATTTTTCACATATCCCCCACATCTTCAGAACCACATCTTGACATATTTTCAAGTCAAACTCACTGTCCCCATTTCCCTGTAAAAATTCTCACCTTAAAGTTTGCCAAACCTATCAAATTCATTGGTCTCATTGATACCGAAGCAAGCTGTTCCATCTTAGATACTAAAGTTCTACTTGAAGAATATTGGACTCCTTATGTCCGATATTTCAACTCTACCTTTGGAGATACTTTCTCCACAAATGTCAGGACCACTTTTGTAACCATCCAGTTCTTCCCTCAATGTTCCATAACTGCAAAAATCTTTGGATCAAACCTTCCCAATAAAGATCTGATAATTGGGTGGGATATCATGACTCAAATTTCTCAGCTTCGCATCATTCTTGGAAAAGGCCTTAGATATAAAGATCAATTTTTCTGAGTTCGTCAATATTCAGAGACTCTTTTCCATTCAGATGAGTCTACTAGATCTAATTATGCAAAAGTTGCTAGAATCTTGTTCAGAAACTCATTCGGAATTCGCTCAAAAATGTTCTCATCCTTTATGGGAAAACCTAGAATTCTTTGTTCGCCTCCCTTTCAAGAAAAATGAAGACACCAACCCAACAAAGGCGAGTCATATGGGAATGAAGCGAGAACACTTGGCTTTAGCCCAAAGGGAATGCTCAGAATTATTACAACAAGGCCTTATTGAAATCTCCGATTCTCAATGGGCTTGTGAAGCCTTTTATGTTAATAAGCGCGCTGAGCAAAACAGAGGAAAAATGAGACTGGTGATCAACTATCAACTTCTCAATCTTTTTCTCCAAGATGATAAATTCCCTTTACCATCCAGAGATTCTTTCTTTAGTGGACTAACCAAGGCCCATATCTATTCCAAATTTGACCTCAAATCCGGATTTTGGCAATTGGGTATCCATCCTGAAGACAGATCCAAAACAGGATTCTGTATTCCGAACCAACATTTCCAGTGGAAAGTTCTTCCTTTTGACTTAAAGGTAGCACCATCCCTTTTCCAAAAGGTCATGTGTCGTATTTTCCAACCAATCTTGTCAAGTGCAGCCGTATACATCGATGATATTATGCTCTACAACCCTGACAAGCTGTCCCACTATCAACTTCTTGAGCAATTCGCAGAAATCGTGAAAAGGCATGTTATTATGCTTTATCAAAGGAAAATGAATATTGCCCAGACAGAAATCGAATTTCTCGGTATGCACCTCAACAAAGGTACATACTATCCAGGGCCACATATCACTCAAGAATTATTGAAGTTTCCTATAGATAACTTCACAACAAAATAAATTCAGCAATTTCTTGGGATAATCAATTATCTCAGGGTTTTTGTTCGAAATATTGCAAAACTCCTAATTCCTTTGCAATCCATGCTGAAAAAGAATTCCCCCTTTGGGGAAAAACTCAGACCAAATCAGTTGCTGAGCTTAAGGAGATTATGGAAAATCTCCCACCATTACAAATACCATCAACAGGGAAAAGAATTCTTCAAACTGACGCCAGTGATGAATATTGGGCAGCCATCCTGCTCGGAGAAATTGATGGTAAAAGACACCTTTGTGCTCACAAAAGTGAAAAGTTTTCTCAGGTTGAAATGCATTACCATTCCACTTTCAAAGAAATCCTAGTTGTAAAAAATGTAATAAAAAAATTTGAGTTTCATCTCATCGGCCATCACTTCCTGATAGAATTAGACATGGCATCTTTCCCTCAGATGACCAAGTTTAAATAGTAGCAGATTCCAAACTCTCAATTGCTTCAATGGGTTGAATGGTTTTCAAAATACTCTTTTGAAACCAAATACATTCCTGGGAAAAAGAACGTACTTGCTGATTTCTTGTCAAGACCTAAAGTACCAGCTGAAATCAACATCTACATTAAGAGACCCGCTTTCCATATGCTCAATCATGTCGTGAAATACAAGATTGAGAAGATCAAAGATTTGCAAAGCTGGAAATATCCCCAAGAGATTATTCAGCAAATCCAGAATGACAGTCTCACTGAGAACCTGGAGAACCTTATGTGGCAATGCCACACAGACCTATTCAGATTCAATGGAGGTTCGATTCTTTATCCTTTTAGGTTAAATATGAATTATCCATTCATTCATCCTCTTATCTGGAAGGAAAATGATTTCCCTGAACAGCTCAAAACGTTATTGTAGTACTTAACCAATAAGTACCTAATAGTTTTTGAAATTCCAACCAGAAGATTCATCGCCAACCTTACAAGGATATTCTTGCTAGGAAGAAATATCGAAAAAGAATGTGATAGAAATCTTTTAAATTTTCTAAATTGCTTATATCATCCTACATGTTGGAAACAAGACTTGGAAAGAGAACTGAGAACCATGACACCGAATCCTAAGGTCCACACTATCCTGTTTTTCCGACGTCCATGGAATTTTTGCAGAAATAATGGTAGTATTCTCGATGCACCACAAGAAATAGGAACCACATCCTATAAACCTCACTTGAACAGCCGAGAAGCCCGGATTCACAAATCTTATCCAAGATCTATTAGACTTTGTGAACATGAATACCGAGAATTCCAGAGAATCCTGTGCTAGGAAAACAAAACCATTCTCAAAGATGTCTGGCATAATATACCGACTACGTGGGACCATTATGACCTAGCACCAGAAGCTAGGGAAGTACTCAGGCAATACAGACAAGCTGCATCATCCCAAGAGCGTGAAATGACAAGCGAATATGACATTGTCCAGTCTACTCAAGACCCCTACGCACGCTTTGAAGGTCCTCTGTCCTAAAATCCCTATGAACAAGGACCTTCGTCCTCATTTCAAGACATTGACACATCCTTCTATGCACAGCCATCCAATTGGCCTCAGCTAAGCATTCCTGCCAACACTACCAGCAAAAACACAAACTGGGCAGAAGAAGAAGCATCCCATTGGGCTCATGAAGCATCCTCATGTCGAAGACTGAACCAAATCCTCTCACATCAAGACCTTGAAGCCCTTCAGTAGAAATATGAGGCACATCTCCTAGAATATAGCTTAGATGATGACTCAGTTTGTAGTTATAATGCTTGTAACGGACGAGACCGTTGAGTCCGTATAATTTCACTGTAGCAAAATCACTGTTCACTTTTACTGTAGCACTAGGCTAGGGAAAGTATTATTCACAGTACAGTTACTGTTCATAGTGTGCGAATAATTCCCTCCTGGAAGTTTCCGGTGCCTCTGTTTGTATCTAGACCCGTGAGTTGGTCCCTGTGTGTGTCCTTGTAACCTTTCTTTGGCTATATAAGGCAATGTGTGTATAGTGTTTTGGGCAGAGTCCCCTGAAGTAAAGTAAGTGTTTATGAAAAACCTCTCTATGGCTTTCTAAATTCCTCTTCTTCTCCAGCCTGGTAGGATCCTCCAAGAAATGCAGCTTGGGTAGGTTAGAAATGTTTCCATCCTGAAATTTTTGGGTGTCTCTAGGCTCTGAACTAAGGGGCTGAGTGGTTTTCTGCTAAAAGGCTGTCCTTGTAGGGCTTGAACGGGAGTTGTTCGCCCACTGTGGGATGCATACCTGCAGGAAATTTACTCTCCTTCCCCGGTTCTAAGTCTATCGGATTCGAATTCGCAGTTAATTTCAATCTGGCGCGATTTTAGCGTGACTTAGGCTACCGAGTAGCTTTCAAGAATTTTTAGTACACATGACCCGTGATCGATTTTCTTTTAGCCACAATGAACCTCTTCGACATATTGGCGACTCTCGGTGGTCGTGAAAATCTTGAGATTTGAAATACGAACATAGGGTACCAAAACGATAGAAAAATCAATCTAGTACCAATCGACGAGAATTTTACAATTTGGTGGAATCACCCATGTTTAGCTATACATCTCAGTCGAACTGACCTATCTCTAATCTCTAATTGATTTTTAATTGTGCCGTAATGATCTCTGCAAATGAGCATGGTCGAGTAGTCGATTCCTAGTCGAATCCTCAAGTTTATTGCATTAAAATTCCTTAATGACTTCCTCAAATAGTCTAGTTATCTTAAGAGTGATCAGCTTAGAGAATAGCACTATAGACGCGTCGATGAAAGGGCGGATTTATTTAATTGAAAGCAGAACTAAAATTCTAGGATGTCAAAACTCTTCCCCTTTTATAAAAATTTCGTCCTCGAAATTTAAATCATTACAATATTTTAATCAAAAAGGTGGGGGTACAATCATCTCATTGACTCTTCACTATCCTAGGTTGTGGCATCTCGAAAATTCAAGATGACCTCCAAGATGTATTAAAGCCCATGATTAGGTAAGGAAATTACCTAGGGATTATGTTTTAGCCGTTAGTTTTCTCTTAAGACTAAGTGTTATATGCTTGTGTTCATGAGTTTTTACATTAGTATTATAGGATAAATTAATAAGAAGAATTTATCCTTGGCTATGCACCTCATAGATTTAATTCCTATCGATTTAAATGTTACAAGATTATGGCCATATGAAATTAAAAGTATGGAATCTATAAAAGAAATAATTAAAAGTGAATTATTAAAAGTAAAATTGGGGTTTAATTAGGCTTGGGTCTTAGGCCCAATGGCATGGACCTTTAATGGGCCAAAATGGCCGGCCCATTGAAGCCCAAGGAGGAGCTGTCATCGGCCACAAGGGGAGAGGCCGGCCCAAATTCTTCCAAGCCCACTCCAAGCCCATCTTGCATGTCTTGCCAAGTGGCAAAAAGAAGACCCCATGCATTGGCCATTGGGGGATGCTACTAATCATTGCAAATGATGGGGTTTAGGGGAAACAAAAGAGAGGGAGAGTGGCCGGTTGAGGGGTGTCGCCTAAGAGAGAGAGAGAGAGAGAGAGAGAGAGAGAGAGAGAGAGAGTTGCGAGAGAGAAGAGAGGAACCGAGAGAGGAGAAGAAGGAGACGCTCGCCCGCACGCCTGTTCGTCCGTCCGTCGCC
Source organism: Eucalyptus leucophloia subsp. euroa (assembly GCA_017140325.1). Lineage (NCBI taxonomy): Eukaryota > Viridiplantae > Streptophyta > Magnoliopsida > Myrtales > Myrtaceae > Eucalyptus > Eucalyptus leucophloia. The sequence continues at coordinate 18,157,916 of CM029471.1, read as the reverse complement.
GACCGTGTGCCTCGTTTGCTCGGTTTTGGAGGCAAGTTAGGATCCATTTTCTACTCTTGCATGTGTGTCTTGCATGTGTGTTTGGAATGGTGCTGAAATTCGGGTGTTTAGGAGTGAGAAACCGAATCTAGTGTGTTTTGTTTTTGAAATAGCTTGCTGTTTTCGTGTATACCGCCTGACCCAGAATCTTGTAGAGGCTTGCATGCGTGTTTTGAGTTGTATTTTGACTTTGACTCTTTCATAAAAGTTGTAGAAAATATCTCAAAGTATAACATACTAAAATGTGAGACAAAATAGCTGAGTTTTAAGGGATGAAACCCTTCTCCTATGAAGACACTAGATCTGGAACTGTTTTGTTGACCTCTTGGTGGTTTTGTGGGTTGCATGTTACTTTTTACCGCGAATTTCACTTCGAATTCTTCATGAAAGTTGTATAGAACATCCTAAAGACTAGCATACTCAAATTTGAGATAAAATGAGCAAGTGTAGCCTAGTGAAACGATTTTCCTTTTGAAGACGGTAAATCTGGAAATACGGTACTGGACATCCGAGACTTCTTAGACTATATTATGACTATTATTTGAGAATCTCACTTATATCCCTTAATGAAAGTTGTAGGGGACCCATTTAGGAAAAACATATCAAAATTTCAGAAGAAATGAAGAAAGATAAGTAGGTGAAACCTCGATTTTTCGGAGATAGTTAAACTGGACCATTCAATGCTAGAAACAGGAGCTTCGGCCGTCTATAGAAAATTATCTAGAACGAATCTGGCCTAGATGTCTTCATGAAAAATCTACTTTAGGGTCTTGGATATAACCTGGTAAAATTTCATAATTTTTGGAGGTCATTCGGGTATTTTAATCGAAACATTTCAAAAAACTGCGCAATCTGACTTTGTCCGAATTTTGCATGTTGTAATGTGTGAGCTGTATCTTTTTGTGTGAAGCTCTTTTGGGCATGTGTTTTGCATGAAATTGTTACCTTTATGTCTTCTCTATTACATGCTCTAATTGTGTGATTTTTGAGGATCATATGGATATTTAATTTAAATGTTTTCCAAAATTGTGCAAGCTGGAACTTAGTAAATTTCAAAAAGGCATGATTTATGGACCATTCAAGTTGTATGGAACCCATGGATTGTATTGTCATTAGTGATTGTATCTTGCTGCATGTATGATGATGATTGGAAATGCATATAAGAATTAAAATGATGAAAGTGATCTTGTTTGCCGTTACATCATGTGCCATGCTGATTTTGAGACATAAAGTGGTGAACATAAATTATGATAAATGAGGAAACTACTGGCAGCGGATGATAATGCCTTGGGAGTGTCAGGATGCCTAGGATGGGGGATGCCGGATGCCCAGATTGTATTGAGATACATGGCCGGATGTCCTCGGGAGTTTTGAGATGCCCGAAATGGTTGGGTGCCGGAAGCCTTGGAGGTTTGTGTCCGAGGGGATGCCTTGTGATGCCAGTTGGGATGCGAGATGCTCGGAATGTGGGGGTGCCAGATGCCCGGTGGTGTGTGCCGGAGGTTTTTCTCGCGATGCCAGGTTGGGGTGCAAGTGATAAAGTGTGCGATGCAATTACTGATCTCGGGAAAGAGAGATGTGGTGATCGAATTGAAAGATAAAAGTGGAAATTGAATCATGCATGTATGATATGATGATGATCACCTATGGCAAGATGATATATGTGTGTGACATGATGATGATCACCTATGGTATGATGAAATGTGTAACACGATGATAATCACCTATGGCATGATGATATATATGTATGATATGATGATGATCACCTATGGCATGATGATATATGTGTGTGACATGATGATGATCACCTATGGCATGATGATGTGTATGATACATATATGACATGATAGTGATGAGTATACGAGGATGTATGTACATGTGGTGTGATGACATATGCATGGCTGCAAGGTTGTTGGAGAAATCTTTCCAGAATATTTTGAAGCTGACAAAACGTTTCTTTCAGTCTAAGTCTGGATGTTCGGAGACCGTCAGTTTAAAGTCTGAAGACTTTGTTCTCTCGAGACTCAAGACTCAAGACTCAAGACTCAAGACTCAAGACCCAAGACTTAAGACTCAGGACTCAAGACTTAAGTCTATTCTCACCGACGCTCTTTCTAATCCAGTGGCGAAGGAAATCCAAAGCCGAGGTTTATGGTTGAGGATTCGATCCTATTCTCTGGAATAGATTCTTTGGTTGGATAATCATTTCGGATTCTTTAATTCTTATCTAAGATCGATTGAAGATCCGTTGGTCGACGAAATAATCTTGGAATGTTCTATTCATGGAAACCGAGATCCTGATTGTATGGGCGAACAGGATTGATGGGCTATCATCAGATTCCTTAAATAGCTAGGATGATCTTCTTGATTGATTCCGTCCAACGGGTAGATTGGAGGAATTCCTTTGGTAAGTGCCAACGGCTATGATGGCATGAAGGAGTATAGAAGGAAGACGTCTAGTTGTTTTAAGTGTGTGATTGATAGAAAAATTCCAGTCTCAAGATCCTTGATTGTTATTTGAGACTGCTCGAGCGAAATTGTATACGAGAGAGAGTATATACTTGGTGACGCCTTGAGTGAGTGTGGTAGATCATCTACACCTAGAAATCAAGGAAGATCAACACCGTAACATCTCTTTGATCATAGTGGAATCCAGCCAATCGGCTGTCAGTGCAGAAGAGTGGACGTAGGCTTGAATCAAGCCGAACCACTATAAACTGAGTGTTCAATTCTCTCTTTCCCTTACTCAGTCTCTCGATTGATATTTAACTCTTGCGATTGAATCATTAACTGTTTAAATATCGTGCAAGCTTCGAGAAATTTTATATATACCTATTCACCCCCCCTCTAGGTACTCATACTAGCTATATCAAAGGTAAGTTATGCTTGGATGCATGAATGGCATGTACTATGTTATGATTGTTATGATTGTATTGTGAGATGCATTGAGTGGTTTATTGGATCTTTTACCTACTGAGTGGTTGTACTCACCCCTTCGGGGACCAACATTTCAGACTAGAAAGATGCCGCTCCCTACCATCACATGGGGCACCTTCTATGGCCTCCCATCAAATGTAGAGGTAGAGTGTACGGAGATCGATTGCGTTACCATCCCCGGTCTGACATATATGCGAGTGTGAGTGCTGGTCATGTACGATGTGGGCCTGGCTAGGGGTCCCATTATTCAGGAGTTTCTGTCGGTTCATGTCCACTGAGATGGAATGATTCGGGGGATGTTGCCGCCACCACTGCCCGACACACTAGGATGGGTGTGATAGCCGTGTGAGGGGTAGAGAGCTGATGTCTCTTTTTTTGGAGTAGTCGCCACTGTTAGATGGAGAGTGTCACGTGATCACTATAGGGGTCAAAATATCATTTTGGGATGTGGCCAAGTGTAGCTAAAAATCTTGGCTTTCTTTTGTTGTATCGACCCGATAAAATCCATCATGAAAATATGTAAATAAAAGTGGCTTGGCTTTATCTTTTCCTATGGTAATTAGTGGTGTGCATTGTATCATGACTGTTGGAGGGAGGGATGGCGATATTGAATTATGCTTCCGCTTATAAGTTGCGCTCGAACCATTTTCAAAAAAAAAAAAAATGCCTATGAACTACAACGCTTCTACTAAGAGATGTAACTAGTGTCCATTAGGTGTAGCGATAGGTGCCTGTGGCGACCTAAGGTGTTTTGGGGTGCCACATAGGTCGCTCCTTTAGTGCTGTGGTGTTGCCAGACCACTTTGATTTACGTTATGGTCTTTGTACACGGAATCTGTTCTTTCTGAATTACAATATGAACCGGGCTTTCAATGTACGACACTCTATCGTCCACGTCCAATTCTTCAAAATTAAGCATGTGGGTCGGGTTAGGTTCATACTTCCTCAACATCGACATGTGAAAGATGTCATGCACTTGCGCTAACCTCGACGGTAATGCAAGACGATATGCTAAGATCCCGATTCTTTCAAGAATCTCGAAGGGACCTGCGTATCTCGAACTCAGCTTTCCTTTCTTCCAAAGTGCGAAGTACCCCTTATTGGTTACACCTTTAGAAAAACGTGATCGCCAACTTGGAATTCCAACGGTCTCTGGCACTTATCTGCGTAGCTTTTCTAGCGGCTCTGAGCAGTCTTTAACTTGTCATTGATGACTGCAACTGCATCCACTGACCGTTGAACCAACTCTGGGCTTGTGATCTTTCTTTCCTTAACTTCATCCCAACACATAGGCTTTATGCACGCTATGCCGTACAACGCTTCGAAAGGAGCCATCTGGATGCTTTGCTGGTAGCTGTTGTTATAGGCGAACTCGACAAGATGAAGTTGTTCCTCCCAACTTCCCTTAAAATCCAACACACAAGCCTACAGCATGTCTTCGAGAGTTTGGATCGTCCTCTTAGACTGGCTATCCGTCTGAGGATGGTATGTCGTACTATACTGCAGCTTGGTTCCTAAAGCAGCTTGCAAACTCTTCCAAAAAGTAGCTGTGAATCTCGGGTCTTGGTCCGATGTAATCGTCACCGGTACTCCATAGAAACGAACAATTTGACACACGTATAACTCTGTGTGCCTGTCCAAATCGAGGTCCTTTCGTATTGCAAAAAAGTGAGTCGACTTCATTAGTCTGTCGACCACTACCAAATGAAATCATTACCTCTTTGACTCTTTGGCAAGCTTGTCACAAAGTTCATTATGATGTGCTCACATTTCCACTATGGGATCTCAAGAGGTTGCAAAAGTCCTCCCGGCTTACAATGCTGTGCCTTCATTTACTAACACATTAGACACTTGGCGACATGCTTGGCGATGTCTGCCTTTATACCAGACCACCAGTAATGTTGACGCAGATTCTGATACATCTTCGTACTGCCAGGATGAATGCTGTAACTGCCATAATGAGCTTTTGATAAGATCTCTTCTCTAAGTTCAGCATCGTCAGGTACACATAATCATCCTCGAAACCTTAGTGTTCGATCCTCAGAAATTTGAAAGTCAGCCTTCTTTTTGTTGGTATCTTCTTGTAGAATCTTCTGAACATCTGGGTCTGTTGGTTGAAGTGTCCTAATCCTAATTTGAACTTTCGGCTTAATTTTAAGGGTAGCCATAAGATTGAAAATGTGGCCTACATCAAACTTGAAAACTGAATCTCAAGCTCTCTTGAGTAAATTCCACTCCTTAACCAGCATATGAGCGATTGAAGACTTCCGACTTAAAGCGTCGGCAACCTTATTTGCTTTTCCCGAGTGATACAGAATATCACAATCATAGTTCTTCAGAAGTTCCATCTAGCGACGCTGTCTCATATTCAACTCTTTCTGAGAGAATAGATACTTGAGACTTTGTTGGTTAGTGAAGATCAAGAATCTTTTTCCACACAAGTAATGTTTCCAAATCTTTAGAGCGAATATAATTAACGCTAGTTCCAAGTCATGCGTCAAATAATTCTGCTCATGAGGTCTTAACTGACAGGAGGCGTATGCAATGGCCCTACCATGTTGCATTAGCGTGCAACCCAATCCTCTGAACGACGTATCACTATAGATTTCGTATCTTCCAAGACCAGATGGAATCGTTAGCACAGGTGCAGTAGTCAACTTCTGCTTAAGCTCTTGGAAACTACGCTCGCACTTGTTTGTCCACACAACTTTTTCTTCTTTCTTCAGGAGTCTAGTCAACGACAATGCTAACGCTAAAAATCTTTCTACGAACCGTTTGTAATACCTTGCTAAACCCATAAAGCTTTTGATCTCTATCACGATTGTCAGTCTTGGCCAGTTGATCATTGCTTCAATCTTGGACGGGTCCACGGAGATTCCTTCACCTGAAATCACGTGACTTAGGAATGAAACACAAGTCAACCAAAACTTGCACTTATTGAACTTGGCGTACAACTGATGAATCCTTAGGGTCTGTAGTTTCAATCTCATATGACTTTCATGGTCCTTAGCACTTATTTAATACACCAGAATATCATCGATGAACAAGATCACAAATTGATCTAGATATTCTTTGAACACTCGATTCATCAAATTCATAAAAGTAGTTGGAGCGTTCATCAATCCGAACGGCATTACAATAAACTCATAATGGCTGTATCGAGTACGAAACGCTGACTTCGGTATATTCTCTTTTATGATCCTTAGCTGATGATATCTCATCTTTAAGTCGATCTTAGAAAATATCAACACTCCTTGCAACTAATCAAACAAGTCGTCGATCCTCAGGAGTGGATACTTGCTCTTAATCGTCACCTGATTGAGTTGACGATAGTCGATGCACAGATGCAACGAACCATCCTTCTTTTTCACGAATAGAACTAGTGCTCCCCAAGGCGATGCACTTTGGGATGTATGAATCCCTTATCCAATAATTTTTGCATATGCACCTTTGGTTCTTTCAACTTGGATAACGCCATTCGGTAAGGAGCCTTAGAAATTGGCTCTGTCCCGAGAGCTAACTCAATCACAAACTCGATCTCTCTTTCTTGCAATAGGCCTGGAAATTCCTTTGGGAATACATCTGTAAATTCTTGAACTACTATGATATCTTCAATCTTCAGCTCCTCAACTATCGTATCCATGACAGTTGCCGGGTAACCTTGACAACCCCCGTCCAACAAACGGGTTGCCTCAAGCGACGAGATTAAAGAAATCGAGGGTCCTGTTCGATTCCCAACAAACTCGAAACTTTTACCCTTTAACGGGTTAAGCTGAATCACTTTACGATAACAGTTCATCTTAGCTCGTTGCTTGATGAACCAATCCGTGCCAATTATCAAGATGCGAGATTATCTTTATTTCTTCAAGGATTCGATTCGTATGGTTTCCGGATGACCTTATGGCTGGAGATAGCACCTATATGATTGACTATATTTATTGGAAACACTTCTGATAATCAAATCTTTTGGAGGGCAAGCAAACTTGAAAGGTTTTACTTATGAAAACCAAGATCCTGATTGTATGAGCAAACATGATTGAAGGGCTTTCATCACAAATCATCTAATGACTCGAGATCTCATTGATTGATTTTGTCCAACGGGTAGATTGGAAGAATTCCTTTGAAAAGTGCCAACGGTCGTGAATGCATGAAGGAGTATTTAAGGAGGACTCTCTAGTTGTTCGATATAGTGCGTGAAAGAAAAATTTCAAAGTTTGAAGATTCTAGTTTCTTGCTATTTCACTGAGCTCAAAGTTGTATACAAAAGAGAGAAACTCTTAGTGAGACTTTGTGAGAGACTAGTAGAGACTCTTCACTGTGAAGTCGAGATTGCAAGACTGTAAAATCTCTTTTGAATTCTTAGTGAAATCCAGCCAATAGGCTATCAGCACAGGAGAGTGGACATAGGCTTGATCTAAGCCGAACCACTATAAACCTTGTGTTCTTATTCTCTTCCCTCAACTCTTTTATTTTAATTAGTAGCTTTATTTATCTGTTCAAGTTTAAAACAGTTAAAGTCTAAATTATTATGTGATTTTCTACAAGCAATTGTTACTTCTGAATCTTGCAATAATTTTTATTACACATATTCACCCTCTCTAGGTTTTATTACTAGCCCTTCCAATTGGTATTAGAGCCTATGTGCTCATTTTATTGAAGTGTTGTTACTTCTGAGCTAAAGATCTATGGCTAATATTTTGGCTCCAGGTTTGGTTGAAGGGCAAAGCAACACCAGACCTCTTTACTTTGATGGGAAGGAATACAATGTATGGAAAAACAAGATGAAGACGTTCCTAAGATCGAAAGATCCCCTGAAATGGGATGTGGTAAAAAAATGGATCAATCTCAAAGTTACATCAACCTTAGAAAGAGGAAAGGAAGCTATAGATGCTGGTGAAATGACACAAGAAGAATTAACCAAAAAACAATCTCTTGATGCTAAAGCTATCTACTCTTTATACTGTGTTTTATCTCCTACTAAGTATAATCAAATTTCTTCCTGCGAAACAACAAAAGAAGTTTGGGATAGATTGCACATTACCTATGAAGGAACTGATCTAGTAAATGATACAAAAATCAATATTCTACTCGGCCAGTATGAAGCCTTCAAGATGAAGTCTAGAGAATTCACCACCGATATGTTTAGTCACTTCACAGAGATTGTAAATGGCCAGGCATATCAAGGACAACCAATCTCTAGACCAATGAAGGTCAACAAACTACTGCGTAGACTCTCCAAAGATTGGAATCACGTGGAAACTTCAATTAGAGAAACCTAAAGGATCATGCCCTTTTTAGTAGATGAACTTGTTGGCACACTTCAATTATATGAAGTGGAGTAGATCAATGAGGAAGAAGATCCTAAATGTAATAAGTCAATTGGTTTAAAATCTAACAATGATGCTGATGATACAAATTCAGAAGATGAAATGGACGATGAAAAACTGGCACTTATGATTAAGAAGTTCAGGAAGTTGAATAGAAAGGGAAGAAGATTCAACTGGAAAAAGCAGAGCACACAAAATTTCCAAAAGAGATCGACTGAGGACAACGAGATCAACAAATATGTAATATGCTTCGAATGTAAGAAAAAATGGGCATATTAGACCTAACTGTCATTTGTTGAGGAAAAATAAAGAAAGAACTGAGAATAATAAGAAGGCTCTCAAAACAGAAACATGGAGTGACACTGAATGCGAGGAAAGTGATGAAGAATATACCAATATTTGTCTAATGACAAATTCAGAATCAGAATCAGACTCAGACTTTGAAAAAGATTCTGATTCAGACTCAGACAAAGAAGTTGAGGTCACTATCAAGAAGAAGATCAAATGGTATTTGGATAATGGCTGTTCGAGACACATGATAGGAGATTCAAATTGCTTTATAAAACTTGTTCAAATAAATGGCGGAAAAGTCTCATTTGGTGGAAACAGTAAATGAAGAATTGTTGGATATGGAACCGCAAAGATTGAAAGCCTGACTATCAATAATGTCTCCTCGGTGGAAGGACTGAATTACAATCTACTCGGTATAAGTCAACTTTGCAATACAGGATTCAAAATTAATTTTCAAGAAGGCATCTATTCAAGAACAAGTAAAGATTTCTCTCAATCTTTCACTAGGCGAAGACATGAAAACATTTATCTTCTGGACATAAAACCAAAAAGCTCTCAGTGTCTTATTTCCATTCAAGATGAAGAAAATCTTTGGCAACGAAAGCTTGGTGATGTCAACATGAAGTAGATTGCCAAGATCTCATCCAATAAGCTTGTTCGTGGTCTTCCCAACATGACTTATCAAAAGTATGAATTATGCACTCCTTGTGTTTTGCGAAAGCAAGTTGGAAGTTCTTTTAAATCAGTAAATCAAGTTTCTACTAATCGAGCTTTGCAACTTTTGCATATTGATCTCTTTAGACCAACCAAAACTCAAAGTATTGGTGGAAATAAATATTGTCTAGTAATCGTGGATGATTACTCTCACTTTACTTGGGTTTACTTTTTTGGCGAATAAGTCTAAAGCATTTTCTCACTTTTCAAAATTTACCAAGAAAGTTCAGAATGAAAAATGATATGCTATTTCAAGCATACGTACAGACTATGGAGGTGAGTTTGAAAATCAAGACTTTGCGAAGTTCTGTGATGAATCTAGTTTCCAGCATGTTTTCTCTTCCCCATACACTCCAGAACAAAATGGGATTGTGGAAAGAAAGAATAGATTCTTACAAGAGATGGCCAGAACCCTCTTAATTGAGAGTAAAATTTCCTCTCGATTTTGGGCTGAAGTAGTTTCTACAGTTTGCTACATCATTAACAGAGTGTTTTTGAGGCCTATTCTAGAGAAAACTTCTTATGAATTGTTTAAAAGGAAGAAACCAAATATTTCTTACTTTCATGTGTTCGATTGTAAGTGTTATGTTTTAAAAAATGCAAATGATCGAACTGGAAAGTTTGAAGAAAGATCATCTGAAGGAATTTTCCTTGGCTACTCTACCTCAAGCAAAGCATACCGAGTGTTCAATAAGAAGACTCAATCTGTGGAAGAATCTATGAATGTCAAGTTTCAAGATACTATGTAGAATCAACTAGATCAAACTCAACTTGAAGAATCTGAACCTTCTCCAGATTATACAAAGTCTATTTCCCCCGAAGTGGTTCACACTTCTAAAGATCAACATGAATCATAACCAGAAGATTTAACTGAAGCAGAGGATCAGCAGACTCTCAGACCAACCAGCAATTGGAGGCATAAGTCAAGTCATCTCAAAAAACTCATCCTTGGCAACATTGATGAAGGAATTTGCACCAGATCCAAAAGGTGAGAAGAGTCTAGTGCTTTAGCACTTATTTCTGAAATATAACGCAAAAGTATAGAAGAAACTTTATTTGATGAAAGTTAGATCGAAGCTATGCAAGAAGAGCTCAGACAATTCAGCATCAATGATGTTTAGGAGCTAATCCCTAAACTTAGAGGTAAGTCTATTATAGGAACTAAATGGGTTTTTAGGAACAAGGGGGACGAGAAAGGAAAAGTGGTCAGGAACAAAGCAAGACTCGTAACCAAATGATATATGCAAGAAGAATATATAGATTATGACAAGACCTATGTACCAGTAGCAGGGTTAGAAGCAATTAGATTATTACTTGCTTTAGCTTGCTATGAAAATTTCAGGTTATTCCAGATGGATGTAAAAAGTGCATTCCTAAATGGATTTATCCAAAAAGAAGTCTATGTGGTACAATCACCTGGTTTTGAAGATCCAAGAAAGCCGGGCTAAGTCTGCAGACTGAAAAAGGCCTTGTATGGATTGAAGCAAACACCTTGAGCCTGGTATGAAAGGTTAAGTAATTTCCTAACCCAAAATGGTTTTGTTAAAGGAAATGTAGATACTACTTTATTCATAAAAAACGAGGGTAAATATTTTCTATTGGTTCAAATTTATGTTGATGATATTATCTTTGGATCTCCTAATGAAAATCCATACAAGAAATTCTCTAGATGTATGCAGGATGAATTCGAGATAAGTATGATGGGTGAATTAACTTTCTTTTTGGGATTGCAAGTTAAACAATCAAATAAATGTATCTTTATTCATCAAGAAAAATATGCAAAAGATCTTATCAAGAAATTCAGATTGGAGAATTACAAAAAGACAGAAATACCAATGTCAAGTTCTTCGAAGCTGGACAAAAATGAAGGAAGAAAGAATGTAGAATAGAAGCTTTACAGGATCATTATTGGTTCGCTTCTTTACTTTACTGCATCTAGACTTGACATTTTATTTAGTGTTTGCATCTGTGCTAGATTCCAATCAAATCCCAAAAAATCTTATTTAAGTGCTGCAAAACGCATCATCAAATATGTTGCAACTATTCCAAAGCTAGGTTTGTGGTATCCCAAAGAAGGAGACTTTACACTTCTTGGATATTCAGACGCATATTTAGTAGGTTGTAGAGTTGATAGAAAGAGTATTTCTGGTACTTATCAATTGCTGGGCGACAAGCTAGTGTCTTGGTTCTCAAGGAAGCAAAGTACTGTAGCTCTATCAATGGCAGAAGCAGAGTATGTGGTTCTTGGAAGTAGTTGTTCTCAAATCTTGTGGATAAGGCAATAGCTAAGAGACTTTGAAATTAAAGAATCGTGCACCGATATCAAATGTGACAACACTAGTGCCATCAATCTCACGAAGAATCCAATTATTCCTTCAAGGATGAAACATATGGAGATTTGACATCATTTCATAAGAGATCATGTTCAGAATGGAGAAGTCATGATTTAGTTCATTGACTCAAAGAATCAGTTAGCAGACATTTTTACAAAACCGCTGGAAAAAAGTTTATTTGAGTCTATTCGTACTAGATTGAACATTATTTCTTCTACTGGTTAAAGTCTGAAGGTGGTTAGACTCAGAATGACCAAAAACTACATTTGTAAGTTAATTTCTTTTCAATACAGGTAATTTAATTTTGGCATGTAAAACTTGAAAAGGTACGTTGATTTTTGAATCATTACTTGCTTAATTTATTTTTAGAAATTATCTTTTTCAAATTTTTAAAATTTTTTGGCAGTTTTTATTTTCAAAAAATGCAGTTTATTTTTTCTTTTGTGACTGTTCGTATACTTCGTTTCATTTGCTTTAAATACCGTCGAGTTCTTCTTCTCCATTTACATTTTCAAAAAACCCTAGAATACAGAATTCCTACCCTCTCACTTCTTCTCTTAAGATTACTCTACAAAGTTTTCATCTTTTTCAACTGAATGAGTTCAAGAAATCTTCCTCGACTGCAAAAATGTCTTTGCAGAGGAAATCGTCTTGGATTGCTAACAGGGGACCACAGCATATGCTAGAGGGCCTTACTCATTTTGACTTAACTGAGGAAGAAGATTCTCCTCAACAGCAACAACATTCTTAACAGCGTCAGCGTGTGACTTAAGATCCTCCGCACTAACAAGCAGAAGAAGAAATTGTTGAAGATGTTGAACCCGTAAAAACGTTGAAACCCTAGTTTCTCTTTAAACTCTATAATCAGTTGAAACAGGGTGGTACTACGATGACATTTGTTGATGAGTTTCTACAAGAAAGAGGTTATAAGAATGAGACCATGTTTCTAAGACAAATGAAAAGGTTAGGCATTGCGCCTGAAGGTTTGACAGATAGGACTTTTTCCAACTTTCCAAGTGATGCACGGTTTAGTTTTTTTAATTAGCCTGAGGTGAAAGATGATGATAAGAAAATGTACGCGAATTTTCAGCCTAGGATAGGCATGGCTGTTGATGTACATGGTGAGGGAATGGATTTGTTTCGTTTTAAAAACCACAAAAAGACTTATTCGAATTTGCTGAAGAGAGGGGTGACGAACCCTCGAACTGTGGATTTTGATTTCTTGGATTCTTTGAAGGTGAATTTGAGGGAGAAGTTTGCTCTCCTTCAACTTGAAAGATTCTGTTCTGAAACTTTTGTCGCTTACCCTGAATAAACTGCTTATTTCTATTTGAATTTATCTTTTCTAGATGCGAATAGATTTCATTTTACAGTAAGGGAAAAAGACTTTGTGGTGGATTTGAACACATTGGTGGATGTCATTGGTGTGGAAAGAGGGAGTTTCCAACCAATAAATATGTCTGTTGGTCATGCAACACTATCTCTTGTTCGGGACAGATTTGCTGAAGGAGGAATTTCATATTCCAAAATATCTGCCTTTAACATTTTGCTGCACAAGGTTGTAATCAACTGCATCCAACCCAAGTCAACCTCCAAGACAGATGTATCTCACTTTGAGGCAAAGCTGATGTTTACTATAAACAATGGGATAAAGCTATCGTTGTCACACACAATCCTAATGCACATGTATAAGGACTATTGTGAAAGACAAAGGACAACTTCCTTACTCTACGCTAGTTACCAAATTGTTTTGACACTTTCACATTTAGTCTTCATCATCTCTTTGTGTTAGAACCATTGCTCCTATGATGATAGGATTGAAAATGGTTTCGAAAATGAGATTGAAGGAGCTGAATAAAGCATTGGAGCGCTTGAAGGAGAAGTCCCTAACCAAAACAAAACAAGACTCTACCGTGAAGAAAAAGAAAGGCAAAGAGCCAATGATTGCACCTATCAAGAAAATGAGAGCCCTTATCTTGCAGGACGAAGAAGATGAGGATGATCTCACACTCTTCGCATTTACCTTGAGAAATCTACAGAGCTTTGTTAGTTTTGAACAGCCGCAGAACGGAGAGGAAAAAGGACGAGAAGAAACAAAGCAAGGAAGTAAGAGAAGAGAAGAGAGAAGAGAAGGAAGTGAAGAAAGAAGAGCAAGAAGAGAAGGAAGAGAAGAAGAAAGAGAAGAATAGGGAGAAGTAGAAGAAGAAGAGGGTCAAGATGACTATTTTGAGCCAACATTTGCAGTATCCTTGTCAGAGGACTCTGAGAAGACTCGGAGTGGAACTGCAGAAGATGCAAGAGAAAAAGTACATCACTTGCCAGTTGAGCAAGAACAAGAAGAAGATTTTTCTCCTCCTGTAACCACAAAGACAAAGGGAGCTGCTGCTAACATAGGTACATCTTCTTCACATGCTTTTACAAGTGATGATGGGAGCAGATCTCCAGTAGATCTGGAGGATGTCTATGCCTCTCAATATCCTAAAACTGAGATTGAGGCATCCTCTCCAAGTCTTAATACTCGACAAGCTGAGGTTCCCTCATCTCTAAACACTCATCAAACTGAATGTGCTGAAGCTAGTACTCAAACAGACACTACAGTAGACTTTAAAAGACTGCTCGAGCTTCTTGTGGAGATAAAGGCTCAGCAATATGGCATGGAGTGTGAGATTCAAAACCTTTAATTTGCACTGAAAGCCACTTCGGTCTCTCTTTACGATTAGGTACACAACCTTAAACTTCAACTTTAAGAGACAGTTCAAGAAACTGCCAAGGTTGAAGATGTTAAGAAGGTACAGAGTCACGGCAAAAGTTGGAGGAAACAGTTCAGTCAATGGGAGATTTCTAGCTCGTTCACATCCTCAAACAACCCTAATTTCACCAAACTCTTTTTATTCTTCTCCACTTTTTGCTATTGACAAAAAGGAGAGAATGTGTAAATTTATTATCTTTTGTTGATGTTTACTACTTTTTGCATGCTACTTTTTGGTTTGGAATTTTAACTATTGAACTTTATTGGATTTATTGGACTTTTTGACGTCTGCAGTAACTTACTTTGGTAATACTGATTGTGGTTGGATAGTTAATTTAACATGTTTTTTTTTTTTTTGTGGTTGTAGTATCGATGTTATCTAGGTCATAATCAACTCAATTTTATAAGATATTATGTATTGCTTAAATGTTGTTTTGCAGGTCAAAAGTCCTTAAATCTGCGGGAATGTTTTGTCACCATAAAAAATAGGGAGATTGTTGGAAAAAACTCTGTTACTGTTTTAAAGTTAACAAAACATTTCCAAAAAGTCTAGTTTGAAGACATCCAAACTCTAGCGTCAAAATCTGAAGACTACCTGACTTTAGGTTCAAAGTCTACACACACTGATAATTTCCAGACTGAAGAATGAAGACTTATCCAGATGCGAGATTATCTTTATTTCTTCAAGGATTCAATTCGTATGGCTTACGGATGACCTTATGGCTGAATATAGCACCTATATGATTGACTATCTTTATTGGAAACAATTCCAATAATCAAATCTTTTGAAAGGCAAGCAAACTAGGAAGGTTCTACTTATGGAAACTAAAATCCTAATTGTATGGGTGAACATGATTGATGGGCTTTCAACACAAATCATCTAACGACTCGAGTTCTCCTTGATTGATTCTGTCCAATGGATAGATTGGAAGAATTCATTTGGAAAGTGCCAACGGTCGTGAAAGCATTAAGGAGTATTTAAGGAGGACTCTCTAGTTGTTCGATATAGTGCGTGAAAGAAAATTTTCAAAATTTGAAGCTTTCTAGTTCATTTCTATTTCACTAAGCTCAAAGTTGTATACAAAGAGAGAAACTCTTAGTGAGACTTTGTGAGAGACTAGTAGAGACTCTTCATTGTGAAGTTGAGATTGCAAGACTATAAAATCTCTTTTGAATTCTTAGTGAAATCCAGCCAATAGGCTGTCAACGCGGGAGAGTGAACGTATGCTTGATCTAAGCCGAATCACTATAAATCTTGTGTTCTTATTCTCTTCCCTCAACTCTTTTATTTTGATTAGTAGCTTTATTTATATGTTCAAGTTTAAAACTGTTAAAGTCTTAAATCGTCTATGATTTTCTACAAGCAATTATTACTTCTGAATCTGGCAAGAATTTTTATTACACCTATTCATCCCCTCTATGCGTTATTACTAGCCCTTTCAAGTGCTACTCCACTATCGCTGGCCTGAGCTGGCGCTTTACCACGGCCTCCTCGGGTACCGACCCTCGTTGGTGTCCTTCCCCGAGTAACAAGCCCAATAGTACGTTTCCTAGGAGTCCTCTGCTCCTGATCACTCATAACTCAGTTTTCTATAGAAACCTACATTCTAATTTCGCACAGAATTAGAAGTTAAGCGATCCACACAAACAAACAATTCTACCAACCATCACAAACATGCATCGACATGAAATAAAGGCCAATCCTACTAACTATCCCATGACCTATCGCACCTTATCACTCCAACCACTAATCATGCTCTGATACCACTAAACGGGGATGTCACACCCCGATTTTTTGAGCGCGTGCCCATTCCTCTGTGTTCGATTAAATAGCGACGTCTCACGACGCATTGCCGACCCTCTCATTTTAAATGCGCATGCGGAAGCAAATAAATAATATCCCCAGATAACAACAAGATGTGATGAAAAAGCAAGGCCATAAATTTTTCAAACCACAACACACTTATATGAACATACAAAACTATGTCATTTACAAAACCAGTCGATATATATTTACAAGGTTTGAAAAAGTGGGGGTTTATAAAACTACAGATTCTCTTTCTCATTGGAGTCTTCAGCTGAATACTCCGGAGTCCCTAGATCCGAAAGATCTAGGTCTACAAATGAACCACCAGGAGGATCTGCTGTGCCTTGTCCAAAAGCAACCTCCAGCACATACACAGGTATCTCATATTCTAGTATGGGACCTTCTCTCTGTCCATTCCACTCATGACGGTATCATGATTTGTATTGATGGGGTACCTTATGGGGTTGACCCACATCAACCCAAACCATGGACTTCACGAGTTCATAAACTCATCCCCTTGGGTTCCCATGAAGCGAAATATAGACTACCTACTCTATGACCTTCTTCAGCTAACCAAAATGCTCAAGATGAGTTGCCATCGAGGGACCTGAAAGTTTTATCCCACAATGGGGTAAGACGACGTATTAGCAAGTTCACCCCCTAAGCCTCGACTAGGAAAGAAATACGCCCCAAGGGCTGCCTAAGCATAAACACGATTCAGATGACTTACCTTTGCCTCCATTCCTTCCTGCAAGTCAGTATAATTTATAAATTCAACGAATCACTTTAACACCTCAAGGCATCAAATCAAATTGAATAATCGATCAATCGACCCAGTCGATTCCATATCATCAAGACCATCTCTCGGTCCACTCATTTTGTACTATCTATGAAGTCTGATCACATCAAGGACTGCTCACCCTAAGCTGAAGATAGATAGAAATGCTAACCAAAAGCTAATAATAACTTATACTGCTCATCCTAAGATGATATATCGAAGTCCTCAGGCTGATATAATATACGACTAATGCTCACCAAAGCTATGCGGTACTTAATTGCTCATCGAAACTGTGCGATACTTAATTGCTCACCGAAGCTGTGCGATACTTAGGGTATACTGCTCACTCTAAGCTAATATATCAAGCCCTCAGGTTGATATAATATACCATTCTACCTAACCAACCATTTTATCACTTTTAAAATACCCGATAAAAATAATCGTGCGTGGGTAGACGGTCGGCCTCAGACAAAAATATAACATCTTTACTTTCGAAAATCCCACTATTTATACAGTATCTAAAAACATTTTTAGTGTTGTAAACCGACGTTCGGTAATTTTCCAATTAATTATCGAAAATATTAAATTTTGGGATAAATACCTAAAATTACAATTCACACTCAAAATACACCAAATAGTAGTCAATTAAATAAACCAATCACACAATTGCAATCAGCACAAAATTCCGGTTATCAACTATCCCGGTCTAATTTCTGGAAAATATTTAATTAATTGAATAATTACCAAAATTAAATAATAAATACCAAAAATAGCAACTTAGGCTAAAAAAGTCTAATTAAAAGCCGAGACGGGCCCGGAAAATTTCTGAACCTATCTAGATAAATACTATAGTTTATCTACTTGCTAATTATACTAATCTGACCACCTAACATGCATAAATGATTAACTAAATCACTAATCCGTTCTAACTAATCACCTAATCCTAACTTAACTTAAACTAATCAATCCTTAAACGTCATTAACTTCCTAAGAAAATATTAGTGAGTAAACTCACTTGATTAATGATCTGACCGAACCACGATAACGGTGAGGCGGAGAGGATCAATAAACTTCAAAGCGGGGTTGCACTACGAGGTCTGGAAGGGTTCCAAAACGGGCCAAACAGTGCAAAGAAGACCTAGGAGCTTTGGTTCTGGTCTTAGGCCGAAGGAAGCTGGACAGTGGCCGGTTGGGGTGGAAACGGGCAAGGAGGATTAGCGAAGGTTGCAGCAGGGCTTGGCAATGTTCGATGGTGACTCTGGTGACCACGACGGCAAAGTACAGGGGTCAGACGACCTCGGGCAGCGACCAGAAGGATGGAGGTGCGCGGACATCGAGCAAAGAGGCGAGACGACGAGCGAGCGTGTGGCTTGTGTGCGAGCTTGAGGTGGCGCTCGGATGGTGGCATCGGGCTTGAACATGCAAAGAGCTTGGTTGGACGGTGACTGGCTTCATGCTCTTCATTTTTTGAATCTCTTTTGTCATAGAAAATGGAGGGCTCGATAGAAGGAAGGGGAAGGGGGAACTGGCTACAGTGGAGGGGGCCACTTGGTCTCCCATCTATCTTATTGTCCCCCTTTGGCTTGACCCCACCACTTGGTTGTTCACCTTGGCACACTTGCAGCCCACCAATCTTCCTCTAGAAGCAAATGAAAGGGTCCAAAGGTTGAAGGCAAGGTGGGGCTACAAATTCGAAGTGTTTTCCCTCCAATTGAACTAATCTCTCTCCAATTAAAGTCAATTCGGCCCTAAAAAATTTCACTATTGAGTCCTCGATCAAATTTGTATTTTTCATCACCAATAGAACCAACTTGCATCCCAAAAACGCAATAAAAAACGATGCCGTAAATTTTCCAGTTGAAAACGGCCATATATCGACTTTTCGCCAAAAATCTTGGTTTGCAAAAAATTCTTTGGAGGATGAGTCGACGTTCCTACAATGAGATATGACAAAAGTTTTAATTTCTGATTTCGGATTCAAATTCGCGGTTAATTTCAATTCGATACGATTTTAGCGTGACCTAGGCTACCGGGTAGCTTTCAGGAATTTTTAGTGCAAATGACTCGTGGTCGATTTTCTTCAAGTCACAATGAACCTCTTCGACACATTGACGACTCTTGGTGGTCATGAAAATCTTGATGTTTCAAATACGGACATAGGGTACCAAAACGATAGAAAAATATTTCTTGTACCGATCGATGAGAATTTTGTAATTTTGTGGAATCACTCATGTTTAGCCACACATCTTAGTCGAACCGATGTATCTCTGGTCTCTAATCGATTTTTAACTGTGCTATAATGATCTCTACAGATGAGCACAGTCGAGTAGTCTATTCCTGTTTGAATTCTCAAGTCTATTGCATTAAAATCCCTTAATGACTTCTCTAGATAGTCTAGTTATCTCAAAAGTGATCAGCTTAGAGAATAGAATTATAGGTACGTCGATAAAAGGCCCGATTTATTTTATTGAAAGCAGAACTAAAATTCCAGGGTGTCACAACTCTTCCCCTCTTATAAAAATTCCGTCCTCAAGATTTAAACCATTATAATACTTTAAACAAAAAGGTGGGGGTACAATCGTCTCATTGACTCTTCACTCTCCCAGGTCGTTTCTTCAGTGCTGTGGTGTTGCCAGACCACTTTAACCAATGGAATGATCTTTGTACACAAAATCTGTTCTTTCTAATCCACTATCTGAACCGGGCTTTCAACGTATGACACTCTGTTGTTCACGTCCAATTTCTCAAAATTAAACATGTGGGTTGGGTCAGGCACATACTTCCTCAACATTGACACATGAAAGACATCATGTACTTGCGCCAACCTCGGTGGTGATGCAAGACGATACGCTAGGATCCTGATTCTTTCAAGAATCTCTAAGGGACCTACGTACCTCGGACTCAGCTTTCCTTTTTTTGCCAAAGTGCGAAGTGCCCCTCATTGGTGACACTTTCAGAAAAACGTGATCATCAACTTGAAATTCCAATAGTCTCCTGTGCTTATCTGCGTAGCTTTTCTGGCAGCTCTGAGCGGCCTTTAACCTATCCCTAATGACTCCGACTTCATCCCAACACACGGGCGTTCTGCACGCTCTGCCATACAACACTTCAAAATGAGCCATCTGGATGCTCTGCTGGTACCTGTTGTTGTAGGCGAACTCGACAAGATGAAGTTGTTCCTCCCAACTTCCTTTGAAATCCAACATGCAAGCTTGCAGCATGTCTTGAAGAGTTTGAATTGTCCTCTTAGACTGGCTATCCGTCTGAGGATGATATGCCGTACTATATTGCAACTTGGTTCCTAAAGCAGCTTGCAAACTCTTCCAAAAAGTAGATGTGAATCTCGGGTCTCGGTTCGATGTAATCATCACCGATAATCCATGTAGACGAACAATCAGACGCACGTACAACTCTGGGTGCCTGTCCAAATGGAGGTCCTTTCGTACTGCAATGAAGTGACCGACTTCATTAGTCTAACGACTACTACCCAAATGGAATCATTACCTCTATGACTCCTCGACAAGCCTATCACAAAGTCCATCTTGATGTGCTCCCATTTCCACTCTGGAATCTTGAGAGGTTGCAAAAATCCTCCCGGCTTATAATGCTGTGTCTTCACTTGCTGACATGTCATACACTTGAAATCACTACTTTAATCTTGGATGGGTCCATGGAAATTCCTTCACCTGAAATAACATGACCTAAGAATGCAACACGAGTCAACCAAAACTCGTACCTACTGAACTTGGCGTACAACTAATGAATCCTCAGGGTTTGCAGTACCAATCTCAGATGACTTTCATGCCCCTTAGCACTTCTCAAATACACCAGAATATCATTGATGAACACGATTACAAACTGATCTAGATATTCTTTGAACACTCAGTTCATCAAATCCATAAAAGTAGTTGGAGCGTTCGTCAATCCGAACGACATTACAGTAAACTCATAATGGCCGTATCGAGTACGAAACATTGACTTCGGTATATCCTCTTTTCTGATCCTCAGCTGATAATATCCAGTCATCAAGTCAATCTTAGAAAATATCGACGGTCCTTGCAACTGATCAAACAAGTCGTTGATTCTCGAGAATGGATACTTGTTCGTGATCGTCACCTGATTGAGTTGACGATAGTCGATGCACAGACGCAACGAACCATCCTTCTTTTTCACGAATAGAACTGGTGCTCCCCAAGACGATGCACTAGGACATATGAATCCCTTATCCAATAATTCCTGCATTCGTACCTTTAGTTATTTCAACTCGAATGACACCATCCGATAAGGAGCCTTAGAAATTGGCTTATCCTGAGAGCTAACTTAATCACAAACTCGATCTTTCTCTCTAGCGATAGGCCTGGTAATTCCTTTGGGAATACATCTGGAAATTCTTGAACTATTGTGATATCTTCAATCTTCTGCTCCTCAACTATCATACCATGACAGTTGCCAGGTAACCTTGACAACCCCCGTCCAACAAACGGGTTGCCTCAAGCGACGAGATTAAAGAAATCGAGGGTCCTCCTCGATTCCCAATAAACTCGAAACTTTCACCCTCTAAAGGGTTAAACTGAATCACTTTACGATAACAGTCCATCTTAGCTCGTTGCTTGATGAGCCAGTCTATGCCAATTATCAAATCAAAGTCTTACATGGGTAGGACTAATAAATCTATCTTTCCCTCTCGCTCACCAATCACTAACTTGCAACTAGAACAACCCAATGTAGATAACACATTATCCTTTAACGTTGTAAATATGCTAACCACTGACTCTAGCAACTCAGACTTAATCCTATTAGCTTAACATATTGCTTAGCAATAAAATAATGAGTCGTGCTAGGGTCGAATAAAGCATAAGCAGCATGGTCGTTTAGAAAAACTGTACCTATAATCACATCATGTGCGTCCTCTGCCTGACCTCTGGTAATGGCGTACATTGTCCCTTGAGTTGGGGGTCTGTTCTGTCCACCCTACGGAGCGTTTTATGGCGCAAATCCTCTAACTCGACCCATCGGTAGCAGCGGCGATAACTGCTGTTGTCCCTTTGGTCTTCTAAGACAATCTCTAGCTATGCGACCCTGCTGGCCACATTTGAAACAAGCGCCCATCCTACAAGGGCATGGGGCCGACCCATGTCACCTTCCATAAAAGCGACACACACAGCTCTAACTTGGTCCTGACTTGCCAACTCCACCCTTCCTATTGGGCGGGATGTGAAATCTTCCATCGGTCATGGGCTTCTTCCCATATTGATTCCCATCTTGATTTAATCCAAGTTGTGACCCAGATGCGGCGACTCGTTCATTCTAATCTCTCTCTATCATCTGGACCTGTTCATACAGGTCATTGTAGGACCTCAAGTTGAGTAGTATCAGCAGACTCCCCAGTTCCGGTCTGAGTCCATCTTTGAATCTCCTAACTCGGTTCATCGGATTCTTGACCAATTTGAGGGTGTACTGCGATAGTTTAGTGAACTTCGCTTCGTATTGATATACGGTCATTGTACCTTGGTGAAGGCGCTGGAATTCTGCCATCTTCAGTTCTTTGGTAGTCTCAGAAAAGTACTTGCTATTGAAGACTTCAACAAAGGCGGTCTGCTCCAGGACTAAACCTTCAGGAAACACTATTCCTTGAGTGGTTCTCCACCAAATACTTGCAATTCCTTGTAGCTAGTAGGTTGCAAGGACTACTTTCTCCACTTTAATGCACATTAGCAATGCAAAAGCCTTCTCCAAACTCTGGATCCATAGGGCTGTAGCTTCAGGGTCTCCTGCCTCATTAAACTTAGGTGGGTTTAATTTCACAAACTATTCCACCAGCTTATGCATTGGTCTCCCAATGACCATGTTCCCTGGTGGAACACCTTAGCAGGTGCGGCGGCAGGCGTGGCATCATCAGCAACAGCATCCGCGGCGACATTAGTGGTAGTTGTGGTTGTAGCAGCTAAAGTGGCAACACTAGCAGCTTGAATCTAAGCTTGTTGATCCATCCTATTCCCCAGCACCTCTAACGCTTGCATGATCATCAGGGGCTACCAACTCAGCACCAATAGGAGGCGGTGCTACTCCACAAGCGCTAAATTGAGCTAATGCTCTACCACAGCCTCCTCGGGTACCGACCCTTGTCGACATCCTTCCTCGAGTAACAGGTCCAATAGTACACTTCCTAGGAGTCCTCTCCTCTTGATCACTCATAACTCAGTTTTCTACAGAATCCTACCTTTCGATTCCGCACAAAATTAGAAGTTGAGCGATCCACACAAATAAACAATTCTACCGACCAACTATCACAGACATGCATCAGTATGAAATAAAGGCCAATTCTATGAATTGTGACATCCGGAATTTTCACATCTACTTTCAATTGAATAAATCGGGCCTTTCATCGACGCGCCTATAGTGCTATTCTCTGAGCTGATCACTCTAGGGATAACTAGACTATCTGGGGAAGTAATTAAAGAATTTTAACGCAATAGACTTAAGAATCCGACCAGGAATCAACTACTTGATTGTGCTCATCTATAGAGATCATTTCGACATAGTAAAGATCGATTAGAAATCAGAAATAGGTCGGTTCAAATAAGATGTGTGGTTAAACGTGGGTAATTCCACCAAATTGAGAATTTCTTGTCGATCGATATTAGACTAATTTTTTTATCGTTTTAGTACCCTGTGTATGTATTTGAATCATTGAGATTTTCACGACAATCGAGAGTCGCCAATGTGTCTCGAAGAAAATTGACCACGGGTCATTTGCACTAAAAATTTCTAAAAGCTACCAAGGAACCTAGGTTATGCTAAAATCACGCTAGATTGAAATTAATCTTGAATTTGAATCTAATTTCAGAGATTGAAAATTCTATCATGTCACAAATCATTTTAGGAATATCGACTAAGTCTCCAAAGATTTTTCTGCAGACTGAGGCTTTCGTGGAAAAAGTCGAGATATGACCATTTTCGATAGCGAAAATCAGAGGACTGTTTTTTGTCGTGAAATTGGGAAGCAAATAAGTTCTATTGGTGAGGAAAAATACTAATTTGGTCGTGAGCTCAATAATGGAATTTATACGAGCTGAATTAGGTCGATACAAGAAGGAATTGGGGTAGAATTAAACCAATTCCAAAGCAAATTCGTATGCCCCCATGGACCCAACCTTTAGACTACTTCAAGACTTCTAGAAAGAAGTTAAGCTGCTGGAATTTGGCTAAGGCAGATAGACAAGGGGATAAAAGAAGACAAAAAGTGGTCTCCTCAAACAAAGCTGTCCCCCTCCTTCTCCCATTGCTGCCATCAACCACCCTCCTCCTTCCCCTATGCTGTTCGAAACTTGAGAGCCCAGAAGAGCCGACTAGCAATTTAGCAGCCTCACTGGAGCAACCGTAAGCAGCTGCTTCGCTGTCGCTGCACATTGTGAGTCGCGCGTATCTGCCGCCCCTTTTCATTGTTTTGTCCAGTGCGGTGCCCCTCACGCCACATGAGGCTTAGCCAGAGCCCGTGCAGCTGCCTTTGACCACCATGAAGCTCCGCCTCAGCCCGCCTGGACCCGCGACCAGCCCCACCACCTGTTTCAGCCTCAACCGACCACTAGAGCATCTTCTTCAGCCACCGAGCAGAACTAAACCATGTGGATCTCCAAGCCACTGTTTGGCTCGTTTTTGTGGCTTTCCCAACCCCGCTTAGTACTCCTGCTTTGGAGTTCGTCACTCCTCGCCGCGTCCTAGTCGTTTTGATTCGAGCGGATCACTAAACAAGTGAGTTTAACTCACTAATCATTGCTTAGTAAGTTAATGACTCTTAAGGGTTGATTAGTTTAGACTAAGTATGGATTAAGTGGATTGTTAGATTAGATTGGCAATTTAATTAATTGTTATTGCATGTTAAGTGATTAGAGTAGTGTAATTAGAGTCTAGATGTCATCAAGACCATCTCTCAATCCACTCATTCTGTACTATCTATGAAGTCTAATCACATCAAGGACTGCTCACCCTAAGCTAAAGATAGATAGAAATGCTCACCAAAAGCTGATAACAATGTATACTACTCACCCTAAGCTGATATGTTGAAGCCCTCAGGCTAATATAGTATACGACCAATGTTCACTAAAGCTGTATAGTACTTAATTGCTCATCGAAGCTATACGATACTTAATTGCTCACCGAAACTGTACGATACTTAGGGTATACTGCTCAATCTAAGCTGATATATCAAAGCCCTCTGTTTGATATAGTATACCATTCTACCCAACCAAATATTTTACTACTTTTATCCTACTCGATAAAAATAATCGTATGTGGGTACATGATTGGCCTCAGCAAAAAATATAATATCTTTATTTTAAAAAATCCCACTATTTATACAATGTCTGAAAACATTTTTGGCGTTATAAATTGACGTCCGGTAATTTTCTAATTAATTTACCGAAAATATTAAATTATGGGATAAATACCCAAAATTACAATTCACACTCAAATTGCACCAAATATCAATCAATTAAATAAACTAATCACACAATTGCAATCAGCATGAAATTCGGTGACTTGCTATCCCTAAGTCTAATTTTCGAAAAATAATTAATTAGTTAATTAATTAATTACCAAAATTAAATAATAAATACCAAAAATAGCAACTTAGGCCGGAAAAGCCTAATTAAAAGCCAAGATGGGCTCGGAAAATTTCCAAACCTATCTAAATAAATACTGCAGCTTATCTACTTGTTAATTGCACTACTCTAACTACCTAACATACATAAACAATTTAGCTAAATCACTAATCCATTCAAACTAACCACATAATCCTAACTTAACTTAAACTTATCAACCCTTAAGCGTCATTAACTTCCTAAGCAAAGATTAGTGAGTAAACTCACTTGATTAACGATCCGACTGAACCATGACGACGGCGAGGCGGAGAGGATCAATAAACTCCAAAGCAAAGATGCACTACAAGGTCCGAAAGGGTGCCAAAACGGGCCAAACAGTGTAAGGAAGATCCTGGAGCTTCAGTTTTGGTCTTGGGCCAAAACGGGCAAGGAGGACCAGCGAAAGCTGCAGCGGGGCTTAGCAATGTTTGATGACAACTCTAGCGACCACATCGATGACATATGGGGGTCAGAAAACCTCGGGTAGCGACCAGAACAGATGGAGGCGCATGGACATCGAGCAAAGAGGCGAGATGACAAGCACAAGCATGCAGCTGGCGTGCAAGCTTGTGGTGGCGCTGGACAATGGCAGCGGGCTTGGACAGGCAAGGAGCTTGGTCGAATGGTGGTTGGCTTCCTTCTTTACAATTTTTGAAGCTCTTTTGGCCTAGAAAATGGAGGGCTGAAGGAAGGGGAAGGGGGAACCGACTGCTGTGGAGGAGGCCACTTGGTCTCCCATCTATCTTCTTATCCCCCTTTGGCTTGACCCCACCACTTGGCTTGCTTTCTTAACACACTTGCAGCCCACGAATCTTCCTCTTGAAGCAAATGAAAGGGTCTAAAGGTTGAAGGCTATGAATTTGAAGTGTTTTCCCCTCCAATTGAACTAATCTCTCTCCAATTGAAGTCAATTCGGCCCTAAAAAATTCCACCATTGAGACCTCAATCAAATTTGTATTTTTCCTCACCAATAGAACCAATTTGCATCGTAAAAAACGCGATAAAAAATGGTCCCTTGAATTTTCCGGTCGAAAACGATCCTATATCGACTTTTTGCCAAAAATCTCGGTTTGTAGAAAAATCTTTGAAGGATGAGTCAATGTTCCTAAAATGACTTATGACATGACATAAGTTTCAATTTCTGAAATCGAATTCAAATTCGTAATTAATTTCAATCTGGTACGATTTTAGTGCAAATGACCCGTGGTCGATTTTCTTCAAGTCACAATGAATTTCTTCGACACATTAGTGACTCTCGGTGGTCATGAAAATCTCAAGGTTTCAAATACGAACATAGGGTATCAAAACGATAGAAAAATCAGTCTAGTACCAATCGACGAGAATTTTGCAATTTGGTGGAATCACCCAAGTTTAGCCACACATCTCAGTCGAATCGACCTATCTCTGATCTCTAATCGATTTTTAACTAAGCCATAATGATCTTTGTAGATGAGCGCGATCGAGTAGTCGATTCCTGGTCAAATCATCAAGTCTATTGCATTAAAATACCTTAATGACTTCCCCAGATAGTCTAGTTATCTCAAGAGTGATCAGCTCATAGAATAGCACTATAGGCGTGTCGATGTAAGGCCCAATTTATTTAATTGAAAGCAGAATTGAAATTTCAGGATGTCACAAGTTCGTTTACCGATAGGGGCATGATCTTCTGAGTTTCTCTAATTGATATTTTCACATGATTCCAGTCTTTAGAAAATGCACACAGCTATTTATTGACCTTCATTGGTCCAAAAATTGGATGTCCTTGATATGCCAATCCATTCACGATTTTAGTGAAACGACTGAACATGTTAGTAATGGATTCTCCAGGTTTCATTCTGGAGGCTTCATATTGTCTGAGCAAGATGTTTATTTTGGTTTCCTTCACTTGATCAGTTCTTTCGTAGGTATCATGTAATCTATCCCAAACTTTTTTTGCTGTTTCACAAGAAGAAATTCGGTTATACTCGGTGGGAGATAAGGCACAGTATAAAGAGTGTATTGCTTTCGTGTCAAAAGCTTGTCTCTTGAAAATTTTAGCTCGAGTTGTTTCGTCAGCATCAATAACTTATTTTCCTCGGTCTGAAGCTGATGTTACTTTAGGGTTGATCCCTTTTTCTACAACATCCCACTCCATAGGATCTCTGGATATGAGAAAAGCCTTCATCTTATTCTTCCATGCATTGTATTCCTTTCCATCTAAGTAAGGAGGTCTAGTGCTACTTTGACATTCAACTAATCCTGGAGCCAAAATACTAGCCATAGATCTTTAGTTTAGAAGTAAAAACACTTCAATAAAATAAGCATACATGCTTTAATACCAATTGTAAGTGCTAGTATTAACACCTAGAAAGGGTGAATAGGTGTAAATACAATTTTTTGCAAGTAACAGGGGGAATATTTTGCTTCTAAAACTGAGTTTGAAGAACAACAGACTTTGAGCAACATACTTTAGCAATTAAATAGAACTATGAACAAAATAAAGGAGTTCAGAGAAGAGAATAAGAACACAAAATTTATAGTGTTTCAGCTTAGATCAAACCTACATCCACTCTCTACACTGACAGCCTTCAAGCTGGGTTCCACTATGAAACAAAATAGATTTTACAACCTTGTGATCTCAACTTCACAATGAAGAGTCTCTACTACTCTTTCACAAAGTCACACTATAATTTTCTCTCTCTTTTGAGTACAACTTTGGGCTCATAATATCGAATGATAAGAGAATGGTAAGCTTCAGACTTTGAAAATTTTCTTTCACGCACTTTATCGAACAAGTAGAGAGTCCACCTTAAATACTCATTCATGCTTTCTAGACCGTTGGCATTTTCCAAATGAATTCTTCCAATAAAGCCATTGGACAAAATCAATCACGGAGATCTCGAGCCATTTTAAAATTGTGATGAAAGCCTATCAACCCTGTTCGCCTATACAATTAGAATATTGGTTTCCATAAGTAGATTCTTTCCAAATTTACTTGCCTTCGAAAAGATTTAATGCATCTAAATTGATTCCAATAAAGATAACCAAACTCATAGGTGATATTTCCAACCAGAAGACCATCTATAATCCAAATGAACCGAACCCTTGAAGAAATAAAAATAATATTACGTTTGGATAAGTCTTTATTTTTCACTTGCGTTCAGTCTGGAATTTGTCAGAGTGGGCAGATTTCTGATGTCGAATAGACTTTGACACTAAAGTTTGGCAGTTTTCAGACTTTGACACAGAAGTCTGTAAATCTTCATAATAGATTTTGGATAAGTTTTGTCAACTTCAAAATATCAAAAGAGTTTTCTCCAACGTGACCGACTAGGTGACCTTATTGCAATGAATAAGCTCGAGAAAGAAGGACACCAGAGTGCCAAAATTTGGTACGAGTGGACATATAGGTGCCAAAAATTTCAAAAGTTACACTTAAGTGCTGTTTTTTTTTTCATTAAAAAAAAATTGGACACTTAAGTGTTTACTTCAATAAGGCTTATCGGAAATCCAATGTTATTTTATTAATACAACTAGTCTACATGGCTTGTCGAAATATCCAGTTAGCAATTCTTGTCCCAAAACGACATCAATTTACCCCTAAATTTGATTTTTAATATAAATATTGTGAGGGTCAATAGGGGTCGTCGGGCCTTGGCTAGTGGTTGGCGACCTTGGCAGATTGCAAGCTAGGGCCTGTGGGCCTTCGCCCTAGATTTGAGCAAGGGTCGCCGCCTAGCCCCACCACAGCCAACGACGGCCCTTGGCCCCTTTGGGCAAGGACCAACGACCTTTGCTCGATTTGGGGAGGGCCATGAACCCTCTTCCCATCGTCACCGACCCTTTCCGGCAATGGTGGGGTGGTGGCGATGAGGGCTATGAGGCCCTTGTTGATTTTCTATCCTTTTTTCTTTTTAAATTAAAAAATTTTAGTTTTTTAAATTTAATTTAAGTAATAGTTATATTAAAAATCAAATTTGAACCAAAACGATGTTGTTTTAGGCTTATCTAGCCACGTCAATGCAACATGTGATATAGCTAGTACGAGAACCTAGAGGGGGGTGAATAGGTATATAAAAAATTTCTTGAAGATTGCACAATATTTAAATAGTTAGAGGATTTGCAACAGTTAAAAATTCAATCGCAAGACTGAGTAAGGAAAAGAGAGAATTGAACACACGGTTTATAGTGGTTCGGCTTGATTCAAGCCTACGTCCACTCTTCTGCACTGACGGCCAATTGGCTGGATTCCACTATGATCAAAGAGATGTTACAGTGTTGATCTTCCTTGATTTCTAGGTGTAGATGATCTACCACACTCGCTCAAGGTGTCACCAAGTATAAACACTCTCTGTGTATACAATTTCGCTCGAACTATATCGACTAACAATCAAGGTTCTTCAGACTCTGGAATTTTTCTATCAATCACACACTTAAAACAACTAGAACGTCTTCCTTTTATACTTCTTTATGCCATCATAGCCGTTGGCACTTACCAAAGGAATTCCTCCAATCTACCCGTTGGACGGAATCAATCAAGAAGATCATCCGAGCTATTTAAGGAATCGATGATAGCCCATCAATCTGTTCGCCCATACAATCAGGATCTTGGTTTCCAAGAATAGAACATTCCAAGAATATTTCGTCGACCATCGGATCTTCAATCGATCTTAGATAAGAATCAAAGAATCCGAAATATTTATCCAACCAAAGAATCTTTTCCAGAGGATAGGATCGAATCCTCAACCATATACTTCAGCTTTGGATTTCCTTCGTCACTGGATTAGAAAGACTGTCAGTGAGAATAGACTTAAGTCTTGTGTCTTGATTCTTAAGTCTTGAGTCTTGAGTCTTGAGTCTTGAGTCTCGAGAATACAAAGTCTTCAGACTTTAAACTGTCTGTCTTCGAACATCCAGACTTAGACTGATAGAAACGTTTTGTCAGCTTCAAAATATTCTGGAAAGATTTCTCCAACAATCTCCCCCCTTTTGATGGTGACAAAACTTTCTTGTAGATTTGAACAACTTTGACCTGCAAAAACATTTCTCAAGCAATATGGCTAACTCATAAAGATTAATAAAACAACCGGACTCTGCATCCACAGAAAATTGGTTAGTCTTTCATGAGTAATACCATATAACAACACTTGATATAAATGCAACCAGTCAAGCATCAAAATCCACAGCCAATTCAGTCAAATTTAAATTCACACCCAAGTTGAAGTTCTCAAGTCATACTCAAACATAACCACAAAAGTTTAAAAATGTTGAAAGATGTTGGTTCAAATTATTGATTCTCCCCCTTTTTGTCATCATTAAAAAGGGTGAGAAAGGAGTCATGTCTGCTTGGAAATGCGCACGATCTAGAAATCCCCAATGGACTGGACTACTCCTTCAAGCTTCTTCAGGTCTTCCCTCAGTTAAGCTACCTCTTCTCCCTTAGCATTGGCTTGAAGTTGCAGAGCGAGATCTTTGAATTTATCCTCCAGAGAGACCGAAGATGCTTGTCCAGCATTCTTCATGGCTTGGATTTCACAAATCCGAGCATATATCCGGCCACGCATTTCCGAAGAATATCCATGATACGACGAAAATCTGCGAATCGTCCGTCTGTGTACTAGCATTGGCTTTCTCAGATGGTGTGTATGCAGACAATGGCGCTTCTGTTAAGTCTTGCAGATTTGGTTCTGACATATCGTGACCTTCTTCAGGCAATTGAGAGACCTGAACTTCTTCTGGGTCTTCTGGAAATTGTCTTAGATCTTCACTGTCAGCAGCATGAGGTGTAGACCTCTCTTGCTCGCCAACTCCCCCTGTCTCTAGGACATCGAAAGGGGAAGAGTGATGATCATGCTCTTGATTTCCTTCTCTCCGCATTTATCAGCAGACTTTTCTTTCTCTCCTTCTCCTTCTTTTTCAGCTTCTTTCTCCTTCTCTCTCTTCTCTTCTTCTTCTCTTTTTGCTGAAGTTCGTCGGTTGAGACACGTAACGTCCGGTTCTTGTCGGTGCTTGGATAGTGGTATCTTCATCCTCTTCATCTTCATCTTCATCCTCCAGGATGAGAGTTCTTTTCTTCTTTTTTGATGGAGCACTAATGGCCTCTTTTTCTTTTCTCTTTGAGGCAAACTGAACTGGAGATTTCACTCTGAATTTCTCCATTGCCTTGGAAAGTTCTTGTAGACGCATCTTCGTTAACATTTTCAAACCTACCACCATCTTATCACACGGTCGAACACAAAATGTTTGTGGCGGTTCAATATTCATGTGTTTGAAGATCTTGGTCACCCGCACCAGATAAGGCAATTGTCCTTTGTCTTTTGACATTGCTCGTACATATGGAAGAGAATAGTGTGCGGGAGAGAAAACTTCCGTCCCGAGTTGATCGCGTACATCAACTTTGCTTCGAAAAGAGACACGAAGTCTTTGACGTAGACTTTGGTCTGAGACAGTTGATCACAATCTTATGAAGCACAATGTTGATGGCTTTCATCCTGGAATAGGTAATTTTCTTCTCTACGTCCCTATCTTTGACAAGATCCAGAGTAGTACGAGCAGGTGAGACTTTGATTGGAAGATAACGTCCTCGTTCAACTCCAACTATGTCCGCCAACATATTCACATCTACCACGTGACTTGGTCTTGTACACTGAATGAAATTCTATTCGCATCCAAAAAGCTAAGATTTGAATAGAAATAAGCGGTCAGTTGAGCATACCCGTCCGTAGAGTCGAGCAAAAAGTCTCAAGTTGAAGCAAATTCAACTTCTCTCTTAAGTTCATGTTGATGGCGTCCGGAAGTCAAAATCAACACTTCTAGGGTTTATCACCCCTCTTTCAACAGCCAAATACACTTTTTCCGATCCTTGGATTTAAACAAATCCATCCGATTTCCTTTCACCTTTGCCGCCACACCCATTCTAGGTTGAAATTCAAGGAACATTCTGTCATCATCGTTCCCTTCAATCAGATTTTGTCCTGGCAAACGAGGATCACTGGGAATGTTCGCAAGTGCCTCCTCTGCCCTTCCTTTTGGAGCAACTCCCAATTCCTCCATTTTCCGCAGAAAAAGATACTCATTCCCATAATTTTTCTCCTTAAGGAAGTCATCTATATATTTTAATGAAGAACCGGTGCTTTTCAATGCACGATAAAGCTTATAGATAAAGGAGGGTCTTTGGACTCTTACCGGGTCGGCTTCCTCGATTATCTCTTCTTCCGTATGTTGACTTGCACCTTGTGGGGCAGGAGGTGTTGAATGACGTGGAGGAGAGCGAATCGGACTTTGTCGCTCGACTTGATAAGTCTTCTTCCTCGCAAGATCGAAGTGAGTCGGTCCCTTCTCCATTCTTTGTGGTCCCCTGCTTGCGATTCTTGATGATTTCCTCAAATACGACATCTTTCTTTGTCTATTGGAAGATTCCTTCACTTGCTTTTCCCAAGAAAAATGACCACTTTCTCGACGACGAACAAGATGTAGAAACAGTATCAGGAGGAGAGTGCCTTTTAGGGTTTTGAAGAAGAGAAACTGTATATATATAACTCAATTTTTGAAAAGGGAAGTTCAATCGGTACAAGGAAAGTGTACGAACACTTCTTTTCAAAAATCAATAACTGCCAAAATTAATCCCTTTTAAAAAGACAAGATTTCGAATTTCACACGGATTATAACCGAACGAAAGATCGTACCTTTTCAAATTTAGATAAAATAACTGAATGAGAATTCGTACCTTTTAGATAAAATAGCAACTTACAGTCTTTAGCCATGAATGTTTGAGTCTCATGATTTAAAGTCCGAGAGATCGTAGTCTTAGAGTTGGTGAGTCTCTAGACTTTAACTTCTTCAAGCTTCAAAATGTTGAGTCTTGAACGGATAAAGTCGAATTGATTTTTCTCCAAAGGCTTTGTGAATATATCCGCTAGTTGACTCTTTGAATCAACAAATTGAATCGAGATTTCTCTATTTTGAATATGATCTCTAATGAAGTGATGTCGAATCTCAATATGCTTTGCTCTTGAATGAAGGATTGGATTTTTGGTGAGATTGATCGCGCTGGTGTTGTCACATCTGATTTCTGTGCATGAGTCTTCAATGCCAAAGTCTTGTAGCTGTTGTTTTATCCATAGTATTTGCGAACAGCAGCTTCCAAGAGCTACATACTCTGCTTCTGTCATTGAGAGAACTACAGTGCTTTGCTTCCTTGAAAACCAAGACACTGTCCTGTTTCCAAGCAGTTGACAAGTTCCAGAAGTGCTCTTCCTATCGACTCTGCAACCGGCCAGATCTGCATCTGAGTATCCTAGAAGATTAAAGTCTCTCATCTTTGGATACCAAAGACCGATGCTTGAAGATGAAGTAACGTATTTGATAATACGTTTCACGGCAATGAGATGTAATTCTCTAGGATCTGATTGAAACCTAGCACAGATGCAAATACTCAACAAAATATCAGGTCTAGAAGCGGTAAGATAAAGAAGTGAACCGATCATGCTCCTGTACAGCTTTTGATCTACTTTCTTCCCTTCTTCATCCTTGTCTATCTTCTGAGAACATGACATTGGTATGTCGGTCTTTTTGCACTTCTCCAATCCAAACCTTTTGACAAGATCATTCGCATATTTTTCTTGATGAATAAAAGTTCCTTCCTTCATTTGTTTCACTTAGAGTCCAAGAAAGAATATTAACTCTCCCATCATACTCATTTCAAACTCATCATGCATAGACTTAGAAAATTTCTTGCATAGACTTTCATTAGATGATCCAAAAATAATATCGTCTACATATATTTGAACAAGTAAAAAGCTTTTGTTTTCCTTTTTGATAAACAAAGTAGTATCTACTTTACCTTTGACAAAACCATTCTGTAATAAAAACTTAGTCTGTCGTACCAAGCTCGAAGTGCTTGCTTTAAACCATACAAGGCCTTTTTCAGTCTGAAGACTGAGTTTGGCTTCTTTGGATCTTCAAACCCAGGAGGTTGTTCCACATAAACTTTCTCATGGATAAATCCATTTAGGAATGCACTTTTGACGTCCATTTGGAATAACCTGAAATTTTTATAACAAGCAAACGCAAGTAATAGACGAATAGCTTCTAACCTTGCTACCGGTGCGTAAGTCTCGTCATAGTCTATTCCTTCTTCTTGCGTGTATCCTTTGGCCACGAGTCTTGCTTTGTTTCGTACGACTTTTCCTTCTTCACTCATCTTATTCCTGAATACCCATTTGGTTCCAATAACAGTTTTACCTTTTGGTTTAGATGTCAATTCCCAGACATCATTGATGTTGAACTGTCTAAGTTCTTCTTGCATAGCTTCGATCCAACTTTCATCAAATAAAGCTTCTTCTATGCTTTTTGGTTCAATTTCAGAAATGAGAGCCACAGCACTAGATTCTTCACTCCTTTTTGATCTGGTGCGGATTCCTTCATTGATTTCGCCAATAATGAGATCTTTGGGATGACTGGATTTGTGCTTCCAGTTACTAGTTGATTTGACTGGTTGATGATCTCTTTCTTTATTTGAATCTTCATGAGTATCTTGATGTTGGACTTCCAGAGTCTGAGATGCTTCTTGAGTTATAGACATTGGAAGGTCTAGAGCGGGTTCAGACTCTTCATATTGAGTCTGGCTGGATTCATCTTGCGTTGAGTCTTGGAATTTGACATTCATTGATTCCTCCACAGACTGGCTTTTCTTGTTATAGACTCTGTAGGCTTTGCTTGATGTAGAATATCCAAGGAAAATGCCTTCATCTGATTTTTCTTCAAACTTATCAACTCGATCATTTGCATTTTTCAAAATAAAGCATTTGCAACCAAACACATGAAAGTATGAAACAATAGGCTTCTTACCTTTGAACAATTCATAGGGGTTTTCTCTAGAATAGGTCTTAGAAAGACTCTATTTATAATATAGCATGCTGTTGAAACAAATTCAGCCCAAAATCGTGAAGAAATTTTACTTTCAATTAAAAGTGTTCTAGCCATTTCTTGAAGAGATCTATTCTTTCTTTCCACAACTCCATTTTGCTCGGAGTATACGGAGAGGAAAACATGTGATTAAAACTAGATTTATCACAGAATTTCGTAAAATCTTGATTTTCAAATTCACTTCCATGATCTGTTCTTATACTTGAGATTACACATCCTTTTTCATTTTGAACATTTTTAGCAAACTTCTCAAAGTACGAAAGGGTCTCTGACTTACTTGCAAGAAAATACACCCAGGTAAAACGAGAGTAATCGTCTACAATTACTAGACAATACTTCTTACCTCCAATGCTCTGGGTTCTTGTTGGTTCGAAGAGATTCATATGAAGCAACTGTAGTACACGATTAGTAGAGACATGATTTATTGACTTAAATGAATTTCTTACCTGCTTTCCAAGAATGCATGGAGTGTATGAATCAGACTTTTGATATGGCAATTTAGGTAGTCCTCGAACAAGCCTTTTTGATGAGATTTTGGCTAATTGCTTCATGTTGATATGGCCAAGCTTTCTGTGCCATAAGACTGCTTCATCTTGAAATGAGATTAGGCATTGTGCTTCATTTGGTTTTACATCAAGGAGGTAGATGTTTCCATGCCTTCGACCCATGAAAGACTGAGTCGAATCTTTACTAATTCCAGAACATATGCCTTCTTGAAAGGAGATCTTGAAACCGGTATCACACAATTGGCTAATGCTGAGAAGATTATAATTGAGTCCTTCCACTAGAGAGACATTGCTTATTGTGAGATTTCCAATTTTCACAGTTCCGAATCCCACAATGCTTCCTTTGCTATTTCCTCCAAATGAAACTTTTCCACCATTTACTTGAATAAGCTTTATGAAGCAATTTGAGTCTCCTGTCAAGTGTCTTGAGCATCCGCTGTCAAGATACCACTTCACCTTCTTTTTGACAGAGACCTGCATTCAAAAGAGAGTCTCAAGCTTTCTTTGGTACCCAAATTTTCTTGGGTCCTTTGGTGTTAGTAGGATAAGCATTATTAGGACATACTTTCTTAACAGGCTTCCAAACCATAGGACACTTTTTTTCAAAATGATCTTGACTGTTACATTTTGAACATCTTAGAACATTTCGACCTATAGACTTTACAAAGACTTTCTTGAAATGATTTTTGTAAGCCTCTCTCGACGGTCTTTTCTTAATTCTTTCTTTAACTTTAGGAAAATCAATCAAGGGAATTGTTTCCGCTGTCATGCCCAAACCAGACTTATTGAAGTAAGGTCTTTGAACTGAAAGAACTTTTTCAAGCTTTTCGGATCCTATCGAAAACTTTTTTGAAATATTTGATAAGTATGTTTTTAAGAAAACATTTTCTTTCAAAAGATCATCTTCTTTTTCTTTAAGAGTAGTAACATTTAGATCTAGACTTTTAACTCTTTATTCTAAAATGACTTCATTTTGTTTTAGAGCTGAGTTTTCCTTTTTAAGTTCGGAAATCCTTTTGAGAGAAGTCTTAAGACTGAAACACAGTTCATCAATATATTTAGAGACTTTGACAGGGATTTTAAAATCACTTACCTCAAATTCACTGTCTGAGTCTGATCCAGAGTCTGAATCTGAGTCTGAATGTGCCATCAAGCATATGTTGGCATATTCATTATCACTCTCTTCACATTCTGTATCACTCCAGGTTTCGGCTTTGAGAGCCTTTCGAAACTTCTCAGCTTTTCCTCTTTTCTTCTTCAGAAGAGGACAGTTGGGTCTGATGTGTCCCTTCTTCTTACATTCGAAGCAAACTACATCTTTGTTTGGTTCATCATCAACAGACTTGGTCTGCTATCTCTGAAAACTTTGTTTCTTTGAGTTGAACCTTCTGCCTTGTCTATTCAGTTTTCTGAATCTTCTTATCATGAGGGCGAGCTCCTCATCATCCATATCATCTTCAGAATCTGCATCATCAGAGTCATCATTTGATTTTAGTGCAATAGATTTCTTACCTCTTGGATCTTCGTCCTCATTAATTCGTTCCACTTCATAAGACTGAAGAGTTCCAATTAGCTCGTCGACAGATAGAGGCATAATTCTTTGCGTCTCTCTTATTGAAGTCTTTATATGATTCCAATCCTTGGAGAGTCCACGCGAAGCTTGTTCACCTTCATGGGATCAGAAATTTTTTGTCCTTGGTTCTCAAGACCATTGACAATATTTGTAAAACGACTAAACATGTCAGTTATAGATTCTCCCGGTTTCATTTTGAAGGCTTCATATTGACCAAGGAGAATGTTAATTCTGGTCTCCTTCACTCGGTCTGTCCCTTCATAAGTGATATGTAATCTGTCCCAGACTTCTTTTGCTGTAACACAAGAAGATATTATGTTATATTCAGTTGGTGACAAAGCACAATATAAAGAATAAATTGCTTTAGCATCGAGTGCTTGTCTCTTGTTTATCTCTTCTTGAGACATTCCGCTGGCTTCGATGCTTTCTTTCCCTCTTTCGATATCGATGCAGCGTAGAGGAGTGATTCCTTTTCCACCACATCCCATTCCGAGGATCCTTTGACCGTAGAAAAGCTTTCATCTTGTTTTTCCAGATGTTGTAATCTTTTCCATCAAAGTAGGGTGGTCTGGTATTGCTTTGCCCTTCCATCAGCCCTGGTGCTAGCATACTAGCCATGGATCTTTTACTCTGAAGTAAAACACTTCAAATAAAGTAAGAACACGAGCTCTGATACCAATTGATATAGCTAGTACGAGAACCTAGAGGGGGGTGAATAGGTATATAAAAAATTTCTTGAAGATTGCACAATATTTAAACAGTTAGAGGATTTGCAACAGTTAAAAATTCAATCGCAAGACTGAGTAAGGAAAAGAGAGAATTGAACACGCGGTTTATAGTGGTTCGGCTTGATTCAAGCCTACGTCCACTCTTCTGCACTGACAGCCAATTGGCTGGATTCCACTATGATCAAAGAGATGTTACAGTATTGATCTTCCTTGATTTCTAGGTGTAGATGATCTACCACACTCGCTCAAGGTGTCACCAAGTATAAACACTCTCTGTATACAATTTCGCTCAAACCGTATCGACTAACAATCAAGGTTCTTCGACTGAATTTTTCTATCAATCACACACTTAAAACAACTAGAATGTCTTCCTTTATACTCCTTTATGCCATCATAGCCGTTGGCACTTACCAAAGGAATTCCTCCAATCTACCCGTTGGACGGAATCAATCAAGAAGATCATCCGAGCTATTTAAGGAATCGATGATAGCCCATCAATCCCGTTCGCCCATACAATTAGGATCTTGGTTTCCAAGAATAGAACATTCCAAGAATATTTCGTCGACCATCGGATCTTCAATCGATCTTAGATAAGAATCAAAGAATCCGAAATATTTATCCAACCAAAGAATCTTTTCCAAAGGATAGGATCGAATCCTCAAGCATATACTTCGGCTTTGGATTTCCTTCGTTACTGGATTAGAAAGACTGTCAGTGAGAATAGACTTAAGTCTTGAGTCTTGATTCTTAAGTCTTGAGTCTTGAGTCTTGAGTCTTGAGGCTTGAGTCTTGAGTCTCGAGAATACAAAGTCTTCAGACTTTAAACTGTCGGTCTCCGAACATCCAGACTTAGACTGATAGAAACGTTTTGTCAGCTTCAAAATATTCTGGAAAGATTTCTCCAACAACATGGTTAATTTTTTTTAAAATAGTACTAAATCAATTAAAAATCAAGCCAAAACAAGCCATGTCTATTGAATGGTTGGGAATTCTCATTGTTGACACTTAAAGATTTGCATGCAATGTTTCCATTTCTCTGTTCTTCTACTCTTTTTTTCCCCGGAATAAAATAACATAAATCAGTTTAATAACGTCAGTTAATTTTTCTATTCCTCAAAATAGAATAGTGACTAGGAAATAGATTTGGAACAAAAAGAAATAGAAAAAAAAAACTTCTTATTCCCGAAAACAATTTCTTGAAATAAGTCATTTCATTTCATTTCTTTTCTTTACTCTTTCTTCCTTGCCGTTTGCTGCCCCTAGCATGCCATTAGATGCTGCCCCCGCTGCCATTACTAGTCACTACTCGCCACTACTTGGCGACCGACTAGAGAAAAAAGAAGAAGAGAGGAAAAGAAAGAAAAATATTTTAAAAATTAAAAAAAAAAATTCTATGACAAAAAAACTGTGGGTCGTACCAAACGAATTCCTGTACTTTTTTATTCCGAGAATAGAAATTTTGTAAAGTCACAAAATACGTTACATTACTCAGAAACTGCTCTAGGGAATATAAATAAAAAATAATTATTTCTGAAAAGAAATTGTATTCCAGAACAGAAATATTACCAAATGCACCTTAAATATTTATTTCTTCTCTGATTTTGGCACTTAAGTATACCTTTTAGAAGTTTTGGCACTTGTGGTGTCCTTCCACATATTAGGGCATACATAATGGCATACAATTGAAGGAAAGCTTTCAGCAAACAAGGAATATATATAGTTCTAAAACTCTTGCCTCCTTTGGAGCTTTCTCTTTGACAAGATTTTCCCAGGAGTCATAGAACGTGATGTTAGGAATTCAAATTTGGAAAAAAAAGGGGGCAGAAACGTGTAAAAAAAATTATTTTTGAGGTCGAAAATCTTGAACAGAACTTTGGCAATTGGCCCATTGGCATCTCGCTCTGAATGAGCTTTTCCGGTTGTACTTATGTGCTTCGTAACCCTACCTAGATGAAATTTATGCCTTATTGAGGTCGAGCGAACATAATTAGTGTATTTGGAATGATCTTGTAGATTCCAAGGCGGTATTATCTTCATTCTGTTACAGTTAGATGTTTGAATTAGATAGTAACACGTGTTAATTGATTTTAGTTTTTGGCTGTTGTTGCGCTGGAAAAATAAAATAACTTTTAAATATAGATAGAGCTGAATCAATAAAGGCTGTAAAGGGTATTTTGTTAATCTTGAATAGGAAAGTAAATGGTTGGAAATTAAAATGCTGGAAAGATAAATTCACTGAACCATAAAAATTAATGATAGATTTACGAAGAACATTTAGTTATGTGATTGATTGGGCAAACTTTTACAAAGTTTATGGGTTATAGCCCACAACAGATCCATCAATAACTTCCTAATCCTCTCTGCGGGAGCAGTAATTTACAAGCACTAGCCATGATCTCCTATTATTTAGTTATAATTATCTACAATCTGTTACTGATTCCAAAAATACTAGCACAACCAATCAATAGTTATCAATAGTTATGCGCTCGTGTTGTGCTGTGTCCACTGTCCTTGATATGCTGGCAGGCCACTTCTCATTGATTGCTATCAATGACCTCGTTGAGCGACTTCTCTTCGGTCCTGGCAAGGGCTCCTGTCGATGCCTCGCATTGTATGTTAACGATTCTTCAACAGGGACAAGCCCATCCGATTGACTAATGACTTTTCTTGTGACCAAATTCTATTCTCTGCATCCTTTAATTTTAATTAATGACTAATACATATCAAGAAGATAATTAAAACAGAAGTCCTAAAACTTATCATGATAACATGTTTGGGTTTTAAAACTAGCCATTTTAGTTAATGACTAATATGTCTTGCAAAGGAACTACGTCCATGCTTGGAGAGTGATTGGCGACGGTTTAACTAAGAATCAATGTCCTAGTTGCACCATTGTAAAAACGATAGCTACAACCCAAAAGAGTCTCTCAATCTCTTGGACAGGAGACTTCTCTATTTATCTCAAAGGTGATTCATCATTAGAATGAAAGCGAATGGATTGATCTTTACCTACAGGGACGGAAGCAGGAAAGCGATGATGAACTGAAAGTTGTAATAGATCCAGCAGAGCCACTGGAGACGGTCCACTTCTGACACTGTTAGCCCTCTCTAGGGACCCTTTTTTTTTATACTCTGTCCTCAATAACTTATGCTTTAGAAACAAGTTCTCTAGGTTTTTTAAGTTTTCTTTCTTTGGATTACAAAAAGACCTAGTCGCTTGATTCAACGAATCTCCATTAGAGAATCGTATATGAAGTTTCCTGAGTCAAGGAGTGAAATCCTGAATTTTTTACCCATCCCAATAAAACGAAATGGGCTTTTCATCAGCGCGCCCCTATGATTCTTTTTCTCTGAGCTGATCACTCACGAGTTAACTAATCTATTTGGTGAAGCCGTTAAAGGATATAACTACGGTAAAATCCCTAAAAGCTACCCAGTAGGTTGGATTGGACTAAAATCGCGTTCGGTCGATTTTAACCACGAAATTGAATTCGGTTTTGGAAATCGGATGTTCAAGCGTGTTACGATTCATTTATAGGACGTCATCTTGTCTTTCGGAGAAATTCTGTCGAGTTTGGGATTTATACGGAAAATCAATTTGGACGATTCGGAATATAACGGAAATTCGGATGGGCCAAATTGAAAGGATTTTTGGCTTCCAAATCGAGCTACTTGGTGAAAGGAAATTGTAGAAATTGCGTGGGTTTCTTCTTCATTTCTTCTTCATCAAAATTGGACACCAAATTGGAGAGAATTGCGAAGAAATTGAAGTCCAAAAATGAGGAAATTCGGAGCCTTGGACGGGGGTTGCAACTTTGGCATAAAAAAATTAAGTATTTGTGGGATTAAAATATGGAGAAAGTATTAGGGGACCATGAAGATAGGTATGTGGACTTAGGGGGAACAAAGCATTAATTAATGGAGATATTTTTGTTGACTTCTTTCCACCCCTTTGGCAGCTTCCTCCGCACACTCGGCCGCTCTCTCCCTTCTTCGAGCATCTGCCTTCCCTGACCCGGCTATTCTCTGCTTTCTTTCATTTTCCTTCCGCAGCTTCCCTCCACTCACTGCTCCTCCACCATCTTTGTCTCACCACCGATCTCCACTCCACGCTGCCACGCCTGCAACGTCCACCCATCTCTACCACACGTTCGGTCAACCTCCAGCAGCATCGACCGAAGCAACTCCTCCTTTGGGATCCCCCTGCACGCGTTCGTTTCCCCTGCCCATTTCCACGGCCAGCGTCCACCGAAGCAGCATCCACTGAAGTCAACACCACCAGTCTTCACTCCATCCTGCCGCTTGTCCGAAACCAGCGCCCTTCTTCTTCGCGCGCGGTCCAACTTCACGGATTCCCCTCCATCTTCGTTGCTTTCCACCGAGTCAAACTCCCATATTCGTGCAGTTCACTCCACCGAAGCAGCTCCACGGCCTCTTCTCACACCCATTCAGCCCGCATCTTCACGGCCCAGCCCAGCTTCACGTGGCTTTGTCTTGCCGAGTCAAACTTCCTGCGAGCCTAGCATCTCCGCAAATTCAGCCCAGCAGCCTGCTTCTCAGCCCAAGCCCAGAACTGAGCCCAGCAGTTCATTGTGGGTTTGCAAGGGTTCTCGGCCCAGTCCAAGCTCCCCCCGGCGTCGCCGTAGGCCCGAGTTTCAGCAGTCATCACGCTGCCGTTGCGGTGAACTAATTTTCGCGCTAAACCAGTGAGTTTATGCACTAAACTCTACTTAGTAGGCTAATGACATTTAAGAGGTGTTTAGATTAGATTAAGATTAGATTAGGATATTTATTAGTTAGTTTAATTAATTTAGGTTAGTTAGATTAGTGATTTAGGTGGTTAGAAATTGTAATTAGTGAGTTTATTGTGTGGCCCTAGTAGTTAGAATGGTTATGATAATTTAATTAGTTTGATAGGTGGTTAGATTAGCAATTTTTAGCCTAAGTTTGTATTTATTGAATTAATATGCATTATTTAATTAATTTCGGTAATTAATTAATTATTGATTAATTTCCGAAAATTAAACCGTGATAGCCGGTGATCGGAATTTCGTGTTGATTACAATGGCGTGGTTAATTTCTCCAATTGATTGTTAAATTGTGCCAATTGAGTGCTGATTGGAAATTTGGTCATTTATTCCAAAATTTGTGAATTTCCAATATTTATTCAAAAAATCCTGGGTGTTGGGTTTTAACACCGAAAATGGTTGTATATACTATCTAAAACAATGAGATTTTAAAAAAGGAATATATCAATTTTTCGGGTTCGATCTAACCGTGTACCCACACACGATATTTTCACCAAATGTTTTTAATAAGAAGATAACAGGCCAAGGTCGTTATCTTAATTGAGGCATGTGAGTGCAAAGCACAATGTCCTTAGCCAGAATTGAATGATCGTGTGCTGGTTAAGAAAACCCGTCCCCAATGTGTGTCGGTGGACATTACCAATCCTCGGTGTGTGTTAGTGGATGTAAGCTGTCATCGATGTGTGTCAGTGGACACCGGTCGCAGCAGATTTTGGACTGAAGCTTATTTGGAAAGGCCATAAGGAATGATGTCCCTGGTGTGTGTCGGGGGATGTAGCCATGCTTAAAGAAGTGAGACGGAACCTAGCTACACTAGAGGACCGATGTGTGTCGGGTGAAACTGCCTATGCGGGTAGTAATAATCAATTGGAACGCATGTTGAGTGAAATTGATGCACCGGATTATGAGATAAAATAGTGTAGCATGGAATGTGATGTGTCATAACGATTTGACCTTATAATCAGGATCCCTATGATTGAATTGATGGACCGATGTGTGTCGGTAG
Organism: Eucalyptus leucophloia subsp. euroa; assembly: GCA_017140325.1. Classification (NCBI taxonomy): domain Eukaryota; kingdom Viridiplantae; phylum Streptophyta; class Magnoliopsida; order Myrtales; family Myrtaceae; genus Eucalyptus; species Eucalyptus leucophloia. Next base: position 18,113,775 of record CM029471.1, on the reverse strand, counting down.
TTCTTGCTTGTGTGAGCAATGATTGATTTAGACGTTCCAATTGATGTGTGAAATTGCTATATGCATATAGTTGTGATGTGAACTATGCTAACCTGTAGGAACGATCTGAGACGGGGTAAGTCTATGTGGTTGTATGATTGTGTGGTTAGGACACTCTAGGTGTATTACCCTCCTAATCAAGGTTTAGAGCGTGAACTCGTTGAAATATTATATCTCACCCCGTCGTGGGCTTAACTTTTCAAAACCGTAGAGTGGAGGACTTGGAGCCAAGCTAAGGTGATATGAAGTGTAGGTCAGACAGAACAACTTCTTTTGAGAGTCGATCTTCTGAAGTCTTTTGATTGTAGACTTTTGTACATGACTTAGTATGTTTATAAAAGCATGTTTTGTTTGTGAATCTGTTGTCCTGCTTTTCTATCCCGAGATGGTTACTGTTAGAAGATTTGTTATTCGCTTCTGTATGTGCAATAAAATGAAAGGGTTGGTGACTCATTCTAGGAAGTCGCAAATTTTATCGACCACTGAGGGATGGGCACACACTCAAGGATCGGGGCGTGACACAAGGCGTATGTCAATTAATCAAAAATTGAACCATTAACAGGTGCACTCTTACCTTACCAAGTGCCCGATACGGTGTTGGATCATGCAAAACACAATGCCAGTTTTGATCACCTAACTTTGGATGCAAGACCGACGGTCGTCTTTGCATGAGGAAAAGAAAATATAGTCCACGATCACTAGTGCTTTCGGAATTACTCCATACCTTGACCTAGACTTGGAATAAATGTGGGGCGACAAGCTCTAGTTAGTTGAGATACTCGTGTGAAATAAGAATACCCCTCGCTCGCTGGCTTCTCACCATACTCTTGAAGATAGCTCGCTGGCTTCTCACTATCCTCTTGAAGATAGGGACAAAAGCAAAAGTTGACTGACCCCAGACTTAAAGCAGGCAATAATTCAACGAGCACTGGCATCGCAATGACAATTATTAAATTAATGGCCCCGTAATCCTGAAAGCAGATTTCCTCACTGATTGCAAGCCGGTGCACGGTCTGCGTCTTCATCAAAGATGAGGTCGGATCAGATTTTTCATAATCCCACAGATCCCCGGCGGTTAAATTGTCATTGACCATTTTATGTGTACGCTACCATTTTAACGATTTTGAAGAAAATTGGCTAGAAGAATTACTTTATGATTTCATGTAAAGATTTATAATTAAATTAGTAAAATTTAAAAGGTTGAAATTGAATTGATATATACACAATATATTTAGGATTGATTCTGGATAATTTTCCTTTTCAATCCGCATGTCGAAAATGAGTGGTAGAGGCAACAAATGAGGGGTTGGATCCATTTTTTATCACATTCAAACAAGAGTCATTTCAACTTATAAAATGCCAAATGTGGGGATCAGTCGGATTACACCACGTGATCGTACCATGACCAAAAGGCAAATTAATCACATCCTGATTTTCACTCCTCAACTGGAACTTGACCATAATGCGATCAAATTTATGGACTTTTTCTTAGAAAAGCTGGTTGTGCGGTTGCAAAAGTGATTGAAAATCAGGAAAATATCTGGGGATTGAAAACGTTTGCAAAATCGAAGTATAAGAGATCGAATTTTCGACTGGAACAAAAACTAAATGGGAATTTTCTAAGTTTTTATTATTATTATTATTTTTAAATGTTCATGTTGCAGAAGTATGTACCAAGCATGGAATATGGTATCCTTCAGTAGTGGGCATTTCTCAACCAGCATAGCTTTTTTTTTTTTTGGTAAATTCAACCAGCATAGCTTATTGATCTGCTCTGGATGCTACTATCAGTCTCAGGCGTGAATCATCCATACATATGTACAATATACACACATAGGCATATACGAATTCGTAAACACCTGGTCTAATCCAGCAAAAGGTAGTTGTGATTGTGATGTGAATGCAAAGGGGATGCCTCTCATTAAATTCATCGTTTGTCGTCTCCCCAACTGTAGTTGAAAAAGGTTTCCGTGTGCAACTTTCCGTGTGCAACATCAACTTCTTCAAGAGGTCTTGTTTCGGCCTCTCTTCTGTGCAGAAATCCACAGAAACAGAACAATATCAAGAAAATCTTTTCAAGTATTTTAAGGAGTTGAAATGGCTCAGGAGATTGAACGTTTTTTACTGTAGAAGTTGAAGAAGGAGCTTGACCCTAAAGACGGGAAGCGATCCAAAATAGCCTTCTCGAGTCAGCTAGGGGAGTTGGGGACGCTGATTGAGGGAAAGCTGAAGTCGTCCACACGGGATGAAAAATCTATCGGGGAAAATCTTTACTCCCTCAACAATGTCCTGACTGAGTGCTAGTCACTATCCAAGAAGCAAATCATTGCCAGCATTCAGATTAGGAGGAGTCTGAATAAGATCAAGGAGGATCTGCAAAGGATTCCTGACCCGAACATAGGTGGGAGTAACAACACTCCACAGGGTAACACCGAAGAAAGCTCTGTTAGAGAAAACTCCTTTATTATTTTGAAGCTGACAAAATCTTTCCAAGAAGTCTAGTCTGAAGACTTGTAGACTCAAATGTTATAGTCTGAAGACTTCCAGATTCTACTGTCAAAGTCTGAAGACCGTTAGACTTTAATCTCAAAGTCTGCCCTCACTGATAAATTCCAGACTGACGAGAGAAGACTTATCCATATGCAAGTTTATCTTTAAAGATTTGGTTCGTACAGTTTATGGAAGATCTTATAGCTGGAGATAGCACCTTGTAATCAATTATTGGAATCAATTCGGATAATCAGATCTTTTGAAAGGTGAAGTATACTTTGAATGTTCTACTTATGCAAACCTAGATCCTAATTATATGGGCGAGCATGATTGGTGGGCTATCATCACATTCCTTAATCGACTCAAGATCTCCTTGATTGATTATGCCCAACGGGTAGATTAGAAGAATCCCTTTGGAAAGTACCAACGGTTATAGAGGCATGGAGGAGTATATAAGAAAGACTCTCAAGTTGTTCGAGTGTGTGCATGAAAAAAAAATTCCAAAGTCTGAAGCTCTTAGTTCATTTTTATTTCAATCGTTAAGCTTAAATTGTACTCAAAAGAGAGATCAAACACCTGTGAGACCTTGAGGAAGTGTAGTAGAGTTTCTGCATTGTGAAGTCAAGGACATGAGACTGTAAAATCTCTTTTTGATTCATAGTGAAATCCAGCCAATAGGCTATCAGTGCGGGAGATGAACATAGGTTTGATCTAAGCCAAACCACTATAAACCTTGTGTTCCTATTCTCTTTCCCTAAACTCCTTATTTCAATACGTAGCTTCATATAATTGTTTAATACTATTTACGTTGCTAGTCTATTACCTCATAAAAGCAAAATATTTTAAAGCTTCGTAAAAAATTATTTATCACCTATTCACCCCCCTCTAGGTGATTGTTCTAGCCCTTTCAATTGGTATCAGAGCTTGTGTGCTCATTTTACTGAAGTGTTTTTACTTCTAAGTTAAAGATCTATGGCTAGTATTTTGGCTTTAAGTTTGGTTGAAAGTCAGAGCAACACCAGACCTCCTTACTTTGATGGAAATGAATACAATGTTTGGAAAAACAAGATGAAGGCATTCCTAAGATCGAAAGATCCTGTGGAATGGGATGTGTTTGAAAAAGGAATCATTCCTAAAGCTGCATCAATCTCAGAAAGAGGAAAGGAAGTTACAGACGTTGGTGAGATGACACAAGAAGAAATAACCGAGAGACAAGCTCTTGATGCTAAAGCCATCTACTATTTATACTGTGTTTTATCTCCTACTGAGTATAACAAAATTTCATCTTGTGAAACAACCAAAGAAATTTGGGATAAGTTGCATGTTACCTATGAAGGAATTGATCGAGTTAGAGAAACAAAAATCAATATCTTACTTAGACAGTATAAAACCTTTAAGATGAAGCCAGGAAAATCCATCACTGACATATTTAGTCATTTTACAAAAATTGTAAACAATCTATCATATCAGCGGTAGCCAATCTCAGGACCAATGAAGGTCAATAAATTGCTGCGTGGACTCTCCAAAGATTGAAATCGTGTGAAGACTTGAATAAGAGAAACCCAAAGGATCATGCCTTTTATAGTAGATGAACTAGTGGGGACACTTCAATCATATGAAGTAGAGCAAATCAATGAGGAAAAAGATCCCAAAGGTAAGAAATCAATTGCTTTAAATTCTCACGATGATTCTAATGATACAGATTCTGAAGATGACATGGACGATGAAAAGCTAGCACTCATAATAAGGAGATTCAGGAAACTAAATAGAAAGGGAAGAATATTTAATTGGAAGAAGCAAGGCACTCAAAAATTCTAAAATAAATCAATTAAGGATCATAAGGTCAATAAAGATGTTGTTTGCTTTGAATTCAAGAAAAAGGGACACATCAAACCCAACTGCCCTTTATTGAAGAAAAAGAAAAGAAGAATTGAGAAATTAAAGAAAGCTCTCAAAATAAAAATATGGAGTGATACAGAATGTGAGGAAAACGATGAAGAGTACGCCAACAAATGTCTAATGGCAAACTCAGAATCAGACTCAAATTTTGAAACTGATTCAGACTTAGACTCAGATAAAGAAATTGAGGTTAGTAATTTTAAAATTCCTGCTAAAGTCTCGAAGTACATAGATGAACTTTTTCTTAGCCTCAAAACCTCTCTTAAAATGATTTTCGAGCTAAAAAGGGAGAATTCTAAACTGAAGCAACAGGAAATCTCTTGGAGAGAAAAGTTTGAAAATCTAGACAAAAGTTTTGTTGTTTCAAAAGAAAATATTTTTTTGAAAGAGGATATTTCAAATGTTACAAAAAGGTTTTCCATAGGATCGAGAAGTTGAAAAAGATTATTTCAGTACAAAGATCTTATTTCAACAAATTTGGTTTAGGTATGACACCAAAGACTATTCTTTTAATTGATTTCTCAAAAGTAAAGGAAAGAATCAAACAAAGACCTACAAAAATATTTTACAAAAATCATTTTCAAAGAATTTTTATAAAACCTGTTGGCCGAAGTGCTCTCAAATGTTCTAAGTGTAACAGCTCAAAAAATTTCGAGAAAGAATGTCCTAAAGTTGGAGACTTGTTAAGAAGTATTAGGCAAAGTTTGTATTTTGCACTAACTCCCTTGGACCCAAGAAAATGTGGGTACCAAAGAAAGCTTGAGTTCTTCTTATAATTTTTTTTTTTTGGTAAAGTGAGTTCTTCTTATAATTGCAGGTCATTATCAAGAAAAAGATCAAGTGGTATTTGGATAGTGGCTGTGCGAGACACATGACAGGAGATTCAAGTTGTTTTGTAAAGCTCATGCAAACTAATGGTGAAAGTTTCTTTTGGTGGAAACAACAAAGGAAGAATTGTTGGATATGGAACTGTGAAAATTGGAAGTCTTACAATCAATAATGTCTCTTTGGTGGAATGAATGAATTACAATCTACTTAGCATCAGTCAATTGTGTGATACTGGATTCAAAATCAACTTCCAAGAAGGCGTTTGTTTGGGAACTAGTAAAGACTTGTCTCAATCTTTCACTAGAAAAAAACATAGGAATATTTATCTTCTGGACATAAAACTAGAAAGTTCTTAGTGTCTAATATCCATTCAAGACAAAGCAAACCTTTGGCATAGAAAGCTTGGCCATGTTAACATGAAGCAACTTGCCAAGATTTCTTCAAAGAAGCTTGTTTGCGGACTTCCCAACTTGATTTACCAAAAGTCTGACTTATACACACTATGTGTCTTGGGAAAATAGGTTAGAAGTACTTTCAAACCTATAAACAAAGTTTCCACTAATCAAGTTTTGCAGCCTTTGCATTTGGATCTCTTTGGACCAACCAGAACTCAAAGTATTGGTGGTAAGAGATACTATCTAGTAATCGTGGATAATTACTCTCGCTTTATATGGGTATACTTCTTGGCAAGTAAGTCTGAAACCTTTTCTTATTTTTCAAATTTTGCAAAGAAAGTTCAGAATGAAAATGATATGTTATTTCAAGTATTCGGACGGACAATGGAGGTGAGTTTGAAAATCAAGACTTTGCAAAATTCAGTGATGAATCTGGTTTTCAGCAGGTTTTCTCTTCTCCATATACTCTAGAGCAAAATATGGTTGTGGAAAGAAATAATAGATCTATGCAAGAAATGGCAAGAACTCTTTTAATTGAAAGCAATATTTCTTCTCGATTTTGGGTAGAAGTAGTTTATACAGCTTGCTATATCATTAACAAAGTATTTTTAAGGCCTATTCTAGAGAAAACTCCTTATGAGATCTTTAAAGGAAAAAAGCCAAATGTTTCTTACTTTCATGTGTTTGGTTGTAAGTGTTTTGTTTTGAAAAGTGCAAATAATAAAACTGGTAAGTTTAAAGAAAAATCAGACGAAGGCATTTTCCTTGGCTACTCAACTACAAGCAAAACCTACAGAATATTCAACAAGAAGACTCAGTCTGTGGAAGAATCTATGAACGTCAAATTCCAAGATTCTATGCAGAATCAGACTCAACTTGAAGATTTTGACTAGCTCCAGACCTTACAAAGTCTACCTCCCCTGAAGCGGTTTAGACTTTTGAAGAACAACAACAAACAAAAATTGAAGACGCAACTAAAGTAGAAGATCAGTAGACTGTCAGACCGACCAATAACTAGAAGCATAAGTCTAGTCATCCCAAGGAACTCATCATCGGCAACATTGATGAAGAGATTCGCACCAGATCCAAAAAGCGAGAAGAATCTAGTGCACTAGCACTTATTTCTGAAATAGAACCCAAAAGCATAGAATAAGTCTTAGCTGACGAAAGCTAGATTGAAGTTATGCAAGAAAAACTTAGACAATTCATCATTAATGATGTTTGAGAACTGATTCTTAAACCAAAAGGTAAATATATTATTAGAGCTAAATGAGTTTTCAGAAACAAAATGGACGAGAAAGGAAAAGTGGTCAGAAACAAAGCAAGACTCGTGACCAAATGATATATGTAAGAAGAAGGGATAGACTATGATGAGATCTATGCACCAGTGGTAAGGTTAGAAGCAATTAGATTGTTACTTGCTATAAAAGTTTCAAGTTATTTCAAATGGACGTCAAAAGTGCATTCATAAATGGATTTATCCAATAAGAAGTCTATGTGGAACAACCTCCTGGATTTAAAGATCCAAAAAGACCATACTCAGTCTTTAGACTGAAAAAAAATGCCTTATATGGATTAAAGCAAGCACCTAGGGCCATGGTATGACGGGTTAAGTAAATTTCTAATTTAAAATAGTTTTGTTAAAGGTAAGGTAGATAATACCCTGTTCATTAAAAGAGAAGGTAAATATTTTTTACTCGTACAATCTATGTTGATGATATTATCTTTGGATCACCTAATGAAATTCTTTACAAGAAGTTTTCTAAGTCTATGCAGGATGAATTCGAGATGAGCATGATGGGTGAATTAACCTTCTTTCTCGGCTTACAAGTTAAACAATTGAAGAAATAAATTTTCATTCACCAAGAAAAATATGCGGAAGATCTCATCAAGAAGTTTGGATTGGAGAATTACAAAAAGACTGAGATACCAATGTCAAGTTCTTCAAAGCTAGACAAAGATGGAGGAGGAAAGAAAGTTGACCAGAAGCTCTACAGGAGTATTATTGTTTCACTTATTTATCTCACTGCTTTTAGACCTGATATTTTGTTTAGTATTTGCATTTGTGCTAGATTTCAATCAAATCCCAAAGAATCTCATCTAAGTATTGTAAAACACATCATCAAATACGTTGCAACTACTTCAAAGTTAGGTCTGTGGTATCCCAAAGAATGAGACTTTATCCTCAATGGCTATTCAGACGCAGATTTAGCATGTTGCAGAATGGATAGAAAGAGTACTTCCGATACTTGTCAATTGTTGGGAAATAGGACGGTATCTTGGTTCTCAATGAAGCAGAGTATTACAACTCTTTCAACAACAAAAGCAGAGTATGTGGCTCTTGGAAGCTGTTGTTCTCAAATCTTGTGGATAAAACAAGAGCCGAGAGACTTTGCAATCGAAAATTCATGCACCGAGATCAAATGCGACAACACCAGCGCCATCAATCTCATAAAGAATCTAATTCTTCACTCAAGAGCAAAGCACATAGAAATTCAACATTATTTCATTAGAGATCATGTTCAGAATGGAGAAGTTATGATATAGTTCATTGACTCAAAGAATCAATTGGCAGACATATTTACAAAGCCACTGAATAAAAGTTTATTTGAGTCTATCTACACTAGACTGAACATCATATCTTCTATCAGCTAAAGTCTGAAGATGATCATATTCAGAATGACCAAAAGTTGCGACTGTGAGTTAATTCTGTGTTAGTAATTTAATTTCGAATGCAAATTTCAAAAGGTACGTTTACTTTTTGAATCGTTACTTACTTTACTTTATGGCAGTTTTTCATTTTTAAAAATGCAGTTTTTTTTTCAAAAAGGCAGTTTTTTTTTTCCTTTATGACGATTCTTATACCTCGTTTCGTCGCCTTATATATTGTCAATTCTCTTCTTCTTCGTTTTCACACAAACCCTAGAATACAGAACTTCACTTTCTCACACTTTTACTCTAGTTTAAACCAAAAAGTTTTCACCTTTTTTTTGCAATCGAGTTTGAGAAATCTCCCACTGAAAGCAATAATGTCTTCTCAAAGAAAGTCTTTTAGAATCGCGAGAAAGGGACCATAGCGTATGCGTGAGGGACCTACGCACTTTGATCTGACTGAGGAAGAAGACTCTCCACAACAACAGCAGCAAAGTCAACAACAACATTCTCAACCGCGTCACTCTTCTCAACCTAGGACTCAAGATCTTCCACATCAAACTGAAGAAGAGATTATTGAAAATGTTGAACCTCTAAGGACTCTTAACCCGAATTTCTTTTCAAACTATACTCGACTTTGAAGGAATGTAGTACTTCAATGTCTTTCATTGATAAGTTTTTTAGCGAGAAAAGGTACAGAAATGAAACTCATTTTTTGAGGATGATGGAAAGCATGGGCATTGCGCCTGTTGGTTCGGTAGTAAGGGCTTTTACGAATTTTCCATGTGATCAATGATTTGGATCATTTAATTAGCCTGAAGGGAAAGATGACGATGAGAGGATGTGTTGGAGAAATCTTTCCATAATATTTTGAAGCTGACAAAACGTTTCTATCACTCTAGTCTGGTTATTTGCAGACCGTTTGTTTAAAGTCTGAAGACTTTCTGATCACCGACTCAGCACTCAAGACTCAAGACTTAAGACTCAAGACTATTCTCACCGACGCTTTCGATCCAAGGACGAAGGAAATCCAGAGCCGAAGTATATGGTTGAGGATTTAATTCTATTCTCTGGAGAAGATCTCTTGATTGGATAAATATAACTGATTCTTTTATTCGTATCTAGATCGATTGAAGATCCGATGGTCGACGAAATATTCTTGGAATGTTCTATTCTTGGAAACCAAGATCCTGATTGTATGGGCGAACAGGATTGATGGGCTATCGTCAGGTTTCTTTAATAGCTCTAATGATCTTCTTAATTGATTCCGTCCAACGGCTAGATTGGAGGAATTCCTTTGGTAAGTGCCAACGGTTATGATGGCATAAATGAGTATAAAAGGAAAACGTTCTAGTTGTTTTAGTAACGTGATCGATAGAGAAATTCCAGAGTCTGAAATACCTTGATTATTAGTCGATACAGCTTGAGCAAAATTGTATACACAGAGAGTGTCTATACTTGGTGATACCTTGAGTGAGTGTGGTAGATCATCTACACCTAGAAATCAAGGAAGATCAACGTTGTAACATATCTTTGTTCATAGTGGAATCAAGCCAATTGGCTGTCAGTACAGAAGAGTGGACGTAGGCTTGAATCAAGCCGAACCACTATAAACCGCGTGTTCAATTCTTTCCTTCCTTTACTCAGTCTTACGTTGATTATTATTTGTTTCAATTCCTTCAATTGTCTAAGTATTGTGCAATTATAAAGAAAAATCTTTTGTGTACTTATTCACCCCCTCTAGGTACTCGTACTAGCTATATCAATTGGTATCAGAGCTCGTGTTCTTACTTTATTTGAAGTGTTTTACTTTAGAGTAAAAGATCCATGGCTAGTATGCTAGCACTAGGGCTAGTGGAAGGGCAAAGCAATACCAGACCACCCTACTTTGATGGAAAGGATTACAACATCTGGAAGAACAAGATGAAAGCTTTCCTACGGTCAAAGGATCCTCTGGAATGTGACGTTGTGGAAAGATGAATCACTCCTACTGCTGCATCAGTCTCTGAAAGAGGGAAAGAAACTGTTGAGACCAGCGGAATGTCTCAAGAAGAGATAATCAAGAGACAAGCACTCGATGCAAAAGCAATTTACTCTTTATATTGTGCTTTGTCACCAACTCGAATATAACAGAATATCTTCTTGTGTTACAGCAAAAGAAGTTTGGGACAGATTACATATCACCTATGAAGGAACAAATCGAGTGAAGGAGACCAGAATTAACATTCTCCTTGGTCAATATGAAGCCTTCAAAATGAAATCAAGAGAATCTATAATTGACATGTTTAGCCGTTTTACATATATTGTCAATGGTCTTGAGAATCAAGGACAGAAAATTTCTGATCCCATGAAGGTGAACAAGCTACTTTGCGTGGACTCTCCAGGATTGGAATCATATAAAGACTTTAATAAGAGAGACGCAAAGAATTATGCCATTATCTGTCGACGAGCTGATTGGAACTCTTCAGTCTTACGAAGTGGAACGAATTAATGAAGACGAAGATCCAAGAGGTAAGAAATCCATTGCATTAAAATCAAATGATGATTATGATGATACAGATTCTGAAGATGATATGGACGATGAGGAGCTTGTTCTTATGATAAGAAGATTCAGAAAGCTGAATAGAAAAGGAAGAAGGTTCAACTCAAAGAAACAAAGTTTTCAAAGACAGCAGACCAAGTCTGTTGATGATGAGGAACTAAACAAAGATGTAGTTTGCTTCGAATGTAAGAAAAAGGGACACATCAGACCCAACTGTCCTCTTCTGAAGAAGAAGAGAGGAAAAGCTGAAAAGTCTCGAAAAGCTCTCAAAGCCAAAACCTGGAGTAACATAGAGTGTGAAGAAAGTGATGATGAATATGCCAACTTGTGTCTGATGGCACATTCAGACTCAGACTCAAATTCTGGATCAGACTCAGACAGTGAATTTGAGGTAAGTGATTTTAAAATTCCTGTCAAAGTCTATAAATACATTGATGAACCGTGTCTTAGTCTTAAGACTTCTCTCAAAAGAATTTCCGAACTTAAAAAGGAAAACTCAGCTCTAAAACAAAAGGAAATCATTTTAGAAGAAAGAGTTAAAAGTTTAGACTTGAATGTTTCAACTCTTAAAGAAAAAGAAGATAATCTTTTGAAAGAAAATGATTTTTTAAAAACTAACTTATCAAATTTTTCAAAGAAATTTTCAATAGGATTCGAAAAACTTGAAAAGTTCTTTCAATTTAAAAACCTTACTTCAATAAGTCTGGTCTAAGTATGACAGCAGAAACAATTCCCTTGATTGATTTTCCTAAAGTAAAAGAAAGAATTAAGAAAAGACCGTGGAGAGAGGCTTACAAAAATCATTTCAAGAAAGTTTTTGTAAAGTCTGTAGGTCGAAATACTCTAAGGTGTTCAAAGTGTAACAGAAGGATCACTTTGAAAAAGAATGTCCTATGGTTTGGAAGCCTGTTAAGAAAGTATGGCCTAATACCGTTTATCCTACTAACACCAAAGGACCCAAGAAAATTTGGGTACCAAAGAAAGCTTGAGACTCTCTTTTAAATGCAGGTCTCCATCAAGAAAAAGGTAAAGTGGTATTTTGACAGCGGATGTTCAAGACATATGACGGGAGACTCAAATTGCTTCATAAAGCTTATTCAAGTGAATGGTGGAAAAGTCTCATTTGGAGGAAACGGCAAAGGAAATATTGTGGGATTTGGAACTGTGAAAATTGGAAATCTCACAATAAGTAATGTCTCTCTAGTGGAATGACTCAACTATAACCTTCTCAGCATTAGCCAATTGTGTGATGCTGGCTTCAAGATCTCCTTTTAAAAAGGAATATGTTCTGGAATCAGTAAAGACTCTACTCAATCTTTCATGGGTCGAAGACATGGAAATATCTACCTCTTAGACGTGAAACCAAAAGAATCACAATGCCTAATCTCAATTCAAGATGAAGCAAGCTTATGGCACAAAAAGCTTGGTCATGTCAACATGAAGCAATTAGCCAAAATTTCATCAAAGCAACTTGTTCGAGGTCTACCCAAATTACCATACCAAAAGTCCGATCCATGCACACCATGTATTCTGGGAAAGTAGGTAAGAAATTCATTTAAGCCAATGAATCATGTCTCTACTAATCATGTACTACAGTTGCTGCATATGGATCTCTTCGGACCAACAAGAACCCAGAGAATTGGAGGTAAGAAATATTGTCTAGTAATTGTGGACGATTACTCTCGCTTTACTTGGGTATATTTCCTTGCAAGTAAGTCTAAAACCTTCTCGCATTTTGAAAAATTTGCTAAAAAGATTCAAAATGAAAAATGATGTGCTATTTCAAGTATAAGAACAGATCATGGAGGTGAATTTGAAAATCAAGATTTTACAAAATTTTGTGATGAATCTGGTTTTAAGCATATGTTCTCTTCTTCATATACTCCAGAGCAAAATGGAGTTATAGAAAGGAAGAATAGATCTCTTCAAGAAATGGCTAGAACTCTTTTAATTGAAAGTAAGATTTCTTCACGATTTTGGGCTGAAGCTGTTTCAATAGCATGCTATATCATCAATAGAGTCTTCCTAAGACCTATTCTAGAGAAAACCCCCTATGAGTTATTCAAAGGTAAGAAGCCCATTGTTTCATATTTTCATGTGTTCGGTTGCAAATGCTTTATATTGAAAAATGCAAAATATCGAGTTGGTAAGTTTGAAGAAAGATCAGATGAAGGCATCTTCCTTGGATATTCTACATCAAGCAAAGCCTACAGAGTCTATAACAATAAGAGCTAGTCTCGTGGAGGAGTCAATGAATGTCAAATTCCAAGACTCTACGCAAGATGAATCCATCGATACGATAAAGAGTCTCGAACCGCTCCTCCACCTTCCAAAGCTTACAACTCAAGAAGTATCTCGACTGGAAGTCCAAAGCATCAAGATGTTCATGAAGATTCAAATAAAGAAAGAGATCATCAAACAGGCAAATCAACCAGTAACTGGAAGCATAAGTCCAATCACCCTAAAGATCTCATTATTGGCGAAATCAATGAAGGAATCTGCACCAGATCTAAAAGGCGTGAAGAGTCTAGTGCTGTGGCTCTCATTTCTGAAATTGAACCAAAGAGCATAGAAGAAGCTTTATCTGATGAAAGCTGGATTGAAGCTATGCAAGAAGCGCTCAGACAGTTCAACATTAATGATGTCTGGGAATTGACATCTAAACCAAAAGGCAAAACTGTTATTGGAGCCAAGTGGGTGTTCAGAAACAAGATGAATGAAAAAGGAAAAGTCGTACGAAATAAAGCAAGACTCGTGGCCAAATGATATACGCAAGAAGAAGGAATAGACTATGATGAGACTTATGCTCCTGTAGCAAGGTTAGAAGCTATTCGACTATTACTTGCGTTTGCTTGTTATAAAAATTTCAGGTTATTCCAAATGGATGTCAAAAGTGCATTCCTAAATGGATTTATCCATGAGGAAGTTTATGTGGAACAACCACCTGGGTTTGAAGACCCAAAGAAGCCAGACTCAGTCTTCAGACTGAAAAAAGGCCTTGTATGGTTTAAAGCAAGCACCTCGAGCTTGGTACGACAGACTAAGTAAGTTCTTATTACATAATGGTTTTGTCAAAGGTAAAGTAGATACTACTTTATTTATCAAAAAGGAAAACAAAAGCTTTTTACTTGTTCAAATATATGTGCATGATATTATTTTTGGATCTCCTAATGAAAGTCTATGCAAGAAATTTTCTAAGTCTATGTAGGATGAGTTTGAAATGAGTATGATGGGAAAATTAACATTCTTTCTTGGTCTTCAAGAAAAGCAATTGAATGAAGGAATTTTCATTTACCAAGAAAAATATGCTAATGATCTTGTCAAAAGGTTTAGATTGAAAAATTGCAAAAAGACTGATATACCTATGTCAAGCTCTTTGAAGATAAACAAAGATGAAGAAGGGAAGAAAGTTGATCAAAAGCTGTACAGGAGCATCATTAGTTCACTTCTTTATCTTACTGCTTCTAGACCTGACATTTTGTTGAGTGTTTGCATCTGTGCTAGGTTTCAATCAGATCCTAGAGAATCCCATCTCAGTGCTGCAAAACGTATTATTAAATATGTTGCTTCATCTTCAAGCATCGGTCTTTGGTATCCTAAGAAGGGAGACTTTAATCTTTTGGGATATTCGGACGCAGATCTGGCCGGTTGTAGAGTCGATAGAAAGAGTACTTTAGGAACTTGCCAGTTGCTTAGAAGCAAGACAGTGTCTTGGTTTTCAAGGAAACAAAGCACTGTAGCTCTCTCAACAACCGAAGCAGAGTATGTAGCTCTTGGAAGCTGCTGTTCGCAAATTCTATGGATAAAACAACAGCTACAAGACTTTGGGATTAAAGACTCATGCACAGAAATCAGATGTGACAACACCAGCGCGATCAATCTCACCAAAGATCCAATCCTTCATTCAAGAGCAAAGCATATTGAGATTCGACATCACTTCATTAGAGATCATATTCAAAATAGAGAAATCTCGATTCAATTTGTTGATTCAAAAAGTCAACTAGCGGATATATTCACAAAGCCTTTGGAGAAAAATCAATTCGACTTTATCCGTTCTAAACTCAACATTTTGAAGCTAGAGGAAGTTAAAGTCTAGAGACTCTCCAACCATCAGACTCTAAACCGTCAGACTTTAAATCCTCATACTCAAACATTCATGGCTATAGACTGTAAGTTGCTATTTTATCTAAACTCAAAAAGGTACGATCTTTCGTTCAGTTATTTTATAGTCTGCGTGAAAAACAAAAACTTGTCTTTTCAAAAGGATTAATTTTGGCAGTTAATGATTTTAAAAAGAAGTGTTCGTACACTTTCCTTGTGTTGATTGAACTTTCTTTTTCAAAACTGAGTTATATATATACAATTTTTATTTTCCAATCTTCAAAACCCTAAAAAGCATTCTCCTCCCAATCCGGTTTCTACTTCGTGTTCATCTTCGAGAAAGTTGTCATCTTTTCTTAGGAAAACAAGTAAAGGAATCTTTCAGCGACAAGGAAGGATGTCTTCTTCGAGGAAGTCTTCAAGAATCGCGAACAAGGGACCACAGAGAATAAAGGAGGGACCTACCCATTTTAATCTCACCAAAGAGGAAGAATTATCGAGTCAGCAACAGAGCCCGATTCATTCTCCACCACGTCACTCAACGCCATCTACCCCACAAGGTGCGGGTCATCAACAGGAGGAAGAGATAATCGAGGACGCAAACCCTGTAAGAGTCCAAAAACCCTATTATATTTACAAGCTCTATCGTGCGTTGAAAAGCACTGGTACTCCGTTGAACTATATAGATGATTTCCTTAAAGATAAGAATTATGGGAATGAGTATATCTTTTTACGAAAAATGGAGGATTTGGGCATTGCTCCCAAGGGAAAGGCTGAGGAAGCACTTGCGAACATTCCAAGTGACCCTTGTGTAGGAGGATTGAATCCCACTGACGGGAACGATGATGATAAAATGTTTAGTGATTTTCAACCTAGAATGGGTGTTGCTGCGAAGGTGAAGGGAAAGAGAATGGAGTTGTTTAAATCAAGTGAACAGGAGAATATGTTCTTCAGACTGCTGAAACAAGGGGTGATAAACCCTAGGAGTGTCGATTTCGATTTTTTGGATGTCGTTAATGTGAACTTAAGGGAGAAGTTCAATCTGCTTCAACTTGAGCAATTCTGCACTGATACCACAAAGGGTTATGCACAACTGACTGCGTATTTATATTCATATTTTAGCTTCTTGGATTCGAATAAAATATCATTCAGTGTTCGAGACCAGGATTATGTGGCAGACGTGGACATGTTAGCGGACATAATTGGAGTTGAACGATGACGCTATCAACCGATCAAAGTCTCAATTGCTCGTGCCTCATTAGAACTTGTCAAAGATAGAGATACAGAGGGGAGAATCATCTATTCAAGGATGCGTGTCATCAATATCATTCTGCACAAAATTGTGATTAATTGCATAAGGCCGAAGTCTACATCCAAGACTGACGTCTCTAATTCGGAGGCAAAATTGATGTACGCAATCAACTCAGGGAAGAAGTTCTCTCTCCCCCACACTATTCTCTTTCACATGTACAGACCAATGTCGAAAGACAAGGGACAATTGCCTTACCCAGGTCTGGTGACCAAGATCTTCAGACACATGAATATTGAACCGCCACATACACTTTGTGTTCGACTGTGCGATAAGATGGTGGTAGGTTTGAAGATGTTGACGAAGATGCGTCTGCAAGAACTTTCCAAGGCAATGGAGAAATTCAGAGTGAAGTCTCCAAAGACTGCCCGCTTCAAAGAGAAAAGGAAAGGAGGCCATTGCAGCCCCATCAAAAAAGAAGAAAACTCTCATCTTGGAGGATGAAGATGAGGAAGAAGATCTCACAATCACTGCCTTGATAAGGACCAGACGTTCTGTACCTCAACCGACAGAACTTCAGAAGAAACAGAGAGAAGAAAAGGAGCAAGCCAAGAACAGAGAAGAAGAAGAGCAGAGAGAGAAGGAGAAAGAAGCTGAAGAAGAAGGAGAAGAAGAGAAAGAAAAGTCTGCGGCTGAATCTGGAGAGAAGGGAAATCAAGATACAGAAGAGCATGATCATCACTCTTCCCCTTTTGATGTCCTAGAGACAGGGGGAGTTGGCGAGCAAGAAAGGTCCACTTCTCATGCTGCCAATAGTGAAGGTCTAAGACGACCTCCAGCAGACCCAGAAGAAGTTCAGGTTTCTCAATTGCCTGAAGAAGGACACGATACGTCAACACTAAATCTGCAAGATTATACAGAAGCGCCATCGTCTGCATTCAAGCAAATGCAAGTACACAGATGGACAATTCAGCAGATTTTCGTCGTATTCTTGATGTTCTTCTAGAAATGCGGGGCCAAATCTATGCTCTGGACTGTGAAATTCAAACCATGAAGAAAGCTGGACAAGAATCTTCAGTTACCCTAGAGGACAAAATGAAAGACCTTGCTCTACAACTTCAAGCCAATGCCAAAGGAGAGGAGGTAGCTCATCTAAGGGAAGACTTAAAGAGGCTAGAAGGCGTAGTCCAGTCCATGGGAGATTTCCAGATCGTGCACATTCCCAAGCAGACCTGACGCTTTTCTCACCTTTTTAATGATGACAAAAAGGGGGAGAATTGCAATTTGAACCAACTTTTAAACTATGAACTTCAATTTGTTTTTGTGGTTATGTTTGTTTTTTAGTATGACTTGAGTGAACTTGGGTGTGAACTTGAATTTGACTAAATTGGCTGTGGATTTTGATGCTTTATTGTTTGCATTTTTATCAAGTGTTGTTATATGGTATTACTATCATGAAAGACTAACCAATTTTCTGTGGATGCAGAGTCTGGTTGTTTTATTAATCTTTATGAGATAGCCATATTGCTTGAAAAATGTTTTTGCAGGTCAAAATTGTTCAAATCTACAGGAAAGTTTTGTTACCATAAAAAATGGGGAGATTGTTGGAGAAATCTTTTCAGAATATTTTGAAGCTGACAAAACGTTTCTATCAGTCTAGTCTGGTTATTTGCAGACCATCTGTTTAAAGTCTAAAGATTTTCTGATCGCCAGACTCATCACTCAAGACTCAAGACTTAAGACTCAAGACTATTCTCACTGACAGTCTTTCTGATCCAGTGACGAAGGAAATCCAGAGCCGAAGTATATGGTTGAGGATTTAATTCTATTCTCTGGAGAAGATCTCTTGGTTGGATAAATATAACGGATTTTTTTATTCGTATCTAGATCGATTGAAGATCTGATGGTCAACGAAATATTCTTGGAATGTTCTATTCTTGGAAACCAAGATCCTGATTGTATGGGCGAACAGATTGATGGGCTATCGTCGTGTTCCTTTAATAGCTCGAATGATCTTCTTAATTGATTCCGTCCAACGGGTAGATTGGAGGAATTCCTTTAGTAAGTGCCAACGGTTATGATGGCATAAAAGAGTATAAAAGGAAGACGTTCTAGTTGTTTTAGTAACGTGATCGATAGAGAAATTCCAGAGTCTGAAGTACCTTGATTATTAGTCGATACAGCTTGAGCGAAATTGTATACACAGAGAGTGTCTATACTTGGTGATACCTTGAGCGAGTGAGGTAAATCATCTACACCTAGAAATCAAGGAAGATCAACGTTGTAACATCTCTTTGTTCATAGTGGAATCCAGCCAATTGGCTGTCAATGCAGAAGAGTGGACGTAGGTTTAAATCAAGCTAAACCACTATAAACTGCGTGTTCAATTCTCTTTTGTGTACCTATTCACCGCCCTCTAAGTACTCGTACTAGCTATATCGGGATGTTCACAAATTTCAAGCCTAAGATGGGTGTTGTTGCAAACATTCGTGGAGAAAGGACGGATCTTTTTCGTTCTAAGAACCATAAAAGAACTTATTCAAAATTGCTTAAGCGAGGGGTGATGAACCCTAGGAGTGTGGATTTTGATTTCCTTGATTCGTTGAAAGTGAAACTGAGGGAGAAGTTTGCACTCCTTCAACTCGAACGTTTTTGCTCTGAGACAACAACTGCTCATCCAGAACTTACAGCTTATTTCTATTCAAACCTATCCTTTTTGGATGCGAATAGATTTTCCTTTAGTGTTAGAGACAAGGATTTTGTGGCCGATGTGGACACTCTGGCTGATGTGATTGGGATGGAAAGAGGGAGTTTCCAACCAATCAGTGTGTCTGTTGCTCATGCTACTTTGGAGCTTGTTCGGGATAGGATCGCTAAAGGCAAGATTTCTTACTCTAGAATGAATGCCTTAAATATTTTGCTTCATAAGATCGTGATCAACTGTCTCAGACCCAAATCCACATCAAAGACTGATGTCTCCAACTCTGAAGCGAAGCTGATGTATGCGATCAACATCGGATACAAGTTATCTCTACCTCACACCATCCTGATGCACATGTACAAGACAGTGGTGAAGGACAAGGGACAACTTCCTTATTTAGCTCCTATCACTCAACTCTTCAAATACTTCAATATTCAGCCTCCCAAAATTCTGTGTGTTCGAAGCATTGCTCCAATGGTGATTGGACTAAAAATTGTTACAAAGATGCGTCTGAAGGAGCTTAACAAAGTATTGGAGAGCTTTAAGGAGAAGTCCCCTATGAAGGCGAAACAAGACTCTACAGCAGAAAGAGAAAAGGCAAAGAGCCCATGACCGCATCAATCGAGAAAAGGAGAACACTCATCTTGCAGGACAAAGAAGATGAGGATGATATTACTCTCTCCGCCTTTGCTTTAAGAAATTTATAGAGTTATGTCAACTTCCAAGAAACAAAGGATCGAGAGAACAGAGAAAGAGTAGAGACAGAAAAAAGAGAAGGAGAAAGAGAAGAGAGGAGAGCAGAGGAAGAAGAAGGAAGAACAAAGGAAGAGAAGAAGAGGAAGAAAAGGGACAAGATGATTCCCTTGAGCCCACTTTTGCTGAAGTCTCAGAAGAGACAGAAAGAGGGACTGCTAGAGAAGAAAGGGAACAACATCACCTTGGTGCTAAAGAAAACTAAGAACATGAAGAAAAATATTTTTCTCCACCTAAAGGCACAGAAACAGGGGGAGCTGCTAATAAACGAGGTATTTCTTCACCTATCTTCCATAGTGATGGTGTTAGTAGATTTCTAGCAAATCTAGAGGATGTGTATGCCTCTCATTATCTAGAAGCAGACCATGAGGCATCCACTATGACTCCTGGTGATCGAATTGCTTAGGATCTCCCTCTCATCTCAAGACTCATAGAATTAATTTGGCTGGACCAAGTGCTACATCAGAACCAACAGCAGACTTCCAAAGGCTATTGGATCTAATTTTGGATTTGAAGGGTTAGCAGTATAGTTTTGAGTTGGAGATGAAAAACATGATGACAGTTTTCAAGTCAACTTCGGACTCTTTGCAAGAGCAGTTGCAAGCCCTGAAGATTTAAGTGCAAGAGAATGCAAAGGAAGTTGATAGTCAACAGATCAAGGAGTCTATGAAGAATCTTGAGGAGATTGTCAAGTCAATGGAGGATTTCTAGCTTGTTCGCATCCCCAAGCAGCCCTAATCTTACTCCATTCTTTTTTGTTGACACCTAAATTTTGATGGTCCATTTAGTCATTTATCGCATTAAAAATATATATTAATTGCATAGCATATAGATTTAGGTGCATTTTATTTTAATTTGCATTTTATTTATTGGACCGGTGTGGATGGGTTCAAATTAGTTGGACTAAGCCCACGAAACGAGCAAGTTGGCCCAAGCCCATGTTTTTTATTGATTGAAAATTATCTTGTGGGAAAATATAAATTTTGAAATTTTTCAAGGATATGAATCTTTTGGATAAGGCATATGTGTGAAAAAATATTACGATTTATCTTTGCAAGATTTGGATTTCGAGAAAAATTTATCGTAATCTTGAATTCTTATCAATATGTGATAAGTTGGTGAAAAAGTATTGTAGATGTAGATTTGAAGGGGAAATTGAAAACCTATCTCCTACACCCTATAAAAGCAATAATGTACGAGGAGAAAAAGGGGGTTCTCTTCGTCGAAGGGGAAAAAAGAAGTGAAAAGTAAAATGAAAAGGCAGAGAGAGAATATAGAGACGAAAGGGGAGTGATTTGACCCTTACTATTCATCATCTTCCTCACCCTTGCTGCCTGAGTTTGCAACTGGACGCCGTCCCGACGGTCGCTAGCACCGGCTCCTCTCCACTCGTTCCTCGCAAAGCTGCCACTGTTGCTGAGCCGCTCTACCAGCCCGACGAAGCCGCCGCCGTGCTAATCCGTGACAACCCCGATGCTGCCCCTAGTCTGTTCGTCGCCGGTTTACCTGCCACTGTCCCCGACGCTCCTGCTTCGACGCCCATTAGATCTGCCCCGATGCCGGTAGATCCCAAGCCAGTTAGTCATTTGCTACAGCTCGCTGTGCTACTGACCTGTCCGTCTGCAACCCCTGTTCTCGTTACGCTCTGCCCGCGACCCAGCTGTGCTACCGCACCCCTGTGTCGATCTTTGTTGCTCCTGCAGTCAAATTCGACCACTGCGACCTACTGGCCCGTGACCCTCTTGCTGTCCGTGAGCTGTGCCGACCTTCGCTGAGCCTCCATCAGAGCCAGACCTGAGCCAGATCTATAGCCCATCCCTCGCATCACGCCTGCCCGAGCTTCCTCGAGTCTTGCAGCCCCGCGACTCCAAACTCCCCTATTTCGCTGCTGGTCTGCCATTGCCAGACTTTGTCGGACCACACCGGAGTTCCCCTTGCCGGACCGACGACTTGCTCCCCTTGGAGATCCACAGCTGTGCATGGAAAGGAAGGAAAAAAAAAACAAGAAAAGAAAAATCATATTAGGTAGTTTTTTTTTTAATTTTCTTTAATATTCTGTTTTAGCATAATTGTTCCTTAATATATGATTGATATTCCAACATGAAATAGTCCCTCAAGCTAGGGATTGACAATCCGATTTTCGCACCCAAAATCCGACTCGCAATCTATTACAAAAATCGACAATTCAATCTCACGCCCAAGATTTGATTCGCAATTTAATTTTAAAATTGGTCAACCTGATTTCATACGCAAGATATAGTTCGCCAATTTTTGGATATTAGCATTATCTTGCTTGATTTGAGGTCGTGGTGTTTGAGTCAATTTTATTTTCTTAAAAGGAAAAGGAAATCAAAAAAATCTGAATTAGGATTAGGTTTATTTGTTTTTATCTTGCATATTTAAAATACGGATTTTATTTTGAATCATAAAAAAAATAAAAAGATAGTGCATTCATTTAAGATGTTAGTTTTTTTATTTAAATTGCATGTTTAATCTTAATTTCGAATTTCATAAAAGAAAAAATTAGAATTAGAGCATTCTTTGCACGTCATGGAATATTAGAATAAATTGCATGTTTCTTTTTAAGTTTAGATTGATTTTTGCATCTTAGGTTAGAGCTTGCTAGGTTAAGACAATATCTTAGTTTAAATTAGGATTTAGTTTGACCCGATACTTAATATAAGCTAGATAGAATTTTAATCTAGATAGTTATGTTTTGCATTTCATAAAAAAAATAAAAATTTGTCTTAGGACAAATTAGTTGCAATTTCTAGGATAGATTGCATTGTTTAGAATAAAAAATCATGTGCACGTCATATAAAATTAGGTCCATAAAATGCACGTCATTTAGTGATTGTTGTTAGGTTCATTTAATTAGAAATTGCCTGTCATTAGATTAGGTCATTTAATAAATGTCGCGTGACATATAGCTCGCATTTTAGATTGTATGTCGCATGCCATTTTAGTTAAAATAATTTTGTACGTCATCGCATTGCATCACATCACACGTCATTAGAATTAAGTCATTTTGGTTAATTTAGATTGCATATTTAATAATTGCATGTTCATTAAGAAATCACAAAAAATTTTGTTCATATAGTTTAGGGCATGTGGCCATGCCATATCATTTCATATTAGATTAAAAGCATTGCATTGCATATGAATTATAGTCTTGTTAAAAAGTGAAAGCGAAAATTGAGCGATTGCTTGTTAATTAGAAACCACATTGCGGGTTGTTGATGTGGATTTTAATTTAACAACGCAGATGCTTTCGTTGCTTTGAGGTAAGTTCTGCATTATTTAATTGCTTTCTCGGTTGTTAAATTGGTGGTTTGCGCACCCGCATAATAACCTCACATGTTAAAGAAATAGATTTAAAATCAATTTAAGCTGCCTACAAAAGCATTTTTGAAAATAAAAGAATGGTATCGAAAGAGCATTAGAGAAATCTAGTGTAACTAAGTTCCCGTACCTAGAGTCTCTGGCTCGTAAGAGTAAAGTAAATTTCCCGTTACTTTACTTGGGTTTCTAATTGACCCACCAAAAAATATATTAGCGGCAACTCCTAAATAAAATATATCTGCATGTTAAGAATCTGAATATAAGTCGCGAATTGGTATGGGTTTGGGAGAGCCCGAGTTAAGTCTAGGCTTAACAATCCATTAGCCAAACCCTAGATGGTTCACACCCGAAAAATTGGTCACGACACTTTTCAATTTATTCTCCACTTTTTGATGTTGACAAAAAGGGGGAGAGTTTATGCAGAGTAGATTTGACTGACTTATCTTTTGAACAGCACTTTTTGGTTTATTTGCTTGATGACTTTTTGTTTGGTTTATTTGGACTTTAGACTTGCACTAGACTGATGGTTGAAGATTTTTTTTTTACTGCAGAAACTAAGTTTGTGATATTGACTATGGCTGGATAGTTATTTATGTTTCAGGATTAACATATTTTCTGTGATTGCAGAATCGATACTAGTCTTAATCACATTTTTATTTATTTATGAGATATTAAGTGTTGTTTTGCAGGTCAGGAATTTTCAAATCTACAGGAAAGTTTTGTCACCATCAAAAAAGGAGAGATTGTTAGAGAAAACTACTTTATTGTTTTGAAACTGACAAAACATTTCCAAGAAGTCTAGTCTAAAGACTTGCAAACTCAAATGTTATAGTTTGAAGACTTCCATATTCTACTATTAAAGTCTAAAGACCATTAGACTTTAATCTCAAAGTCTACCCTCACTGACAGATTCCAAACTGACGAGAGAAGACTTATCCAGATGTGAGTTTATCTTTAAGGATTCAGTTCGTACAATTTATGGAAGATCTTATGGCTGGGGATAGCACATTGTGATCAATTATTGGAATCAATTCGGATAATCATAACTTTTAAAAGGCGAAGTATACTTGGAAGATTCTACTTATGGAAACCTATATCCTAATTGTATGGGCGAGTAGGATTGGTGGGCTATCATCACATTCCTTAATCAACTCAAGATCTCCTTGATTGATTTTGTCCAACGGGTAGATTGGAAGAACTCCTTTGGAAAGTGCCAACGATTATAGAGGCATGGGGAGTATATAAGGAAGACTCTCAAGTTGTTCGAGTGTGTGCATGAAAGAAAAATTCAAAAGTTTGAAGCTCTTAATTCTTTGCTATTTCAATTGTTGAGCTTAAATTGTACTCAAAAGAGAGATCAAACACCTGTGAGGCCTTGAGGAAGTGTAGTCGAGTTTCTGCACTATGAAATCAGGAACGTGAGATGATAAAATCTCTTTTTGATTCATAGTGAAATCCAACCAGTAGACTGTCAGCACAGCAGAGTGGACGTAGGCTTGATCTAAGCCGAACCACTATAAACCTCATGTTCCTATTCTCTTTCCCTAAACTTCTTATTTCAATACGTAGCTTCATATAACTGTTTAATGTTGTTTACGTTGCTAGTCTATTACCTCATAAAAGCAAAATATTTTAAAGCTTCGTAAAAATTTCTTTATCACCTATTCACCCCCCTCTATGTGATCGTTCTATCCCTTTCAAGCTCATCGAATGGCAATGATAGCTTCCTTCAAGTTTCGGGTCAATCGGAACATCTGCAAAAGTTCAAAGGATTCGAGGTCGAAATTGAGTTGCTAGAATCTTTAGTCCAAAAAAAAGTGCAGAGCAATTCAAGGCAATTGCCATAGTTGGGAGGGTTGGATTGGTAAAACAACATTATGCCAATTGTGCTTTGACAAAGAAGCAAAGAAAGAGATCAAGAAATTGAACAAGAATGAAGAGAAAAAGAAGACGAACAAGGAAGAGTCAATGCAGAAACTAAACAAGGAAGAAAAAATGAAGAAATCCAATGAGGAAGAAGAACAAAAGTACTATCTTAGAATTTGGGCAAGCATGTCGAGGCAGCCTGATGAGGAACAAAAGGTGGCAATAATTACGAGAATGTTGACACATCTGTTAGTTATATGCCCTAAAGCAATCATGTAATAGTTACGTGTTAGGGATTTCAGTTGTGTTGTCAAATTAATGGCAAAAACGTGTTCATTCATTTGTGAAATTATCTATATGAATGATTCTATAAAATTGGTTGTGACTAGACTTATCCTTGAAATATTAAGAATATGCGTGACGGTTTCATAGTTGACTGAATTTTTAAACCATTCCCAGTCAATGGATCATTGAGTGGATATTAATGATCCTGTTGAGACCGATGTGTTCTTTTCTTCACTATTAAGTATTAGATGCTTAAGGTAATGACGATTCACGAGTCATTGAATATTATGATGCCCGAGTTAGAACACAGGTACTTGTAGTAGACAAGTTCACTGAACGTGACAAACATAAAACGATTGGTAACATGGAAGCTTTTAGTGGGGTTAATGACTAATCATTCTTGCTATGTTCTTGTGTAAATAATCCTTAGGCTTGAGACACAGTGTTAACTTATATGTTGGATGACTATGGTTCGCAGGTACGTAATTTGGCGGGTCATTGATTCGTCTCTGTACCTGATGGTCATAACTCGTTCACATACGAAGTTACACATGTGCGCAACATGGAATCTGTCTCTTTGTTACGTGCAAGGTACAGTAATGATGTCCTATGTGATCTAATTGTGACACTGCATTGAAATCCTCGGCTGGGGTTGTAACCGAGAATAAATTGTTTATGCCTCGTATAAAATGCAGGTCAATTAGGTTTGTGCATATGATTGAATTGGTGACTTGACAAATATTCTATGGTCTTTGTTCGATCGGAACATGGTAAGACAGAGGGATTGAATTACACTGTAGCCAGAGTTGACAGATTCATTATGGTCTTAAAGCATTCACACGGTCTGGGTAACCATGGCATATTGTTATACGTCAATCATGACTTGTAGGACCTAAAGATTGATCAGAAAAATCAATTATCTTGGGAGTACTAATGTGTTAGTACAAGTCTTACTACAAACTGAGTGATAAACCTAGGGATGTCCCACACCATAACCAATTCACTTGATCGGACACAACCCACTCATGAGTACTCTTTTCTTGCTCACCCAACTTCTAAAGGAAGTAATCAATAACTTATTTGAGAAATTATAGACTACCTTATGGAGGAAGTGGTCAATAACTTATTGAAAACTTAAAGACCAGCTTCTAGAAGAAAAAGCTTTTGGAAAAAGTAGTCAATAACTTCTTTGAGAGGTAAAAGACTAGCTTCTAGAGGAAGTTA
This sequence comes from Eucalyptus leucophloia subsp. euroa, assembly GCA_017140325.1. NCBI lineage: Eukaryota > Viridiplantae > Streptophyta > Magnoliopsida > Myrtales > Myrtaceae > Eucalyptus > Eucalyptus leucophloia. The sequence continues at coordinate 18,087,409 of CM029471.1, read as the reverse complement.
AATGTTGACTTCACCAGGACATTATAAATAGAGCAGAGAAAGGGTGAGTGGGTTACGTTAAGGAAAAGAGAGAAAGTTCAGATAGAGAACTATATGGTTGGCAAACGATTGCTAACCATGTGCAGAGAATTGTCTACATAAGATTGCTATCACAATTATAGTGGAGATTACCTATGAGCTCCTTTTTGTTCGAGGTGCATTGGTGGTGTGTCTGAACTAAAGGCCCAACGTTTGTAGGGCTCAAACTGAAGAACATTTGAATCAAGTTGTTCAAAGCGCACTTCAAGAGGTAATCCGTAAAACACCATTTGATATTTTGATTTTTAATTAAAACACACAAACAATGCCTTTGGAGGAACATGTATAGTAGGATTTTATCTTTGCTTCCACTGCGTTTATGTTTATTTAGCCTATATATGTTCCGTAAAATCCCAACAGTGGTATCAGAGCCAATCCTTAGGCATTTTCGTGCGTTTAATTGATTTTGGTTCATATTTTTGCGTTCTAATGGCCAATTCACTTTTGTTAAGAGAATCACTTACTCTTACATGGCCAATAGAAGTTGATTAATTTATATGATAAATTTAATCAACTAAGAAAAAATTGAAACTAATCAATTTTGAATCAAAAATCTATAATTTGTTATATTTTGTGTTTATCTTCTACAAAATGATTCACAAATTTGAATCTAGAGGCAACAATGAGGCTACTGCTTGGAATCATGCTCGTGAAATTCGTTTCACTGGTTTTGATCTCTTAATGTGGCTTGCGTTGCTCGGTCATGAATTTGATTCTATACAGAATTTTATTTGTGCCTTCCAAAGCTTTAAATTATGAATTTATGGCTCGTAAGGAATGGTGGTGATCATGGAAAAACCCCTAATTAATGTGATTGATGGTCTCTATTATTAATACATTAAAATGGCTAAATGGACCTCATTAGCTTGAGACTCATTAAGCCATAACTCCATGATCACCACATAGGATAGATATTTATGCATTTGATATCTATTTATTTATTCTGTTTATGTTATTATGCATGTTAAACCAGTTAACGTGCAAATCCAGACCATTAATAACAACCAAAATCTCCTTATTAATAATATTAAGTCGAAATGGGTTTTAGACTCGTGGCCTTCTATCGTTGTGGTTTGATCTAACATTATAATGGTTGATTGACCGACTATGGATACATAGAGGTTAATTGTTATTCATAATATTGGACCACTCCATTATGCATGTGATGTTGTGGGGTTGAAGTCAAATGATTTCTAATAACTATTAGGTGAGGGAATCATTTGTGCTTTCAATACTTGCATGAGATGATGGGTTAAACTGAACTATGATTATGATGCCAATAACTGTTAGGTGAGGTTTTCATGGTCTAAAGACCAAAGTTATGATTGAGATTCGCATATGATGCATTGAATAAATTGGTTCACTCACTAAGTTCATAAAACACCAATAACTGTCAGGTGAGGTGCACTTTGGACTAGTGGAACTCCAATCCCCACTAGTAATCTTTACCCAACAAAAGATTACCGTTTCCCATTTTAAGGAGTATGGGATTCGAATATAAATTTAGTGGGAGGATCTATTTCATTTAAAGGACAAAATGAAATAGTTATTTTCAAATACAACAGCTAACAATATATTTTCTACATAGATATATTAATACTTTGAAAATGGCAATCACAAACCCACTCGCTTCACAAGAATTATTTGACTGATGCCAAACTCTTTTCCTCAGGGTGGGACCCAAGAGGAGTGCGTCGCTTATGATAAGTGGTGTGACGATAACTTAAAAGTTAGACCATATATGCTTGCTTCAATGAATGATGAATTGCAAAAGAAGTATGAAACTATGGAAAATGCTAGGTCGATCATCTTACACTTAAAGGAATACTTTGATGAGAATGGTCGAACCTCTAGATTTTAGATATCTAAGGCATTATACCATATGAGGATGGCTGAAGGATCATCGGTTAATGATCATGTTTTGAAAATGATCTGGCACATTGAAGAGTTGGCTAGGCTAAATCTTGTTATGGACAACGAGTTAGTTGTGGATTTGATCCTCCAATCTTTACTCAATTCCTTCTCTGGTTTTGTCCAAAACTTCCACATGCATAAGATGAAAAGAACTCTTGCTGAGTTACATGGCATGCTAGTAGTTTATGAGAAGGAAATGCATAACACGAGGCCCAATGTAGTGGCTATGGCTAAGGCTTCTTCTTCAAAAAGTAAGACTGTTTTGAAGAAAAACAAATGGAAAAGGCCTGTCAAACCTGCTGTGCAATCAAAGCCCAAGGTTGAAAAATGGAAATGTCGTTACTGTGGTGTCCAAGGGCACTAAATGAGGAACTGTAAGAAGTACCTCATGAGCTTGAAATTCAAGCCTAAGGACCAACCTTATGAAGGTATGGTGTCTATGCTTATTGAAACTAATCTTATGGTTAGTACTAAATCCAGTTTACGGAGCAAGAGTTGCTACATTAGCTATAGGAACTTTTCGTCTATGTTTGCCTGCTTGACATGTATTGGTTTTGAAAAACTATTTGCATTATGAGAATGCTATTAGGAACATCATCTCTATACCTTGTTTGAGCAAAGAGAATTATGAATTTTCTTTTGCTGATGATGTATGTTCCATTTATCATAATAAAAAATGTGTTGGTTCTGGCTTTTTAACCAATAATCTTTATACCATTACAATGTCTGGTAATGTGATTGCTGTTGTTAATAGGCAAAATAAAATTGATATAAATGCCATAACTAATAAACGCCCTAGAGATAGTCCAAATCCGAAATATGTTTGGCATCTCCGATTAGATCATATTGAAGAAGATAGAATCAACAAGTTGAGTAATGATGGATACATTGATTCGTCTATGTTTGAGTCATACTCAACTTGTGAGGCATATCTTCTAAGAAAAATGACCAAAGCGCCCTTTGTAGGATATAGTACGCGAGCCGCTGACATATTATGATTGATACATGCAGATGTATGTGGACCAATTAATGAAACTGCTAGAGGTGGTTATTTTTACTTCATCACCTTCACTGATGATCAATCACGGTATGGTTATTTGTACTTAATAAAGTATAAATCTGAATCTTTTGAAAAGTTCAAGGAATTCAGAACTGAAGTTGAGAAACAAATAGGAAAGTGTATTAAGGCTCTTCGATCTGATCGAGGAGGTGAATACCTTAGTACCGAGTTCCTTGATTATCTTAAAGACAATGGCATTTTATCATAATTGACACCTCTTGGAACTCCAGAGCACAATGGTGTATCTGAATGAAGAAATCGCACTTTATTAGATATGGTGCGATCTATAATGAGTTACACCGACTTGCCTATATCCCTTTGGGGATATGCCCTTGAGACAGCTGCATATATACTGAATAGAGTGCCATCCAAATCTATTCTAACTACACCTTATGAGATATTGGCATAGTAGAAAACCAAGTCTTAATGATATTAAGATTTGAGGTTATTCAACTTTCATCAAAAAGCTAAAAATAGAAAAAATTGGAGGTTAGATATGAACAAAGTCGCTTAATTGGATATCCAAAGGAGACTCTTGGATACTATTTCTATTTTCACTCTAAGCAAAGAATTTTGGTCAGTTTCCTAGAGAATGAGTTCATTCAGGAAGGTGGTGCTAGATCGAAAATGGTCTTACAAGAAGGAAATAATGAAGTACAAAACAATCATGTTCAAATACCGATCTCTGATTCAATGGGAGCTTCTGATACACAACCTCTTAGGAGGAGTGCAAGAACATCCTGTCCACCTACTCGTTATGGATACTTGGTTGAACATATAGAACCATTATTCATTGTGAATGATAATGATCAACCTAGTGATCCTAACACCTATAAGGAGGCAATGTTGGACATCGATTCTGGTAAATGGCTAGAAGCTATGAAATCCGAAATGGATTCAATGTATTCCAACAATGTTTGGACCTTAGTTGACATGCTTGATGGTATTGTACCAATTGGCTGTAAATGGATCTTCAAAAAGAAGATGAATGTTGATGCTCACATTAGAACTTACAAAGCACGGTTGGTGGCAAAAGGATATCGTCAAAAAGAAAGAATCAATTATGATGAAACTTTCTCACCTATATGGATGTCAAAACGGCTTTTCTAAATGGTTTTCTTGATGAGGACATCTATATGGAACAACCACGTGGTTTTGAATTCAATAATGAAAGTCGAAAAGTGTGTAAGCTTAAAAGATCCATGTATGGACTCAAACAAGCCTCCAAAAATTGGAACATCCGTTTTGATGATGTAATCAAATCGTTTGGCTTCATAAAAAACCTAGATGAACCTCATATATACAAGAAGGTCAATGGGAGCGCAATTGCATTTCTAGTTATGTATGTTGATGATATAGTTTTGATTAGAAATGATGTACCGATGATATCATCAGTAAAACTATTCTTGTCGTAGAATTCTTCATAAAAGATTTAGGAGAGGCGACCTATATTTTAGGTATCAAGATCTATAGAGATAGACGGAGACGATTGATTGGCCTCTCATAGTCTACGTACATAGATAAAGTGTTAACACATTTTAATATGCAATGTTCCAAACGAGGATTATTGCCTTTTAGGCATGGAATCTGTCTTTCTAAGGAAATATGTCCCAACACTCTTGAAGAAAGAGAGCATATGGTGAAGATACCTTACGCATCCACTATTGGAAGCATAATGTATGCTATGCTATGTACAATACCTGATATTGTGCATGATGTAAGCATTACTAGCAGATATCAGTCTGATCCAAGGGAAGAGCACTATGGAAAATGAGAGTTTAAAGTTGAAGCTTATATTGATTCCGATTTTCAATCGGATCCAAATTATTATAAGTCTACATTTGGGTTTGTCTTTACATTGAATGGTGGCGCAGTTAGTTGGAAGAGTTCTAAACAAAGTATAACTGCTGATCCCACCACTGAGTCAGAGTATGTGGCTGCTTCTGAAGCAGCGAAGGAAGCTGCTTGGATGAAAAAGCCCATATATGAACTTTGGAGTCGTTCCTTCTATTGAGCAATCAATTACATTGTTTTGTGACAACAATGGGGCAGTAGCTCAAGCTAAGGAGCCGAGGTCTCATCAAAAGTCCAAGCACATTGAGAGACGCTCCCATCTCACTAAAGAAATTGTTGGGAGAGACGATATCATCTTGCAGAAAATTGCCTCAGCGGAAAACATGACAGATCTCCTCACTATGGCCTTACCTCAGTCTTCATTTGAAAGACACATTGACAAAACAGGTTTGAGGTATCAGACAAGTTGGCTTTAGTGCAAGTGGGAGATTATTAGTTATATGCCCTAAAGCAATCATGTAATAGATACATGTTAGGGATTTCAGTTGTGTTGTCAAATTAATGGCAAAGACGTGCTCATTCATTTGTCCAATTATTTATATGAATGATTCCATAAGATCAGTTGTGAGTGGACTTATTCTTGAGACGTTAAGAATATGCGTGACGGGTTCATAGTTAGACTGAATCTTTAAACCGTTCCCAGTCAATGGATCATTTAGTGGATATTAATGATCCTGTTGAGACCAGTGTGTTCTTAGCTTCACTATTAAGTATTAGATGCTTAAGGTAATGACAAGTCACGCACGAGTCATTGAGTATTATGATGCCCAAGTTAGAACACAGGTGCTTATAGCAGAAAAGTTCACTAAACGTGACATACATAGAACGATTGGCAACATGGAAGCTTTTAGCGGGATCAATGACTAATCATTCTTGCTTTGGTCTTGTGTAAATAATCCTTAGACTTGAGGGACAGTGTTAACTTATATGTTGGACGGCCATGGTTCATGGGTACGAATATTGGCGAGTCATTGATCCGTCTTTATACTTGATGGTCATAGCTCGTTCACATACGAAGTTACACGTGTGCGCAATATGGAATTTTGTCTCCTTGTTACATGCAAGGTACATTAATGATGTCCTGTGTGATCTAATTGTGACACTATATTGAAATCCTCGGCCGAGATTGTAACCAAGAATAAATTATTTATATGTCGTATAAAATGCAGGTCAATTAGATTTGTGCATATGATCAAATTGGTGACTTGACAAATATTCCATGGCCTTTGTTCGATCGGGACATGGTAAGACAAAGGGATTAAATTACATTGTAACCAGAGTTGATAGGTTCATTATGTTCTTAAAGCATTCACACTATCTGGGTAGCCATAACATATTGTTAGATGTTAATCATGGCTTGTAGGACTTAGAGATTGATCGGGACAATAAATTCTCTTGAGAGTACTAATGGGTTAGTACAAGTCTTATTGCAAGCTTAATGATGAACCTAGCAATGTCACACACCATAACCAATTCATTCGATTAAGCACAACCCACTCACAAGAACTATTTTTCTTGCTCACCCAACTTCTAGAGGAAGGAGTCAATAACTTATTTGAGAAATTATAGACTAGCTTATGGAGGAAGTGGTCAATAACTTATTTGAAAAGTTAAAGACCGGATCTGGAAGGAGCTTCTGGAAAAAGTAGTAAATAACTTCTTTGAGAGGTAAAAGACTAGCTTCTAGAGGAAGTTAAATGTTGACTTCACCAGGAAATTATAAATAGAGCAGAGAGAGGGTGAGTGGGTTATGTTAAGAAAAAGACAGAAAGTTCAGAAAGAGAACTATATGGTTGGCAACTAGTTGCTAACCATGTGCAGAGAATTATCTCCACAAGATTGTTAGCACAATTATAGTGGAGATTACCAATGAGCTCCTTTTCATTCAAGGTGTGTTGGTGGTGTGTCTAAACTAGAGGCCCGACGTTTGTGGGGCTCGAACTGAAGAACATTTGAATCAAGTCATTCAAAGCGCGCTTCAAGAGGTAATCCGTAAATCCCCCTTTGATATTTTGATTTTTGATTAAAACACATGAACAATGCCTTTGGAGGAACATGTATAGTAGAATTTTATCTTTTCTTCCATTGCGTTATGTTTATTTAGCCTATATATGTTCCATAAAATCCCAACAACATCTAGGTGTTGAAGAGGAAACCATTGATTCTGCATTTTCTGCTTGTAATCTTAGGGGAATTGTAGGTTTACATCATCAGCAACTTTTGGGGAAGAAATATCTTATTGTTCTGGATAATGCTCGTGAGGACGAGGAGTGGTACCATGAATTGGGTTCCCACTTGGTCCATGGCGATAAATGGGAAGACCGCCTTGCCTATGGATTCCCAAAAGGGCATGGAGGCACGGTCATCGTCACGACCAGGAACACGGAATTGGCTCTGAGAATGGTTGGTGAGGAGAGTCTGCATAGGATCATGCCACTTTCAGACGATGAAGTTTGCTGGTCAATATTTCAAGATTCAACTAAGGAAGGTCACGGTCGAAATGATGCCCCCACATGATGAAAAATTGAAAGAAGAGGTCAGATTATGAAAAAACAACTTCATGAGGGATATGCAGAAATTGTGAATTATGTAGGAATAGTGTAGCTTCGTTGTTCATTGCAACGTCTGTTTGTTTTAGCATCACGAGAAACACTTGTCTTTTGATTTTTAATGATCTAAATTTCCAGAAACTGGAGTTGACTTGTTGGAACGAGATTTCTTTTTCATGCTCGGTTCATTCAATAATAGTGCAAGAAAGAGTAGCGGATGGCTTTTTATCCAGAATGCCTGATCTTGTCAGCATGCTTGGCACATTCAGAGTTTTAACTAATTCAAGAGATTCAAAGTCACTTTGATTGATTGAAATGAAACCAAGAATGCTGTCGATTTCTTATGAAGTCTAGCTATTGACACGACTAGAGTGAGTTTTTCCTCTGCGTTCTTATCATTTGTCTCGAGAGAATCTTGTAGTACTTTAACATGGAAGACACCAACACCAATGTTTGTACACAGGAGGTTTCCTGCTGGAATCAATTGGAAGCGTAGTTGTGTACTTCATCTTTTCGAAACATACTGAGCCATATTGTTACTAATTCAAAAGGCAAGGTAAATCGGAGCATGAAATCATCTCAAACAGTGTGAATTGTTTGTGTTGAAATATGTCTTGAGTTTGAGGCCAAAAAGAAAATTTTCACAATTTACATGGTTTTTCTTAATTGGAGTTGATTTCCTATTTGATGGTTATCTTGGTTAAGTAGGTTTCTTGTTTTTGGATCCAATTCTTGTCTATATAGGAAGTTAGTGTTCTTAATGAAGAATACCCAAGAGGAGTTTGTGCTCGTGATTTACATCCAAAGCTTTTGAAGATGTAAAAATCTTGTGTCAAGATTTTGTGTGATTCTTTTGAAAGATTGAGAGATTATATTGTGAGAAATTGTAAGGCCAAAATACTATGAGAGTTGCTTGACATAATTAAAGATTGAGAAAATTGAGAGTGTTTAAGTGACTCGAGCGATTACAATTGAAAGTGCTGGTATGAACACCTAAAGGGGGTGAATAGGTGAATAGGTGTAAAGAAAATTTTTTGCAAAAAATAGTAGAGATATTTTTCTTTTGAAACTTAGTCTGAAGAACAATAGACTTTTGAAACTGAGTATGAAGTACAATAGACTTTGAGCAAATTTAGACTTTAGCAGTTAAATAGAACTATGAACAAAATAAAGGAATTTAGGAAAGAGAATAAGAACACATAATTTATAGTGATTCAGCTTAGATCAAGCCTACATCCACTCTCCCACGCTAATAGCATTCTAGCTGGATTCCATTATATAATCAACAAGAGATTACAACTTTGAATGCAAACACTTAGAGGTAGAACACACTATCTCACTGAGTCATTCTTTTGGTATTTCTCTCATGATCACAAATGTTTAAGCTCACCAAAGACAAGTGTATGATCGAAGGTCACTTAAACTTTGAAATTATAAATTATACATTTCGTTTCTTACTTGTTCATCGGTCCTTGATCTCCTTAAATACTCCTCCACTTCAAAACTAGCCGTTGGACAGTATATTAGAGGATCGTCTTCCAATCTATCCATTAGATAGATCTGTATCTAAAAGATTTGGTAGTCGTTGAGTGATAGAAGTAGAATCCCAAATAGATTCTGATCATCCATACAAATAGAAACTTGGTTTCCATAACTAAAACTTCTTCGTTTAGAAAGTTCTTGTCTTCAAGATCAAATTGTCAATCAATTAGATTGAGTCAATCAAATCAATCTTGATGTAGAATCCAAACCAAATCACTAGCCGTTATACATTTAGGGCTTGTGTTACGTTCTGTCGCGTTCTAGATGTAAAGTCTGAGTGCAATAGACTTTACAATCTGGACGTAAGTTTGAACATATTATACTTCTAAACAAATTTAGCTTTAAGGTTTGAATACAGTTTGAATAAGTTCAGCTTCAGCATAGATCTGTCTTCTAGCTTTTCTAAGTATAGAGTTTGATAATATCCTTTACATGTTCTATTATCTGCATAGTCTGTTACTTAACAATTAAATACATTAGTAATCTTTGATTTATTTTATCATTTTCAAAATATCATAAATGATTTCCTTAACAATCTCCCCATTTTTTATGATGACAAAACAATCTCTAAATATGCAGATGTGTAATCACAATTTTAAAGATAATAAATCAAGCAATCTTAAAGAATAATGTAATTCAAGATAGCAAATGGATTGAGCATATAATTATATATGTAAAGATAATCGCAGTTCAATAAATATCAACATATATACATATTTATATTCTCTCCCCCTTTTTGTCATAATCAAAAAGCGATAATAGTGGAAATAGTATCACATATAGAATATAAAACGATAACAAATATATCTTGTATGAACAAAATTTTCGAAAAATCAGTTTTTATAAAGTAAATCAAATATTAAAGATATACAATACAACTCACTTCGATCATATATATCAGCAAATATCCAATAAAAATCACTGATGCATTATAAAATTCACTTGACCCATTTTGTCATAATAAAATGATAATATCAATAAGAGGTTTGTTAATGACAAAATGTAATAAAAGATGCATCAACTGGATTTTGTACAACTTAACAAGTTCTAACACATTTACATTTTCCTTCCTTCCATACTAATCAAGATCATGATTGATTCAAAAAGATTTTCCCATAATTGATCAAAGCTCCCCCTCAATTTGTTGCCTTTTTGTGATGATCACAATTCTTTCCTTTCTCTTGGATTCACTTTCTCCCCCTGTCATCATGACAATATTTGCAAATAGCACTAATTATGGCTTGTGCACGTTGAGCAGAATATTGTTCATTATTTCCTTCGTAACAATAATATCCACAACGATCATTTGCATTTTGAAACTCGAGGCAAAAAATTATTTTCTTCAATCAAGCTCTTCTCTAATTCAATCTGCATAAACTTAACGAACTTTTTGCACAAATAAACTGTAATAATATCCACATAATATATAATGCCCTTTCTTCAAATAAATATATTGAATAGCATATATAAAATTAAAATTCAGAACTACTCAACCTTTCGTACGACACATTAGAGATTTCCTTAACAGTTTGCAAAAACTTTGCACAATGAAGGGAATTTTTTAGCCTCAAGAAGATAGTATAGAATCTCCATGATTTTCAAATCGAGCATTTCAAAATTCACATGGAAGATTATTTTGCCACTTGCAAATTCTTGTATAATAGATAACAATCTTTGCAAAAATATCACGTAATATCTTCCTTCGATTTGTTGATCAAACTTGCTAGATATAAGATATCTTTTAAGAATATAGCAAGAGTATCCATAAATATGCAATAATATATTTCAAGATTAAAGGGATTTCCTTAAGCATAAATCTCAAAAATATATTATTGATGCATTTCGCAAAAAGAAAGTAGATATTTTTATCACATGCCAAATCAAGCCATTTATAAAAATGCAATGCCTTATATTTATAACAAAAGATATTTGCAATATAAATCATATATAATTCATAGGCAATCATCTAAAATCATGAAAATGTATGTAGAGATTTGCAAGGCAGGATAAAAAAAAATTATTCTCTTACCCAAGGTATATGATTACAATATATCATTAAAAAAAAAAGATCATTACCAATCTTCGCCGGAGATTCTTTTCTTATTGCACCAAAATCTGCATAGATTCACAATCATTTTTGCCTTATTGAATTTTCTGCAATCAACTCATTTCCTTTTTGGTATCCATCAATTGGATCCTTCCATTTCGTTAGAGCAAATTATAAAATTTACATGAATAATCAAATATTATTTCTAAACTCATCATAACATATTATTTAAGGAAAGAACATTATGCACAATAATATCTTAAAAAAAATTCTCACTTAATCAAAGTACAATAAAATCAGAGAGAATAAAATCCTTGAGTATCTAAGAATATCTTGCATAATTAACATCACATAAAACAGACTTTTACTTTACAAAATCTGAGAGTATAAAAACAAACCAAATCACACATATTAAATCAAATCGCAACTCATGAATTAAAAAAAAAAACACGTGATTCTTCCTTCAATCAAACCAAATAATAGAATACGGTCATAATAAAATCTAAATCAATCAAGGTACAAAGAGAATATAAATATAATGAGAATTTTTAAATTACATACTTAAACCAAATTGAGAATAAAAAATATATATTCCTTACCAAATTCTCCTTCTTCTCTTCCTTTATTTCCTGCAAAAACAACTCACCTTTTCTTTGGTATCCATATTTTCATGGATCCTTGAAAGTTAGTAGAGTATGCTGTTTTTATCCAATCTTTCTTAATAAGTCTCCAGACATTAGGACATTATTTCTCAAAGTGTTTTGAATCTTCACAATTTGAACACTTGAGGGCATTTCGACCAACAGGTTTTGTAAATATCCTTTGAAAAATACTTTTTGTACACAAGTTTAAGAGGTCTTTGTTACTTTATGAAAATCTATTAGATAATCACTTTCCTTATTGAAATTAAGTCCCGACTTATTATACTAAGGCACTTGTATTGAAAGGATATGTTATAATATTTTTGAATCACTTGAAAATCTTATGGAAATATTTGAAAATTCTTTCTTCAAAGAATCATTTTCTTTATCAAGTAAATCTCGACTTTCTTTTGTTTATAGAAATTTTTTTTGCAAAATTTCAAAATTTTCTTTTTGAGAAAGATCATGTTGCCTAAGCCATGAAGGAAATCCTTTTAAGAAAAGATTTGAGGTTTAAGCAAAACTCATTTATATACTTAAAGACTTTAGTAGGAATTTCTGAATTGTTTACCTCAATTTCCTCATGGGATTCTGCATCTATGTCTGAGTCAGACTTTGATTCTGAGTCTGATCCTAATTTTGAATTTGAATTTGAGTCTGAATGTATCATCAAGCATATATTTCCTTGCTCATCATCTTCTTTCATTGTTCTTTTCTACCCATTCTTCTTGTATTGTTTTCTTCCACTAAATTTCCTTCATTTTCTACTTGGCTTTTTGAATTTCTTGATCATAAAAGCAAGTTCTCTATTGTCCATGTCATTTTCTGAGTATGTATCATTAGAATCAGCGTTAGATTTTAAAGCGATGGACTTCTTACCTCCGGGATCTTCGTCATTGTTTTATTCCACTTCGTAGGATTGAAGAGTGCCAATCAATTCATCAACGGTGAGTGGCATAATCCTCTGAGTTTCTCGGATTGAGGTCTTGACATGGTTCCAATCTCTTGAGAGATCTTGTAAGAGTTTGTTGACCTTTATTGGGAAAGAAATTGGATGACTTTGATACGCCAAATTGTTTACAACTTCTGTAAAATGATTGAACATATCTCCAATCGACTCTCCTGGCTTCATCTTGAAGGATTCATATTTTCCGAGCAGTAAGTTTACTTTTGTCTCTTTTACACAATCAATCCCTTCATAAGTAACATGAAGTCTATCCTAGACTTCCTTAGCTGTTTCACATGAAGAAATTCTGTTATATTTAGTAGGAAATAAAGCGCAATATAAAGAATAAATGGCTTTTGCATCAAGCGCTTCTTTTTTGGATATCTCCGTCCGAGACATAGGAGCAGAGGGTTTGGTTTCTTTATCTTTGCCATTCTTATTTGATGTAGATGCAGTAGTGGGATTGATTCATTTTTCCACAACATCCCATTGTAAGGGATCTCTAGATCTTAAAAATGTCTTCATTTTGTTTTTCCAAACGTTGTGTTCATTTCTATCAAAGTATGGTGGCCTGGTGTTGCTTTACCCTTCCATAAATCTTGGTGCCAAGATACTAGCTATAAAAGATCTTTAGCTCAAAAGTAAAAACAATTTTATAAACCAAGCACTTGGCTCTAATACCAATTAAAAGTGCTAGTATGAACGCCTAGGGGGTGAATAGGTGTGAAGACAATTTTTCACAAGAAACAGTAAAAATATTTTTCTTTTGAAACTAAGTCTAAAGAACAACAGACTTTTAAAACTGAGTCTAAAGTACAACAGACTTTTAGCGAGTTCAGACTTTAACAGTTAAATAGAACGAGAAACAAAATAAAAGAGTTAATGGAAAAGAATAAGAATACATAATTTATAGTGGTTCGGCTTAGATCAAGCCTATATTCACTCTCGCCCGCTAACAACCTTCTAGCTGGATTTCACTATATAATCAACAAGAGATTACAACTTTGAGTGCAAACACTTAGAGGTAGATCACACTATCTCACTAAGTCACTCTTTTGGTATTTCTCTCACGATCACAAACGTTTAAGCTCACCAAAGACAAGTGTATGATCGAAGATCACTCAGACTTTGGAATTATAAATTCTACGTTCCGTCTTTTACTTGCTTATTAATCCTTGATCTCCTTAAATACTCCTCCACTTCCAAACTAACCGTTAGGCAATATCTTATAGGATCGTCTTTCAATCTTCCGACAAATCTATATCTAGAAGATTTGGTAACTGTTGAGTGATAGAAGTAAAATCCCAAATTGATTCTAATAGTCCATACAAACAGAATCTTGGTTTCCATAAGTAGAGCTTATCCATTTAGAAAGTTATTGTCCTAAAGATCCAATTGTCAATCAATTAGATTGAGTCAATCAAATCAATCTTGATGTAGAATCCAAACCAGATCACTAACCGTTATACATTTAAGGCTTGTGTTACGTTCTGTCTCGTTCTGGATTTAAAGTCTGAGAGCAATAGACTTTACAATTTGGACGTAAGTCTGAACATATCCTGCTTCTGAACAGATTTAGCTTTAAGGTCTGAACACAGTTTGAATAAGTTCAACTTCAGCATGGAGTCCGTCTTCTGATTCTTCCAAGTATAGATTTTGATAATATCAATTACATGTTATATCATCTGCATAGTCTGTTACTCAATAATTAAACACGTTAGAAGCCTTTGATTTATTTTATCATCTTCAAAGCATCATAAGGGATTTCCCTAACAACAATCTCCATTTTTGCTGCCCTCCTATGGATGGAGGTCGCACTAATCAAACCGCATAAATTTGGTATCCGATATATTTTCTTGTAATGCTCATGTATTGTTCGATCACCTATTTTTCGCAATAATTTGCATGGCTGTAAGCAAGCCACTAGAAGCTAAGACCCAATTGTCAAGTCCAAATCAAATCCTTCCTTCTCCCAAACAAATGTTTTGCAAGTCTTTCTTGACTCAGTAATCAAATTGATTTTATCTAAAGTATTATATATCTATGTAAGGTAATCAAAGCAAGTACAATCAATTAAGGATGTGCACAATTGGAGATACGAAGAATCTCCTAAATAATATGCACAATCACAGGAAATATGGAAAATGTCCTCCAAACCTTTCGAAAACATCTTAAGTATCTTTAAAACATGTGATGCTGCCCCTAATTTTGGTCACGAACTTTCGTCATTCTTCACCCAACTACCACACTTTGTTTCAGGTTTCAGGTACGTCTTGGGCCTCTGCCCTCTTGTGTTTATTTTTTTCATCAGGCCGTTCTGTGACATCGGGCTCGAATGGCTCGACCTGGCCCAAATTTGTAAGAAAATGGAAACAGATAGAAATATTTACGAATCAAAAAGTAATTCAACTTTAGTCCAAGCCAATTCTTGAATAAGAATCAGGCCTCTACAAAGTGCCTCAAGGCTTGGCCCGTGCTCAACCCAACCGGAGATGTCTTAAGGATTGGGGAATGACCGCCCCCATCCACCCCAAAGTTACTATCATTCTCTTCAGTTTGGAATTTGGCTCTAAGTTGGCAAAGTAACTAAGGCGTAATCTTGGATTTTATTGCAATAACACACGCTTTTAGATCCCTACATCCTCTAAGTGATGATCTTTATTAGGTCGAACGAACGATTATGTTGGAAATCTTGAAACTTGTCACCATAACGTGCTTTAGTCTTAAAACTTTCATTTCATACATGTAAGCCGTAAACTTGTCACGATCATCCACTTTAATCCTTCCATTAGCTCGTCAGGTTTTAAAGAGGAAAAATCTAAATGACATTTTTTTTTTCATTTAAGGTCATGTTCGATTGAAAAAGCAACAAAGAAAAGGCACGTTTCGTTTACTTAAAACCTAATAGAGTTAGTGGAAGGATTCAAGTGCATTGAACGAACTTGTAGGAGTCAAATGCATTTTTACAACAAGTTTTAGAAACAAGAAAGGGTATTTTGGCTCAATTTTAAAAATACAGACAGACAAATCTATAATGAAAGCCATACCAAATGAAGCGATATGTGCTAATTTTCTGTCAGTTTACTTGGTCGGTAGCATTAGGGCTATTCTCCCTTATAAAGCCATAATCTGTTTGCTGCCCATCCCGGTTCCAGTCTTTCTATGTTAGTCATAGACCTACTCCTTACTTTTGAACGCCCATTTATGAAGTACCGCATCGTATGTTATTTATGAAGTGTTTTCTAAGACATTAGTTTGGAAGACTCGTGGGACGACTTTGACTGGGGCAGAACAAAAGACTAATGACTACCGAAGGCTTTTGTATAAATTTAAACACCGGACTTTTGCTGTACATATTACGAAACCCTTACATTATTTTTGTGACTTTTGTTATGCTAGCAAGTAATTGTGTTTTGTTTTTTGCTACATTCAAATAACCCATCATGTGTACAATGACCCTACAATTAGAAAATTACCCAATCAATCATAAATTTATCATACATATGCCAATTTAGTCCAAATTTCTCCAATTTTATCAATTTAGTCATATACATTTGTACGAAATCCCAATATAGTTATTCTGGCCAATTTTTGCTAGAAATCACTAACATAGTAGCCTATTATTGTTGGCCATCCTACATGGCATATCACCACATCAACTATTATTTCCTGTCAAAATTGGGCAAAATGATTACATTAAAATTGTGCCCAAAGATTTAGGACAAAATTAACATAATTGGAAAGCTTACCATTAAATTGGCATTAATTCAATATGTTTAAGACTGATCGAACAATTTCCCCCACCTTAGCTAGTAGGAATGATCCGATTTTAGGGTGGCTTAGCTCCCACCCTCAAACTTTGAACCAGACCAAGCAGATTGGATCGGACCAACAAATCCGGTCCAATTCACAGGTGGATCCAATAATCAACGGATAAATGTGTAACTCCCTTCTATAGTTTGCAAGGCTGCAAGTAAGTCTTGTGATATCTGTACAATAGGTTTAGAATTGATTGAATAATCTCCCCAACCTCAGCTAGTATGAATGATCTAGTTCCAAGGTGGTTTAGTTCCCACCACCAAACCTAGAACTAGACCAGGCAGATTGGAGCAAACCAACCAATCCGATCCAATTCACGGGTGGGTCCAAGAATAAGCAGATAAATGTCGTATTCCCTTGTATTCCTTGCAAGGCTACAAGTATGTCTTGGTTTATCCGAGCTGTCATCCTCAAAGTAGTTATCTTATCCACGCAATCATCATATTTCACACCCTTTTTTCTTCGCATACACTTTGTTTGGAAGTGAATCTCAGCAAAACGATCATTAAAAAATAACATATGATTTGAAGTAAGCCTTAAAAAAAGAATTTGTTGCGCAAGAATAGCGAGGTCTTCATTTCATTTCTTTTAAACTCATGGATATCCAAATGAACTTTACTTTTAGAAATTGTAATAATAAGAACTATAAAAAAAATAAAAATAAAAATAAAAATATCAATCCAATCTAGGCTATCTAGGCAGTTCGGTCTACTTGTGGAACAAGAAACTACACCGATTATCACCAACTCCAAATTTTAGGAACCAAATAATGGAGTTGTGGAGTATGATAAAGGAAAATAATGTTCAAATGCATAAACAGATTGTTGTGGGCATATACTTCCCAATAGGTCACCCATCTTGTCATTTTAAAGAAGATAATATGGTTTTTACTATTGCTAATGGCACACATATAATTTCCATCATAAACTCTTGCTATATATAGGAGAAATTTCTTTTATAGTTGTAACGTTGAATCTTGTAACCCTAGAGCTTGTAACGTCAATATTGATAGTAAAGAAATTGCCTAGTAGAGTATCGTGGTTTTTTCCTTCCTAATTTTGGGAAGACTTTTCAACATAAATATTATCACTTATTTTAATTCTCTATTTTTCTCTTAAAAGATCCATGTTCCTAATACCGAATTGGTTCTCACGAGATCCACCCAAAACCAGCCAGTTTAGTCTGCTTTCTAGGTTAGATTCAGATGAGTGCTCACCCCTATCAGCTAGTATCTTATATAGAAAATCAAGCATAAGCTTGGTATTTAAAAAATTTTAATTTTCACCTATTTCTCTAAACAGCTACCGATCAACTTGTAATTATTATTGTATTAAAATTTGCATTTCTTAACCGGCCTATATAATTAACATGTGCATCCACTGATCAGCGACTAGAAAATAGTAGTAACCTTGAAATTTCTGCTGGATAAACGGTGGAATACATTTCACTCGACAAAATATTGAAAAATACTTGTATTGCCATGCTTCAAAGTCGAATACTTGGACTTTTGTGGGATTAGTAATATTGCAACTCAACCCCTAAAAACGCAAATATCTGGAATGTATCCCAGCTATAAATAATGCGCTTGGAAAAACACTCAAAAAACATGCTGAGGAAACAAAATTTGAATTAATGTTTGGATGTTTGTGTTAACCGTTCAAGTTGTTATTGTCTTTATTCCATATAAATAAATAAATAATGGGCTAAGGTGGCCTTGCCCGCAGTCATGGTGGCCTGGGCAGGGTTGCCTTCGCCCATGGCACGGCCCCCACTAGCACCTACGCTGCAGCTCATTGGCCACCGGAAAAAAAAAATAAAAGAAAGAAAAGAAGGAAAAGAGAAAAATAATTAAAATAATTAAAAATATGCTACAGAAATTGAAAAAAATTATCCACTTAAATGTCGGCTGTGTCATGTAGGATAACTGACATTTACAGTTGTGCCATGTAGGATGAACGACATTTACATAAACAATTTCTAGCTAAATTTTGTCGGATTAACTATATGGGCAAATTGTCAAAAAAATTTAAGACTACAGTTGTTCTACTGAAAGTTTTATGACTAAATTTGCATAAATACAATAAGTTTATAACTTTTTATGGTAATTATCCCATCGTAGAATATTACATCATAGCAAAGAATATTGAAATTTTGGCAACACTACCCCTGTCCATGTTTTGGATTATGTGAGGAACTTTTTGTCTAGCCAAGTTCATGTGTTCTTACTTGCATTTTGAAAATTATTTGCCTTTCATATAGGGTTTAATTTTTAAAGAACATATTTTCATTCCTAGTGCGTGTCTTGAATATTAGAAATGGGAGAATTACCAAAAAAAAGTCCTAGACCTATTGCAATTATGCTAATTCAGTTCTAAGTTTTTTTTTTTTTTTTGCTAATTCAATTCTAAATCTTTTCTAATTGTGCTAGTTCAATCATCTAGTCAAATTTGGCTGGGCGGTCCTGAAATGGTGACGTGGATACTTTTTTCATAATTTTTTCCTCTTTTTCCCCTTCTTCCTTCTTCCTCTAACCAATGGCAAGCCTCGTCATTGGCTAGCAAGGTTGACCTTGCCAGCCCTCACCACTAGCCAATAACGACCAGCCGGAGTAAGAAGGAAGAAGGACAAAAAAAAAAAAAAAAAAAAAAGAGAAAAAGAAAAAAAAAAAGGAAAAAAATTAGTAAAAGAATTATTAAAAAATTGCAGCTGATGCTATTTTTTTTTTTTTTTTTTTTTTTTTGGCCAGACCAAATTTGGTCGGATAGAATATATTGGTATTATAAAAAGTTCAAGATTAAATTAGTTACAAAAAAGCTTAGGATTTAATTGACACAATTACAATAGGTTTATGACTTCTTTTTTTATCATTTCCCCACCTAGAATGTGCCCCACGCTTTGAGCCAAAATAAACTACACTTATAATAATTAAGCTACAACCATTTGCTTTTCTAGTAACTTAAAAGAATATTGTTGACACCTAAATTTTGGCAACCCATTTGGTCATTTATCACATTAAAAATTAGGGGTTAATTTTATCCATGAAAAAATGTTAATTGCATAACATATAGATATAGGTGCATTTATTTTTAATTTACATGTTTTGCATTTATTGGACCAGTGACGGGTGGATTTGAATTAGTGGTTTTAAGCTTTAAATTACAAAAAAATTTGGTGCGCTCATGACCCGGACGCCTCATCAAGCCGACTCAAGTGTGTTTTGCAAGGCCGATAAGAAATTGAAGCCTTTAATCACTTGAAGCAATCACCGCAATTAGGGCTCGAAATTTGGATTTCTTTGGTATTTGTGTGGCAAAGCCCGATTTTTGAGTTGTTGAGCTGTATATTTTTATAGAAATGGTACTTTGGGATGTTGTGAAGCTATAGCATCTTTCGGATTGTGATTTGAGCTTGCGATTTGTCAGGAACGGAATTTTGAAGTTGGGGACGCATTCTGGTACTGTAGAGAACAGTAGCTTCGAGCCTCTTTTTTTTTTCGTTGTTGTTTTTGGTACTATTTTGGGGTGGCTGAGTTGGGGTTGTTGTTGTACATTAAGAGAGCTTTCTAAAGACTATAAGATGGCTTGAAACAGATTTTTGTGGAGGAAGTTATGACGTGATGAAGTTAGCGCTTGGGCTACTCCTAGCGGGAAATGATGGGTTTTCGTTAAAATGAGAGCTTTTATAGTGCATAGGTGTCGTTTTATCGAAAAATAGGCCTAGAATAGACAAGTCGTTATGCGAATATCCTTTTTACTCGGCCTTTTGATATTATTTTTCCGTTAATTGTTAGGAATCCGAATGCGTTTGTTCGTGTGAGCGTCGTAGTTGATTTTTGGTTTTCCCCAGGTGAGTGACACTATTTCTTCTTTGTATTTTAAACTCATGTTTAGAGAAACGTGGTGGATTACATATTCCATGAGTTGATAAAAAGCATATTTTTTTGCATAAAATAGGATCGAGCTATTACTGTCATTTTTGTTGTTCGAAGGGAGTTATATTCCAACTTCAATTTGAATGGTTGTTTGAAAAAGGATTTGTGAAATTCTTTGTGAAAGAATCTTGAAATGTTTTGGAGAATACTTTCATATTTATATATCAAATTTTGAGTTGTGATATGACTTTCTTTTTTATGTTGGATTACTAGATATTGAGATTGGTGGTTTGTGCTCAATATCTCTGTGAACCCTGAGGGTTGTGTGGGTATGCGCATACTAATCTAGGATATCATTGTGGGCCGAGCCACCAGCTAATAATAGGTGGAGACCTTACCAAGGGGGGAATCTTGGTCATCTTGTCACGGGTGTTATGCGTGACCATGGTTAGACATTTGAGCATGAATTGGTCAATGGAGTGGACCATTGACGTGTGATTTGAGTTTGGTTGATGAAATGGACCATTGATGTGATGAGATTAATCAATGGAATAGATCATTGATGCATGTTTTATGAGATTGACTAATGGACTGGACCATTGGTATCTTCGGTATTTGAGTTATGATAATGTTTTTGAGTTATGTTTTAAATGTGCATAGTGATTTCTCGATCTGCTTAGAAGAAATGTGATACTCACTGAGCCGTGGTAGCTCACTTCTTTCTTATACTTGTTTTTTCAGGTTCTTCAGCAAGTCGTGAGTAAGCGTGAGCGTTCATTCGGGGAGAACTTTTGTAGTGGAAACTTTTTGGTATGGCTTGTGCATAGTTAATAGGTTTATAAGTTAGTCCTTATAGAAGGTTTATGTTTTGATTTTTGTGATTATAAATTTACTCTAATATTGTAACCAAGTGCCCCTTTTTGTCAAATATATATATATATATATATATATATATATATATATATATATGTTGATTCCGGGTGGAATCTTGGTTATGTTGAGGCTGTGTCCTTTGGTAAAAAGGACGGCTGTGTCATGCCCTTTTTTCTTGTGAATTGGGGTGTGACATTTGTTGGTATCAGAGCTTAGGTTTTGATTTGTTTGGGTAGATATGGGACGATGTGAGATTGTGGGATTTTTTTTTTTTTAACGCGTTAGCCTTTTAAATATTAAGTTGTAGCTCCGTTCTTGGATTCAGGTGATCATACGTGACTTGGAGACACTTGCTTCGCTTCGTAGAAATAGTAAAGGCAAGTAAGTTGTCGCCCATGATGCTAGAGACACACCTCAAGCTTCTCGAGGTGCGTCTTTAAAGAGGAGACGGGAGGATCGACGTGATGGAAGTCCTAACTCGCATGAAGTCAAGGAAGTTAACCAACGGTCGTTTCCCCCAAGTGACTTTGAGCAAGCCATGATTCATTGGTATCGTCAAGCAAAGGAATTAAGTGGAGATGGAGCAACTGGCTCATACACCTTTGAGCAATTCAAAGAGGCAAAATCACCCGCTTATGATGGGAAAGTTGATCCTCTTGCAGCTAAGTAGTGGACTAGAAAGATAGAGGGGATCTTTGAAGTAGAAGGTGTTCCTGAAGACAAGAAGGTTAACTTTGCTTCTCAATACTTAGAAGGCGAGGCAGAGCATTGGTGGGAGGGAATGAGGCCAGCTCTTGGAGATAGGGGTGGTGTTATAGCTTGGGAGGACTTTAAGTAGACTTTCAATGCCCAATTCTTCCCAGTGTCATTTCAGGCAAAAATGAAGAGTGATTTTATATGCATATCTCAAGGCGACTCCACGGTTTTGGATTATGTAGCCCGCTTTAATCAAATGAGTAGATTTGCCGAGCAATATGTGTCTGGTGAGCAAGATAAAGCTAATCACTTTCAGAGGGGGCTCCAATATGAAATTGGTTCGGTACTCACACCTCTAGCATTGACATCTTATAAAGATGTGTTGGAACGAGCCATCAGAGTGGAACAAAAGATTTTGGAGCGCGACGAGAAGGATGTACCTCAACATAAGAAGTTGAGATCCACGGTTCGTCAGGATAGCAGCGGCGGTGGCAACGGAAAGAGGAAAGCTTTTAACCAGCCAGGAAAGCCCAGAATTCATAATAATCCAGGCCCTTATACTACCTGTGGGAGACGACATAGCGGTCCTTATTACCGCAAGAGAAGAGCATGTTTCACTTGTGGAAAAATGGGACATATGGCACGTGATTGTCCATCACAGAAGAAAGCCCCTGGAGATAGTAGAGTATGTTTTGTATGTGGGCAACCTAGACATCAAGCCTACACTTGTTCTATGAGGAAGACCGCACCTCCAGTTGATAGGCCACAAGAAGGCTAGCAAAGGCAAAAGATGACTGGGAAAGTTTTTACGATGACAGGAGAGGATGCGGTGGCTTCTTATACAATTGTTGCAGGTAATATTTCTATTGCCTCACAACCTGCTTATGCATTGTTTGATCCCGGTGCCACGCATTCCTTTACTTCTAGTGACTTTGCAAAGAAACTTGATGTGTTACCTGAGCTTCTAAAATATGAATTGTGTATTGATACTTCCACTGGTGATTTCTTGATTACTGATTGTGTTTTCAAGAATTGTTTGTTGCGAATTGATGATGTACCATTGCCTGTGGATTTGGTGGAGTTAAATATATAGGATTTCGATGTTATTCTAGGGATGGATTAGTTATCAAAATATTATGCCACTGTTGATTGTTATTCAAAGAAAGTTATTTTTGGACATCCAAATCAACCCGAATTCTCTTTTTCAAGAAGTTATAAAGGCACTTTTCCAAGATTGATTTCAGCTATGCAAGCAAGGAGATTGATTTCAGCTATGCAAGCAAGGAAGCTTTTGGGAAAGGGTTGTTGCAGTTATTTGGCTTGTGTAAAAGATACAAGTAAAGAGCCGGTAAAGCTAGAAAATGTTCATGTTGTCAGAGAATTTCCTAATGTATTTCCTAAAGATTTACCTAGCTTGCCTCCTGATAGAGAGATAGAGTTTTGTATCGATTTAATGCCTAGTATAACACCTATCTCTAAGACCCCATATCGGATAGCACCTTTTGAATTGAGTGAATTGAAGACACAATTGCAAGAGCTTTTGGATAAGGGTTTTAGCAGGCCTAGTGTATCGCCTTGGGGAGGTCCTATTCTATTTATGAAGAAGAAAGACGGTAGTATGCAACTTTGCATAGATTATCGAGAACTTAACAATGTGACAATCAAAAATAAATATCATTTGCCCAGGATTGATGATTTATCTGATCAACTACAAGGGGCTCAAGTATTTTCTAAGATCGACCTTCATTCTGGGTATCATCAGTTAAAGATAAAAGTTGATAATGTGTCAAAGACCGCTTTCAGAACAAGGTATGGGCATTATGAATTCCTTGTCATACCTTTTGGGTTAACGAATGCACCTGCGGCTTCACGGATTTGATGAATAAGGTATTCAGGCAATTTCTTAACAGATTTATTGTGGTATTCATTAATGATATTTTGGTGTATTCGAGGAGTTTGGGAGAACATGAACAACACTTGAGAGTTGTTTTACAAACTTTGCATGAAAAGAAGTCGTATGCTAAATTTAGGAAGTGCGCCTTCTGGCTTGATAATATAGAATTCTTGGGTCATGTAATATCAAAGGATGGTATCTCAGTTGATCCAAAGAAAGTTGAAGTAGTTGTTCAATGGAATCGCCCTACCAATGTCACGGAGGTGAGAAGTTTTCTTGGGTTAGCAAGTTATTATAGGAGATTTATAAAAGGGTTTTCTAAAATTGCCAGTCCACTTACTTGCCTAACCCAGAAGAGAGTTAAATTTGGGTGATCAGATCAATGTGAGCATAGTTTCCAAGAGTTGAAGAGACGATTGGTGTCAGCTCTTATATTAACTTTGCCTTCAGGAACTGGTGGCTTTACAATTTATTGCGATGCATCTAAGGAAGGTTTAGGTTGTGTGCTTATGCAGGATGGTAAAGTTGTGGCATATGCATCTAGACAGTTGAAGACTCATGAGAAGAACTATCCTACTCATGATCTGGAGTTGGCGGCGGTTGTGTTTGCCTTAAAAATATGGCGGCATTACTTGTATGGTGAAAAATGTGAAGTCTTTACCGATCACAAAAGTTTGAAATATATTTTTACTCAGAAAGAACTTAACATGAGGTAGATGAGATGGCTAGAACTTCTGAAGGATTATGACTTATCCATCAATTACCATCCAGGTAAAGCTAACATGGTAGCCGATGCCTTGATTCGCAAATCCTTTGGAAATATGGCAGCATTGCTCACTTCTCAAAAGCCTATTCTTGAGGATATGAGAAAGATGGACCTTGAGGTTTTAGTCCATCAGCTTGGTGCTCGATTAGCTAATCTTCAAGTACAACCAACATTGATTGACATAATCAAGGTTAAACAAAATGAAGATCCTCAATTAGAGAAGATCAAAGAAGGTGTAGAAGCTGGGAAACAAGATGACTTTAGTATCCATGTAGATGGGTCATTGAGGTTTCGTGATCGATTATGTGTTCTCAATGATTCAGAATTGAAAAATGAGATATTACAAGAAGATGATAGCACTAGATTCTCAATTTATCCAGGGAGCACCAAGATGTACAGGGATTTGAGAGGAAATTTTTGGTGGATCAATATGAAGAAAGATATTGTGAAGTTTGTTGACCAATGTCTAGTTTGCCAGGAAGTGAAAATTGAGCATCAGAAACCAGGTGGTCAGCTACACCCACTTGAAGTACCTAAATGGAAGTGGGAGCATATTACCATGGATTTCATTGACGGCTTACCGAGGACGCCTAGTGGTAAGAATGCCGTATGGGTGATTGTTGATCGATTAACTAAATCTGCACACTTTTTGTCTTATCGATTTAGTCTTTCACTTGAAGACATGGTGAAGTGATACGTCAATGAGATAGTGAGACTTCATAGAGTTCCAGTGAGTATTATTTCCGATAGAGATCCCAGGTTTGTGTCCAACTTTTGGAAGAGTTTACAACGGGCGTTAGGTACTCAACTCAACTTTAGCATAGCTTTTTACCCATATACGGATGGTCAGTCAAAAAGAACTATTCAGACATTAGAGGATATGCTACGATCTTGCATTATTGACTTTGGTGGTTCGTGGGATGAACATTTACACTTGGTAAAATTTTCTTATAATAACAGTTATCATTCTAGTATTAAAATGGCTCCTTTTGAAGCTTTGTATGGGCGTAAATGGACGTGCGGACCCTCGGAGTGCCATAACTTACGAAAGGTACACTTAAGTGCCAAAATCGGAGTAAAAGGGATCACTTGAGTGCCAATCTGGCCAAAGTCCGACCAAAACGCCGACGTGGCATTTTTCCGACGAACCAAGCCCAAAACGACACTGTTTTACACGCTAATATGGCCAAATAATGCAAAAACTGCGTCGTTTTGGGCTAACGTGGTAAAAAAAATAAAAAAAAATTAATTAAATTAAAGTTCAAATTAAATTTAGTTAAAATGTTTTTAAAAATAATAATTAAATTAATTAAATTAAATTTTAAAGAAAAAAGGGAAAGGGGGAGAGGCGGCCGAGGATCGGCCCTCGCCCGCCACCGCGCCGCCCGCCACCGGGGGAAGGGCCGGCGACGATCGGGGAGGGTCGACCGGGTCGCGGGCCCCGGCCCGGGCCGGCGACCACGCCGATCGGCGGCGAGGGCTTACGAGCCCTTGCCCCCGCATCGAGGTGAGGGTCGCAGCCCGCCCGCATCCGGCGAGGCTCGGCGGCCACCCCGGCCGGCCAAGGGCCGCCACCCACCGGGACGACCCCGGGGGCGACGACCCTTGGCCCAGCCTAAGCGAGGGCCACCGACCTCGCCGGATCCGGGCGAGGGCTGCGACCCTTGCCCCAAATCAAGGCGAGGGCTCGTGAGCCCTCGCCACCGGCTCGGCCGGGGTCACTCAGCCCCGGCCAAGGCTCAGCCGACCCCGACCAACCCTCCCCCGCCGTCACCGGGCCTTTCCGGTGGGCTCAAGGCCGATCCCTCGCCCACGTCCCCCTTCCTTTTTTTTTTATTTTAAAATTATTATTTTTTTAATATTTTAACTTAATTTAATTTTAAATTAAATTTAATTATTTTTTTACCACATCAGCCTAAAACGACGCCGTTTTTGCATTATTTTGCCACGTCAACGTGCAAAACGGCATCGTTTTGGGCGCGCTCGCCGGAAAAATGCCACGTCGATGTTTTGGCCGGACTTTGGCCAAAGTGGCACTCAAGTGATCTGTTTTTCTTCGAATGTGGCACTTAAGTGTCCATTTGGGCAAAGTTAAGGCACTTAAAGCGTTCTTTTGCCAGCGTGTTTGCTGGGATGATGTTGGTGAGAAAAGATTAACCAGCCTTGAATTCATACGACAATCAGAAGAGAAAATCAGACTCATTCAAGAGCGTTTGAAAATAGCACAAAACCGTCAGAAAAGTTATGCAGACCTTAAGAGGCGCAAAGTAGAATTTAATGTAGGAGACCATGTATTCTTGAAGGTTTCTCCTATGAAGGGCGTTATGAGATTTGGCACGCGTGGTGAATTAAGTCCAAGGTACATGGGACCATTTTTTATATTAGAAAAGATTGGTGAAGTTGCTTATAAGCTAGCTTTACCTCCAGCATTATCCGGAGTCCATAATGTGTTTCATGTATCCTTATTATGGAAATATGTGCCAAATCATGATCACGTATTGGATTTTACACCATTGAAGTTGAGAGAAAACTTAACGTACGAAGAGCAGCCCATTCGTATTATCGATAAGAAGGATCAAGTGTTGCAACGACACACTATTCCTTATGTGAAGATCCAATGGAAAAATCACACGGAGAGAGAGGCCACTTGGGAACTTGAGGAAGAGGCAAGGCGCAAATACCCTCGCTTGTTTCATGATTGAGGTGCCTGTAAATTTCGATGACCAAATCTTTTTGAGGAGGGGAGAATGTAGTATATGGGCTCTTTAATAAATAAAAAATGAAAGAAAGAAAGAAAGAAAAAGAAAGGGTTGAAAAGTCAAAAAAGGAAGCTGAGGGAGAAGTGTGGAACCTTCGGTTGGGTTTTAAAAAGAGAGAAAGAGGCCTTCGGTAGAAACGAAAAGAAAAACAAGGGAATGGAGAAATAGAGGAGAGGAAAACAAAATTGGCGCGCTCATGACCCGGATGCCTCATCAAGCCGACTCGAGTGTGTTTTGCAAGGCCGGTAAGAAATTGAAGCATTTAATCACTTACTTGAAGCAATCGCCACAATTAGGGCTCGAAATTCGGATTTCTTGGCTATTTGTGTGGCAAAGCCCGATTTTTGAGTTTTTGACCTATATATTTTTATAGAAATTGTACTTTGGGATGTTGTGAAGCTATAACATCTTTCAAATCGTGATTTGAGCTTGCGGTTTGTCCGGAACGGAATTTTGAAGTTAAGGGCGCATTTTGGTACTATAGCGAACAGTAGCTTTGAGCCTCTTTTTTTTTTTTTCGGTACTTTTTTGGGGCAGTTGAGTTGGGGTTGTTGTTATACGTTAAGAGAACTTTCTAAAGACTATAAGACGGCTTGAAACGGATTTTTGTGGAGGAAGTTATGACGTGATGAAGTTAGCGCTTGGGCTACTCCTAGCGGGAAATGATGGGTTTCCGTTAAAATAAGAGCTTTTGTGGCGCATAGGTGTCGTTTTATCGACAAATAGGCCTAGAATAGACAAGTTGTTATGCGAATATCCTTTTTACTCGGCCTTTTGATATTATTTTCCATTAATTGTTAGGAATCCGAATGCGTTGGTTCGTGTGAGCGTCGTAGTTAATTTTTGGCTTTTCCTAGGCATGTAACACTATTTCTTCTTTGTATTTTAAACTTATATTTTGATAAACATGGTGGATTACATATTCCATGAGTTGATAAAAAGCATATTTTGTTACATAAAATAGGATCAAGCTGTTACTGCCATTTTTGTTGTTCGAAGGGAGTTATATTCCAACTTTGATTTGAATGGTTGTTTGAAAAAGGATTTGTAAAATTCTTTGCGAAAGAATTTTGAAATGTTTTGGAGAATGCTTTTATATTTATATATCAAATTTTGATGTGGCATCCCAAAATTTCATGACAACCCCTGGATATACCATGAACCATGAATAGGTGATGAAAGCGCCATCGGATTATATTATAGTCATTAGACTGATGAATTATAATAGATTAAGGCTGAGCATTTTAATGGACAATTATTCGGTTGGAAATATATCCTATGTCCATGAGTGACTAAGTATTTGTATTAAAAGATAAATTGATAGGAAAATTTTTATTCTTGACCATGTACTTTATAAGTTGGATTTTTATTGATTTATATTACAAAATTTTATGGCCATGTGAGTATTTGAGATTATGAAATTAAGTGGGGATTAAAGTAAATTGTTAAGAGCAATTATGGGCCATTTAAAAGTTGGACTTTAGACCCAAAAGTGTTGGACCCAAAGTGGGCCAAGAGGCCCGGCCCAAGGAGTCCATGAAGTGGTCGGCCAAGGCTGGCCCAAGCCCAGCCAAATGAGGCCCATCTTCTTTGCATGAAAATCCACAAGTGGCAAGAGGAGCTTGCCAAGTGTCATTCCCATGAAGCCAAGTGTTTCTACATGCAAAAACCAATGATGGCAAGCTAACCAAGAGACTAAGAGAGAGAAGGAGAGAGGGGTGGATGGCTAGAGGGATTGAAACCAAGAGAGAGAGAGAGAGAGAGAGAGAGAGAGTGTGTGTGTGTGTGTGTGTGTTCGTGTGAGTGAGAGAGTGAAGCCGAGAGAGGAGGAAGAAGACTTGCCGCCGTGCATCCGCCGAGCTGCCGCCGTCGAGTCTGCCTTGCCCCGCCGTTCGTGTGTGCTGTGTTTTGCTTGGATTAGAGACAATTAGAGTCCATTAATCTACCTTTGCTTGCTGTGTTCGTGTGTGATGAATGGTGAAATTTCGGATGTGGATGAAGTGTGAAAATTCGAAGCTATATGTCTTGCATCCTAGCCTAGTATTCTGTTTCTGGAAAAACAGTCCGACCTTTGTCGATTTCTTGAGTTCCATGCGATGTTCTAGTGGTAATTTGGCTTCAACTTCTTGATTAAAGTTGTAAAGGATTTCTTGGAGAGTAACATATAAAAATTTGAGAGCAAATGGACAAGTATTGGTTGATGAAATGATTTTCCTTTGAAGAAACTAGATCTGGAAACTGTTATGCCGACCTTTGATGATTTCGTGAGTTTCATGCGATGTTCTAGTTGGAATCTGACTTTGACTTCTTGATAAAAGTTGTAAAGGACTTCTTGGAGAATAACATATCAAAATTTGAAAGGCAACGGACACGTATAGGTCGATAAAACCATTTTTCTTTGATGAAGCTAGATTTGGAAACTGTTATAATGATCAATTGTGATTCTATGAATTTCATGCGATTATCTAGTCCGAATTTGATCTCATGTTCTTGATGAGAGTTGTATATGACATCTTAATGAGTAACATACTAAAATTTGAGGATAAACTGACAAGTAATGATCAGGGAAAACAATTTTCTTTGAAAATGATAAATCTGGACAGTGAACCGAGAGATAGGAAGAGTTATAAAAATTATAAATTTTAATCCAGAAAGAATTAAATTTTTATTTCTTCATGATACTTTTACCGCTATGTCTCAATTATAATATATTAAAATCTCATAATTTTCGGATTTCATTTAATGGTTTAATCGAAGTTATTTCCAAAACTGTGCAAAAGTGGTACTGGAATTTCTTTTGCTGTGAAGTATGGATTTATGTGATTGATGTGAAACTTTTTTGACATAGTATTCTGCATGAAATATCTTCCTCTGCATCTTTTTTGCATCGTGTTAAATTTTCAGAATTTATTGAGATCGTTTACTAATTTTTCCAGAATTTTTATTAAAGAAGTGCATTCTGCTTTATCCGAAATTTGCTGTATTTTCAAGAATAAATGGACTACCCTACAAAATATGATGTCTTGAGTGGTTATATATGCTGCATATATGGTGATGTTTGGCATATCATGTGACATCAAAAGATGGTTTAGATCTTTGATATTGTTGCATCAAATGCCATGATGAAAATGAGACATACATGAGATTATATATTGTGATAATAATGAGATCGTCAGAGGTGTAAGCCGACGATGCCTCGGGAGTGTTGGGATGCTCAGAGTGTCGGGTGTCGGATGCCCAGAGTGTGTGTGCCAGATGTCCTCGGGAGTTTCAAGATGCCCGGAGGTGTGTGCTGGAAACCCTGGAGGTGTGTGCTGGGGGGATTCCTCGTAATGCTAGTTGGGATACAAGATGCCCGGAGTGTGTGGTGCCGAATGCCCGGAGGTGTGTGCCGAAGGCTCTCACGACGCCAGGTTGGGTGAGAGCAATAAATTGTGGGATGCAAACATTGGTCCCTGGATGAAAAATAATGAGATCATTGTGAAAGATAAGAACTGAAATTGAATCATGTGCATGGGTATATGCATATGGCATGATGCATGATCTGCTTATGAAAGTAAATTGATACTATTTGATATTGAAAATGCGATCATGAAGGCGTAAATGGATCTCATGGTGATGTATGCTTGATAGCATGGATGATACGAATCATGGTAATATATGCACATTATATGGTGATATATGCATGGCTACTTGATGATATGAGTACAAGTGCATGGTGGTATATGCATGTTGTATGGTGATATATGCATGGCTGCTTGATGATATAAGTACAAGTGCATGGTGGTATATGCACGTCATATGGTGATATATGCATGGCTCAAGTGCATGATAGTATATACATGTTGTATGGTGATATATGCATGGCTGCTTGATGATATGAGTACAAGTGCATTGTGGTATATGCACGTTGTATTGTAATATATGCATGGCTGCTTGATGATATGAGTACAAGTGCATTGTGGTATATGCATGTTGTATGGTGATATATGCATGGCTGTAAGGTGAGATATGCTCGAATGCATGAATGATATGTGTTTTATTCATGATATATTGATTGTTCTGTTTGACGCATTGTGTAGTTTAGTGGATCTTTACTGCTGAATGGTTGTACTCACCTCGTTTTGGGACTAACATTTCAAACTAGATAAGATACCTCTGCTGCCATTGCCACGGGTAGATAGATCAAGTGGTTGGATATGACCGCAAGGAGGAGGATAGCAAATGAAGGAACTTTTGGACACCGACACTGATCGATGGACTTTAAGTATACGACTGTTGGAGGAGATGTCGGTCATCTTTTGAAGTATAGCCGAGTATAGAAGACTATGGGATTTTGATGTACCGATGAATGATGTCCATCTAGTTTGAGTAAATAAAAGTGTTCGGCTTTTACCTATAAATGTTTAGTTGGTGTGCATTGTTTTATGAATATAAGGAAATGAGTTGATGAATGTGCTTCTACCATATAAATTGCGCAGAGACCGATCTAAAAGATGTAAACCCCTAGGATTGATAGACCTTCAGGTCAAGCAAGAGAATGGTAATCGAACTGTGGCGACCCTAACGGTTCGCAGGCCGTCGAGGGGTGCCACATTTGAGTTGTGATATGACTTTCTTTCTGATATTGGATTACTGGATATTGTAATTGGTGGTTGGTGCTCAATGTCTCTGTGGACCCTGAGGGGTGTGTGGGTATGTGCATACTAATCTATGATATCTTTATGGGCTGAGCCATCGGCTAATAATAAGTGGAGACCTTGCTAAGGGGGGAATCTTGGTCGTCTTGTCACGAGTGTTACGCGTGACCATGGTTAGACATTTGAGCATGAATTGGTCAATGGAGTGGATCATTGACGTATAATTTGAGTTTGGTCGATGGAATGGACCATCGATGTGATTTGATGAGATTAATAAATGGAATAGACCATTGATGCATGTTTTATGAGATTGACTAATGGACTGGACCATTGGTATCTTCGGTATTTGAGTTATGATTATGTTTTTGAGTTATGTTTTAAATGTGCATAGTGATTTCTCAATCCGCTTAGAAGAAATGTGCTGCTCACTGAGCTGTGGTAGCTCACTCCTTTCTTATACTTGTTTTTCAGGTTCTTCAGCAAGTCGCGAGTAGGCGTGAGCATTCGTTCGGGGAGAACTTTTGTAGTGGAAACTTTTTGGTATGGCTTGTGCATAGTTAATAGGTTTATAAGTTAGTCCTTATAGAAAGTTTATGTTTTGATTTTTGTGATTATAAATTTACTTTGATATTGTAACCAAGTGCCCCGTTTTGTCAAATATATATATATATATATATATATATATATGTGGATGTATATATGTTGATTTCGGGTGGAATCTTGGTTATGTTGAGGCTGCGTCCTTTGGTAAAAAGGACGGCCGTGTCATGCCCCTTTTTCTTATGAATTGGGGTGTGACAACTATACCTTGGGAGTTGGCAAGATTTTGCCAAGCATCATATAGAAATTGAGGACTCAGAATTCTTGAAAGGGCTAAAGCACACGAAGCATCTTCAATTCTTGAGTCTTCAAGGTATTTCTAGAATTACGGAGCTCCCAGATTCCATTTGCAAGCTCATCAGCTTGAAAATCCTGGATCTTAATGCATGCCACAATTTAGAGTTGCTTCCTAAGAACATAGGTGCACTCAAGAAGCTGACGCATTTGGATATATCACAGTGCTACTTGCTGGATCACATTCCGAAAGAGCTTTCTTTCCTCACGCAGCTCCATGTTCTTAAGGGCTTTGTCATTGGTGACGTGATCAGCAGCGACTCATGTTCACTTGAAGATTTGGCAGGATTGCTGAAGTTAAGAAAGTTGAGCGTCTATACAGGGAATGTAAAATTTCCAACAGACAGAGCTAAATGTACTGCAAGGTTTTGAGAATCTCGAGAAGTTAACGATAGAGTGGGGAGGGAAATGGTTTGAGGGAAAACAAAATAAGAATTCTAAACAACTGAACTCTCCATCAAACTTGAGTGATGTAGGCAGTGTCAAGATGGCGGACAAAACAAATAGCACAAAAACTCCGCAAGACAACATTTCAGCCCAACCAAATGAACCTCATCAACCAGCACAGACAGCTTCTGCAGTCGGGAGAAAACTCAGTAAGAAATTTACCTTAAGGAGAAGTACTACTCAGACCTCTTCCCTGAATGCAGGAGATACCAGGAACTTGCAGAAATTGGAGCTCCATTGCTTTCCAGGAACTGTTGCTCCTGCTTGGTTGATTGAAGGCAAATTGAAGCCACAAAAGTCTCTTTACATAAGTGGAGTCAGAACAAGAGGATAACATGGAACGTTAAGATATTGTGTCTGAAGTTCTTAAGTGAACTGAAGATGGATTGGGGAGATCTGCAGAAGTCATTTCCGGAGCTAATTTGCTTGGAGAAGGTCAGATGTCCCAAGCTCACTTTGTTCCCCTGCAATGAGCACGGAGTTTGGTTGAATGGGAAAATGCAAGCTAAACCGATGGCAGAACCGGGACTGGGTTTGTCTTGGTCTTTTCTTAAACGTAAGGATATCATTTATCCTTTCCCTGTTTCTTCTTCCACCTCTAAACGAGAATAGCTTGTGGTTCAAATGTGCACATTCCTAGAGGAAGTGGACTGCCCGATGACCAACTTCTCTGCCCCTGGTAGTTGTTTGCAGTTTCACATATCATTTTGCTTTGTTTACATTCTGATGATGCAATGGAAGTCTTTTGTCTTTACATTTGATGATAAACTTTGAGTCAAATTCAGAGAGAATGAAATCTTGTTTGGTCTCAGGAGTTACGGGGAATTTCATCATTCCAAATGAAAATGAGACTGTATCGTATTTTAAGCAAACTGGATAACTATGCTTATTGCTTAGTTCATACTTAGTAGCAGCAAACTCGACCCATCTAAGGCTTTTGTTCAGCTATCACCCATCATTAGTTGCAGGATTCAGAAACTGCTAGACCACATTTGTTGTTGTACTTATCTGATCAATGAAGCAGTTTTGATTATTGCCTGTTTCTAAGTTATGCTGCATGAGATAAAATCTCTGTGGATGGTTTGGCTTTGGATTCATGTCCGCCTTACATAGTTCTCCTGTCAGGGAATTCTTCGGCTTTGTTCAGCTATCAGCCATCATCAGTTGCAGGATTCAGAAAATGCTAGACCACATTGGTTGTTGTATTTATCTGATCAGTGAAGCAGTTTTGATTATTGCCCGTTTCTAAGTTATGCTGCTCAGATAAAATCTCTGTGGATGGTTTGGCTTTGTTTTTATGTCCACCTTACATAGTTCTCCTGTTAGGGGATTCTTTGCATTCACTTTGTGAAGCTGCTAACTTTCTGAGTGCTAATCTCAGTGATTATCTGTAAACTACACACTTGGAGATATGCTGCCTGATAATAACTAGTTAACTGTGAGAAAAAGGAATCCCCTAATATGTATTTAACAGTGGTCATTATCAGTCCTGAGGACATATGCTCATCCACTAGTCACAATTATGATAACCTCATACATTCATCACTACTACAGTGTTCTTGAACTCTTTTGTTGTTTCCCATAGGGAGGAACGTTTCTTGGACTACTCTATAAGGGTGCGAATGGTAACGTTTCTGTTCTTTTTTTGTTCCAGGGAACAGAAATAAAAAAAAAAAGTGTTTCTGTTCCGGAGAACAATTTTTGAACAAAAGAACGCGTTTGGTAATGTTTGTTCCGAGAATAAAAAATGAATAGGAACACGTTTGGTAAATTTTATACTTTTTTTATTTCTTTTAATTTTTTAAACATTTTTATTTTATTTTTCATTTTTTCCTTTCTTTTTTATTTTTTCTTTTTTCGACCGCCGGCAGCCCTCACCCCAGCCACGACGAGGCTCACCGTGGTTGGGCGAGGCTCGGCCTCGCCTTGGCTGGGCGTGCTCGGCCTTGCCCAGATCCGGCGAGGCCTAGCGTCGCCGGCCCCCGGCGAGGCTCGGCCTCATCGGATCCGGGCAAGCTTGAGCTTGCCCAGCCATGGCGAGGCTCGGCCTCGCCGGGGTCGACGACGCTCCGGCGAGGTCGCCGACCCTCGACGGCGTCGCCGGCCCTCGACGGCCGGTCGCCGGCCATGGCCGAGGCCGGCGACCGGCCAAAGAAAAAAGAAGAAAAAAGAAGAAGAAGAAAAGAGAAGAGAGAGAAGAAGCGTTTCTTCAAAATTGTTTCTAACAAGAAGCAACTTTTTTGTGTTTCTTTTTTTGCTCCAATTTTGTTCCAGGAACAAAAAAACAAAAAAAAAACAAACGCAACCAAACGCGTTTTTCTGCTCTTTTTTTGTTCCCGAGAACAAAAAAAGTACAGAAGTGTTCCAGAAACCTTTTTTTGGAACGTTTCCATGCACGCCTAAGTGTCTTATTTTGAGCAGCAAATGCTCACATGAGATGATAGGCAGACTTCAATAATTTCATCTGCTGTGTCCCATTGAAAAGTTGAGAAATTTTGGTTTGTCAAAAGCACAGCACTGGACTTGGATAGACAATACTACCCTGCAAAAGTGGAGACTGCATTCGAACCGAAATTATCAAGAAAGACTCACGAAACATACAGTTGGGAGGAGGATGCTGCTGCGTGAGTAGAGAGAGAAAGCAATTACTGGAAGAGTCAGGGATTTGATTAGAATTGGCAATCAGTTGTCAGGTTCTAGTGGCTTGCTTACAGCTATGCAAACAATTTACACTGTTTGCGGTGATTTCATTTACCCAATTCACCTCGACATTTGAATGTAGTGCCATACGGTTTGGCATGTTTCGAAAAGACAAAGTACACAACTACTCTCCTGATTGTTTCCAGCAAGAAACCTCCCGTGTATAAACATGGTCTTCATGTCTTCCATGTTTTTTTCTTCTTTTTCTTTTTTTGGTCAGAGATGTCTTCCATGTTAAGGAACTGCAATGTTCTCTCCAGAAAATTGTTAGTACCCACTTTAGATCCTATTTGAAATTTTCCTTGAAAAGAAAGACTCCAAACTGTATACATTTGCATGGGACCCCATTTTCCATTTTCGGTGCATGCTTAGGACATCAGGCTCATGTAAATGAACCTAATGTACTGCAAATGATTTATTTTGTCACAGCTCTTCATTTGATAATCTTTAATTTGTTTCCCACAAAAGAAACTATCCTGTTTCAAATTCCTCAAATGAGGAGCACTCTTAAAATCAGACTTTCCAGAGGACTGTTGGTTAGAAGTTACAGCATCATCCGTCTAGAGTCAACCATGTCGATCTGCTGGTTAGAAATTCCTAGCAGCGAAGTAATACACGTGCTAGAATCAATTGAAGATTTTCTCATTTGATTTTCCTCCCCTGTCAAAGCTGTCGTTAGCATCATGTCATAAGACTAGTGCTTTAGGGACCATAAATAGAAATCTTGCAGATGAACATGAAGGTGAGGCAGAGAAATTTAGCAACAAAATCTTCAGAAAGTGCATGGCTTCTCATGAATTCGCTTTGCTTGACTTTGGAGATTCCTACCAAGTGGTGATCAATTTCTGTTGCTGCTAACAGAATGCCACACATCCACACAATTCTTTTTTTAAAGAGATTTCCCACTTTATATAATTGAGAATCGACACTCTCATTTCAAGCTGTTTATGAATAACTTCATTCTGATGATGGAGAAACAGAATAATGCAGTTTTTTAGGCACATATCCAGTGTCAAGTAACTTTGAAACAAGAGCAAACTAATGTTGTATGTGTATTAGTTCTGTATAATATGAGTGCATTGGAACTTCTCATCAGGACACAAAAACATTTGGCTCATTTTATTTAAAACATTCTTTAGCAGAATGTTGCTCACAGAAGATTAGATTTAATTACATCATTCATTCAGACTTGTAGAATTCTTATTCAGAACTGCTGAAAACTAGCTGCTTGAGAGTACAGAGATTTGAGCCCTTGTGTTACCGAAGGATAAACACCAGGGTAGTGGTGATTATTTTTGTCATGTGTTAAGATGACC
This sequence comes from Eucalyptus leucophloia subsp. euroa, assembly GCA_017140325.1. Classification (NCBI taxonomy): domain Eukaryota; kingdom Viridiplantae; phylum Streptophyta; class Magnoliopsida; order Myrtales; family Myrtaceae; genus Eucalyptus; species Eucalyptus leucophloia. The sequence goes on along the minus strand of CM029471.1, from coordinate 18,050,103 downwards.
AGAGAGGCCCGGATGCAAAATGAGGTAGAATCAAACATGTAATATACTGTTGGATTCTCTTATTACAAATAATTGATTAAATGCCCAAATAGTACCACCTCTACGCAGTAATAAACAAACTTTTTTCTCAAGACGAAATGCAAAATGCAAGAAACACGAGACTTCGATTCAGTCTCACTACTGTCGTGGAGTTGGGTTTGCTGGTGCTGCTAAAGTTGTTGGTTCGTGCATTTGACCCATTAGTTTGGCAGCTAACGGGAGGCCAGCGCATTTTTTCTTGATAACCGCCTTCAGCTGCTCTTTTTCGGTAGAATCAATTTGCTTTCCTCGTTGCTTGGCTGAATTCTCGAATATCGCCCAGCAAATTTCAGGATCCAGAAGGGGCATTATCTGGTGCAGATTGTCCTCATCCAACCATCTTCCTGGCCATCTCCTCATTCCTACATGTGAAAATGACTCTCCGCCCATACCCTTTCAGCAATCCGTGCGCAAGGCGGTGACACCATGGAGCCCCATTGCTCAAGTTCGAGCCCAAATTGGAATACCATTCATCGTCCTCATTGCAGATGCCTGCGTCACAAATGCCGTCCAAGACAATCAGATACTTCTTCCCCCACAGATGCTTGTGGAGCAAAGCAACAAGAGCACTTAGTTTACGATCCGCTGTCTATTTATCTTCGACATCACTGACTTCCTCTTCAACACCTAGCTGGAATAACACCGCCTTGACAATGTCTTGCCTTTTTTTGGGAATTCTCAGCAGGCTGCCTGGACAAGCTCACCCAAATTCTAGGAAGGAACTCTCTAGTCTTCTGTGCTTTGCTCAAGAACAATTGACATAGAGTTGTTTTGCCAATCCCTCCTTTCCCCACCACTCCAATCGCCTTGAATTCGTCGGAGCTTGGTTTCTTGCACAGAGATTCCAGTAACTCCATTTCGATGGCAAATCCCTTCACCGAATCTGCTTGCAGAGGAATTGGACCGGAAACCTCTGGACTCTTCATTGCGCTTCTGCCATTGCTATCCTGAGTAGCATCACCACGCTGGCTGGTACCCGAATTCCAGTTAAGTTCCTCCTCGATCTTGTCCAGGTTTCTCTTAATTCTGTATTTGGACAGAATCTGCTTCTTCGATAGTGTCTGGCACTCGGTCAGGACATCGTTGAGGTAATAGAGATTTTCCCTAATCGATTTTCCCTCGCACGAAGACGACCGGAGTTGACCTTCAAGCAGTCCTTCAGCTTCTCGAGCTGGCTGTGTAATGCTACTTTGGGGCGACTCTTGTCTTTAGTTTCAAGCCCATTTTTGAACTTCTCCAGCAGGTATTGCTCGATCTGTAGAGCCATACTAACTCCTGAATTCCTCATTTCTTGTTCAAGAGGTTTTGGAGGAGGAGGAGAGACATGACCATCTGAAGCCATGTTACTTGAATCTGTATGCTGACGGATGAACGGTCTCCAAGAATGAATACCCAGAAAAAGTAATTCTGGAGTTCTGATAAGATCAGTAGAAAGGCTCTCGTTTCTTTCGGAGCCTTGAGGGGTTAGCTTAAAAAGGTCTTGAAAGTTCTCACTATTTACACGGAGACCTTTCTTTATTTTAATGTCCTTAACAGCTGCCAGATGATAATTATGAAATTAAAAGTTGGCCTGTCGTTCTGCATTCACACATGCACCAGATAAGTGGGGGTGATCTTGATTGAATTACTCGAAATTTGTATTTTATGCAGAGATCGTTCTTTTTACAGACGTCATGCGGGGAGATCATGGGTATGGTTATCCAATTTCGAAGGGTCAAACCATGGTTCTGAACTTCTTATTCATAAATTTCCTCACAGGTCCCCCATTTAACCTAAGGATGAGAAGATTTAAGATGGAGAGTCTCCCCTCACTTATTTGTCAACTAATCAGAAAGATGGGTAGAAGACAAATGAAAAGAAGAAAAGAAACTGAGAATATAAAGGTAACACAGTCATCGGCTCCTTTGCGCAAAGGTAAGAAAATTTCCACCCTCTTCTCTCTTGAGAAAATATTAGGTGCCCAAGTATAGACACGTCAGCTTTGCACTAATCCACTTAACGTCCGCCATGTGTCAATTTGGGACCCACTTATCAGATATCCTTGCGCCCCCTCTCTCTTCGATTAATGTTTTTACATTTTCATTCCTTTTTCCTTTTTGCCTTTTTGCTTCTTCTTCTTCTTCTTCTTCCTCCTTTCACACACTCTCTCTCTCTCCTCTCTCTTCTGTGGATACACACCACTCTCTAATTTTTTCGAAATGCTCTCTCGCAATCCGCCTCCATCTCTGCCTCTATCTTCACCCACTTCTTCTCCGACCTCCCGTATCGCCACGTCTTGTCCAACTCCTCTCACACCCTCAACATCGACACCAACATTGGCTAGGAGCTCAAGGCCCTCCGCCGCGTCAATGAACCACGCTCTGCCTTTACCTTCTCCGTTGCCTATGCCGACCCTAGTCGAACTCAAATCTGTTGATTCGAGGTCTAGTTGAGCTCTAAATCATAAATCTAGGGTTTACTCGAGCTTAGATCCAAAAAATGAGGCTCAAAGTCGCCGGCGGAACTCGACCTCCGATGACGGTGGATAGACAACAGTGAGGTGGTGTTGGAAGGCCATTCGCAGGATTAAGGTGGGCTAGTGCAAAGTTGACATGTCTATACTTGGAATATTGGAATATTTTGAATTGGACGGGTGGTCAACGTGGCCAATAATGCGTCATTTTGTTGAAAAGCGATTGTCATCTGGATTTTCTCGCCGAAAGATTCCAAATAAAAATCAACGGCTCCAATTGATGATTCCAAACCCTAATTGAGATCGCTAGTCATGACTCTGCTTTTGCCAATCGAGCTCACGAGTTAACATCGATTCATGAACCTATAAAGTTAAATTGTAGAAAAAAAAAAAATAAGTTCGACCTCCATGTGTTTGTGCTTTTTCTATGTGTCGGACTTGAGCTTATATGAACGCCATTGGATGCAAGTGATTAGTAAACTTCCTTCCTTCTTCCTGCGCTGGTGCTATCTCACCAGTCCACTCTCATAGTCTCTTGGGTCATTTACAAATTCGAAAGTCAATGTTCACCATTTGGCCTTTCATCGAAGATTGAAAAGAATAAAAAAAACAAAAAGAGAGCACATGCACGAAGTGAACCATGTTTTCCTTAAATTGCTATATACTGGTTCTTCAAGAAAATCAGCCAATTAAAACTACACGGCCAAGCTCACAAAAGGAGTCAAAACTTCGAAATTTACGGTTGAGTTCATATGTTGCGTTTCAACCTGTGAGATACCATGAAAGAAATACTCTCTTGTGCTAACTTCATGGACAAAGTACTGCGCGTATGACTTGAGACATATGGCGGATGCATTGGCTTATTCTCTAAGGCTGTGTGATCTTTGTGGCGTGCAAAAAGCTATTGGGGACTGGAAATTCTGGGTTTAACTGGGTTATGCAATTCTTGGAAGGCCATTTCCTTAATAAAAGAATCCTGAAGTTGGCTTGGAATGGGGCCATTCGCTGCATTTGGAAGGAAAGGAACTCTATGTTGCATGCTGGTCCTTTCTCTAAGCTCATCGAGAAGCATTCTTCTTTCGATGAGAGTTCAAATAGCTGCTTATCATTCAACACCAGAGGAAGCGTGATATGGGCTAAGTTCCCGTTGTGCTTTATCATTCAACAACATTCAGTGATGCGGTGTGGAATAAAACTAGGAGGTTGAAATGTTTCACCAAATTCTGCGTGCAAAGCATTTGTGGCAAGGTCGGATTGCGTGTCTTAGTAATGCGTCTACCTGTGCCCGACGTCAAACTTCGGATATATCGCTTGGTAGACAACTGGTAGTTTTCACTGAGCATATTATTTCTCTTGGAGTTCATACGCAGGACATAAGTAGCCTGGTAAAGCTCAGATATTAAAGGCGGAACACTTCAGAAGAAAGGAGCAGCATTCTCATTGAAACCAAGGTATTCCAGGATTCAACTCCACAGTGAATCAGGATAATCAGACACGTCACATTAACAACATTACCCTACAAAACGAAAAGAAAAAGGATTTCAAGGATATAAATGAAACAAGGATACAGATGAACATCACAAACTGGCACTAACCACTCACGATAAGCTTTGCTCTAGCATGGCCTTCATTGATTTGGAGCTGCTCTCCATTGCCATCAAGAGCCACACAAAGGTCACGAGCACTGCCTTTACTAGGTATTTGGGCTTGTGCCTCTGCTCTGCAATGAATTGCTGCATAGCGTGTCAACTGCACCCACACTCTACTCATGATCTTCCACTTTACTAGCTTTAGATTACTCAACTCTTTGGCCAAGATGCATCCATCGAACAAGACTGATTTGCTCTGATCTGCCTTCACGTGGATTGGCTCTGCCCCCTTGGCACTCGTGTCCACGTCCATGACTTTGTGGCAGGCATTCTTCAGTTTCTTTACTGCCTCTGTTCCCTCCTCTTGAAGAACTTTGCCTCAGTGCCTGTGTCCCGGAATCTTATCTGACCAAGGCCGGCCACGTTGAACATCATTGTAGGTTGCTTGATTAGAAGATACAGCATTTATTAAAGTAAATGTCTCATTAGGCCTGGAGCAGCACAAAGTAAGAGCAATCCTTGCACAAAATACTCTGGAAATAATAGTTTGAAAATCCACTCAGTAATTAGAATACTGCCGGTCCACCATGCACAGAATAAATTATTTACCTTTCTTGACGAGTTAAGAATTTCCTATTAACAAACTCGAGCTTGTTACTCAGTGTTGACTTTCTCTGAACTATCTGACAAGAAAAAGATCGTACGACTTCACGGCAATTATCATCCTATATAAATGTGTAATGCGAGTTTAGTGACGTGTACTTCTTTTCATTCATGGTGATAAGTGCAATTTTTTCTTCATGACATGATGATAATCACTTAACCTCTCGCATTTAGGAGCTTCTCCATAAATATCACGATGGAAACATTGTAGGGAGAAGAACTGCAGTTCTTACATATAGGACTCTGGTAACAGTAGAGATTATTGCATCTTCCCAATACATCAGCACATGATTTTCTCGAGTGATGCCTCATTGATAATACATTCTCTCTTAAGATCTGAGTAATGTTTAGCCTGGTATTTTATGGACAAAATCAGCTATGATCTCAAATGAAACCTGAGTTCAGTTCAGAAGTGTAACTAAGAGCCTCAAGACGTAATGAATTAAAATCGGCGAGTTCCAGGAGAGAAGCATGACACCACCACCATCACAAAGTTCTCAATCTATTTGGGGCTTCGAATCAGTAGATATATGGAAGTATCCATTCAAAATGAGGAACCTGAAACCAAACATGATAGAACAGTGCAGGCTTCATAGACTCCTTCGTAAGGAAAATTTAAGTCACACTTCTAGTATCTAATTCTATGCTGCATCACATCCCTCAAGGAAACATATGCATCTTAAGTTGGAGTGAGTGTGGTTGGACATTACAGCCAGTGAGACGATGACCATGAATGTTAATATATTACAGTAGAGAAAAGGTTGCCGGGACATTTCAGGTGAAATTTTGCTTGCATTTGACAAATCTTCAGAGATTCATGACCCAAGAAATGCCTGCGAAATGGATAAGTCAAGGAACTACACGGTGATGAGATGACAACACATCAATTTCTACGTATCTACGAACTTGCCTCTCACTTAACTGGATCAGTCTATTTGCAGATTTTGGCAGTTGCTGCCAACATGACATTGATGTGGTACTATGAACACAGTGCTGCTTAGACTAGGCAAACTGCAGAGTTTTAATCTTTTCAACGAAGTACCTCCAAATGTAGTTTTCAAGCTGTAGCACAAGTCTATCTCAAGAATCTCCAGGTTTGGTGGTAATTTGGATGGGGGAGAAACTTGTTCCAGTCGGGGACAAGATTGTATTTTAAGTTGTTTTAGATTTTTGAAGCTCCCCGGCTTCATTGTCTGGCTGCATATCCTCTCTAGCATAGCAGCGTGGAAAATATGGAGAACTTCCAAGTTTTCAGCTCCTCCAGGCACTTCCTCTAAATTCTCCAGATCCGGACACTGTCTCACTTTCAGTACTCGCAGGGAGAACATCATAACCCTGATTCTCTTAAGCTTTGGTAATTCCAGAAGATCCAACGTCGGCAGGTTACATTCTACAGGCATATCAGGGTTGACTAGCCTTTCCATTTTCTAACAAACTTTGATTTGAAGGGTTTCAAGCTTCTTTGGCAGCTTGGAGAATGGGAAAAAGCTGACGAGCATCGGGCAACAATCTATATACAAGTGCTTAAGACCTCCGAAGACCTCAGACTGCACTGAATCATCACATACACAACTCAAGGAAGAAAGATTGCACAGATAAAGAGAGTCAAGCTTTCCTGAAGCTCTGGCATCTCCTTCACCATCAACTATACTACTGATACCTTTGCACCTATCAAGCCAACAGCTCTATATTGATCTTAGATTCTCTTTAACAAGTTCAAATAAGTTCCTCAAAGAGCTATCATCTGTTAGTGATATGTGATCAGCATGCTCAAGAACACACTCAGGTAGATTGAATTTGCTATAGGATCCATGGATCTCCGGATACCGCCCAGGTTCTTTATGATGAGAAATTCTTCCTTGAGATTCGATATCCATCAGTAGGCCCATCTCCAAGGTCGTATATCCTTCCATCTGAATTTTTGGGAAGCCAAACAGAAAAGTGGAAATTTTTTAAGCATGTATTCCACAGCATGGGATTTTCCTCCACGAACTGGAAAAATCTGGTGCCACAAATCGATATGGAAGGCCAGTCAGAAGATTCAGCAATCTCAGAACTTAGGGATCCACAACCTCCCAAGTTGAACTCCTCTGGAACATACTTTATCTTGCTCCAGTCAATTTCTTTCATATGCTTCATATCCTGCAGACTGAGCTTCCTCAGACTAGTCAGATCTGAGATTCCATAGAGAAATTCTTGTATATTTGTCCCTGAAAGATCTAGAACCTCCAATTCAGTAAGAGACTTAAAATTTTCCAAACTTTCCAAATTAGCACAATCTCCTAGCAGTAGTTGTTGGAGCTTGCGAAAAGTCTCCGGCGGAGGTAAAGACTCGATGTTAGTCCCGATAGATCCAGCAGCTCAAGCTCCTTCAAAGCTTCCAGCTCCGACACTTTTACAGGAGCAACCTCTCAGAGAGAGCTCCCTAAGGTTAGTGAGGCAGGACAGAGATGGCAATTCCTCAAATTCTATTTCAGAGAGGTTCAGAATCCTTAGTTTGCTCATATGGTGCAGAAATTCAAGTTTTATATTGCTCAAAGATTTTCCAACACAGAGGTCGAGGACCTCTAGGTTTTTTAGAGCTTCCAAGGAAGGAAGGTTATTCCAGTGGGGGCAATTTCTTATTATTAAGTGACGGAGGCTGACAGGAAAGCAATCTTGTGGAAGGCTTTCGATTTTAGTCTGAGGGATTGATTGTCTTCAGGCGAGACATGCCTCGAAAGGAGTCATTGCTTGTTATCACCAACTTGGAGCATCCTGACAGATCAAGAACTTCCAGTTTCTGAAGTGAAGGCAAGTTTTGCAACTTAGTAAGGAACTTACAATTCTTTAGCAAGAGCAAACGAAGTTCAGAAGGCTGAGAAAGTGATGGCAGAGCTTTGATTTTAGTATTTGAGAGGATGAGTCGATGAAGGGAATTAAGATGTTCAAATGAGCCGTCTTCAAATTCTTCCAGTGCAAAGGCATCACAACAAAGGTTCAGCTCCTCAAGGCCTGGGAGGCCTTGTGTAGATGGCAATTTGCAAAGATGAACACAACTACTCAAAAGAAGATGAGATAGGCTGCTGATGTTGAGAGGTAACTTATTTACAGCACTACCTGTGAGATCCAGAACTCTAAAGTCGGTCTTGGTTTCCTGAGGATCGTCCTGTACTTCTTTCAAACATGTTGTCTTTGAAAGATCGAGAATCTTAAGTTTAGTTAATGGTTTTAGGGTGGGAAGTCTTGCCAGGGATGGACAGTCACCTAAGAGGAGCCGAGTGTGCTCCCCCAAATTATGAAAGAAGGGGAGGCGCCCAATCCTGGTTTTAGAAAGATTGAGAATTTGAAGTTTCTCCAGCGGAGAGAGGTTCTTGACCTGGATACTCCAGAAAGAGTCTGAACCAGAGAAATCAAGCACTTCCAGTTTTGCCAATAAAAGCACTGACTCGCTTGCCGCTTCCTTTTTCTTCAATAAACTAGTATCACACAATTGGTTTAAGATGGGACATTTTCTAAGAGTGAGCCAATGGAGTTCGCTCCGATTTAGGAGAGACGCAGGAAGCCACCGGATGCCAACTTCAGATAAGTTAAGAGATCTAAGATCTTTCATATGCTCAAAAAAATCATCACGGATTTGCTTCACCATACGAGCCCCAGATATCTCAAGAACGAGTAAGTTTGTAAGTTTATGGATCTCATCCACGCCATTCAATATACCACAACCCCTCAGAACAAGTACTCGAAGCTCCTTCAATTCTGCAAGTTGTGAAGGCACCTTTCCGAACATTGGATTTATGATGACCAGGACTTTTAAGCTGTTTTTTGTGTTGGAAAAATGTTTCAGGGACTTCCCTGCGAAAACGAGCACCATCTATAAAGAGCGTGGACATCTCATCCCTTTTCTTACTACCCGTCTTTACCCTTTTCTTACTACTCGTCTTTATCATCCCATCGCTCTGTATAACCCTCCCAAGACCAGCCCATCTATGCTCACCCAGCACACTAGCCACACCAACATGTGCAGACCCGCTGAGTCCATCATGTCGGTAATCTTCGACTCCCAAAGCATCACTGTCCATAGTAATATAACTATCCTCTTCTTCTTTTAGAAATCCACGAACTTTGAGCTCCATCAGAGTATGATGTGCTTCCTCATAGGCCGTCTCATAATGATCATGGTGACCAAAATAGCCTTCCAATAACCAATGAACTATCAGCTCATTGTAGTGGATCTTATTATGATGGACAAACAAGTATCTGCAGTGCCAACAGCACTTACTGAGTGTGCCTGGCAACATCTGATACACATGCTGCCATAATTTTGCATTATCAGCAGATTTAATTATAGAGGCCATTTCTTCAACTGCATTGTCCAATTCAGAGTCCTTAACACGATTCATTGCTTCTGCAATCATGATAATTACCGTAGGACGACCCTGACTACCTTTTCCAATAGCTGCAGACAGTCTTTCAAATCCAGTTGCCCGAGAAATGTCCGCCTTGACACTATTCCCCAGTAAACGCGAGGAATCATCATTAGACAGGAAATTCATTTCATAAAATTTTATATGGTCTGGCGAAATTGTAAAATCATTTCCCTCATCGCCAATACAGTTGGCATTGCTAATTCTAGTGATTAAAATCTTAAAATGGTGTCCTTGAAGGAGGTCATTTAAATCAGAATAAATTCTTTGATGACGCATGTTATCAAAATCATCCAGAACTACAAGAATATATGGACCTTTTCTATCTCCGGGAGCATCTTTCTGATCAACCTTCGCTGTTTTCTCCTCTTCAGGCTTCGAAGTTTTCATTTGATCAAGTTTTGCAGTTTTCATCAATTTAAGCTTTTCCTGTATTCTCCGTTTCAGATTTTCCAAGTTCTTTTCTTGCTCCTGCTGCTTCATCTCAGTATTGTCATCTTCCTCCCACTCATCATCAGAAGGGAATACAGACAGCTGAAAGGCAATATATTCAACAAGAGATTTGCCTTCATTGTTACATTCTTAGACCACCCAAATAGGTCCATAGCAGGAGCCATTGTGGCTGGCATAATTACTTATCTTTTTTGCCATACATGTTTTACCCACTCCAGCTTCTCCAGAAAGGACGACTGTTTTCACATGATCTTCACTTAGAAAACCTAAAATCTTTTCTTGAGTTTCCAGGGAATCTTTCGGGTTGGCCATCGCCGGCAAATGCAACTGTACAAATAGGACATTGGTTAAGGATGATTTTCTGTTCTGTCCCTTTTTGATGAAATATGCTTCTAAGTTAACCATAGGGAGCAAACTTAACAATTCCACATAAACCATTTTATATAGTGAAGCATGCACTGTCAAATCTCAACTACAAGGGCTTCGAAAAGGGGATAAAAATACACTCAGGAAGAAAATATGGTCACTCCAACCTGGAAACCTGCCTATGTAAAAATGTTTATTGTCTCATCACGATATCACATTATTACTTCTACCTCTAGGAGCCCCCAATACAAGAAGAATGACTGTGTTACCTATAACGAACGTGCCCGATAAATTCTAATTGAAATAAGATAATTGTAGTGTAACCATGTGGATTTCAAATCCTTGCAGAATCATCTCAAATCCAATATATAAAAATTGGAGAGCTAAAGTAATCACCATACTCCGCCATGTCATCAGAACACTTAGTATGCAGGGGTTTATAATCTTACTTCCACGTTCTATTAAGCTTTCGTTCGTTTCGCGGAAAATAATTTATGGGAAAATGTTTTTCAGATTTTCTGGTGTTCGTTTCACGGAAAATGAATTCCTTGGGGAAAATGTTTTCCATGAAAGGAAAAAAGTCTTCTAAATTAAAGGAAAATGTTTTCCACTTTTCAAAATTGGAAATAATTTTCCTCACCTGATCTCTCTTATCTCACACCTCTATAAATCCTCATTTTCTATTCCCCATTCTTTTTTTTTTTTGTTCGATTTTTTTAAAATTTTCTTCTTTTTTTTTTTAAATTTGAATTATTTTTTATTTCCTTTTTCTTTTCTATTTCTTTTTCTATTTCTTTTCTTTTTCCTTTTTTTTTTTTGTTTCCCATCTTCTTCTTTCTTGGCTAGTCTCGGCCGTTGCCAAGTGAACCTCGAGCTCGTGGATCTCAAGCTTACGCTCTACACTCTTGCTTATCATTTTCTTTATTTATTCTACCATATAGTTGTATATTACTCAAGTAAAAGGCTTTACATGCTTTGCCTTTTTTTTTCTTTTGTTTATTAGAATACAAAAGACGTAGGGGGAGAACATGCCACTCAATTGAAAGATTCTCATGAGGGCTGTACATGCTCTACTTCTTTTCTCTTTTGCTTATTTTCAAAATCCATACAAACATTTTTTAGAGTAGATGACATCTGGCGATAATGAGGGAACAAAGATATTGAGTAAATTTGCCTAGATTTAAAGGTAAATTCATATTTAATGAATTTATAGGTTGGTAAGTGATGCATTCCTAAGTTGTGAAGTTTTAGAAAATATTTTCCTTACTGAATATTGAAAAATATTTTCTGAAACATTTTTAGGTTTTAGCCGAACACCATAAAATAGTCATTTTCCTAAAAAATGACTTTTGATAAAATATTTTCTGGAAATAGCCAATTTTTTGTGAAATGAACGGATCCTAAGTTCTTTTTAATCTGTCAGGACAAAACAATAGCGCTTCATGGTTGTCCTACGGTGAACTCAAAATTCTTCCAACAAGTTCATTGCAAGAATTAGTGAAGTTTGTCAGCTTTAAACATATGCCAATGTCAAAATTCTAAGGCTTTTACTTGGATGCACCCCTTGCATTAGTTAACCACATAGTTTTCAACATGATGTGTATAAAGAATTCTGCGGTACTGAGGAAATCTTTTGTTATGATAGTTGTTCACCAGAGTGCTAATTGCAAAAAGAATTTTGATTTTGGAAAAGTTCACATCTGCAATCATTTACAGTTGTACCGTCGCGCTTGGACATAAAAACTTGAGTTGGAGTTGGTTACAATAATTGTTTCTTAAAGTCCTATAGCTGGCCACACATGCACAATTTGTATTTTTCATTTTATTATTATAAGATTTTGTGGAACTATTACTAAATGTTCTAAAAGCTTAAGCTGTTAGATGAAAGCACTCACGCTTCCTCTTGTTTTTCCCCAGTATTAGGCATGGACATAATTAATTGGGAAGACAAATGGGGCCTAAAAAAAATTGAACTCAATACCTAAAACTCTGATACCATATGAGATATTATAAAACTATTGCTAACTATTCTAAAAACTTAAGCTATTAAATAAAGGCATTTACGCTTACTCTAGTCTTGTTGCCTAATATTAGGCATGGACATATTGAATTGGAGAGGTAAATGGAGCCTAGAAAAATTTGAACTTAAGATCTCCAACTCTAATACCATATGAAATTTTGTGAGATTACTGCTAACTATTCTAAAAATTTAAACTGTGAGATGAAGGCGTGATTTAATATTTAATTATTCTAACAATCACGAAGATTATCAAAAAAAAAAAAAAAAAGCAGAGAAAGGAACACATTTTTCCCGATTGTTTCCCCTGACTTTCCTCTTTAATTATAAAGGTCATGTCTAGAGACTGCCTATAGTTACCAGCTATGTAGCACGAACACTCTCCGGAAGCTTTCGTGTCGTGTCTGACACTCCGACACTTGTCCGACACGCTCCGACACATCCCGACATGCTCCGACACGCGGTCAACGAGTGTCGAAAAATCCGACATGTGGTCAACTCTTTCCGACACGCTCCGACATGCGAGTCCAAAATTCCGACACACGATTCCGACACGCACGGGGTCAATTTTAAAAATTTCTAATACTTGAGGGGTCAAAATATAAATATACACAAAAGAAGTAATAAAAGAAGTAATAAAATTGCTATAAATATACACACACGGGGTCAATTTTTTTTTTTCAGTTTTATTTTTTTTAAAGTCTTTTACTCTGAAAGAAGTAATAAAAAATGCTATAAATGATAAATAAATAAATATAAAAATATCATTTCAGCATTTTTATTTAAACAATGTTTTTTTTCCTCTAAGTTTTGTGTATTATTGTAACAAATTAAAATAATGAATTTTTGTGTAAATTAATTCTAGGCTATTTTTATTATTATTTATTATGTATTTATATATAAAATATATTTAATATATAACGTGTCGGAACGTGTCCAAATTCTCTATTTTTAAGAAATGACGTGTCGACGTGTCGTGTCGTGTCGTGTCACGTGTCACGTGTCACGTGTCCGTGTCGGTGCTACATAGGTTACCAGCTATGTAGCATTGACACGAACATGCAACACGACACGCCGGCATGTTATTTATTAAAAAATGAAGAATTTCAACACGTTCGACACGTTATATATTAAATATATATTTTTATATATAAATGCAAAAATAAATAATAATAATAATAATAATAATAATAATAATAATAATAATAATAATAATAATAATAATAATAATAATAATAATAATAATAATAATAAGAGCATAGAATTAATTTATACTAAACATATTAATCCAACATTTTTTAATATCATTTATTATTTTAATTTGACAGAGATTGAATGAGAAATTCAAAAATTGCAAACACAAAAGAGTAAATTTAAATGAACATATCATTTTGTTTACACTTGTCGAAAATTAATGAGATTTTTTATAGTTCCAGAATGAGTTCGGAGTTCATGATATAGATTGGCTTGGAGCTCCTTTGCAAAACAAGGTTCGAGGAAAATGAAAATCCAAGACAAGAACTCTCAACCAAAAGAAAATGAAATAACTAAATTTGCCATGGAAAATATGACTAAAAGAAATAACTCGCAAGCGACACCTGTGAGAGGCAGAAAGAAACAAAAAAAAAAAATCACAACTTTAAGTCTATGGGGGCAATAGAGTGACGCCAACGAGAAGAGGGGTGTTCCATCATCATTCACGGAAATGTCAAAACTTATAAATGAGAAACTTGAGATTGAAAATTTTCTTCTTTCCCCTTTATTTTTGTTATTTCATTATTTTTTATATATTTATATTTTGACCCCTCAAGTATTGAAATTTTTTAAAATTGACCACGTGTGTGTCGAATTTCGAACTCGTGTATCGGAGCGTGTCGGGATAAGTTGACCACATGTCGGATTTCTCGACACTTGTTGACTGCGTATCGGATACATGTCGGAATGTTGGACATGACACAAAAGCTTCTAAAGAGTGTTGATGCTTCTTAATTGACAATTGTTTCTCAAATCCTTTTCTAGAAGTATAGCTACTAACTCATACGTATTTAACATGCAATTGGGGTCAATGTGACAGGTCTATTTACTATTTTCTACAACCCAACAATATAAATTGCTTTTATAGCATGTTGTGAAAAACACTTTTTAGTAAAATATTTCGACAATTGGGGATCGATGGGACTTGATTTTGGCCAATGACACCCCTAGGGATTCGTCGCGTAAATAAAGAAGGCAGTAACCAACAAATTAGAAACAAAATCAGCGCCACGTGATTCGAGCATGAAGAAGAAGGAAAGAAAAAGGAAAAAGGAAATATTTCTCGCGTGCTATTGCAGCCAAAGACAAAACGATCCAATGGAAAACAAAAATAAAAAATAAAAAAAATAAATGCAAGAGAAAATTCAAAATTGAGGAGGGGAGGGGCTAGCTGGTGCAGTCAGTGCACAAACGAAGACTCCGGAAAATGTGAATTTACAAATTCGCCCCCTGAAGAGTAAAGCGGTCGATGTGGCCTCCTTTTCAGAGAGCTTTTAGTCAAAGCAGTTGCGGTGGACTGAAAAGTGCCAGAGGACAATCCTTTGATTTATTTGGTTATCAGTACTGCTGCCGTGTGCTAACATTTCTCATTCAGGTTTGAACTCTTAAATGCAATATAAGCTTCCCCTGGATAAGAGTGAGGTACCCAATGCAGTAATTACTCAAAACTTCTGTCAATGCACGCATGTTACACTAATGATACTCTTAAGTTACCAAAGACACTTTACAACCGTCACTCATTCGTGGCTTATTTCACCTCTAATTGCAAAAGTAAATCTCAGTGCCAAACCATATTCACCAAGCATATCCTCAAAGCTCAAATTGTTCATTAAATTCCTTGCACGGGGTCACAATAGAATTATTGTTCAGCAACAAATCCAGGGAATAATATTCATAGCTCTGAGGGCAAATATCTTACATCCAAAGTACCAAAAATAAAGCTGCAACTCGATTATTGCCAAGCAATGCTCTTTTAAACTAAGAACAAAAAGAAACAAACAGAACAAGTCAGCCTTTGGTGGATCCAGCAGAGTACAGAAAACTGAAGCCTGAAACAATGGGGATGATCTTCATCACTCCATGCCCATCTGGTGGTCCTCTAGGACCTACAACTTCGAGCTGTCAAGAAATGAGACATGTGATCATGATGTTTCTACTTTGGCAAAGGACAAGTTAAACTGGTTTGGTATAGCTAGTTTCTAATACCAAATGCAACAAAAAGTTCAATATTTGGGAGATGACAAACTACGCAGGTAAAGTTGTAGATGTCATCTATGATTATAATCCAATAGAGTTTCAGTGTTTAGAGGTTGCGAGCTACGGTATTTGTCAGAAAAGGTGAAAGTTATGAGCACTTTCTATGTCTTGTATGCAGAAAAGATTCTGAATTTCTATGGATCAAGATCACCAGGTTTGTCAATTCAAATCTAACATACTTTGATGTTTCCAATGTAAAGATGAAAACAATTATTCACCTATCAATTGAATGGGCGAAGATAATCAAGATTGACTTGAATCTAGTAGTGCTATGATATTTAAAGCCATGAAGTTCATCTTCCCATGGTTGGTGACTTCAATTGAAGTTTCTCCATAAAGATGAAGATTGTTAAAGTCATGTGAATTTGTCAAGTTCAATGTGGTAGCTTCTCATTCTATTGTAATTCCTCACACGTCACATTATGTCATTTCTACTTGTAATGGATGGGAAGATGGAACCAAGTTAGTTTCCTACTGAAATTGTATGAAGAAGAGAAATAACGTACTCTTTTTCCTAATGGCTTGTTCTACTCCATAAGAAAACTAATACGTGGTAAAATAACCCCATTCTCATATCCAAAGAAAAGTACAATCAGATATTATAGAAATTGAGGGCGACAAATATGTACAACTTTTTCGACAAGTAACATGGAGAGCGACATGCTGAATCATTGAACAGATCTAATTGTTGCCTTCTCCATTCCTAAGGAAAAGCCCCTCTCAAGAACCTTAGCTAGGTATCAAATGGCTTATTTTCCCATGCGTGCATGATCAGGTTTCAGATTTAAAAATACAAGAAAGTGAAGAAAGGAGATATTATCTTCAAGTGATCCAGCACACTGCGGTATATTTCAAGTTATGTGAATGTGAATTGCAGCTGTTTCCATTTTAGTTTTCTCATCTTGTTTTATGCCGAAACGAGCTCGACTAGTTTGAGTAAGGAAGATGCACTCGACTTAATTAGATGGCAATCTGCATTTTGGAGATCACATTTTACTTCCACTCAATAGCAACTCCTTTATGCCACCTTCAGATAACTAATTAAGGTTACTGGACCTTCTATTGTTTGGACAATTTTCTCTCCGCCTTTCATTCCCTCGGTCTCCCTGCTCTCATTTACACTTCTTTCTATATACTCTCTCTATTTGTAACAGAATAGACCTGTAAATCCGAACATGAGACATCCATTAACCGTGTTGCATCTGAATCCAAAAGAATTTCTCGCCAGTCTTTAGAAAATTAATGTAGATGATGAACAATAAATGATGACATGTTTAATGGTCTTGGAAAATCCTCTTGTAAAACAGGAAACATAAGCGATAAAAACGAGTTGTTACTTACACTAGGAATGAGTCAATATTCAGTGGATGGCGATGACCATCTTATGTTTGGGAATTCTTCAACAACCTTGAAACCTCCCGACAACTAGTTTCACAAGTTCTGATTCATGCCTTCCAATCGCCAAACAAAATTGAAGTGAGCTCTGAGTAGTATAAGAAGTTTCCAATAATAGGACCAAATTAAGATTTATATGAGAATGATGAAAGTAAGTACCCATTGTCAATTTTCTCCGATTCCCATCCTTTAAAGGACGCAACCTCCTTGAAGGCACGCTTCCAACCCTCACACTCGTTGGGGTAATTCTCCTTATGTTTACGAAAGTCCACTTCAAAACAAGGAGATATATGTTTCACGTCCCATGGGTTCACTTTGTAGAAGATGGGCAGTATCTTTTGCCCCTTTGTTTTATTGCATTTCACCATGCATTCTAGCTCACGGAGGCACCAGCGAGAGGAGGTAAAATTTTGAGAGATAATTGGAATGGATATCTTGCTGTGTTCGATGGTATTCATAAGCTCCTCTAGAATGAATTTACCTATGAGGGACGTACCATCGTCATAAAACACTCTGATTTTTGCAGCCACAAGTTTGATGTGTAGGTATGCAGCAAAGCTATCTCGAGTATCACAGGCACGAAAGGCCAAGAACACTTGGCTATGCAGTCTCCTTTTCTCCAAATGGTGATGATACCCTGTTATCCAGTAAGACACACCAAGGGAGATGATGAGATGCAGCCCCAACGAATCATATGAAAATCTTAAAAGACCGAGTGACTTTTAAAGCCACAAGATCGGTAGTCACAAACCATGCCAACCTTATGACTTTATGTGGAATTAAGGGAAGCCAAAGCTCCTCACATGATGAACACAGAAAACTTACATGATCTTATGTGGTGATTAGACATCAATATAGGAAACAGGGGGAGCCTTTCGATTCCCGTTGTCTTCAATTCACTCAAAACCCTTCCGACCACAATTTTCACCAGCTCTGCTTCATTCCTGTCCACCACATATTTTTGTGTAAATCAAAGTTAGTCTTATAGCCTTCCTTCCCCTAACTCTGCAATTCCGCATCATCCAGTCCGATCTAAGAGCATAGGGGTTCGATTCGTAGATTCGTAAATGTATACACATACATACATACATACATACATACATACATACCCATTAGCAGTGATCTGTGATATCCATCCTTTAAGCCCCGTTACCATAGTCAGTGCTTTCCGCCATCCTGCCACTTCATCTGGCCAGACCCTCGTGTGTTTCGATAGAGCCTCTTCAAAATTACCTGATCCACTTCTTATATCATAGAGTTCCACCTTATAGAATACAGGGAAGACTGATATGACATGCTCTTTGTGGCAATCCATAATCTCGACGAGCTCACGAAGGCACCATTTACTTTGTGCATACTGTTCAGAAATGATGGGGATCACGATCCTACAACTTCTGATGGCCCGGAGGAGCTCAGGGCCTATCTCTTCACCGACCGGGAGCGCGTCGTTGTCCCTGAACACATGAACCCCAGCAGCTACCAAGCTGGTATAGAGGAAATCGACGAAGCAGCTGCGAGTGTCTGGGCCTCTGAAATTCAAGTACACATCGTAGTTCCAAGGGAGCGTGTGCCTTTTCCTCTGCAGGGCTTTGTAGGCACACACGGACAGAAGAACTAATGGTGGAACAGTTGCTAAGCCATACAATACTCGTCTCTTATTCATTTTCTTCTCTCTTTCCGGATCTCAGTATGCCTTAATTGCATAAATCAAGAAAATCAAGAGGACTTGATGACTTTTCTTGCTCGGGACCATTGGAAGTATTGCAAAAAGCGAGCGATTCAACAATAAAATAGACTAAATAAAGAAAATAAATTAGATACTAGATTTATATAGTTCGATCATAGTGATCTATATCTACGGAGAGAGCAGTGGTGAATTTCATTATAAATCAATCAATACAGTGGAAATTACATACTTGAGACATTCAAACACTTTCAATGTTTTTCAACCTCTAATTATACCCAATAACTCACATAGTATTTAGCCTCAATAATTCATCGCTAAATAATCTCTCAATTTCATGAAAGAATTATATATAAATTCTTATCACAAGTATTTAATACGACTTCTACACTAAAATTTCTTGGTCTGATCGCACGAAGCCAATGGAGAAGTCCACGGGTAAGCACTTGTGAAACGGCGCTTCAAGACCTCTTATACAGATTCGTTGCTTTAAAGTTTCATCAACTGCACGAAGACCCACGCTGCCCACGCATCAACCGGCGCAACCAAAATTCCCACAACCTTATATTTATCTATAAAATACTTCAAGGGATGATCTTATCCTCTTTCAAATTTTGTTGACCGACTTTATTTTTAACAATCTGACGCCAACCAGAAGACTAATTTGTGTGCCTCTCCTTCGATTTCAATTTAATTTATTTAGATTTTCGCTTCAAACTCAAACTCGACATATTTTAACTGAAAGTTTGTTGGGTCTACATTCCCCCCCCCCAATGAACAGTACCTAATGTGTACACTGTGTCCATGTGCCGATCACATGTTAGATCCTCTAGAGGTTCTAAATGCTCTATGTTTTCATTAGTCTCCTTTCACGTCCTTCTCAACCCCTTCTAACTTCATCTACACATTTTGCTCATATCTCCTCACTAAAGCATTTGAAAATCTTCAATTTGACATGATGAATCCACCTTGAATAACACTCTCATCTTATCCTCGATTAGGTAATACCGATTTTTCTTGGATATGTTCCTTTCCATTTTTTGTTTTGTGTGTAATTATTAATGAAATAAAGCATTCTCATGTCCATCCTCTACGCTCATTTTGTGTGCATGTCACAATATATTTTCCTCGTAATTCGTGCCACAAGACTTCATTGGCCTTATTGTCATCCTATAAATTTTTTCCTTCGACAAATTAAATGGCATTCCATAGTTGCCCAAAGCCCCAATGACACTTCTCCACTTCACCCATTCAAACTGTACTCCATGGGTGAGATCTCCATCGCTTTCCCTTTATATATATATATATAAGGTTGTTCGAGAGCCATCCCTCCAATAAACAATAAATCTCCGAAAGTGGAGCTGCAGCTGCAAAACTGTGCATGTTTGGGCTAAAGTTCCAACATTTGGTGGCAGCAATTGGTCTCAAACAAGCTCTTTCAATAACTGTACATGTTTGTTCACTACAAGTCATGTGTTTCAAGATCGACTCATTCCTGACGATAAATTCGCTAGGGACAAGACATCACGCTCCACTTTCTTCGAACACGAGTCGGGAACAATTTAGTTAGTGCCCAGCGGATTTCGGATAATCCGAAATCAGTTTTCCTTCGTTCGGGTTTGATCGGGTCATAATTGAATATTTCAACATGTCTATCATCTTTGATACATTTTCAGCCTTTAACTTGATAGGTCAAGTCTATTCTTTTCGTACTGTTCTAATGGAATATGCATACTAACACGTGCGAACCATGAGTATATATTGAAGATAACAACCACATCAAAAGCAAATGCACGGAGTGTTGAAAATACTTTGTAATCATAAAAGAGGTGTCTCTTAATTAAGAGAAGAAGTGTCTTTTTGTTAAGGAAAGACGTAACTCTCGATTATGAAAAAAGATGACTATTGGCCCTAAAAAGAGGTTATTAATGATTATAAAAGGAAGTTATTTGTCACATGAAGAGTGGTGATAATTGGGGATAAGATATCTATTCTCAAGAGATGCATTGATTGATTGTCGATAAATAGAGACTAAATCGCACATTATTCATTATAACCACAGCTATTCATAACTTCTTCTTCTTTGGAACTCTCTATTGTTCTTTTTTCATACACACCACTTTAGTAACACACTCAATATGAAATTCTAAGAGAGAAATTGAGTAATTGTTAAACTTGTTTCTCAGTGGTTTTTGTATATATCCTGGAGGTATATTCGTTTTAAACCCAACAACAACAATAATGGGGGCAAATAATACTTTAAGGATAGTAATCGTCGTCACGCATCAAAGTACCAAAGATCTATTACTACTTCTTTAACTTCATCAATCATCAAATTTTCCCAACACGGGGAACCTGGTAGTATGGCAGTTTGGATCAGTATTTCGAACTCTCAAATTCCCCATCCATTGTTCCAACGCAACAAGATCAGCCAAGATGTAATACTTCGCTATGGAGCAATGATACACTCAAGAAACACAGTATCAATTCGGAACACAATTAACACCGAAAGAAAGAAACGAGAGAAGGAAAATTCATCCAGCCAAATGAACAAACCATCTTGCAACCAGATAATGGAAGGAAGAGAAACGAGAACCTGAAAGCTTTATGAAGCTGAGACCGCGAAAGGCAAGACACAGCAACTCTCACGGATCTCTCTGAAAGCTCTCTCTGGGCTTAGTCAACCTCGCGCATCTTCTTCATTTAACGCTTCTACTATCATATACTCCCACCACAGTCAGTGGACAACAGTCTGCTGGGTCGTCTTCTTCGTATTTGCTTTTTTTTTCGGAAATACAAAAGGTCTTCGTTTTATCCTTCTGCAATCCCCATACATCACAGCCAACTAACCTATACTGAGAACTCGATTTTTTTTTTTGGGGTGGGGGGGGGGGGGGGGGGAAGGGGCTGTTTCTATCGAGTCGTTGTCTTATTTTATTTGGGATGTCAAAATGTTTTTGTCATTTTTTGTCATTTCCATATTAGAATCGATAATTTTGTTTGCGATTCCCTCTACTGTTCTTATTTTAAGTTTGAGTTGAGATTACACAACAGCAAACGCCACCACCTAATTGATGCCATAAAAATGACCTGTCGGCTTCTATTGGCAAGTCAAACATGACTTGTAGAGGTAACAAACGAGCTTCCAACAATGTAAGCCCTATTTAGGGACCCTTTTTCTGAGGCTATTCCTCAATAGCTCGTTGTTTAGAAACAAGTTTTCTAGCCATGCAAGAGTGAAGGAAAATACAGGCCCAATAGCTGGTGGGCTTTGGGTCATTTAGGGTGCGTTTGGAAAACTTGTTCCTGAATATAAAAAGAACGGAACACGTTTGGTAAAACTTGTATAATTTTTTGTTTCTTTTAATTTTTTAATAGTTTTATTTATTTATTTTTCTTTTTTTTTTGGCCGGTGTTTTGCCTCACCGAGCCACATCGAGGCCAAGCCTTGCTGGCGTGGGCAAGGCTCAGCCTTGCCTTGGCTGGGCGAGCTCGGCCTCGCCCAAATCTAGCGAGACTAAGCTCGCGCAGCCAAGGCGAGACCGACCTCACCCAGCCAAGGCGAGGCCAAGCCTCACCAGGGGCCGGCGATGCTTTGGTGAGGTCGCTGGCCCTCGACGGCGTCGCCAGCCAAAGAAAAAGAAAGAAGAAAAGAAAGAGAAGAAAAAAATAAAAGAGAGAAAAATTATTTCTCGAAGGTGTTTCAATTTCTTGTTTCTTGTTTTTGTTTCAAATTTGTTCCCGGAAACAAAAATATATATTTGGAACAAAAACGCAAACAAACGCGTTTATGTTCTTTTTTTGTTTCCCGAAACAAAAAAACAGAAACTGTGTTTATGAACAAAAAATATGAACACAAACAAACACCCCCTTAATGTTCAAGCTGATAGACTCCCGGGACTTAGTACTAGCATGAAGTGACATGAAAGAATATAGCATATGCACGTACCTTTAGGAATTACTTTATGCCTTGACCTAGACTACAATGAATGAGTTGCTTTTGATGTTGACATGAATGTATATTGCACATGCTGGCTTCTTAGTAGACCCTTTGAAAGACACGGACAAAAGCAAAAGTTCACAGACTTGGCCTTAAAGAAGACAAGGAATCAATAAGTATCGTCCTCCGATAGACAACTTCAATAATTCAATAATAAACTTTTTTTTTTTATGACCGAGGGACCGCCGAAGATCACCTTTTGAGGATTACACGACCCTCCGGTGCTCTGTAGCACCCGTAAGGCATTGCCACAAGTCACTATTTAAACATAAACCCTCAAGGGACTGGCCGAGTAAACCATCCCTGGGACCTCCATTTAAGTCGGGAGCGTCCGGAGATTTGAACTCATTCTCTCGACGATGATGTAATAAAGCCTAACTATCACGGCTACCTACGAGTGGGTATAATAAACCAACTTTAGTAATTCAATAATTGTAAAAACAAATTTATTAAAGCAACAACCTCGTGATTTCCGAAAGCAGATTCCTACACTCATTGCGACGTGCTCCTCAGTCTTGGTCTGCGTCAAAATAGAGTCCTGGTTGCCGATGTCTTCAGGAAAAGGTTTGTTGTAATCCTATGGATCCTGAGAAAAGTCTATCGAAACCTTTTTAACATTTTTATTTTTTTGGGTCCGTAAAATCATATAGTGAGATATAAGAGCACAAGCATACATAATAATAATAATAATAATAATAATAATAATAATAATAATAATAATAATAATAAAGGGTTTAAATGTGTGTGGAGAGAAAAATATTATCTGAAGATATGAATTGATTTGGTAAAGATATTTTTATAGTCATATATTTATGATATTAGATAATATTCTATTGGTTGACAAAATTGCAATTTTGTTCCATTCTATTATACTATAGTTTGCAGTTGTCGTAACACATCTCAAAATAATATTGACATTTTTTTGGTCTATTCTTCTTCAATTATAGAACACGATTTCATTCCCAGTGCTTATCATGAGCACTAGAAATTTCCCCAGGCTTCAAGCAAAAAGACAATTCATTTACTATAATTAAGTTACAACTATTTAATTTTTTGGAAACTAAAAAAATAAATTCGGCACTTTTGAATGATAATTTTTCATTTCATTTGAAATACCATCTATAGTTTCTATCACATTCACTTTTTCTAAAATCAAAATTAAACCAATTCATCATTTCTTTGTACTATGACAAATGAAGTTTCCATTTTAAGCTTCTCATTTCCTTAGTTCCATAAAAGATAAGTGGTAAATTTATGATTCCTCAATATATTTTATCTATATGCTTTCCTTTAATGTAATTGCAAAGTACTTACTTCATAAAGCATATTAAACTTTTTTTTTATATTTTTAAATGCAAAGATAAAATGCTTATTTACAAAAATAATTTATCATAAATATTTGTTATTTAGATAATATCTACTCCTGAAATTTTTAAATAGTCATTGATAACTTAAATCTCTGTTAGTGGAAGATTTTTCTCTTGAATTATTTTTATTATTTTCGGTAGTTTTCATCACCCCACTGAAGCGCTCCCACCTGGCCCGCCTACCCCCTTCTCCACTCCCTCACAAAAGCAAAAGCTTCCAGGCTTTAAATATAAAGACTCTGAAAAGACAGCCCCGGTCAATACGGAGCCGGACTTAAAGCAGTCAACAGTTCAATAAGCAGCAGCCTCGGACAGCCAACTTTGACAACTCAATAGCCGGACAAACTCCTCTATTGAAGGGATGGCCTTGTGATTTCTAAGATTCCTGCACTGATTGCTGGGTGCCGTGTCTTCAGGTTCGCCATAATTCCACGCGTCCTGAGAAAAGTCTAGCGCTTCCGACAAGTTCTGTTCGTTTTCTTCAAGAGCTTGACGAATCACATCTCCGATAGCGTGACAGGCAGAGTAATAATGTCACGCCGGTTCTTCGTGATGGATACCGAGTCATAAGAAGTTTGGAGTAATGTGATCTCTTTCCATGTAGTATCCTCCGAATCTCTTGATATTTTTCGAGGAACTTTCCGCAAAAATGCATGTATAATAATGCGATCTCTTTTCATGTAGGACCCTTTGAATCTCTAGATATTTTCGAGGAATTTTATGTGAAAATGCATGTAGAGTTTGGTTATAAAATAAACACAATTAGTTTGACTTGCTGGTCCCGCAGTGTAAAGTCTGCAAGGTAGTTGCAGCTTTCTTTTCTTATTCACCAGAAATTATGTCTCCTTTTTTGAAGGTTTCGATCACGTTATGTGCCTCAAATAAATAAATTGGACTTAATTCCAATGGAACATACTAATAAAAAAAAATTATTATTCTCTTATTCGAAAACTGCATGGAGTAATCAAGGAATGAAATTTAATATGTGGATTTACATATTTGATTCGATATTAGGTATAAATGAACATTGAACAAATATTACACTGAATCATCATTAGCATCTAATGGGCCTTTCTCATTACCACAACCCATTTTACTCGGGATGTAGAAAGGTTCTTATTATTATTATTATTATTATTATTATTATTATTATTATTATTATTATTATTGGTGAATGGTTTTGTCTTGTGCATATTAGAAGCAATAATTTTGTTTGCTTTTGGCACCAGTATTTTTTACTTTAAGTTGGAGTCGAGATTATACAAAACCAAACGCCATCACCAAACTGATACCAGTAAACGGACATCTTGGCTTCCATCGGCAAGTCAAACATGGTCGTCGAGGCAACAAATGAAGAGTTGAATTCATTTTCGATTAGGAGTTTAATTAACGTGCGTGCAGGTGACCCCCATCAAAATTATATGCAGCCGGGTAAGCTCAGATAATAGGGGCAGAGGACTTCAGAAGAAACGAGCAACAATTACCATTGGAACCAAAATATTTCTGAATGCAACTCCACTTTCGGCGTAAATTTCCAGATCAAGAACAGAAATCTGTGAATCAGAATAATCAAACACATTCGCAAGAACAATACAATTCTACAGAACCAAAGAGAGAAGCAAAGATTTTAAGGGGTAAAAGAACGCTTCAAGTGTCATAACTTTGCTCAAAGGGATACTTAAGTACCATAACTTACGAAAGGTACACTTAAATGCCACATTCGAAGAAAAATGGATCACTTAAGTATAACTCCGGTTAAAGTCCGGCCAAAAGGTTGACGTGGCATTTTTCCAGCGAAGTAAGCCCAAAATAATGTCGTTTTGCACGCTGATGTGGCCAAATAATGCAAAAACGATGTCATTTTTGGCTGACGTGATAAAAAAACTAATATAAAATTAAATAAATTAAATTTAAAATTAGATTTAGTTAAAATATTAAAAAATAATAATTTTAAAATTAGATATGGGACGAGGGCTTGCGCCCTCGCCACCGGCCGACCCTCCCCCTCCGTCGCCGGCCCTTCCCGGCGACGGCGAGGAGGCGGCGGCGATGTGGCTGAGGTCGTTTTTTTAATTTTTTTAATTGTAAAATTATTATTTTTAATATTTTGACTAAATATAATTTTAAATTAAATTTATTTAATTTTTATATTATTTTTTTATCACACGAGTCCAAAATGACGTTGTTTTTGTATTACTTGGCTACGTTAGCGTTCACAATGGTGTCGTTTTGGGCTCGGTTCGACAAAAAAATGCCACGTTGGCATTTTGGCTGGACTTTGGCCGGATTGGCACTCAAGTGATCCATTTTACTCCAATTTTGGCACTTAAGTGTACCTTTCGTAAGTTATGGCACTTAAGTGTTCCTTTGTGCAAAGTTATGGCACTTAAGGGGTCCGTGTTGGAACCAAAAGGACTTGGAGGGAGAGAGTACACACACAAAGAGAGATTATATTACATAATATGCCTTGCAAAGGCTTAAGAGAGTACACACACTAACTTTGCTAAGCTTAAAACTCTCTCTAAAATCTCACTTTCTCACACTTTCACACACACTCTCACACACTAAAAGAAAACTAACATAACCCTATATCTAAAAGCACTTCACCGCTTGGACTTCAAAACATGCAAGAGTTAAAGTTGAACTTTTCTTCTTGGCAGTCAAAAATTGTGGGCTGCGAATCTCTTCTTCTTGCTCCTGTTCAAAAAAAAAAATCTCTTCTTCTTGCTGTCTTCAGTGAGAACAAAATATTGCTAACCACAAGTACACCTTCCTTCGTACTTTCTTCATGATTTTTCTTCTCCGGCGGCTTAGAGAGACGTGGTGCTGTAGCACACGTTTCTTTGATGGTTTACAAACCGAATAACACTTGCTTACACATAGCCAAAAAACAATTAAAAGACAAATAAGCTAATCAAAACACAAAATCAATTTTACTATTTCTAACAGCCTCCCTTAAAATTGATTTTGTAAGACTACGACACCAAGCATCGTCTTCAATTTCTCGAACAAATCCGCCTTCAATGGTTTTGTCAAAATATTTGCAATCTGGTCTTCGGATTTACAGAAATCAAGTTCAATCTCACGTTCTTTAATCATCTCACGAATATAATGATACTTGATATCGATATGTTTGCTCCTGCCATGAAATACGAGATTCTTGGCCAATGCAATCTCTGACTTGTTATCACACATCAATTTAGTAAGACCTTTTTGTTCATGCATAAGCTCAAAAAGCATCCTTCGAAGCCACATCGCTAGACATGCTGTTGAAGATACTGCAATGTATTCTACTTCAGCTGTTGAGAGTGCAATAACTTGTTGTTTCTTTGATGACCAAGAAATTATTCTTGATCCAAGAAAGAACGCATATCCAGAAGTGCTCTTCCGTGTTTCAGTATCACCTGCCCAATCACTGTCTGTATACCCCACTAAACTGAAGTTGTCAGTGTAAGAATATAAAATTCCATGATCACGAGTTCCACTGACATACCTTAAAATTCTTTTTGTTGCTTGCAAATGTGATTGGTATGGTTTCTCCATAAACCGACTAATAATTCCCACACCATAAGTTATATCTGGCCTAGTGGTAGCCAAATATCTTAAACTGCCAACAATACTTTTAAAATAAGTGGGATTTACCAATTCACCGTTTCCTTCTTTCTTCAACTCCAACCGTTATGCTACAGGAGTTTGAATTGATTTGAGCGTTTCCATATTGAATCGCTTCAAAATATCATTAGCATACTTCTGCTGTGAAACAAATATGCCTTCATTTGTCTGCTTCACTTCAAGGCCCAAAAAATAGGACATTAATCCCAAATCTATCATCTCAAATTGACTTGTCATGGCCTCCCTAAATTCAGCAAACATCTTCTCACAGCTTCCTATAAATATCAAATCATCAACATAAAGGCAAACAATTATAATATTGCCGTTAGTATTTGACTTGATATACAGTGTATGCTCATAAGGGCACTTTTGAAAGCCATGCTCCAACGGGTAAGTATCAATCCTCGTGTACCAAGCTCGAGGTGCCTGTTTTAGCCCATACAACGCTTTCTTCGGTTTATAAACTTGATTTTCACGCCCTTTCTTCACATAACCTTGTGGTTGCTCCACATATACTTCCTCATCGAGAAAACCATTAAGGAATGCCGATTTCACATCCATTTGATGGATTTTCCAACGATTCTGAGCTGCAAGTGCCAAGATCATTCGAATGGTATCCATTCGAGCCACTTTGGTGCAAATACTTCAAAATAATCAATACCTAGCTTTTGCTTGTAGCCTTTCACCACCGAGTCTAGCTTTGTAACGGTCCACCTGACCGTTGGGTTTGCACTTCGTTTTGTACACCCACTTGACACCTATAGGCTTCTTACCAGGTGGTAAAGAAGTTAGCACCCACGTGTCATTCTTTTCAATGGAGTGGATTTCTTCATCCATTGCTTGGTTCCACTTCTCATCTGTTGCTGCATCATCATAGGATATGGGGTCACATTCGGTAAATAAACAAAAGTTTACCATTGTTTCATCAGTGATTTCGTTACCGTCATTATGATCAACTCTTGTGACCACATAATCCTTGAATTTTACTGGCGTCTTTTGCAGTCGTTATGAACGACAAATCAATGGTTCTGCAGTCGTTGCTGGTGAGGAGGATGAACTACCAGGTGAAAGTGATGGATCTTCAATTGAAGATTCTTCGATCTCCCTTACCAATGGTTCATCTTCCATAGGAATGTCTTTCTGGTCAGTCTTTTGATTCCAGTTTCAAGCTTCATCTTCAAAAAATTGGACATCCCTGCTAATAATTACCTTCTCTGTGACAGGATTACATAGCTTATAACCCTTAGTCACATTACTATATCCAATGAAAATGCACTTCTTACTTTTATCATCCAACTTTTTTCTTCGTTCGTCCGGTATATGGGGATATGCTACGCACCCAAATACCCTTAGGAACGAAACATCTGGCTTGTTGCCGCTCCAAGCCTCTTCTGGAGTTCTTCCAAGAACACTCTTTGTTGGACACCTGTTCAACACAAATACAGCATAAGCAACAGCTTCTGCCCAAAACTTCTTCGGTAATGCTTTAGCCTTCAGCATACTTCTTGCCATTTCAAAAATTGTTTTATTCTTTCTTTCTGCTATACCGTTTTGCTGAGGAGTATAGCTAGCAGTCAACTGACGTTTCACTCCATGAATTTTACAATAATTGTCAAATTCATTGGAAGTAAACTCTCCACCTCTATCTGATCTCAATGTCTTTAAATTAAAGCCATTCTGTTTCTCAACATAGACTTTGAATTCTTTAAATTTGCCAAAAGCTTCGGATTTTTCTCTTAAAAAATAAGCTCATGTTTTTCTAGTAAAATCATCGACAAAAATTAGCGTGTACCTTTTTTGTCCAAATGATTCCACCTCAACGGGGCCACGAGATATCCGTATGTACCAACTCCGTGAGGTTGCTGGCTCTTCTAGCTCTCCCAATTGGAAAAGATTTCCGATGTTGCTTTCCAACGAGACATCCTTCACATGAGCAGTCTGGAGCGTCGATCAAGGGCATGCCAGTCACCATCTTTTTCTGGACTAGTAATTTAAGTCCATGAAAATTTAGATGATCAAACTGAAGATGCCATAGCCACTTGCTATCTTTTGTTGTTGCTTGGAAACTCAATAGAGTCTTCGTCTGAAGGGATAGAGGAAACATTCGGCTCTTCGTCATCTGTGTCGTCGTAATCAACTTATTGTTTGCGCCTCTAATGGTGCACACACCATTTTCAATGTTAACTTTGTGGCCTTTTTCGGATAGTTGCCCAACACTCAACAAATTCCCAAAGAGTCCCAGCACAAAGTAAACATCTGCAATAGTAACATTAGTACCATCTTTTGAGTTGATATCAATGTTACCTTTGCCCATCACAGAAATTTTGGATTTATTCCCGAAGTTGACTTCACCACGAACCTTCTCATCTAACTTTGAAAATAGCTCCTTTTGACCACACATGTGATTGCTGCACCCGGTATCAAGGTACCAAATTTTTGTGTCCATGGTACTTGAGTCATCCATTTGGCATGCTAACACCATGTCTTCATTTGTATCGACAGCGTGCGCATATTCTAGCTGCTCTTGCCTCATGTTTGCTCGACATTCGGATTTGTAATGTCCGAATTTGTTACAGTTAAAACACTTGACTTTTGATTTGTCACGTGTTTTATATCTTTTAGTGGAATTCAGATTTCCACCTCTACCTCGGGCACCTCCACGACCTCCACGACCTCGGCCACCATGATGACCTCCTCGATTTGATTGAGTGACCCGACTCTGCGGTGCTTGCTCGAATTCGAATTGATAGACTTCTGGTTCATTCTTTGCTCATGTGAGCATAATGAACCCATCAACCGCTCCAACGTCATGGTTGATATATCTTGGCCTTCTTCGATCGCCGCAACCACGTAATCAAACCTTTCAGTCAAAGACCTCAAGATTTTTTCTACAACTCGTACATCTTGGAGCTCTTCACCATTAACCCTTAGTTGGTTAACGATGGTTTGTACACGATCAAAGTAAGCCGAGATAGATTCAGAGTCATTCATGCGTAAAGACTCAAAATCTCCTCGAAGTGTTTGGAGCCGCACCCGCCTGACATGATCATCACCTTTGTAGGATTTTTGCAATATATCCCACGCTTCTTTCGCTGTCTCAGCACTTGATATTTTTTCAAATATCATCTCCTCCACAGCTTGAAAGATCGCATATAATGCTTTCTGATCTTTCTTTCGAGATTCCACCAACGCTTCTTTCTCCTCCTTCCTCAAAGCATTGAATTCTTCAGCATCAGCTACTTCGGTGTAGCCGTTCTCCACCAGGTTCCACAAATCTTGAGACCTGAATAGAACCTTCATCTGGACGGACCAGTTGTTGTAATTTTTCCGTTCAACTTCGGAAGTTGCAACTGAACAGAACTAGTGGATGCCATTGCTAGCTCTGATACCAATTGTTGGAACCAAAAGGACTTGGAGGGAGAGAGTACACACACAAAGAGAGATTATATTACATAATATGCCTTGCAAAGGCTTAAGAGAGTACACACACTAACTTTGCTAAGCTTAAAACTCTCTCTAAAATCTCACTTTCTCACACTTTCACACACACTCTCACACACTAAAAAAAAACTAACATAGCCCTATATCTAAAAGCACTTCACCGCCTGGACTTCAAAGCATGCAAGAGTTAAAGTTGAACTTTTCTTCTTGGCAGTCAAAAATTGTGGGCTGCGAATCTCTTCTTCTTGCTGTCTTGAGTGAGAACAAAATATTGCTAACCACAAGTACACCTTCCTTCGTACTTCTTGAGATCTCCAGCAGCAACTATAATATTTTATTGTGTGCCCAAGACTTGTACTTTCTTCATGATTTTTCTTCTCCGGCGGCTTAGAGAGACGTGGTGTTGTAGCACACGTTTCTTTGACGGTTTACAAACCGAATAACACTTGCTTACACATAGCCAAAAAACAATTAAAAGACAAATAAGCTAATCAAAACACAAAATCAATTTTACTATTTCTAACAGTCCGCATGTCGATTTTAAAGATTTATAATGAGACAAGGATACGGATGAACCTCACAAGCTGCTACCATCCAGCCCGCCCACCGTAAGCTTTGCTCTAGCACGGCCTTGGTTGATTTGGACCTGCTCTCCAATGCCCAAGTGTGCCATCAAGAGCCAAACGAAAGTCACGAGCTCGCAATGACTTGCTGCATCGGACAACAATTCCACCCAGACTTTACACATGATCTTCCACTTTCTTCCTTTTGCTTTCTCAACTCTTTGGCCAAGATGCATCCGTTGAACAAGACCAATTTGCTCCGAACTCCCTTCACATGGATTGGCTCGGCGCTCGTGTCCACGTCCAGGATTTTCTGGCAGGCGTCCTTCAATTTCCCTCCTTCCTCTGTTCCCCTCCCCTTGAAGAACTTCTTTGCCTCGGCGCATGTGTCCCGGAATCTTATCTGGCCGATGCCGGCCACATTGGACATCATCGTAGGTTGCTTGATTAGAAGGTACAACATGTAATCCCACAGGATCTTGCTAAACTCCCTGTACAAATGGCGGTCCGGGCTATTGTCCTGGCTATTGTCCCGGCTATCGTTCAGGCTGTTGTCTGTGTTGTAGCAGAGTTCAGTAGCAATGTGCCATAATAGAATGCTCCGATCGTACTCAGGACCTTCAACATATTTCTTTGTCGCCTCGCAACCGGTACCCAACTCACTAAACCGGAGAACCCAATTTCCCTTAGCCTCGTATATTTCCCTTGCCATTTGTGTGTCTTCTGCGAACACCGATTTAAATTCAGCTCATAAATTATGAACTCCCACAACTTCGGAGGAAAGGGGTTCCTCGACACATATTCCAGCGAATCGAGAACTTCTTCAAGACCGACCCCTTGTGCAGCATTAGTAAAGGCCAATATCAAGGTGCGGGAAAACCAATGGGCGATAAGTGCTATATAAAACCAATTATCCAGCGCCCGAACAATGCAGTTGAAGCAAGATATCCCCAACCCGAGGATATACAAAGGAAAGATGCAGAGTTTACCAATGATCATACTGCATCGACCCTTGGGATTGCGGTCCTCATTTGGATGCTTGACAAAAGCATAGGATAGAATGGCCTTGAATTTCAGCCCATAAAGAACTTCCATCATCCCCAATTCTTTTGAGAAACAATCAAAGATCTTCTGCAAACCGAGGGAGATGGCTCTGATGAACAAAGAAGTTAACTTGAGGATTGCCCAGAAAGGTAGACCAAGACCAAACAATATTCCCCTGAGGATATATAACAAAAGGCCGAAGATTTTTCCAAAAATGGCGCCACAAGAACCCTTTTGCTTCTGGGTTTTTCTCGGACGGTCTTCAAGACAAACAGATAGAAGGTTGTAAGAGTAGATGGTTTCAGACCACTGACAAAACAATATAAATGCATCCAACACCTCATACTTAACCTTGGCTATCCTTTGCAACTATGTCAAACTCAAGAGACTCCGTTGTCTGTGATTTCACAATTCTTGTACCTCCATTTGAATGACCTGGATAAGATACAAAATAACACCGAAGGGTTTTACAATCCAACTTACTTAATATTGGATTATATAATCTCACTTCTGCAAAACACTCCAAACCTTAAAATGATTCAAATCAAGCTTATGTCTAGCCACAACTCAAAACGAGTCAACGTAACATCCTTGGTAGAAATTCAGTTTAATGCATATTGGGATATTTTGCCCCATAAAAAACCTAATAAGTTAGTCATATTATATATACTCACTATCATATCCATTATAGTGCAATTACGCATTTCGGCCATACTAATTTACTTAAGATTTTTGGCATAGTAAACTAAGGGGGAATTTTTGTTTTAAATAGTTTTTCATTTAGACACTGCTTTACGAAAGAGAAATCCGTTTAATAAACCTATTCAGTTTTTCTATTTCTGGAATGGATTTATATTCCGTAAATAGGTTTGGAAGAGAAATCAGAAGTTAAAATTTTCTATTTCTGATTTCTGGAAGAGAAATCAGAAATAATTTCTCTTACTAAACCCTAATTTCGGTAAGTCCTCTTTCATCTCCTTTACGTCTCTGCCTCCTCCACCTCCTCCTCCTCCACCTCTCCTCATTTTATTAAAAATAAAAATAAATAAAAATAAATATATTCATTTTAAAATAAAATTAAATTTATTAAAATAAATAAATTATTTTTATTTATCATTTTATTTTTAGTTTACTAAAATTTTTTTATTAAATTTATTAAAAATAATTTATTTATGATAAATAAATATAAATTTATTTTTATTTGCCTTGAGTGTTTTGCCAAATAATTTTTTTTATTTTTATTCATTTTAAAATAAATTTCTCCGTAAAATAAAATAAAATAGAATAAATAAAATAAATTTATTTTTAAGGATATTTTTATTTAAAAATAAAATTACATATTTTATTTTATTTATTTTATTTTATTAATTATTTTTTTGTTACTAAATCATTTTTATTTTTATTTTTTATATTAAAGGTCGTTGTCACGCCGCCGTCCGAAAAGGAAGAAATTTTGTGTCGTTATCAAACGAATTTATATTTTTAGAATAGAAATTGTGTGTTGTTATCAAACAGTTATTTTTGTTTAGAAACTCTTCTAGAAATAGAAATAGAAAAATATATTTTTGTTCCAAACTATTTAAAAACGAGAATGTCAATCATGTGCACCCTAAGTTACCATCCCAGAATCTTTAAGTATTTAATAAATGACCCTTTAAGCTATCCAACATTGCCATACTTATCAAAATACTCATCACTACAATCATATCTTATAATCTTTAAAATTTATCCCAACTGTTTCTTGACTTTAGTCCAAAAGAACTTGAATTTATCCAAAGATTCAAACTTTTCTTTAAAGAAATATTTGTCAATGATTATGTTTCAAAAGAAAAATTCTATACAACGTTACCATATATGGTTACCAATATCAGCATGAATGACCTTCAACAAATTAGGACATCAAATTGCAGTTTTCTTACTTATCTTAATTATCTTACTTCTACAATAGTCTACACAAGTCCTTAGGTGACTTTTAAGAGTAGACAAAATATTAACGTTATCAATCTTTTTACTCTTTTTCTAGATATATGATCAAGACGTTTATGTTATAATGCATAAGATTGTTCCTTAGGTAAATATATATTGGAAACAATATTTTAAACTGCATAGGCGACATACTAACGTCGGGAGATTAACACAATTGGTACAATCTATTTGACATATTGCAGCACCCGACTTTATTTGACTTGGAAAACATAGAAATAACATTGCTCTATACTTTAAAAGAGTAGCCACGCTCCTCTAGACATGACATGGAGACTTAGTTCCGTGTAAAGGAAAGCATATAAAGTGTTTCTCAACATTAAATGCAAACTAGAATCCATAATCCATAGTCAAAACATCTTCCACTAAATCGACATTAAACATTGTTTCCTATGATGAGTTATGATTCATTCTGCTTAGATTTATGAATCCCCTTATGGTAAATAACATAATTTATTGTACCGTTATCTAGCCACCAAGAACCGAAAGAAGCTTTTGATAGGAATTAGATTCATAAATGAATGTCAATGAATCATCAACTCCAGATTCACGCTAGGACAACCAAGTTTTATATTCATTACAGTATCCCTTATATGTCATTTTTTCCTACAAAGGTAGTAAATGACACAATTTCTCTTAAAATGTGCTATCTTGGGACTAGATTGTCAGAATGATTGATGGTTTCATAAATTCCTTTATGAGTATGCTTTTAAACTTCAAATCTACCATTTTTAGAACGTAATTCTTAGAACCATCACACCTTATGTTGAAAAATCTTCGCATTTATCCCAATTTGGCATTAGATAAGACACAATTCAAGCCACCTAGGATTTCTTGATCATTTTAGCAGTGCGGTTAGCTGGTAAGCCATTTTAAGTGTTCTTAAAGGAACGCCTTATAGATAATGAACAAATTTAATTGCCATTTTTCCAAGCAGCGACAAATATTTTCTAGTTTCATATCACTAATAGTAAGATTGCCAGTTTATTCTTAATAAAAGAAATATGAACATCTACCATTATTGTCACCCCATAATCCTCAGGCATGCACACATCCCTTATCTTTAGTCGATTTTAAAAGCGATATCTCAAAACGTATCGCCAACCCTTTTCATTTTAATATGCACATGCGGAAGCAATTATAATCCCACAATAAAACAATGGGATAAAAAAGTAGGGCCATATTTTTCATATTAAAATTCACAACCAAACTTTTATACAACCACACCTCAAAGTATTTTATTATACTATTTACAAAGGTCTAGTCTTACATTCAACCATTTATAAACATGGTTCATAAAGAGGATGGGATCATAGTCCTCATTCGGGTCATGGACGAAGGGAGCAGCTTGTTGGGTCTTCGAAATTGCTGGAACGTGGGCGGCTCGGTTGACTATGAAGATGCGTGGGCGGCCAAAACTTCACCGAAGCCGAAGTGAAGCAGCTGCTGGGTTTGTTGGCCGAAGATGGAGCAGTGAAGGCAGGCGCGGGCAGCTTCAACATGGCAAATGGGTCAACGGTGGAGAAGAGAATCGGTGGAGTGGCATCGTGGGGATGGGCGGCTTCGTGGAAGGAAATGGGGGCAGGAGATGAAGCTGTGTCGTTGCTGCAATGGTTCGTGCGGAGCAAGGTCAGAGGTGGAAGCAATCAACTGCTTCGGTGGAATCGTGCGGACGTGGAGATGCTAGTAGCGGCAAAATGAAGTGGAGTTGGAGTGTTTTGTCGCTGCTGGGTGGGAGATCGTGGCAAGGAGTCAACACCGTCTTCAATTGTTGACTATGGAGGGCTGAATCATGGGCAGTTGGCAGCTCGGTGGAGAAATGTCGGTGGTGGATGCAAGCAAGATGATGGGCAGCTTCAGTTGCAGAGAAAATGAAAGTAGAACAACAGAAATGTGAAGAAGACGGGGCGAAGGAGGCGTGATCAAGAAGTTGCCGTAGGGGAGGAGATAAGTCAAGAAGAAAATATCCAATTCCTCATCATAGCTTAGGCCAAAAGTCCACATATATATCCCTGGCATTGATGGCATGCTCCCCCCCCTTCCCCCTTAATACTTTCCACCCAAAATTTCCACTAAAATAGTCCAAATTGAAGCTAAAATTGAAGCCCTTCCCATGGATCCGAATTTCATAATTTAAGCTTCGATTTCTTTACTCAATTCCCCAAATCGAGGTCCGATTTCGATGAAGAAAAATCCCGCCCAATTTTCTACCAGTCCCCGACACTCAAAGGCTTGATTGGAAGTCCAAATTTCCTTTAATTTGGCCCGTACGAATTTCCGCTAATTTTCCGTAACTTCTAAATTAAATTTCCGTAAAAATTTCGAAATCTCTGAAAATTATTCAGAGAATAAGTCGACAATCCTAAAATAGATTATGATACGATAAAATTTTCAATTTCTGAAATCGGACTTGAATTAGCAGTTAATTTTCATTCGGCGCGTTTTTAGCATGACCTAAACTACCGAATAGTTTTCAGAACTTTTTAATACAAATAACCCATGATTGATTTTATTCGAGCCACAATGAACCCACTCGACACATTGGCGACTCTCGATTGTTGTAGAAATCTTGAGAATTCAAATATGGACATAGGGTACCAAAACGATAGAGAATTTAGTCTAGTGTCGGCCGACAAGAATTTTTCAATTTAGTGGTGTCACCCACGATTAGCTACACATCTCTGTCGAGCCGACCTATCTCTAATCTCTAATCAATTTACGTCTATGCCGTAATGATCTCAGCAGATGAACACAGTCGAGTAGCCGATTCCTGGTCAAATTCTCAAGTCTATTTGTCTTGAAATTCTTAATGGTTTCCCAAAATAGTCTAGTTATCTCGAGAGTGATTAGCTTTGAGAATAGCCCTATAGACGCGTCAATGAAAAGCCCGATTTATTCAGTAGAAAACATGGTCGAAAAACCTAGGATGTCACAATTATCATCTCAAATAGAAAATCCTATTCACTACTTAAAATTTGACCAGCAGGAACATTAATCACAACAGAGTTGCCATTACAGAGAATGTAATTTAATAACAAGCAATTTGCATCATGTGAGTATAGTATAACTTGAAAACCTTATAAGTACACATTCTAAGAGTTACACACGTCATCATATAAACACATTTAGGCAAAATACATGATATGTAATTGCACGCTCTCCACATGATAGCGGTCATGAGAATATATTCTAACCTTTTGTGAATTCACCACCTTTGGGTGTATGAATTACTAGGGTGGTGGTGACTCTCTCTTTCCTCCAACCGCATAGGTTCCCTTACAAAAAAAAAAAAAAAAAAATTACTAGGGTCAATCACTCCTCAACCATATGCTATACATGCATCTATTCATGAACTAATACACAATTACCTCCTTTGGGAGTATAATCACGCATTAAAATAGGAGATATCTTATCATAATATGAGATTGATATTTCTCAAATCTAATCAAGTGGGCCATTTTGACAATTGCAACCTAATTGAATCATTGAAACTCTATCATATCAGAGATATAAAGTTTATGACTCACATTCACCTTATACATGTGATTTTAGACCTGATGATAGGAGCAATTCGTCACTAAAATCACATGTCATACCAATCTCATCACTCTATTTATTAATACATGCTGAACCTTATACATGTTATTAATGAATCAATACTTTACATAAATTTTATGTGATGACATACATGTGAATTCAAAATTTTCGAAACTATAGGGAAATATATGAAAAAATGCAAAAATACCCCTAAAAATTATGTACTTTAGGGTTTCATTTGCATTTTCACATCCATAAAATTATTAAACATATAAAATAAATATATCATGGTGTAAAAAACTTCAATACAAGCATGTTGGCGTAAACCACACACCAAACGAATGCCACACCCACCCTCACGCGCCATCGAAATGTGTGGCGCATGAGATACATGTGCATGCATCTTAACCGGCCAAGAAAGCCGGTTGAACCAAGTAGACCGATTTGATCGGTCAATAGTTTGACCGGTCAATAACTCGACCAGTCCGACTAGTCACTAGTCAACTTGGGTTGGGTCAACCCGGTCAAACCAAGTCAGGTCACCCGATCAACCCACGTCGAGTCAACTTGTCGGAGAATGACATCATCGACACGGAGTGATGTCATGCATGACTTCATCTCGGTAATAGCAATGTTGTGAGTTGGCGGGGTGACGTCATTGATGATGTCTCCCACCGCCATAGGCGGTCACACACTGGGCGCGTGAGTGGACACGTGAGCTTGCACGGCGGCGCGTGGCTTTGACTCCCAACTATGTCTTGGCACGTGGAGGCATATGAGGCGCTTTTTGGCGTCTTCTAGAAGCACACAACCCATCAAAATCTTCATTTCGATGAGTAGAGTTCATATATATGATCAAATCTCACTTTTAGTGGACCAAAAATCACGAAAACAGCCAAAACGGCCCAAAGGAAGGTCAAATCTAAAATGCTTATCGTCGGCGCATTTGGCCTTCACCAAAGGTGTGCTACCCATTGAAATGCTTGGTTTGACAAGACAAGTCCAAATATGTTTTCAAAATCAAGTTTCAACAGAGAAAATTTCCAAAATGGGCCAAATGCAACAGTTTGAGTTCTAGGCTATGAGGCTCTAATATCAATTGCTTGCCATATAAGTAGTATCCCAGGATCAACATAGCTAGACACTCAAACATTTTGGAGAAGAATATGAAAATCTGCATACCAAATTTGGAATCCATCATTCTTTATTTGGAATGGCAACGATTTGATGCTCAGACAACGAGCCGACGCTCAAGTTCTTATTGTTGCGCCCGAACCCCAGGGACGCACACATCTCTTGGCGGTCGGTATCACTGACCCATTCTTTTTATCTTTCAATTAAGCACATACGGAAGCGAATTAAATAAACACCCAACGAACCATTAAACACATGGATAGTAAAACATGCTAATAATTTTTCACAAACCACACTTTATAAACATACCAAGTTAGCCCTACAAAGTTATATACAAAAGGTCCGTCTCAATAAGAGGTCTTAATCGACCTACACCCCGGATCCCTCTGACTTCAACACTAGATCCTCCATGACACCATTTGGGATGTCGATGTTCATGGGGTGAGCTACCTCCCCATCCTTGGTTTCGATAGTAGGTCTGTCAAAACCTTGCAAAAAATCCCTCCCGAGCCTCGTTATGCTTGTTAATGGACCATGCTTTGAAGCAATGAGGTATCTAGTGATGGAGGCCCTTATTGACCCAAATAATGATCACAACTAACTCACGGGTCTTAGTGGTCTCGGGAATAGGTAAAAAGGAGGACTCATAGTTTATCTCCTTCGGCACCCCAAAACGAACGGGATGTTTCTCCATACTAAGGACCTGAAAAATTGTTAACCACGACAAGGTGAGATAAATCTCAGTGAGTCAAAACCCTAAACCCCGATTAGGACGCAAATTTGCATCAAAGACAGTTCTAAACACGCACCATATAGAACTTACCTCACCTTGGCACGTCCCTGCATGTTAGCTCATCACGCATGCCAATATCAATGTAATTGGTGTAATTTAATAACCGGAACCCATCATTTCAATCACAAGGGTCTCGATTTTAAGGTAAAATCATTATAACACGTCTCATACCATGCCACACAATTTAGCCCCATAATCAGGCGCAGCTATCACAACCATTTAAGCGTGTTCCAATTATTATGACCCAACAACCATGGCCAACTCAACAATCGGCGGTCATCCGACGTAACTGGGCATCGTTGCGCTTTGTCGGGCACGACAACGTCCAGCACTACACGCCCAGATGACATTTCATAAAGGAGCATCGGCCCGGCCTCCACTGTGTCTGGCATCCATTGATGTGGAGCATCTGAACTTAATCAGGCATCATTTCCCCAACTCTCATCAAGTGATGGGTTTCGATAGTGATCACAAGTGCACACATACTTGGTCAAGAATACCGTGCTTTGTATTTAAATACCTCAAATTCAAATAATGAATTTGGCTACTTTTCTTCATATTAAAAATTCCCGGTAAAATAATTGTGTGTTGCCACATATTTAAATCAAACAATTACACATAGTATGCTCCCATTTAAAAATTCAATGATTTTATATAGTATATAAAATTTTAGTGTCAAAAATCGATGCCCGGTATTTTTCTATTTAAATGCCATAAAATCAAATTTAGTAATAATAATCAATAATTACTACCAAGCACTCAATTGCACACATAAGTAATCAAATCAAGTATAGATTCAACCACAAGAAAGAGTGTAAAATTTCACTAAACGGCTAATCTGTCACAAATTACACTAATTATAATTAATTAAATAATGTTCAATTAGTTAAATTAATCCAATTTAATTAACCTAACCATGGTTAACTAATTTAATTTTAAGTTAACTAATCTAACCTAAGGTAGCATAGCCTAACTAAACTAACCACCTAACCAAACTAACCTAACTAATCTAGTTACACTAACTAGGATTAACTACTAATCCTAATTAATACTAATATAACCTCCTAAGCGCAATTAATTATCTAATCAAGGATTAGGGAGTTAATTCACCAAATTAAGATGGCGGCGGGTTCATGGCGACAACAACGCGACAACGGTGAGGATTTGAGACTACAGCGTCTCCAATGGAGCTCAACCAGCAATTGAAATCAACCCTATTAGTCTCAACCAAAGGCTGAGATTCAATTATGTGGGCTGCCCTAATCTCAGCTGTTGGTGTTCAGGGAAGTTGCGAACGGCTGGACTAGGTGGCTAGCAGCTAGGTGGAGTTGTGGAGATGGCAAGTTGGCGGTTGGGTAGTGAAGGTGGGTTGGATGAACGGTGGTGTGGCCTGGATGGATGGAGTTGAGGCAAACGACAGCTTAAGATAGGGGATGCTTTGCGGGACGTGAGATGAAGCTGCTAGTGGGGCTGCGACTATGGCATGACTGAAGTGGGCTGTTGGCGTGGTTTGACGGTGGGTGAGGGTGCACAAGCGTGAGGTAGCGAAAGAGAGGAAATGAAGGGGAATGAA
This sequence comes from Eucalyptus leucophloia subsp. euroa, assembly GCA_017140325.1. NCBI lineage: Eukaryota > Viridiplantae > Streptophyta > Magnoliopsida > Myrtales > Myrtaceae > Eucalyptus > Eucalyptus leucophloia. The sequence continues at coordinate 18,008,662 of CM029471.1, read as the reverse complement.
CGTGAAAAGAAAATGAAGAGAAGAAGAAAAAGAAGAAGAAGAAGAAGAAGAAGGGCCGTTCTACAGGAGGGCTGGTGGTGCACGCATGGGGGAAAGAAGGGGAAGGAATGGAAGTCAAAGTTGCAGCCAACGAGGGACTTGGCAAAATATCAAGCCACTCATTGCTAAAGCCACAAAGTCTTCATGCCAAGAAGTCAAGGACTCCTCCAATGGTCATTTTCCTTTCATTTCCTCACAAACAAAGCCTTTTATGCAACCAAATAAAGCAATAAAGCAGCCCATCCGAATTTCCATTGCTTTTCCGTTTTGTCCAAAATTGATTTTTCCGTAAAATTATGAACTCGAAGAAATTTCTCCGAAAGATGAGATGATATCCTAAAAATGAATCGTGGCATGCTTGAAGTCCAATTCCCAAAATCGAATTCAATTTTGTGGTTAAAATCGACCGAACGCGATTTTAATACAACCTAACCTATTGGTTAGCTTTTAGAGATTTTAGTGCATTTGACCCATAGTTGATAATTTTCTATCCACGTTTGTGCATCTCCGACTTGTAGACGACTTTCAATTGTCGTAAAATAGCAAGGTTTCAATTACGTGTCTCGAGTATAAAATTGATAAAAATTGGGTTATTGTCGTTCGATGCGAATTTCACAATCATGCGGAATCACCCACAACTCAATTACATGTTTCCGTCAAATTGACTTATATCCGATCTCAATTTAATTATAACGGTGTTGTATTGACCTATGCCGATTATTACAATCGAGCGATTGATTTTCGATTGAATTTTCTAGTCTCCCGTGTTTATATCCCTTAACGGCCTCATATGATAGATTAGTTAACTTGTGAGGGGCCAGCTTATAGTAAAATGACCTTAGGCGTGTCGACGAAACAACCATTTCACATTATCGAAACGAGATCAAATTTCCGGATGTCACACTTATCCTCTATGGCCCTCGATTCTTGGCTTGATAAGATCGTCACTCACAATTTGTCTTATGTGAGGTAAGAGAAAGTTCATGGAAGAATGAGGGCTAAATGAGGGACCTTAGCGCTATTTACAAAGTTTTGGATGGGCCTTCTCATTACAAGTTGGGCCCAACTCGGTCCACACAAATCAGGCCCATATTTGACTATTAAAAAACCTTATGCCTTACCTAATTAGATCAATATTGTAAAATAGTAAATTACAATCTCAATTAATGTAATCAAGATCAGGAAAACTCTTACAGCAAGTTCTCTAGGTTTTTTAATTTTTCTTTCTTTGGATTACTTTACATCCCCAGTCCCTTGATTCAACGAATCTCCATTACAGAATCGTATATGAGGTTTCCTGAGTCATGGCATATGTCAATGAATCGAAAATTAAACGATTACTAGGCATGATCTTACCTTACCAAGCGCCCGATATAGTGTCGGACCATGCAAAACACAATGCCAGTTTGATCACCTTACTTTGGACGCAAGACCGACCGTCGCCATGCAAAGAGGAAAAGAAAATACAGTCCACGATCACTCGTGCTTTCGGAATTACTCCATTCCTTGACCTAGACTTGGAATAAATGAGTGGCGACAAGCTATGGTTTGTTGAGATACTCTTGTGAAATAAGAATACCCCTTGCTGGCATCTTATTAGACCCTTGAAGATA